>JBBMKD010000217.1:3453297-3467168 GCA_037834095.1 Argya squamiceps
TTTTTTCATTATGTAGGGAACCAAAAATGTGTTACAAGGGAGAAAATAACAAATAAAAATAACAAAGAAAACACAATAACAATAATAACAAAAATAAAAAATAAGGACAATAATAATAACAATAATAAAAATAATAATATACACTATTACATGTAGAAACCCTTGTAAAAACAAAACAAAAAGAACCGGAAGGTCCTACATTATTAAGATTGCAATACAATCAAAAAATTGGAAAACAGCCTTGGAATTTGTAGTGGGGCGTAAGCGGAAAGATGACATAAGAGGTACCGGCGAAAAAGTGTGACATCATTAACAAAGTTTTGAGGGAAGAAGTAAAATATAGAATTTGTATGCCATTGAAGTTAAGTTCTGATTAGTGCAAACAGACTGTTATTAGTGTGAGATATTTAAGTAAATCTTATGCCAACCATGAAGAAAATGCAAAGATAAATTATACAAAAACAATCATAATTTTTTACGAGCTGGTGAAGTGGATACAGCAACACTTAGTTTACCAGCCTTATTTCAAAATATCTCCAGGATTAAATCCCTACTGTCTTTTTCTCTCCCTTCCTTACTCTTTCCTTCCCTCCCTCTCTCTTAAGTGATTCCCTGCTCCCAGAGGAGCTGGGGCTACAGGAATTTTTCCTTTTTTGGCTCCCTGACCATTTCTTTAGTCACTTCCCATGCTGGGATTATTCCAGGAAAACAAATTCCTTGTACAGTTGATTTAAGAGGAATGCAAACAAACAGAGATCCTCATGAGAAGACAGGAATATACCAAAACCCGTTTAGTTTTCCCGAGCCTAGAACAGGCCCTGAATTATCCATCCTCAGTCCTGTTTTTCCAATGTTTTCAGCAGTGATGGAGTCCTGGGGACATATGATTTTCTGTCTGAGCTGGTGTGTGAGGGGGCACAGCAAGAAATAAACTCTTCCCTCAGTTTACAGTGGCTTTGTTTGTGGCTGGAAGGCAGCACCTCAACAAACTCTTCTTAACAAGGGGCCTGGAGGGAAAGTGGGACATCAGCCACTTCCCAAGGATGAACGACCCAGGTGTGCATTGAGGAAGAAGATATTTGGCTGCACCCACAGACAGGATAGAAGAAAAATCCCTAAGGTACAAGGAAATCAGGAGAAGGGGGAAAAGAGAAAAAGATAAAATAGAAAGGCTAGAATGGAAAAGGAAAGGAGAGAGAAGAACAAGAAGATGTTGAAGTGTGTGGGGGATTGGGAGCTGAAATGTGTGCCTTAGGAGTGAGTTTGCCAGATGTGACAGTAGGAAAAACTGAACACCAGGATAATCTCAAGGCCAGGCTGGACAGGGCTTGGATTAACCTGGGCCAGTGGAAGGTGTCCCTGCCCATGGCATGGGGCTGGAATGAGATGGGATTTAAGGAACCTCCCAACCCCTATGATTCCAAGAAAGCCACAGTAAGCCTAAGACATACAGAAGTCCCTTATCTTATGTGTCAGGCACAGCAGAAAGGCTCCTCCAGGGCACCAAACACAGCTGCTGGCCTGGTCCTGGAATGTGCTTTATCCCAGGAACCTCAGGTCATGCTTGGGGCTGTTGTGCCCTCTAGTGCCATGCAAAACAAGGCAAAGTTCTTGGCCTCCACCTGCCTAAAATCCAATGTCTGGAGTTCCTTCTTCCAGGCTGCAAGGGTGGTCATGGCAGTGCCCAGTGCTTTCTGAGGTCGTAGTAGCCAAGAAAGGCTTTCTCAGGAGGGTTTGAAGGTCATGCCCAGGCTCCACCTGCCTTTACCACGGGAGGTTTGGATCTTGGAGACCTTGGAGCCTAAACTGGGAGCAAACCTTGGAGCAGGTGAGGCACCTGCCTTTTGTGCAAGGATGTGCACAAAAGGCGAAATGCTGGACTTCCCACCTCATCCCACTTCTGAAACTTTGCTCTGTGGGTTTTCTTTGGTTTTGAGACAGCAATCCTCACCTTTCCCAACATTCAGCAGCGCTCAGGGTTGTCCTTCCCCCACCTTTACTGTAATTTCCCATCAAGCAAGGAATTCCTTGAAGAATAAGACCCTGCTTTGTGAAAGACAACGTAGTGATGGCCAGCAAGGAGTGTGAGGGAGAAACAGAGCAAAAAGGGAGGAGCAAGGAGTGATTCAGGAGCATGGATTCACTGCTCACGCCCCCAGTGAAGCTTCAGGATGAAGCTGGACACTGCAGCAAAGGATGGGACCATGAATTCCTACCTGGATCAAATTATATCCTGTTCGCTGAATTAAGGCACGGAGGGCGGCTTCTTTCTGTGTGCCGGTCAATCCATCCCCGGATTTGTGATTTGATTCCATTGGGAGTGATTAGCAGCAAAAAATCAGGTTAATTAGGGGTGCTCACTGCAATCAAATTTAAGATAAATTAAATCAATTAATATGGCCGGGAGGAGAAAGTCCACCCTGCTGAGAAAGTTTACAGGGTCGCTCTTCCTAAATCAGTTATTGTGGAGATAAAACCAAAAGAGAACAGCAGAGACCATGGAAAAAAGCAGAAATATCCCCCTTGCTGAATGGAAATAAACAGCAGTTAAACCCACAGTCAGATCCTGGGGAGATACAGAGGAAATTTGTAGCTTTTTGGTGGTGTCTCAGAAGGAAAAAATATCTATGTGCCTAATGCTGCACTGAGTACACAACAACGAGCCCTTCAAGCCTTGTGTGATGCTGACACTGGGAAGGTAACCTTGTACCAGCCATGTCCAGCACTCTGTGAGAAACAGGACCTAGTTCCAAATTTGGCCTATTTTTATTTTTGAAAATAAAGAACATGGGAGAACTTCAGATCTCAGCTCAGCTCAGGGCTGGAACAACCTAGGGTTGAGACATTCTGATTCAGAGCTGCAGTTTTAGGTCATGGATGATTCAAGATCTTTTGGTTTGGTTTGAGTTTGGGCTGAAAACATCATAAAACTGAAATCTGAATCTAACTTGGGCTTCATTCTGGGGAAGGGACATTTACAACATGGATTCACTCCTGATGATTCCCTGTTTTTCCTGACTGCTGAGCTTTGAGCTTGTCCAAAATCCATTTACGTGCTCCAGGCATAACAACAGGGTCTGTAGGTGGAGTTCCCTCCTCAGGTCCTTGTAGCCAGAGCTGGGGGCCAATGGGACCAAGGATTCCACGCAGGAAAATGCTAAATTGTGCCATCCAACATGGTTGCTATTGCCTAAAATTGCATTTTCTGGTAGAAAGGTGGAGGCAAGGAAAGGTGGTGCCTTCCAGGCTTGCCTGGAGAGCAAACAGGGCCAAAGGGGCTGGGAGGGGTGGACTGAGGGTGATGAGGCACCCTGGGATGGGGTGGTGGTGGGGATGCTGGGCAGAAGGGAAATCCAGAGCAGTAGGTAGGTGGATTGCTGTGCCTGCACCCTGAGCTACTGCCAGATTTTTGGGAGGAGCCTCTAAACAAACCCCCTGCACAGCAGTCCCTTGGTGCACAACAGATGAGCACTACAGATAAAGAAATGCAGGTAAAGAAGTACAATCTATCTGGTTACAGCTGATTTTCTGAGTGTGTCATGATTCTGCAGAAATAACAGAAAAAGCCTTTTCCAGCCCCCAGCTTTTAACACCATCCCCTTTTTATCAGCTGTTTCTGTGGTTCACTGAGGGAGGAGCCAAGGCTTGGGGCAGCCCACTTTGTCTTTGGCCATTACCTGCCCTGTGCTCCTATGCCTGTGTGTCATGGAAGTCTTAAACAGCTGCTTTCAATTTAAAATGGATTATTCCCAGCACCAAAAATGGGGCACGAGCCCAGGTTATTTGGAGGAGCTCAGTCTTGTGTCACTCGGGCTCTGCCACACCAAGGTCCAGAGACTGTGACTCAAATAGAGGCACCTCTGTAATGCCAGATTTTGGAGCTATTTAATGCAGAGGTTGATGAGGCTCTTCTAATTTCATTTATTTATTTTTCCCCATGCTCCTGGGTTCTCCAGTGTTTTAATTTCTATCAACGTGCAGGGGCTGGGACATGGATTATCCAATGCAGCAGCTCTCTCCTGTCTCTAATTCCCAAATGAGTGTTTTCTGCAGCAGCTGGAGCCCAGTTCCTGGTTTGTTTTGCCGTTCTGAGGGCAGCAACAAAACCCTGTGGATGTTTGTGGTGTCTGTGCCTGCTGCCTCCTCCAGAGCTGGCGTTCAGCAGGCACGGGGCAGGGTTAGCACACTGCTGTGCAAAAACCACTTGGAGCCTTTCCCAGGCTGCTTCACAAGGAGAAAGTGAGCCTTCAAAAAAACAAAAACAAAAACAAAAAAACCCCACCAAAACTAAAAAAACAAACACAAAAAGTTGGTTTTGGTTTTGCACCCTCCCCTGCCTGGGCAGAGACACCCCATATCCACCCTATAGGGGAAAGCTCTGTCACATTGCAGATCTGGCCCCTTATATTCTGCTTGTGGAGCATCCTGGTTTCATCAGGGAACTGAGGGATCAAATTGCATCTCTCGGTGGGTGGGAAGGTCTCTCTCAGCCCTCAGAGCTGGGCTTGAGCGCTGCCGGGCTGGATGCCTGCAGGGCTGCTGGCTTTGGATGCACTCGCACGCGGATCCTTTAAGGCCAAACATCCTTTCCTGCAGGGAGGAGGGATTTCCAGGAAGGTCTCTCTCTCCCTCCCGGGGATGATTTCATGCTGAGCAGTGAGCACAAGCGTCGGGGCTGGCAGAGGGATGGCAACAGAGCATCTCCCTGGCTTCTGCCTTTTCAGAGGCAGCAATATCCCTCTCTGCCTTCTGCCTTATTAGATAAGACAGCCGAGGTCTTCTGGGCCCTTCTGGTAAGGCACCCTGCAAAGATTTCAGGCCGTGGACCAGCATGTCTAGACACTGGTGCACTCCAGGATATGCTGAAGCAATCCACTTGGAGTTAGGGAGCAAGAGCATTCAAGGTTGCAGTGAAGAATTAATCACAGCCTGCTGCAAAACCCGGGGTCTGGGGGGGAATTGTTAACAAAGATCTGGCTTTAATCTGTGCCTGGTACTTACACACATCCGTGCCTTTGGAGAAAGCCCAGCTTGACCCATGGAAACAACCCTGCCCCATGGAAGAGGTGCAGGATGCCCATCCTCAGGGATGCCCTGGCTCATCTGGAGCTGTGGAGCTGGTCTAGGTGGAGATCCCCACCCCAGGGTAGCACCAGCCCCTGGAAGCTCCCAATCCCAATTCCAAAGGAACCTGCAAGCCCCCAATCCTGATTCCAAAGGAACCTGCAAGACCCCATTCCTAATTCCAAAGGAATCTGCAAGCCCCCAGTGCCGGTTCCAAAGAAATCTGCAAGCCCCCCTTCCCAATTCCAAAGGAATCTGCAAACCCCCAGTGCTGGTTCCAAAGAAATCTGCAAGCCCCCAATCCAAAGGAGGCCCAGTCTGGACACACAGCCCCATGCACCACCTTGAGATGGTTTGGTAGCCCCACTCTGAGCAGTCAATTCACACCTATAAATTACCAGCCCCAACGTAATCCACAGGTCATTTATAAGGTAAAGAGCTTTTCCCCCATCAGTGGGGCTTCTCTGGGGTGGAAGCAGCAAACCCCTCTTTTCTTTGAAGTATAAATCCCAACAAATCCCAAGCCCAGGAAAACAGGGTTTTCCACCCTTCAGTTCTCCAAGCTTTTCTTCTCTCCCTCCTTCCTTCCTGCCTCCCTTGAACCAAAGACATCTAAGTTCTTTTTTGGACAGGGTGCAAAATACATTTTTTTCCACCTCTGCCACCCATCTCATGGAATCACAGAATCATTGGAGTTGGAAAAGTTCTCTCAGGTCATTGAGTCCAACCATTATCCCACCACCAAACCACATCCCCAGGTGCCACATCCATGTGTCCATCGATGCATCCAGATGATTTCCAGGATACAAATCATAGGGGGGATGTTTTATTTCTGAAACTTACGGAATTCCAGCCCTTTCCCCTTATTGCAGGCACCAGCCCCAGTCCTTGCAGCAGTGCCAGTGTGCTGGGATATTATTTTTACCTTAAGGGAGGAGAATTCCTGTCACCCAGAGGAAACACGATTACTTTCTCTCCTTCTTTGTTCCCCGAGCCAGGAATCAATTAGCAAATCCACCCTCAGAGGGGAAAACCCCCCTTCCGTGGCAGCTGATGGAAATTGTGAATGACTGCAGCAAATTCAGGCAGTGCTTTCAGCACTGCTTTAAAAAAGAGCCAACCCAGCCACTCTTAATAGAAATAGTAGTTCTGGAATTCAACCAGTTTCAGGGATTTGCCCTTAAAATGGATTGTCATTAACAAAGACCACCACGTGAAAAAGAAAAGGAAAAAAAAAGCAAAGGGGGAAGTTGCATTTTGTTCAGAAGTTTAAATTGAAATGAACACCTTTGGAAATGCAAACTATCTATGTTTCCTATTTCATCCTCCTTTGTGATGAAATTTTGACAATAGCACCAACTTAGCATGGTCACAGCATCAAGGTTCTGCTTTTACCTGATATCAGAGTATCTATTTTAGGTTTCTGCTGAAATTCTGAAGTGCCAAGTCAAGAAAAGGTCCTTTTATACCTTGCAAGCCCACATCAACAAGAAGCAAACCTATTATGGTGCCACCTCTCCATGACTACTTCTACATGTGGCTCCCTCACACCTACCACAGCACATCCCTCTGGCTTTGCTCCATCCATGCAGGAGCAAGATGAATCCAGAACCTTTTACTCCCAAAATTGTGGAAAATTTGGCTTCACTTTTGGGTTATTTGGAAAAGGAGGAGTCTCTTTCCTCACGCAGGGGATGTCTCCCATGCTGGGATTTTTGCTGAGGGCATATTTTGAGGGCAGAGCCTGCCCCTGTGCAGCCTTTTTTGGGGAAAGCTGGTTCCAGGTTCCATGAAGGAGATAACAAACCCATGTTTATCACACAGGATCAATACTGTGCTGACCCACTTGGACACATCTAAATAAGGCCATTTTTTTTTTTTTTGTATCCCCTCAGTGCAGCTGCTCCTCCTGAAGAATAACAACCTTTGAAAAGACTGGATAATAATATTCACTCTTTCCCCTAATAACCCAAACAGGTCACTATAGAGGAACTATTTTCCTCTAGGTTATCAGTGCTTTGGGGATTTTTCCCCCCTCTCTCCAGGCTCCAAGCAATATATATTCCATTCTGTACATCCATAAACACCAAGCATGTTTCATTTTCTGCCCCAAAACTGGAAGCCTTGTGAGCTGCCCCAGCCCCTGGCTGGGGTGACACACTGAGGGACGGAGTCCGATTGAGCAACGCAGCACGAGGCTTTCGTCCCTTGGCTCCCCAGGCTGGGAGGTTGTTTTCCAGCTCTGGTGGCTCCACACCAAGTGGGAGCTCACAGACATTTGCAGTGAAACAGGACAAATTCAGAGCAGCATGAAGGCGCTGCAGCACACGAGCCTGGAAGAAAACATTCCATGCCTAATCCGGCAAATTTTTTGCTCGGCCCCTTTTGCTTGGGAATCCCTTTCCTCTTGGGCACAGCTCTTGCAGCTCTGTCACCAAATGCACACAAAATGCCCCCAAAAAGCACACAAAATGCCCCCCAAAAGGCCACTCTGTGATGCTGAGCCCAGCCTCCTTCCCTAGTGTTTAACTTGCATCCCCATGGACAATTTGAAACCATCCTTCCTTCCCTGCCTGCTCCCACCCAAAATTCCTGTTCCACCGAGGGAAAGAACTCAGGAGGAGCATTCTGTGCTGGGCAGAAACTGTCCCTGCTAGTTGGAAGGGATTAGGGAAAACTGAGGGGGTTGTAGGAGCAGCGATTGCCTTGGCTAGGGAGACTGATCTCTGGCAAAGAGAAGGAGGGACACCAAGTTGGCTGGAGAGATCTCTAATGATTAAGCCTCAGAAAGTTGTGCTTTAACAAATCCAGAGCGAATTATGGCAGGGAAAATCCCTCCTCTCTGTCTGGCCTCTCTTTTCAGGCAAGGAGGACAAGCAGAAAACCCCCTCTTTCCATGGCTTTGCCAGGTGAAAACCACACGAAGGCCCCCGAGGAGCCCTTTTATGCCCACCCTGCTCATCCCAAACCCAACCCCAGTGGTGTGGGGCCGTGTGGGGGTCCCAGCCCTGCTGGAGTGGGGCAGCTCCGGGCTGTGAGTCTGATGCCAGGGCACTGCTGGGGTGGGAGGCTCCCGATGGAGCTGCTCCTTCCCAAGCCCCACAGCCAGCCCCGATTTGCACACCCACTCCCACACCCCCAAAATCCCCCAGCAGCCTCCTACCTGAGCAGATTTGGAGCTGGCCCCCCGGGAAAAGAGGTCTCTGTGCTTGTGGGGAGTTTGCGACGTGTCACTGCGGTTATTCCCTAATCATCATATCAAACTCCAAAGGTTCAGCAGCCCCGGGGCTGCTTTACAGTCCTGTGGGTTAAACTTTAACCTGCCCTATCTGCCAGCTCCCTCCAGGCCTTTGACCAGATATCTGCCTCAGACAGCACCCACCAGGCCCTGCTCTCCCTAAATAAATGCAGGGCACCAAAGGCAGAGCCCAGTTTAAGGGCTGGGATCTTTCTGGCACCGGTTTACTCCGTGCTGAGGTCTTTCTCACTTGATCCAGCCCCAGCAGAGTGAAACTCTTGGGCTTTACAGGAGGTTTGGGTTTGCTGGAGGACTGAGAAATCCCCTTTGGTGGAGCAATTCCTCTTGGTGGCCTAAGCAAAGCTGTGGGTTTGCAGAAATTGCTGCAAAAACGTTATCCAAGCAAAGGCTCACAGTGAGGAAAGGCAGTGCAAGTTTTGGGGAGGGTTTGCTGCACCCAGAAAAGGCTGTGAATAAATCCAGCAGCCACAAGTCTCTGCAAGGGCTGGATTCCAGGTGGGGCAACCTCTGAGCATCCCAAGTCCTTGTGCCACATCTGGTGATGCAACAGCTGAATGGAATGTTTGGCTCTTTCCAAAATCCTTCTGGACCCTCATAGGAATGAAATGGGGTACTGCAGGGTTTTAGCAGAGTGGTTTCATGGAGTTATAGAATCGTTAAGTTTGGAAAAGACCTTTAGGATTGTCAAGTCAAACCAGCACCACCACTGTGCTCACCACTAAACAATTTTTCCCATATGATGAGAATTTTCTCGTGCAAGTTTAGGATCTCAGCATTGGGATCCATCCCTGGAACTGCATCCTGCCGTGGCTGTCTCTGACTTCAGAACTGGAGCACGACCAGGCTGGGGCATGGTTTGCCATCCCAGAGCTGACCCCCACCACACAGACACAGTCCTGGCTTCATTTGCAGCCCTGTTAAATGAAGCATTTATAATTAGGTGTTGCTGACGCTTCAGGTTTGGAGAAGTGCCATCCCTGTGTTTGCTCAGCTTTAAAAGCATGAGGTATCCCTGGTGGGGGGAGATGACAGGGCCTGGATCCCTCATGGAGAGCAGCATCTCTCTCCTTCCTCCCTGCATCCACTGTCTCACCAGGGTGCTGCTCCCATTCCTGGCCCAAACATGGGATTGCTCCCAAGGGAACCTCTGCCATCTAGTATCCACTTTCCTGCAGAATTTAGGGGTTCAAATGCACGTTTTGGAGCACATTCAAAGAGGATAAAACTCCCAAGCAAGCCCTTCCCAACCAGTTATGAACACCTCTCCCTGAGCACAGTTTGGGATCTGCTGCTTCTCCTCATCGGGATCAGGGCAGAGCTTGGGAATGGCAGATGTAAGAATGGATTTTTTTCCTTGTCAAAGGGATTTCTCTCTCTTTAGCATGCCATCCTGTCCTGTCCTAAGGGACTGGTGGGATTTGATCACTGGGACACTGGATTTCAGACTGGAGGCCCCAGTGTGCCACTGAGAACCTCAGACAGCACAGGAAATTGAGCTGAAATCATTCAGTGACCAATTGAACACCTCTGCCCTGGAACTGTGACAGTGGGAGGAGCAAACCAGCTCCATAAATTCTAGTGTCACACACCTTCACGGGCCCAGCACTAAAAAGAGCAATGAAAAAGTCTCTCTGGGGGTAATGTGAGGTGTTATCTGAGTGCAGGTAACGGGACTCTGATGATCTGTCAGCAAGAGGGGATGAAATGCAGGTGGCTGTGGCATGGAAATAGGGCAGTTTGGGATGGAAACCCCCATTTTGGGATAGAAACCCCACAGGTGTGAGGGAAGCAACACGTATGAACATGGAAAGCCATTCTGATGCCAGAGGGGCTGGAATTTCATCATCATTTTTTGAGGTGGTGCAGGAAAGGCAGCTGTGATGCTTTCCTTCCCTTGTCTTCCTCTCTCTGCCACGGATTTGGCTCAGAAGAGGAGAAGTGATCAAGAGAGGAGAGGTGATTTGTGCTCATGTATCCTTGAAAGCCTCTCGAGAGGCAGAGTGGAGCAGCCCCAAGAGCAGCAGAACATAATTGTTTCCTTCTCCACAATCACAGCAGCAGTGGGCTGCCTCCTCCAGGGTTTGCCTCACCCTGCCAGGTGGGATTAAGAAAAAGCACTTCCACCTCAGGAAAAATGACACTTGAGTGGATGTCACCCCTTTGTGTTATTTATTTACTGCCACAAACCCCCTAAGGGGGGCCTGATCCTCCAGCTTTCCCTGGAAGTGCTGCACAAAGTTTTCTAGGATGTCCAGCAGGATGTCTGGTTGTGCCAAACCATGCTGGGGATCAGCAGCTGTCCCTTAACAGAGCAATAAAGCCAATAAAAATATCCTTGGTGTCAGGAGGAGCAGGATCAGAGCCCAGCCTTGGAAAGACATGAAAATGGTGATGTTGAGAGCATCTCCTGAGTGCTTGGTGGAGACACCCTGGTCAGACAGACCCTGCTGTGATCCAGGGGTGTGGGTGCTCTGGTTGGTGACATTCCCACTGCAAGGATTGCTGGAAGTTGGGGAAGAAATGGGATGTTGCCAAAAAACTTTGAATTTTCCCAAGTCACCTACAGATTTAGAGGGATGTGTATCAGTTATTGGGGAGGGTTTTGTGTGTCTATAAAGAGATTTTTAAGCACCACTGCAGCTCATTATAGCTCTCTAAACATCACAGTTCTCCCTTTCTCCCTGAATAAATCTGCATGCTGCAATGCCACTGTGCTCTGTAATTAGGAACAATTCAATTGAAGTCTTAATGCTTTCCAAAAAAAAAACCCCCAATCCTTTGCTTCAGCAGCCTGACTCACACCCTGCTAGCTGCTAGGCTGAAAAGGAATTTATAGTGGAGCAAACAGCCTGCGTGTATTTGTATTTAGAGATATGAAAACCACTTGGTCTAATTCCAAAACTGGTATTAGGTGAAAAAAAAAACTATGTTAAAAAATGGGTGCAAATGAGGTTTCTACACCTCTTTCCCTCAAGCTTGGGACTCTCCAGACTCTTGAGTTGCCAGTTTTTCCTTGTTGTGGCTGAGACATTTTGGGTTTGTTTGTGCTGTGGAGAAGCAACAGTTGTGCCCAAAGGGTGCTGGATCGTGCTGCTGCCAAAGAAAACAGAACTAATTATAAAAGTTTTGTGTGCCTGTGGCTTCAAGATAAATCTGTGGTCGTAAGTATTCCTTTGATTTAGGATGGTTTGATATGACCTGTGTTTGTGTAAGGCTGATGTTGGGATATGGATCAAATATTGACACTCTGCTGCTCCATAAATTCTGCTGTGAGCCAAATGACTTTTGTAAAGCTGTGGTTACAACTCCTTCAGTCTCAGGTGTTTCTCCAACATCACCTCTGGATAACAACAGTATAAATAGTGTATAAATAGTGGGTGTGCAGTTCCAGCCTTGTTTCACAGTGCAATGCCAGCCTGAATAATCACAGCACAGAAACAGGACCCTCCACCTGCACCCAGGAAAGTGGGAGCCAGCAAGCTCAGGCAATGCCCTCATTCCCCATTTCCCTGCTCAGTACTGGCTCCTAAAATCCGTGTCCAAAAATAATTGCAAAGAAAGTGGTTTCAAACTGGAGCTGGTGGCAGCAGCACTCCTGCAAACGTGTTTGACACAAAAAGTATTTGAATCCTGTCCCTGCTGGCCTGTCCTCCCCTCTGGCAAAACATTCTTCAAAAGGCATCATCAAACCCAAATGCTTGGGAAGTTTAATTGGAAGTTATGTTCCAATATTTTTGGCTCTGCTGACAATTTCCCAACCTGCTTCCCAACTTCTGTCTGTGATACTGAGACTGTGACCTCCACCTGGTCTTAGGGTAAAACCAGGGGCATCATGGGCCTAAAAATACCAGGAACTTCAGAAATAAGTTGTAAATTATCAAACAAAATCCTCCCATTAAGTATGAAGGCAAACCTCGAAGTCACAGGTGTTGAGACTTATGTAGTGCAGCTTAAAAAAGAAAATAATTTTTGCAAAATGTCACAGAACTCCAGTCTGGTTTGGGTTGGAAAGGACCCTGAAACTCATCTTCCTCACAGGCAGGGACACCTTCCACTCTCCCAGGCTGCTCCAAGCCCCATTCAACCTGGCCTTGGGCACTTCCAGCTCTTATTTCTCCTTCGAGTGCATTCAAAAAACCAGAAAGCTCTGATAGTAATGGTTTACACTGAACAGAAGTGAAAAGCTGTAATTGGATTTACTGTACAAATCACTGACAGTAAGTCCTCTAATGCTTTTAGGACTCCTTAAAATAATAGACTTAAACCTCTCTCCCAGCTGAAACCAAAGCTCCCAAGGCAAATAATTACACTTAAAGACCAGATGTGGTTATTTTTGCAGCACCTTTTTGTGGCTTGTGTGTGTGCAGGAGAAAAGCCTCGGGCTTTTTTTTTTCCTTTTTCTTTCTGTCTCAGGACAAATAAGTGGGATGGGAAAGACAAGGACTTGCACAGGTCTTTGTTTGTTTTGGAAGGACACCCTGCACAAGGGTGGAGTGAACTCAGTGTGCCCCAGCCTGCCTGGCTGCCTACAGCACAAATCCTAATATATCCCAATAGATATATTTAATATATCCTGCCTGGAAAGGGAGAGCTGCTGGGGAGAAGGAAATGCCCCAGTGGATGGGTGCAGGTGTAAAGAAAATGGGGCCAAGGCCACTGGTCCAGTTTGTTGGTGGGGGCAAAGGGGGGAGGTAGGAAAAGTGATATTGATCTGGGGATATAAGGGCACTGATAAGAGAAATGGGAATGATTTGCATGATGAACTGGGCAAGTCTGGGCAGGAGAGATAGACAGGAATGAAGCTTTATTTTTATATATAAATTTGCTTTTAACAAAATTAAAAAAGTGTTGTTGGGCCTTGCAGATTTTTCCTCTGCTGGGAAACCAGGGAGGAAAATGAGATTTTTCCAAGCAATATGTTGGGACTTGTAAGCCAGGCCTAAGCACTAAGCTGAGTCTTTTACCTCCTCTGAGCTTTGGCCACTTGGGGAGGCAAGAGCAAATAGTTTGTGACTGGTTTCTTTCCACGCAGCTTTTGCTTTTTTCCACTTGTGTTTTCCATCAAAGCACGTTTCACACCTCCTGTGTCAGCCTGGGGGATGCAGGCATTTGTGGAATATTTCCCACTTCACTCCTTAAGGGTGCCTGTGTTCTCATGACTCACTGTACCTTTCCAATGTGTAATAACTTTCTTCTGAAAAATGATTCTGCAGCACATTGAATTCAGGTGTGTTTTACCATCCTGTGGGATGGCAGAAAAGCACTTGGGACATCCTGCTGTCATTAAGGCATTGAGTACAAAAGTTTATTAAAGTGGTACACAACCTTTACAAGGGATTCAGGGAAGAAACAATGGCTGGGATAGGCTTTGATATCCTGAGTGGGCTTCGTAAATCTCTGGTTTATGGATTCATTGAGAAATTGAATCACAGAATGATTTGAGTTGGAAGGAACCTTAAAGCTCATCAGTTCCACCCCTGCCATGGGCAGGGACACCTTCCACTGTCCCAGGCTGCTCCAAGCCCCAAAGTCCAGCCTGGCCTTGGGC
>JBBMKD010000217.1:3541540-3555403 GCA_037834095.1 Argya squamiceps
AGCTCCAGGTCCCTCCTGTGCTGGGCCCCAGGGCTGGGGCAGCTCTGCAGGTGGGCTCTGACCTGAGCCCAGGGGCACAGGGACAGAATCCCCCCCTCTCTCAAGCTCCCTACACTGCTGGGGATGCATTTCAGGGGTTTTATTTCCCACCTGCTACAAACCAGTATTTTTTTTTTATCTCCTGCCCTTGTGCCAGTGGGTGTTTATAGCAGGGTTTAAAATTCAGCATTCTATGGCCACTGCAAAACCTTTAACATGAGCCTTTCCACAGCTCAACACAGCTTCTGTTCAGGGCCCCTTTTTGCTGGGACAAAAAACTAAATTTCTTTGGTTTGTTGGGGATGCTGGTGGCTGGCTGGCTGGGCTGGGGGAGCAGAGCACCCCCAGGACAGCACTGGGAGGTGTGTGCATGGACACCCCTCTGTGTGCTTTGCCCCTGAGAGGCAGCACAAGCAGCTTTTTTATGCATGAAGTGTATTTGTAGGCGACTTGTTAAGGTTCTTTTTGCATGACTTCTGCAAATTCGAATGCAATTAGCTTCTTCCTCCTGTTGCCTTATTAATTACCTTGATGGGCCTAAACTGATTTGGGACAGGATGTATCACAGAGGATTGTGCCCTCTTCTTAAACTCTTCATCAAGTCTCCAGCACATTTAGTCATTAATCTTTCAGGAAAACGGGGATGGCTTGGTGCCAGGCTTGCTCTGGAGAGGAAGGATGGCAATAACTGCTTTCTACTCTGAGTGACCCTCTGAAGGCACAGACATTCACTCCAGGGATAAGGAAATATTCATGGAAATCCTCCTCCTTCACACAAGCTCATTTGGAAGCAGCCCTGCTACCTTACAAATACTGTAGGTTATTTTGTTTGTGCCTTGTTCCTATTAGAAACCTGAACCAGAAAGTGCAGCAGAAATACTGTTGGAAAATGAGAGGCAATGCAACAGCTGTATCTTGTTTAAAGCACTCACTGTGGCAGGAGCGTGGTTTTAAACCATTTAAAAACACTTTTTATTCTGTATTACTGGGTAGATTCCTGCATTTAAATGTGTGGGCTAGCTGCTGTTTGGAAATAATGGTGATGATGAAGGAATGGCATGGTTTGGAGCAGCATTTGTTAAGGAATAATTGGGAACTAGGAGTTAATTCCTGTGCTTTGAGGTTCTTCCTGGGCTGGTGACAAGGTGAAGGAGTGGGCATTGGTTGGACTTGATGGTCTGGGAGGGCTTTTCCTGCCTGGGATTGTACATAAGAATAAACACAATAGAAAAAAAGCCTATTTATCTGAAATGGCACCTGTGAATTACAGGGAAAGAAAAGCTAATAATAACAATAATAATAACAACAATAATCATAATAATATTATTATGTGGAAGTAGCTGAAGGCCTGGCATTCAGGAGTGTGTGGGACTGGCAAGCCACAGTGCATGAATAATTTTTCTGAATTATTAAGAGTGACGAATATTCTCTCCCAGGGAACAATAGAGGAGCTCTGCTTGTAGCTCTGACGTTGTATTTTTAGTACCAACTCATTTTCCAGTATGTCAAACTCAGCTTTTTTTTCCTTACTTGATCCTAAAGGATGGGTGGAATATTTCCTGCTGGAAGGGTTTGGAGCTCCCAAACTATGGAGGGTGGTTTAGTCTGTGGTGGGAGGGGTGGAAGGATTTTTAAGGTTTTTTTCAACCCAAAGCAGCCTGGAATTCTATGAAATACTCTCATAAATAAGCAGCTGGCTTGCAAGGTGGTTTTTCTCCTCCAGCCAGCACTGTTTAAGGGCAGCTGGAGGTGCTTTTCTCACAGGCTTTGTAGTCAAAGCCTCATCTTAACCAATTATCCTGACTAATAAAGCCTATTTTGCTCACATTCAAGCATGACTGAGTTATTATCCAGCCCTTTCCCTGTGGGAATTTAATTTTAGGGTGCTTGGATGTGGCAGAGATAAAGCTGTGTTTCATTGGTGTCCCAGCCAACGTGTTTTCCTTCACGATGATGTATTTTGTGGGGTGGTTAAAAGGGTTTGGATGACTTGGGGGCCCCTGAGTTTGCTCTGATATTCCTGTGTTGAGGTCAGAGACTGAATCAGGTGGTTCAGATGTTCTCTTACACATCTGATGTCTTATTATAATATTGTTATTAATAATAATATCATATTGATAATATTATTAAGCTTTTGAATTCCCTAAATTTGTTCACGTTGGGTCTGTTTTGCTGCTTCTCCCCCAGTTAGAATCATAAAGGTTGAAAAAGACCTTTAAGCTCATTGAGTCCAGCTGAGTTTTCCTGCTCCTTTGCTGCTGTTTGGACCAAATTTCTCCTCAGATCCTTTCTCGTGTTCATTTCCAACAAGGAGAGTGTTGTTTTGTGCTGGGGATCTCTACATCCAGAGGGAAGTTTGACTTGGGACAGGAATTCCCCACAATCTTTTTGGGTATTCTTGCAGCAGCTCCACTTGAAAGCCTGACTTTATGGAGGAGAAACAAAATAAATGTGGAGCCTTGGAATGAAATAAACGCCTGAAATAGAAATGCAGGATGACATGATGAATACAAAGGCTTTAATTAGGCTTTCTTTGGTGGCCAGTTGGGCAACACTAATAATGAGCATAAATGTTGTGAGGATTTGGGGTGGCTGAGACCAGCAGAGCAGTCAGGAGCTGAATCAAGACACAGCAGGGGAAGCATTGGCTGACCTGGCACAGGATGTGGGTGAGGAAATGGGGTTATGCAGCACCTGGTCAGCCTGACAGATCCCCAGCTTTGCTGAAAGGAAGACATCCCCCAGGGGCAGGTTTTCCTGGGGGTCCTTATTTGCACACAAATAAGGGGTTGGGGTGGCAGTCAGGGGTTGGGGTGAAGGCAGATCCCAACTCTCAGGGGTGGTTTTTGGGCAGCCTGGTCCTGTCCCCTCCTGCCCTTCAGCAGGGTCATTTCTGGTGGCCTCTGGTGTCCAGTGGAATGAGCTGGGTTGAAATAACCTCAAAACTATCAAAAGAATAAAAAGAATCTTAAACATCACTGAGCTGGCTCTGTAGTGGGTGAAACCCTGAGCTGCCTCTAATCCCGTGCAAGGAACATGGTGTCCCCAAGGCTGGGCTGGTTTGGGTCTCCTCAAGGCTCAAAAAAAGAGTCAGTTTGGCTCCTTTTCAAGAAGACACGACCCACTAAAATGTTTTTCTCTGAAAACCTCATTTCATGTTCATCTAAAAGGCTCCTGTCTGCTCAGGCTCTGCAGGGAACTGTGAACAGTTCAGCCCCCAGGGTGAGGAATGAAGGGCTGAGGAGCTGCTCTCCAGCCTGGAGGTGTTTTAGGAGCTTCAGTTTTGGTCTAGATCAGGATTTAACATTCTCAGTTGTCCACCTGCACAAGTGGCTTTAGGGATTTTGTGCCAAATGCCTCCTGTAGTGATTATGTTATAAATCCTCAGAGAATCCGTTCAGTGTCACCCTTTGGTGTGCTTCAGTTTGTGTAATTAATAGAAAATATAATAAACCAAGCAATAAATCCCTTACTTTCTTGTTTGTGCTTCCTTTCAGTTTTGTGTATGGAAGATATTCCAAGTAGCTCTGTTATTGTAGATGTGAAACTTGTAGCTAAAAAGAGGATTTTGCAACTCCACGAAATCTATTTTTATTTCAATGCTGGACGTATCTCAAGCTTATTTACAAAAAAACAATTGCAAGTTCACATCTCTGTAATTTTTTTGACTTCTCTGCACATTTTTAGGGAAAACACTGATTTTTTTAAAAATTATTTTTAATTTATTTGTGCTCCAGGTCCAAGGAGCTAATAAAGGAAGCAATCCTTGACAATGACTTCATGAAGAACCTGGAGTTGTCCCAGATCCAGGAGATTGTGGATTGTATGTACCCCGTGGAGTATGGCAAGGACAGCTGCATCATCAAGGAGGGAGATGTGGGTTCCCTGGTCTACGTCATGGAAGGTAGGGTTGGGAAAGATCTTACTTATTCCTTTTTTTCAGCACTTAAGAGACGAAAAATTTCATGGGAAAAACGGTTTCAGACAAAGAGGTTGTCTAAATATGGTTGCTTAAAAATTGTGTGGAGTGCTTTTTGCCTGGAAAATTCTGCCTGGAAAAGAAAGGAGGTGAAAGCTGTTAACCCTGCCCTGGAATAAACCTCCCCTAAGCAGAGTTCCTGTGCTGGGAGGAGATGGTTTGCTGGATAAATGAGGATTTTAGCAGAAGGAAGGGTGCTGTGGAGATGGGAGGTGGCTGTGGAACAAGGAGAGTGTGGTCACAGCCTCCTCCCAGGTGTAAATGTTGGTGCAGCACGTGGGGCTCTCCACAGTGTGCTTGGGAGGGTGGAAAATGGTGTTGGTGCATCCTGGGCACAGAGGAAATGCAGCACCTGTGCTTTGTGTGACCTGAGGGGTTTCTCACCAGAGCAGGGCGTGTTCAGCTTTGTGAAAACCTTCCAACAGATGCTGCCAACGCTCTGCCTCTCCAAAATCCCAGCTCCTTGTGTTGGGTGTCGTCTTCTTTCCAGGTTCTCTCACTCTCCACTCTGTCAAAATAAGCATATTTCGTGTGTATTTGTGCTTTTTTATTTTTAAGGAAGTGCATGTTAGCTGTCAGAGTTACTGAGCTGGATCAAAGCTTGTGTGCAATCCAGCATCCCTCTCCTCAGAGTGACTGATCTGAGTTCTGAGGGAAATATCCCTGAATTCCTTCCTGATTTAGTACCACAATGGGTAAATGCTTATCAAATTCTTCTTACTCCTCACCAGAACTATCTGGTGGACTCAAACGTTTTGGCCAGATAACACCTAAGGGAGGTTTTTCACTTGCCCATCTATATTTTAATATCTTAAATTGTTTTTTTAAACAAAAATCTTTCCAAGGCAGCAAGCCATCCTTTAAACAAGCTTTCCTGCCAAATTCCTCATGCTGTATAGTTGCAAAGACTCCTCACTGCTTTCCCAAAACAACTTGAAGCTTCTGTCCTTTTAAGGTTAAGTCCTTTCTCAAGGCACAGGTTTTATTCCTCTGGTTTTTCATAGTTTTGAATTTTGCACATTGAAATGGTTTTTCTGTGAATTGTGTGTTTCCACCCCCAGCACTGCATGGAAAGATTTAAGGTTTTCAGTCCTCTGGATACAGAGACTACTTTGAGGTGAAGAATCTGTTCTGTTGATGATAAAAAACTACTTTAACATAATCCTTGAATAGTATTTTCTTCCTAGTGGAAATGGGGAGGATTTGCACTGTGCAGTTCTGTGCTCACTTCCCAAATTCCCCCCACACCAGAGGTTTGCTCATGGGGGTTTTTGCTGCCTGGCAGCTTTTGGGATGTTGTGTTCCATGCTGTCCCTTGAAAAAACCCCCTGAGAACAGGACATGTTGGAATCAGGGTGTATTTATCTCCTGCTCAGCCTCTTCCCACTCCCTGGGGAGGATTTTGGGGAGGATTTGGGGGCAGAACTGTTTCCAGCATGGTTTGGGGTATTGAGCACAGCTTGGTACTCAGATAACCCTTTACTGCTGATAGATTTTATCATATTTATGTGATAAAATGATATTATTTATCAGATACTATTTATCAGATGGCCACGTGGTGATGAATGTGCAACAAATGTGTGTCAAAAACAAATATTGTGTTTTTTGGGCACTTGAGGTTTTCCATGTTCTCCTGGCAGCCCTGTGTGTGTGAGGGCACGACTTGGCTCTTCCCTTGGCTTTGTAACTTAATTTAAGGTTATTTAGATAGCTCCCTAAATATGCATAATGCTTTGCAAACCCAGTTATGGAGAGTTTATTGTCTATGTTTCGACATAATGCAATGAGTGATGATGAAGTCATGGAAATGGGAGAGGACATTATCAAATAGGTTAGGCTGTGGTTATGAGAGCTCATTTTGGTTTATAATTCTGTGTCCTCTCAATTATTAACACAGTAAACCCAAATGAAAACTCTGTTCTTTGCAAAACTCTACTGGAGAGACCCATCTTGGAGTATTACTGAGAGGTGTTTTCTCAAAAATCAAATAAATGCTGTCCTCCTTCCACTAATTCCTTTTTCCTTCCTTACTTGGGCTCTTGCTCTTCTTTGAGATGGTAGTGAGAAAAACCAGAGCTTTGAGTCAGGAGCTGAAGCTGAAATTTCTCAGCAAGCAGAATCCTGAATTTAGAGCTCCTTTGTTTTTAATAAGTCTAATAAGCTGTTTTTAATTTTTTTTTTTTTTTTTTTTGTATTCTGGGGTGATTTCAGCCACATTCTATGTCTTGCTGGCCAAATTCCCACCTGTAGGGATATGAGGGCCCCCATTTCAGGCTTTCAGGTGCTGGCCCCACCACATCCTATTCTTTAAAACACTTTTTTTTCTCTGGTTTCACCCTGCCTGTGCTGTTCCTTCAGCCCTCTGGGAACACCCCTTGATTCCCTTGTGTTCAAAAAGTAGCAAGAAACCCCCTCAACTTTTCCTTATTAACTGAAATGGGTCAAGAGGTGCCCTAAACCTTGAGCAACAGCAAAAAAATTGCTTTACAGCTGTGCTTTGAAGGTGGGAATGAATGTGTTTGTGATGTGACAAGTATCCATCAGGGGCTGAAACTGCTGGCAGCATTAAACATCCCTGCTGTGCCCACCTCCAGCAGGAATATTCCTCCAGGCTGAGAGACTGGGAATGAAAAGGGGGATGAGTGATTAAACTACTCCACACCGGAACTCTCGGCTCTGCAGGGAAAACAATTGTGAGAGGAAAATAAACTTATTTATTGGATATAGTCTCCCTTTCCTGGGAGAAAGTTTGCTGCTCTGAGAGGGTTCAACAGATTATTTGTCTTCAAATTGAGGGGTTTTAGAGCCAAGAAAAGTTCTTGTTAATTTATCATAAATGAGTCCACTATGTCAATTTTTGTTTTGTCCACTACCTCCAACCCCAAATGTTTCCTCTGGCTGAGCCAGTTTGCTGCAGGCTGTCAGGGGGGATTAGGGCAGGGAAATCCTGTGGAGAACATCAAGTGACAAGGTCCAGGTTTGAGGCTCTCCTGTGAATAAACAGATATTCTCGTTTTTTTTTTTTTCAACTTTAGTAATAAAGAGTAAATAGTAATAAAATAATAAAGGTATAAAGTAGTAAACAATTTACACCTTTAGTAATAAAGGCATAAAGAGTCCTCCCTTGAGGGTTGGTGCCATTCCCATGAAACGTGGAAGAAATAATTGAGTGGCACAGGGGAAGGGGCAATTCCTTGGATTAACTCTTTTGTGGCCCCTGGTTTTGTATTGGCAGTGGGTGCTACAAAGGAATTCTGAGGCTGCACCTCTGCACAAGCCTGGAGAGCCTGAGGGAAGAAAATCTCTGTGTGCTCCTGCTTCTACAGGCATGGAAAGGGAAGAAGCAGCTTTTTGAGAACCAGCCCTCATTCCCCCCAGCCCCTGTTTTAGCAGTTTTCCCTCTCCTCTTGAATTTCCTTATATTTCTGTCTGCAGTCATGGGGATTTTGCCTTTTATTTTTAATGGTGACTTTGTCTCTTGCTTCCTTCTTGGAAGCTTCTCCAGAGGAAGGATCTAACAGTGATTTCCCATGGGAATGGGGTTTCTGGGAGTCCTGGGAAGCAGTGTATTCCTAGAAGCTGTGGGATCTGGCTGTTGATAAGGGAAGCCAAACAAAGTCCATGTGGCTGTATGAACTGCACAGACAAATGGGAGGCCATGGCAGCCCTTCCATGGAGCCTCTGAGGGGTGAAATGCTCCTCTGGGAGGCTCCAGGGGTTTTCCCTGTTGAATCCAAAGCAAACCAGGCACATGGATGTTGTCTGTGCTCCCCTCACTGCCCTCTGCCTGCACAGCCTCTGCCCCAAGGGTTCATCCTCAGTGTGTTGGCACTGGCACTTCTCATTTCCCACATCTCCCTTTTGGCTCCTGTTGGCTTTTCCCACCTGGGCAGTGCCCTGCTTTTCCCCCAGGGTCACTGCAGCCATTCCCAGTGCTGTGTTCACTCTCTGTGTCACCATCCCCAGTGCTGTGTTCAGTCTCTGTGTCACCATCCCCAGTCCTGTGTTCACTCTCTGTGTCACCATCCCCAGTCCTGTGTTCACTCTCTGTGTCACCATCCCCAGTGCTGTGTTCAGTCTCTGTGTCACCTCCCTCTGACCCTTCTTCCCTCTCTCTCTGTGGATCTGATTTAACAGGACTCATTCCCTTGTAGGGTCTCGTGAGTCACATCCTCCTCTCAAGGGAAAGGGCTTGGTGGGACTGATACTCCAAAATGAAAATGGAGAATGGGAATGGAGACCTGTTTGGGATTTAAGGAGCATAACTGATCTGAGGGATGGAGCAGCTCTGCTGGGAGGAAAGGCTGGGACAGCTGGGTGTGCTCACCTGGAGAGGAGAAGGCTCCAGGGAGAGCTCAGAGCCCCTTCCAGGGCCTAAAGGGGCTCCAGGAGAGCTGGAGAGGGACTGGGGACAAGGGATGGAGTGACAAGGGGAATGGCTTCCCAGTGCCAGAGGGCAGGGCTGGATGGGATATGGGGAAGGAATTGTTCCCTGGCAGGGTGGGCAGGCCCTGGCACAGGTTTGGCTGAAGTCTGTGTGTGCTGGGCTGTTCTGGGTCACTGTCATGCTCTGAGGTCACACCTGGAGAGATGGAGCTGAGCCCCTGCAGGTGGGTTTTTCCTGGCTGCACAGTGTGGTTTGTCCTGTGTGCCCAAATTCTGTCCTTGCTGGGCTTGCTCTGAGAAATTCCTTTCTGGGGTAGGACCAGGCAGTTTGGAGTGCTGTTCCCAAGGATATTCCTGATAACTTTGCTGACTCCCACCTCTCTGTATCTCCCAGGGGCACAGAGGAAGGTGATAACAACAGCATCCATTGCAGTCAGGGCTTTTCCAACACAACTGGGGCTGTTCTGCTTCCAGGACTTGTTCTGCCTCTCAGAGCAGATGCTTTGGGCCCTACCTGAGCCTCTGGAGCTCCTCTGGAGGGGGCTGGATCTGCTGTCCCAAGCACATCTCACAGGAGTTGGCTCTGGAGGTTGGGGAGTATTCACTTAGTGCCCAGAGGAGCTCGGTGTGGAAAGGAATCATTCTGAAATCATGGCAAGGTGGGAATTTCTGCACAGCCTGCCAACAAATTGCTGTCCTCCAAGGAGCCTGCCTTTCCCAGGGCTTCCCATGGGCTTTGGGAAAATGTCCTGTGGCAGCAATTTCCTCTTTGCTCTCCTGTTTCATGTGCTTTTGTGCTGTTCATTTTTGTGTTCTTCATCCTGGTATTGCATGGCAGGAGTCAGATCAGGGTTTTTTCCCCCTGCTCCTCTCTGGAATCCTGCAGGATTCATGGGTTTCCTGCCTCTTGGGGAAATTGGGTTGTCCTGCCAAACCCAGGGCAATGGAATGCAAATCTGCCACTGTTATCAGCTCGTTATTTTAATTTTATGGTGTCTTAATAATTAACTCTTCCAAGAGTATTATTTACCCATATTAGTGATGGGGAATTAAACATTTCTTGTACCTACTTCATGAAATGTTCATGAGATGAAATGGGATATGAAAGGATGATTGGGCTCATGACAGATGTGGTTTGATATTCTGGATACAGCAGTTATTTTTAAAGCTGCAGAACTAAGCCTTAGCACTTTAAATGCAGTAAGAAATAAGGGTAAAATCATCCCTTTTCAGCAAGGAAAAACCTAACCTTTGGTTAACTAAGCCAATTTTTGATTGGGAGAAGAAGATAATGAAATCCAAGCTGGGACTGATGACTTCACACTTCCCAAACTGGTGAAGGTGTTGCTGGACTGGCGGAGGAGAGCAGGGACTGGAGGCTATTTGATGATTTATACAGATATAAATCCCCCAAACAGCTAAGTGGTGTCTCTGTCCTGCTGCCAGCACAAATTCCTGTTGGAATTGGATGAGAGGGGCCTGCTGGCAGGTTTGTCTGCAGGCCTGTAGAAGTTTGAGTGTCGAGCTGACCTGAGGATTCCTTTCATTTTCCCAGTGACTGCCTGGCTTTCTTTGGGTTCTGCTCCTATTCACAGTGATTTATTCCTCTTTCCATTCCTCTAATCATTACCTGAGCCTCTCTGAGTCTTTCTGCAGTGTGGTACTGACACAAAACTGGGGCAGCCTTGGCAAAAGCTGAAAGAATTCATTGCCTGGGAGGAGTACTCAGAGTTTATCAAACAGATAAATTATTCTGTAAATGCTTTCCTACAACATGGTTCATCCCCAGGCAGCCAGATATCCATCTTCTCCTCTCCAGGGAGAGCAGGGGATAGGTGTAACCTCTTCCAAAACAGTTCCTACTGGGTGACAAATGTAATTATAGTGGGTTTTTCCCCTGCATAAGAGCATAGCTGATGTGCCATTGGTTTTTGTACTGCTCGGCAGTTATGCAAAGGCTGCTTTGTGGTCAAGGGGGTTTTATTTACCAAAGAAATTGGGGAGATAAAGCCTCATTCATTTTATTAATCATAGCAGCTGCAAAGGGAGGCACAAATGTCTTTCTTGTCCCCCCCACACTGTTCCATGACTCCCTTTTGTTGCTGCTCCCACAAGTGAAATGTGAAATAAAAGGACTTTTCAGCCCAGCAGTGAACATGGAGGAGCCTGGGCTCTGACCTTTGGCTGTGCCCCCTCAACTCCAGGGCTCTGTAACCGGGGCTGTGCGTGCAGATAGAAAAATTCCAGTGTTAGAATCCAAACTATCATTAAAGGACCAGGGAAGGGAAGGCTCCCTTTGCGTGGGCTCCACTGGCCTTGGGTTCCTTGTTTGCTTGGAAGACTCATCTACAAAAATAATCAGACCATGGGAGCTCTGTGCCCTTTGTTTCTGCTCTTGGTTCCGGGGGAGAGAGCTCAAAATCACCAGTTTTGGGAAGGGGAAGGAGAGCGAGGCTGGGTCAGAATTGCACAAATACAGACTAGCCTGAGCTGGAAGGGTTCAGCTCTGGGTTCATCTGCAGAGTTTCCTGTAGGAGCTCATCCCAAAGAGCTGCTGAGTAGTGACCTCATCACTGTTATTCCAGGCAGAAATGGGGGAAACCATTCCTCTGGGTCCCAGGGAACTTTTCCATGCTCCTTGAACACTTCACCTTGACTGAACATCTCTTCACCCCAGGGGAAGCTCATGAGAACATTTCCTGTATTTTCTTCTCCACTGAGGTTTCTTCTCCTTTGTTTTTTTTTTGGTGGGAAAAACCTCCCATGGATTTTTGTGGCCAAGGTTTTGTGCAACCCAGAAGTTTGACAGAGACAGGTCTGAGAATGAATCCAAACAAAAGGATAAAACTAGGAGGGAGGGGGGAGATGTTTGCATTGCATTATTTGGTGAAGTTTTCTGATTTTTCCTGTGCTTTGATGTGTGGGGTCCTGATCTGCAGCTTCTTTGCAGCCCTGGCAGATGGGTTTGGGGAGAAAAAAAAGAGAATTTTGCTCTTAGGAAACAAATCAAAATGTCAGATCAATGTTTGCACTGTATTTATCTAAAATAATGGAAATTACAGTGTATCCCAGCAGCTGCTGCTCCTCGCACATCCAGGCACAGATGATAATTAAATGCAATCAGAACACGTTGGATTTAAGATGGAAAAACTAATAAAAATAAGATGTTTGCCATCCTTGTGCTAAATATTATCATAACCTCTCGGTTCTGACTGCAAAAGCTATTTTGTGGAGCCACCAGAACATGAAATAACAGTGGGTGAGCTTTCTCATATTCTAAATAGCAGCAGCAGCTGGGATTGGAGATGCTGCAGATCTGGAAAAGCAATAATCCTGGGGTAGTTCTGCAGCCCCATCCTTCCACTGGAGCTCCAAAGGGACTCCTTATCACTGCTGTAAACTCTTATCTTGGAGTAGGAGGTAACTTGAAGTCATTTTCTGCCTGGATTGTGGTGGGTTTTTTTTTGTTTATTTTTACTGGGAGTGGTGAGTAACTTCACAGGCCTCCTAAAGTTAATTGTACTTTTTGCTTCTTCTTGTTCTTGTGCCCTCAGCTCTTTCCTCTCATTACTTTTTTGGGGGGATGGAAACGTCCAGGAGCTTTTATAAGGTCTTTGTTTATAACTGTGTGAAATCTGACTTAAATAAGATTTTTTTTCCCCCAGAGTTTTCAGCCCAAAACACTGTGTTCTTCTGCCCTGTTCTCTTGTGGCAATTATTCCCCTCAGAAATGTGAAGTCCAGTTGTAATGTGGATTAAAGGTGTGCAGTGGGGTGTGAGGAAGTAGCTGTGGCAAAACCCTGCTGCCTTTAGGAACATGGGACAAATCAGGGTGGAAGGGACATGTGGTGCCACATCCCTGACCCAGCAGGGTCACCCCAGAGCACCTGGCACAGGATTGTGTCCGTTGAAAATGGTGAATAACTCAGGAATTTACTGCAGGCAAAAAATATTCCTAAGGATTATGGAACCATTTGTGCCCCTACACCTGTAACCCATGGCAGGGGGTGGAATGAGATGAGATTTAAAGTTCCTCCCAGCCCAAAGGTCAGGATTTATTTGGCAGAAGTAAGATGGAAAACTGACATCACCCCTGAAATTTAAATTTTCCCGTGATCCCTGGAGTTTTCCAGTGATCCCATGGGGTAAAAATTCCCTAGTGGCTGAGGAAAATCCCCAAGTGTCAGGTCCCAGGATAGAGGTTTTTTTAGAGCTAACTGGTCATTGTGCCCTGAAATGAGAGCCAGCTCCAAAGATCTCCATTTAACATTACACTCCTGTGTTCAAATTTGGACTGAAGAAACCCATGGAAGATAATTTTTTTTAAACAAGGAATATTTTTGTTCCTGGTTAGTACAAGATAAGAGAAGAAGATGTCCTTTGGAATGTTCATCTGGAGGGAACAAGTGGACCTGCTGCATGATGAATGGAAAGAAAGGAAGTTTATTTTCTGCTTTCCACCAGCAGCCTCAGCTTATTATCATTTGTCAGCTCTCTCCAGGACATTGTTTTCCTTCTTGGAAAGAGCAGGCCTTTTCCACAGACCCCACTTAGCTGAACAGATTTAACACTGCAGAACACATTTCAGACTGCAGAAGTTACTTTGCTCATCATTGCTCTGGGAGGATCATTTATTTCTGCTCTTGTGCTCTGTCGACTGGAACAAAAAACATTTGGGTTTCCTCAGGAGCTTTGGGTGGTGGTTGGGAAGATCAAGGGGCTGAGAAGTCCCAACAGCTTCTTGTGCTGCCTTGCCTTTTAAATTTTAATGGGAATCTCAGTTTTCTGTCTTGTATTGGCAAAATAAATCCCAGATCCCAGAATGGTTTGGGCTGGGAGGGATCTTAAAGAACATCTCATTTTCTGCCACGGGCAGGGATACCTTCCACTATCCCAGGCTGCTCCAATCTGCCCTCAAGCATTTCCAGGGAAGCATCTGATTTAGCTGACAAAAAAAAAAAAAGCAGGGCTGGAGGTCTTTATCCCCGTTCCTGTCCCCCAGCTTTGCTTCCCAGTCCTGCAGCCGGGTGATTTCCATGTGTTAGCATTCCGAGCCAGGGCCTTGGGTGACACAAAGCAGCACAGCCCCATCTGTCACCGAGCTGCTGTCTCCATGCTCTGTTTAATGTTGTTATTTACCAGAGGAGGATGAGCAGTAAGTGAAACCTTTCCTTCGTGCTCTGGCCTCAAACAAGGCAGCTGAAAACAGAGAATGAGAGCTGGGGCCAAAGCAGCACATAAAATCTCACAGTAAATGAAAGCTGATGGGAGGCAATGGAGTGTGGAATGGGATATGGATGTGGGGACTTCCCCTGAGGACTGTTCAGGGCTGATGGGGCCAAGGCAGGAAGGAGCATGGGAGGGACCTCAAGGGGACACTTTCCACTGTCCCAGGCTGCTCCAAGCCCCACAGTCCAGCCTGGCCTTGGACACTGCCAGGGATCCAGGGGCAGCCACAG
>JBBMKD010000217.1:3571681-3583377 GCA_037834095.1 Argya squamiceps
CTGCTGGGAGCCCTCCCTGCACACAGGGACAGCCAGGCCTGAGGGCCCCTCTCAGCTGGGGCTCCTCTCCAGCCTGGGCAGCCCCAGCTCCCTCAGCCTTTCCTGGCCTTCACCCACATGCTCCAGGCCCTTCCTCAGCTCCACCAGCTGCCTGGCCCTGCTGTGCTGAACCCAGAGTGTCTGGTTTGGGCTCAGCACAGGCACCCTGCTTCTAGTTCTAGCTCCAGGATTACCCTCCTCTTTCTAATCCTTTTGATTGCTGAGTTATTACCAGATTTCAGGAGCTGGACTTCATTTTTATTGACCTGACTTAGCCTAAGCCAGGCCTGAATCCCCAGAGGACACAGTAGATATCAAACTCGGGGTTGTTCAGAGTAAGCCTTGCTTTGCCTCGTGGTTGGATGGGCTGGCTCAGCCTGTCCTAAATCTGTTCCCATTCGTGTAAATATTTGCAGCCAGACCTCCCCTCCCACCCACGGCAATCCCGAGTCTCACTAATATGTGTCACCTTCCACTCTGTGCTGCTGATCTCTGTTGGTTTTTCTGATATTTAAAAGCTCAACCAGAGCAGAGTGACCTTCAGGCAGCACCACTCAGGGATGACCTTCCTTACACTTCCCTTTCTACTTGCAGTGAAGAGAAGTTTATAATTTGATTTTTTGTGTGTGTGTGTTCGTCAAGTGATCCTTTCAGAAAGAATCCTGCAAGTTACAATTCTGAGAAGGAGATGATTAGATTTTTGAACAGCAAAGAATTAACTTTAAATCTGAGAGCAGGTAAAATATAAGGTTCTGTTCTGGCCCTCAGCAGCCCAGGGCAGTGGTGGAACCACCATCCCTGGAAGGGTTCAAAAACTGTTCATATTCCCAGTGCCTCTGTCCCAGACCTGTTTAAAGAAGTGCAGGTTAAGAAAAAAAAAACCCAAACCTTAACCATTATTGTGAAGTGTTTTAAGAAGGGTGGGAAAAGCTTAATTCAGGATAAACACGCGTTGTACAATAAAATTTCAGCACCAAGTTGCATAAAAATGCCTTTTGGAGCCTGTTAAAATGAGGAGTGGGGTATCCCATCAGAAACAAGATTTTGATGATAGATTCTCTGCTGTGGTGCTGTGATGCTGCACTTCCCATGCTCAGTTCTAAAGGAAAACTTCAAGACCAAAATTGTCATTTTTGTGTCCCTCTTTTTTCAAGAAAAGCTACTGTAAGTACAGTAGGCTGTGACACACAGCCTGTTCTTGTTCAGGTCTCGTTTCCAGCTAAATATATTTATCCCAAGACATGAAGTATTCCCCAAGTGACTCTTATTCTTAAAATACACTTCAGCAAAGGTCAGCTTGGCCCCTCACAGCAGCATTTTAGAGGAGAACATGACCATGCATTTTTCAGCTTGTCTTCCCAAACCCATCTGGAAGCCTCTCCAAGCAGATCATCGGCTGAACATGTGAAAATATGTCCCAAGGTTCCCTGAGGATTTTAACCAAGGCATTGAAACAGGGAAAAAAAAATTGGCTTGGTCTACAGCTGATAGAAATCAGCCTGGATTCCTCAGCTCCAGCCCAGCTCCTTGGATTTATCCCAGCTGGGGATGCAGGGGATGTGGAGGAAGTTATTTCACTGAATTGACTGCTTTGTCAAAAAGATTAACCTGAAACATTTCCACCGTTTCGGAGCAAATCTCTGTTGCCAGCACTGGAAAAGGTTCCATTCATCAAGACATGATTAATGAGGGCTGGCAGCTCCACACAGGATTTGGGATTTTTTTTTTGGGTAAAATCTGATATGATTTAGGTTGGGCTGAGTTGTTTTATACACACTTTCTGGGAGCTGAGAGCATTTTGAGTAACTAATTCCTTCAGCTGGAGATTGCCTCTTGGAATTTATGATGGGAGCAGGTTTAACCTGAGCATTTTTGTAGATTGTACTGCAAAATAAACAAACACAAGGTAATGGATTTAAAAAGCTGTGGAGGTGCAGGATGGGTGAGGGAGTGTTGGGAATATGATTAATGGGACTGGATGGTCCTTAAGGTCCCTTCCCACCCAAACCATCCTGGGATTCCATAATTAGAGAAATAAAAACCTTACAGCAAGACAGAAATACACAATTTGAGTTAAACAAGCAAATTCAATTCTTCAATTTCCTTTTCAGCTCTGTAGGGCCTTTTTTTCCCCCTGTAATTTTTAATGTTTCTGGATGGTTTTCATTCAACAATAAGTGGATGGAGAATTGATTTTGCCTTCATTTATGTAGCAGGAGCTGTTTGTTCATATGATTCCTTTATGTGCTTTCTGGCATGCCATATGTGCTGCTGCAAGCCAGCAAGAAGTGCAGGGCTTTTAGCTGTGTAAAAAAGGTTTGAAGATATCTCAGCTGTATCTCAGCACTTATAAAGGAGTTGTTTAAATGTACAGGTTAGAAATGTGTATTTTCTGTCTGTAATTGATTTCCTTTCGACCTGTGCCCATTTATCAGCTGAAAGGGAGCATTTTTATTCCTGTTAGCAGGAATCAGCCCAGGCTTGGTGCTGTCTCTGTGAAGCACTGAGTGGGAGGGGAATGGGGACACAGTTTGTGAAATGTCACCGGTGTAAACACATCCTCCTGAGCCTCAGGCACAAGAGCAGCCAGCACATGGATTTTCTTCAGGCAGGGGGAGGCTGGCAGGTACTTCTGATAGAATTATCCAAGCAGAAGAGTGTTTTCAATCCAGAGACGGCAAACCACGGCGATATTTTCTTAAATTTGTAGCCATGGCTGGTTTATCTCGACTGTTTAGCCACAGTTTGTCCTCCTGAATGTAATGCTGGTGACTTCTGACCCTTCATTAAGTGCTTTAAATTCAGGCTTTTGTTGCCTTCTTTGACTCTTTCCTCACTCTTACTTTAAACTTTTGAAGTTTTTGGGTCACTTCAGTCCTGTTGCTCAAGGGTGGGTTGAGAAGATGCTCAGGTTACAAAGAGAAGAGCTGCTGGTTGTTTTACCTGGCAGCAAACAAAATGCAGGTGGAAGAACTGAGTGGTCTCAGCCTCTGCTGAGAGCTGGAAAACACTCGGGATTTTACAAGCAAAGAACGGAGAAGCTGAGCTGGTTTCACTGCAGAATAAAATTGGAAGGCACAGAGGAAAAAGCAGCAGAAATTGGAGGCTCACATCTCCAAAAACCACCAAGCAGATTGCAGCACGAGAGTTTGGATTTGTTAAGGACTGTGTGAGGCTCTTGGAATTGTTCCTGCTTCAGACATTTGATATTTCTCTCAATGTCATGTTAATGAAGCTGGGAAAATGCCCATTTCAAGGCTACTTTTCTTCAGAAGGGCTAAATAAAAGTCACCATCTGCTACCAAATCACTGCAGAAAAACAAGTCTCCCTCTAATCTCCATTCCTCTCTAAGCCTTGAGGTCATGCTGGTAATTGCTGACATTCCCTGAGCTCCTGGGTAAATTTTACCATCATTTCAGCAGAAGTTGTCCAACATCCCTGGCCAGGAAAAGCTGGGAAGGTGGTTGAGGAGTTTAGCAGTGGGGTCACAGAGTGCTTTTACATAAGGAATTCCCTTTTAAAAGCTGAGCAGAGGAAGAAACTGTTTATCTGGGAGCTGGAATTGTGTGGCAGTTGTAGAGTTAGGGCATCACAAGCATTCCAGGTGCTCCTACTGGAGTTTGTTACCATTTCCTGGAGCTCCTCTGCACTTTGGATTTTGGTGGGGTCAAATCTCTCATGCCCTGCCTTGGAGCACATTGAAACCCGTTTTGGCTTGGGTTTTGACACAATTTTTCAGTATTTCCTGGTGCCTGCTGACCTTTCTCAGGGCTGCTTGGAATGGGAAGTCAATCCTGTCCCTCTCTGCTAGAAAATTAAATGGTTGTTTGCCTTAACTGGCAGGGATTTGCAGCTGGCACTGGGAGCCTGCCCACTGCATACAGATGATTTTTGCTGCTTCCCTGCTGGAAAGCAACTGGGTAACTGTCATCTCCTGAAACTCCTCCGTGCTTTGTGCCAGCTGCCAAAGCCTGACTGGCTTTGGTTCTAATGGAATACTCTTTCCCTGGCATTGAGCTCGATGCAGAAACAGGGCAGCCTCAAAAATACAGCAGCGTGAAAGGAAAGCTTTGTCCACTGATGAGGCTTCAGAAGGTAAAACCACAGCCTTTCCACTGTGAAAATCCCATTTTGGAGGAGTTTTTCAGCTGTTGTCTGAGGCAGTCACACATGCATAGGTAGCAGCAGAGCAGATGTGGTGAGGAGCCTGTTTGAAGGGAGCAGAAGGAAGGACTGTGATGTGTCTGGTGTCACTGAAACACCGTGGGATGACTGCAGGAGGGGTGCTGCAGCTCATGGGGATGACACATCCCATTGCTCATTCAAAATGATGTTTATTAGTGCTGGGGAAAGGGAAGGGACAGCCCCTGGGAGCCTCAGAGTGGGCCCTGTCTGGGGTGCAAACAGTTCTGGGGGATGTGGGAGAGGGAATTGTCTCCACTTTGGGGTGGTGAGAAGGGGCCGCTGAGCTCTGAGAAAATCCACGGCGGCGGAGAGAGGTTTTCCTTTTGTTAATTTTAGATTCTGTGTTTGCAGTCCTGAGGTTTCTTTTTTTATGTTTCACTTGAACCAGGAGTGATTCAGAGCTGTTGGTGAGCTTAGACTGAAGGAGGCTTTAGATAGAGACAAGAAATAATGAGGGATTTCCCCCGGTGTCCTTGCTAGGAGGCGTTTCTGTTGTGCCAGACTGCTGGGGTGGCCTGAGGAAAGGCTTGGGCTCCCAGTATCTCCAGTGTCTGTCATCCAGCCAGGAAGAAAAATTCCTTTTCCTTCATCTCTCCAACCCTAGTACATCTCTGGTCCCCATGGTCACTAATTAGTGGAAAGCCAAATGAGGATCAGCCAAGCCAAGCAAGGCGAGGTGGATTTCCATCCCTTGCTCCCTGAGCTCTTACTCCAGGCACAACCAGAGCAGGGATGTTTGGAGAGGCTGTGGCCTCTCCATCCCAGGGGTTTTCCAGGATTTAGCAGCTCAAAGCCAGCCCAAGTGAGGTGGTGTGAAAAGAAGGAGGGTTTTGGATCAGGGGTAGAGAAAAAAAACCCTGGAGAGCTGTTTGGGGAAGCACCTGCCAGCTGAAGGACTTCATTTCCTGCTTCCTGCCCAAACTCCTCTGCAAGTTGGGATCCAGACACGGGCTGGGGTGAAACATCCCTGGTGATGCACCCCATGGGGAGTGCTGCAGAAGCTGGATGACCCCTCCAAAAGTAAATATGGCTGTATTATATTTCAGGCTTTCTTGGGAACCTAGTATGGGAGATAGGAAAAAATTACGTTCGGCAGGGTGGGAATTTTTTCCACTTCTCCTCTGTTGACATTTCTTCTGAAGGTTGGGTACTGCTAAGATCAGCAGTTTCCTATGGGAAAAAATGGGAACAGAACATGGCTCTTGCATAAGAAAGAATAATAAAGCACTTTTCAGAAGAAGTGCCTTTATTTGTTACTAAGTGCCTATGAAAGTGATTAGTGAGTGAGTACAAATCTGGAAAATAAATGTTCTGGAGCCTCCAAAACTGAACTTACAGCAGAATAATTTAGGAATTCAGTGTAGTAGTTTCCACGCCAGAAATCAAATATTCCACAGGAGTTTTGTCCCTGAGTTGAATTTACTGAGCACAATGTATTAAAAAGCTCTACTCCAAGCATTATCTCACTCTCTGAGAAAAAAGCCTCCTATTCTCACTCGGTGCCTCCAAGGACCCCTTGCTTCAGTTCATTTTTAAGGTCACTGAGATGAATTCATTTGCATTCCCAGTCAGAAATGCCATAAATTGTTTGATCAAAACCCTGCTTTTTTATTTTTTGTCAGTCTTCCCACTCGTTTTATGTAATCTCAATTTGGTATTTTTGGAAATCAGGCCTGCCTGGCCATGTCTTGCAGTGCTATCATCTCACAATGGAAGTCTCTAGGGATTCAGGGTCTCAGAGACCCAAACAGGCAGAGTCAGTGTCCCTAAAGGAGCAATTTTTGTGTAGGAAGTGTCCCTATTTCCCTAAAGATTACAGATTTTGATGCTAATTACCAGTCTTAGAGAAAAGCATTTAGGAATATTTCCTGTTGATCTCCCTGTCAGCATCCATTTCCCAGCAAAATGTGTGCCTCCCTGTAAACCTCAGAGCCTGGGATTGGAAAATAATTACTTTAATAATGGCTTTGCCCAGCACTGCCTGAAATATTATTGTAAATAGTGTCAGTGTAACGAATTTTGTGAGGACAAAAAAACCTCCTCAGAGGTCTGCAGTTGGAAAGAACTGGTTATAGAAAAGGTTATGGAGTTGCGGAATCGTGGAATGGTTTGGGGTGGGAGGGACCTTGTAACCATGTGGAGGGATGCCTTCCATGGACCAGGTTGTTCCTGGTCCAACCTGGCTTTGGACACTTCCAGGGATCCAGGGGCAGCCACAGCTTCTCTGGGAATTCCATTCCAGGGCCTGCCCACCCTCCCAGGGAACAATTCCTGCCCAATATCCCATCCAGCCCTGACCTCTGGCACTGGGAAGCCATTCCCTGTGTCCTGGCACTCCAGCTCCTCATCCACAGTCCCTCTTTATCTTTCTTGTAAGCTCCCTTCAGACACTCCTTTCTCCTCCTCGTTTAGTATCCTAAAAACCTCATCCTGAGAGGGATCAATGCCCAGGAATTCCACGGTAATTGGAGAAATGCAGTTCTAGAGGCAGAGAAAAGCAGGGCTGAGCTGCACAGCTGCTGGAACCATGGAAATGACCCCAGAAAATCAACCCCTCCTTCTCAGAAAGGCAGCAGGAGCACAACGAGGTGCTGGATAAGGGCTGAACTCCTCAGGTTTTTGGCTCACACGATGAAGGACAGGCTGGAGAGCTGGGTTCCAAATCCCAGGGACTGGGATATATTTAGGAGTAGTGATTTTGTTTTCCTCCACACAGATCTGAAAAGTGTGGTCTTGGTGCTGTAGTCAGGAGACAATGGTTCATTCTCTCTTTTGTTTTGATGATGGAAGACTTGTCTGCAGTGGGAGCTGGCTGAGAGCTCCTCCCCTGTGGCCTCTGGCTCTTGGCTATTTTCTTTTATTACTTGTGGAGAGAAAAATCACGGTGGCCTTTTCAGTGAGAGTGAGGGCAGAACTCACTGCAGCCTTTCAGGGCCTGGAAAAACAGCAGGGACACTTCTTACATGGGCACAGAGAGACAGGACAAGGTTTTGAACTGAAGAGGGGAGATTTAGGTGAGATTCTGGGAAGGAATTGTTCCCTGGCAGGGTGGGCAAGCCCTGGCACAGGGTGCCCAGAGCAGCTGTGGCTGCCCCTGGATCCTTGGAAGTTTCCAAGGCCAGGTTGGCTACCTGGGGTAGTGGAAGGTGTCCCTGTCCATGGCAGGGGTGGCACTGGATGGAATTTAAGTCCTTTCCCACCCAAACCAGTCTGGGATTCTGTGTCTGCACATTCCACAAGTGGCAGCAGAGCCCCACCCCAAAAGTTTACACCCAAATCGGGTGTAATTAGGAATTAAAGGCAGTCTCCTGCTGGGGAAGTGAGTGACACTGAGCCAGTGACTGCTGGAAGTGCCCATGATTTGTTTCCACGATCCCAGGCTTGTTTTACAACCTGTGAAAGGAGCTCAAGTTACCTTGGGCCATCCCTTCCCCAAGCACAACACGGCTGCTCTATTGCTGGGGCTCAGCTACCTCTTGTCCCTCCATTAAAGTTTAATAACAGTGTGATTTAAGCAAGATTTCACCACGGATGTCTCAGCTATCCTTTCCTCCTCTGCTTTTATATGGAATTTTTTCCCTGACTTGTCCAGGGGAAGAACAGTTTGTCTGCAATGTGAATCCAGACAAATTTTGGCAGGCGGCTCTGTGAAAAGGGCACTTGAAAACCTGATGCATTTTAGGTATGCAGCTCTTTAAAGTGATGGAATAGGCTGAGTAACAACTTCTACTTGGTGGTTGTTTCTTGGCTTAAAAATAAATATTTTAAGCAAACTGGTTTGGAGACAATATTTTATTCTTGATTTTGCTCTTTTTTTTTTTTTTAAGAAAGTATAGAATTTATTGTGCTTGTGCATTTATCTTGGTGAATTCTTTTGTCCTTAGCTGGTGTACTTCTAAATCTTGCCTTTCTTCTTGTATTACATATGGAAGAATTCTCAGTTTGGAAGGAGGGCTATATATGGAATATACTCACCAAAAGGAAAATAAACCCAAACTGAAAATCCTTTTTGGCTCCGTGTCGAAGAAGTTTAAGGTCTGGATCCAAGAGAAACACAGCAGTTTCTGTATGAAGGGACTGCTATAATGTGAATAATATAATTAATATAATGTAACATACACATCTGGGGTCGCCTGGAGGATTTCTGCTGCAGGGGAACTCTAATGACAGACAGATGTTTTACTCCAAGTTCTTTCAGATCTGCTTTAAAAGCTGAGTTTCCATTGTTGCTTCTCTTTCCCTGAACCAAGAGAAATGTGTTTTATAATGGTGCCAAAACTGGTTTCAAAGGCTGCTGGCAGCTCCCAGGAATCAGATCCCATTTTGCTCCTTGCCTTTGGCAATGACCTGTACACTCGCCGTGATATTTTTCACTGCCATGAAAGGATTTTTGGTATTTTTGATATAATCCTTCCTTTAAGGGTGTGTGAAATGGGATATTTTAAATAAATGTGTGGGGTTTTCATCCAGCAGAGGTGCAGATGGCAGTATCAGACTGCTGCTGAGGGTGTGGGTAGAACCACAGAATATCCTGAGCTGGGAGGGACCCACAGGGATCATTGATCCACCTCCTGATCCCAACAATCCCACCCTGGGCATCCCTGGAGTGGTGTCCAAACCCTCCTGGAGCTCTGGCAGCCTCGGGGCTGTGCCCATTCCCTGGGGAACCTGGTCAGTGCCCAGCACCCTCTGGGGGAAAGAACCTTTCCCTGATCTCCAGCCTAAATCCTCCTGGCACAGCTCCACGAGCAGAGAGAACTCATTTGTAAAGTCCTTGTGCTGGAGAAACAGCAAAAATGCAGCAGCTCATTAAAATCCAGCCCTGGGATTGTTGGGTTTTATCAGGGCAGCGTTTCCCACCTGGGATTAACTCGCTGGGAGAAGATACAGGAGGAATAAAAGAAACTGGCAGCTCTCAGAGCCGTGATTCGGAGGCTGCTTATGCAATCTGAGACCTTCAGTGCAAAATCAATTATGGAGAAAAGAAGCAGGCACGGAGCAAGGCAAACATTATTGCTTTAGAGCTGTTTCATTATGGATTGATTGCCCAACGTCTCTGCTGTCATCCTGTCCCTCCTCATGCCCTGCTCCCATGAACGTGCAGAAATCCAGGAAGAGTCCTTGTTCCTAATTGCTCTGTGCCTGCTAGCAAGCTGGAATTTGCCTGGTTAAATTGGGTTTTTAATTAAAATACAGGGTTTTCAATGGAGGTTTGTGCCATATTGTAGAATTTTGTTTTCAAACAACAGAAACACCGCTGCACCTTCACGGAGCTCTTGCTCTGTTCATTATTTGGGAATAATTCCAGATATTGGGCTGTTCCCTTAAACCTTCAGGGAGGAGGACTCAAGGGCAGAGTGTTGTGTCCCACAGCTGGATGGCTAAAGTGAATTTGGTTTAATTGTCCTGGATGGTTTTAATTTTGACATTTCAACCAGCAGAATTATTTTTGTCAAAGGCTCTCTGAGGATCAGGGAATCTGTACCAAGGAGGTTGTGTGGAATTGTTTCGACTGGAGGTTCTCAGGGAAAAGCCCAAATATTTTGGCCTGTTATTTCCAGGGGATGGCTTTGAGATAGCTGCTCTCACCTTTTGGGTTTGGCACCATTTATTTCATTGGGAATCTCTTAATATAAAATGGCTTTAATAGGAAACTCCAAGCTGGGTTAACAGGCTCAGGTTTCTAGAAATGTCCGTTGATCCTTTAGATGGCTGAAGAGGAAATTGATTGGGGAAGGCACCAGAGAGACCCTTTCAATATTGGAGGGTTTTAAGAAGTCTCCTTCTGGGTGTTTTCAGAAGGGGACATGCTGAAAATCAGATTAATTTGGGAAGTCTTGGCACAAGCAGAGTGTGGGACAGCAGAGCACCTTGGGACTTGCCTGGTTTTCCCTTCTGCTTGATGCCTTCGAGGCTTTTGGTGGTTTATTCAGAACTCCAACACCATCCTTCTCCTCCAGCCTGTTGGTTTTCACTTTGATGGCATGCTGGAATGTCTTGTTGCTTTAATAAATTGCCTCAGCACAAAAGCAAGCCCAGCTTGGATATTTCTGTTATAATTTCTCTGCGCTTCAGCAAACACTTGCTTTAGTCCAAAAAATACGAGGTAATTGGCAAATACACTGAGAAATGCTATAGAAAGTGTTTATTTGTGTGATAGATATGAATGGGTTGGACAATTTGGTTCCTCATCGTGGTGGTAGGAAATGATCTCCTCACATTTTACTGAAATAATTAAATACAGTTTGCCAAAGGAAGTGTGGATGAGTCTGCCCTGCAAAGGTATTGATGTTTTTAATGTGCCTTTATGGTCCTAAGAATGAAGCAAACAGGGAGAAAAACCCTCTCTTTAGTGTCTGTTGCGTTCTGTGGAGGTAATTGAAAGAGTTGGAGAACTCTGGTTTTCATTAGAAGGGAAAGAAATTCCAATTTATTGAATCATTTCTTTTGCAGGTTTATGAAATAGCTTATTTGTTCAGGCAAATGCCAAGAGGCATCTGCAGCTCTGATAACCTGAGACATTAACTCTGCTCAGACATTATTTTTGCTTACAGTCAGGAGAATAGAAAGTTGACAGGGAAATAATGTGTTTTAATGAAGTATTCATCACTTCTCCCCATTTTTCATCATTAAAACATCCATTTCAATTTAGAAATGGACCTGGGAAGTCATGAAATCTCTCATGCAGAACAGATGGTTTGCAGTGCAGATGGAAAAAAATCAAGCTGTTCCTAAACATCAGTCTGTGTATTTTAAGCAATTAACTGCTTTTTCTGGAGGTACAATGGGTCAATTCCTTTTTTCTTTTGGCATGGCAGAGGTGAGTTGCCCGGAGTGATTAAGCTCATATTTTGTTTTCAACCAGCTAAATGAAGCACATATTTAAAGTACTGCATTTGATTAAACACCAGGGGTATTATTTTAGTAGATTTCAGGGTAGGTCAAAAGGATTTGGGGGAATTTTGTTGTTCTTTTTTCCTAACTAATGAGGGCTTCTCGAGGTTCCTTTGTGGGCCACAGTCACAATGGAGTTTTCCTTCCAAGTCCCCTGTTTCTCTAGATGAGATTCTCCTCCTGCTTCCTCTGGAGGTGGGAGGACAGGGTGTGATTGCTCAGTGTTTCTGTGCTGGTGTTAATTAGCTCGTTAATTTGTCGAGATGCTCGTTGTGGTTGCATTTAACATATGGCTGTGTTTGGCAGGGGCATGACCTGGAGGAGCTGGTGTCTGTGTGTGTCTGTGTTATCTATATTTACATTTATTGCTTTTTTAGCCATCTCCTCTGATGGAGCACTTGATGGTCACTGATGAGATTTCATGAGGTGAATGGAGAGGGAATTTTAAATGAGCCAATAGTGACAGGAGAAGGGGAAATGGTTTTAAACAGAGGGCAGGGTTAGATGGGATATTGGGCAGGAATTGTTCCCTGGCAGGGTGGGCAGGCCCTGGCACAGGGTGCCCAGAGCAGCTGTG
>JBBMKD010000217.1:3605685-3622053 GCA_037834095.1 Argya squamiceps
TGCCCAATATCCCATCCAGCCCTGCCCTCTGGCAGTGGGAAGCCATTCCCTGTGTCCTGTCCCTCCATCCCTTGTCCAAAGCCTCTCTCCATGTTTCTTGTCACTCCTGAAGGACCACACTGATGTCACCCCAAAGCTTCTCTTCTCCAGGCTGAACACTCCCAGCTCTCCCAGCCTTCCCTCCATCCCTCTGATCACCTTGGTCAAACGTGATCCTTTAAATCCCAGGAGTCAGAGGTGAGAGGCTCTGCTCCATCCCTGCTGCCCAGAAGAGGCATTTCCTGGTGCTGTTTCACCTGACAGATGGGCAGAAATGTCTAACTGCTCTGCTCTGTGCCCAGCAATGTTTTCCTGCAGTGCTGGAGGAGCTGCTGATGTCTCAGCGTGTGATCATCCCTCAGTCCTGGGGCTGGAGCTGCTTCCAGCCCCTGCACCAGGCCCTGAGACAGCTGAGGGGACACGCTCCATTAGCAGCTGAGATTTGCTGATCCCTCCTCAATTGTTTTCTAAAGACTTTTCATGGCACTGTTTTGTTTTCGTCAGCAAAAAGGCACAGCGAGGAGAAATGTCTCTATTTCTGGGCTGGGCTTGGGAAAGGGCCTGCAGAGCACCACAGGGCTCAGCTTTGGCTGCACTTCCAACTGGGAGGTTCCAACACCGGCCTGGGGAAGGATTGGCATCTGTCGACAGCCTGAGATGAACCTTTCTTATCATTAAAGACATAACAAGGGGCTCACCTCTAAATTAGAGATGCAAACGTGTTTAGGATCTCAGACTGGTTTGGTTTGGAAGGGAACAGTCCCAGAAAAAGCTGCTACAACTTGTAGAACTCTCAGACATTCCCCCCCATGGATTGAAAGCATTTTATTGTATCTCAAATGATGCAATGAATGGGTTGTGGAGACACAGATCAGCCTTTTTTTTTTATTTTTCACTCAGGTGATTTAAAAGAAAGGATCCCCTGGAGAAAAATGTCAGGTTAATTGCCAGATATAATTTCATTATGGCAGAGAAAAGAGTTGTAACAAGCCCCTGAATTCAAGGCCACCATTTCTGATGTCTGCAATGGCTGGGATTGTTTTAATTTCATGTAAAGTTTTATTTACACCAAATAAATTTGGAGAGGATGTCCCAGCATGAGAAAGATGCAGATCTGTTTGAGCAGATCCACAGGAGGCCACAGAGATTCCTGAGGGATGGAGCAGCTCTGCTGGGAGGAAAGGCTGGGACAGCTGGGATTGTTCAGCCTGGAGGGGAGAAACTTTGGGGTGACCTCAGTGCATCCTGAAGGAGCTGATGGGAAAGATGGAGAGGGAGTTTTTACAAAGGCCTGGAGGGACAGGACACAGGGAATGGCTTCCCAGAGGGCAGGGCTGGATGGGATATCGGGCAGGAATTGTTCCCTGGGAGGGTGAGGAGGGGCTGGAATGGATTTCCCAGAGCAGCTGTGGCTGCCCCTGGATCCCTGGAATTGTCCAAGGCCAGGCTGGACTTTGGGGCTTGGAGCAGCCTGGGGTGGTGGGAGGTGTCAGGGGTGGGGACTGGATGATCTTTCAGTGTCCCTCCCACCCCAACCATTCCATGATTCTGTGGTTTTATGGATCCTTCACTTGATAGGATCTCACAGTCCATTCCTTAGGACTAGGTCTGTCCTCCTGGCTGGATTTTCTCTGTTTGTATCTTCTTTCCCTTCCCTAAGCATTTGGAATGTCATTGGTGACCCAAATGTCTGGAGTTGCCCCCTCCTGTGTGTCCATCCTCAGGTTACATTGAGGGGGTGCATGAATCCAGCATAAAACAAGCTAGAAAAGGGCTGGATTTCTGATTTCTGTTGCACAAAGTGCAGTTTCTACAAGTAAAAATCTCAATTTTTCCTGGAATTCCCCTCATTTTTCAAGTAGTCCCGAGCATGTGGGTAGGAACATGAGGAGTCTCCTGTCCCATCACTCTTCCTCATTGCTTAGATCCAGGAGAAAAAAACCCCATTTTTGCAGCTCTGCTGCTTTGCTTTTATTTTTCAATATTTTCAGGCAGGAATATTGCATCCTTAGCTGGTGTGTGAAGGTGAGGGAAATAAACCCAGAGAGGAGCGTGAGGGGAATTCAGTATTTTTGGGCTCTGAAAGGTTTGTGTGGCTCTGCCCTCACCTTTTAGAAGATTGAAGAAAATCCTGGAGCAATCCTGGACACAGAGGATCTGCTGGGAGGGGTGTGAGGTGGGGAGAGTTATCCACAGAAATCTAAGGAATTATCCCCATTTTTATTGCTGCTTCCTGATTTTTGGGTGTTGCTTTTCTCACGTGCCTAAAATTGATGATTTTCCAAGCAAAATCACAGAATTCCTGAGGCTGAAAAAGACCTTCCAGAGTCCAAGGTGTGCCTGATCCCCACCTTGTTTTGGTGGGGTTTTTGGTGGGTTTTTGCAGGAATGAGCTGAATCCATGTAGGAATTCCACTCAAAGAAATGCCAGGATGAAAAATTAACCAGAAATAATATTATATATTAAATATTATGTATTATATAGATATAATATGTAATTTATTAATGAGTTGAATTGGCAGCAAGAAGCTCTTGAAGGAATATTTTGACCACAGGTTTGTGTAAATCCATATCTACTCCCACAATATCCCCAGGAAAAGCATCTGTAATTTGGAATTATTGTCGTTGTTTTTCCCTTGATTCAGCCAGGGAGTTATTTGATCCTTTTGACAAAGGAAAATGTGCTTGGCAAAAATGATTTGGAGATGCAAATACACTGGCTTTTTTTATTCTTTGGAGAGAAAGTGGCTCATGCTCTTGTTTCAACCTCAGCTTTTGTTGGAGGTGCTGTGGAATGTGGAGAAAAACAACCCCCAAATCCTTTCATTTCCCAGGGCTGATTTCCTGAAGGGTGACTGCAAAGATTTCTTTTCTCTTTTAATCTCTTTTCTTAAAAACCTGAGGTAGCCAAACCTTTGTCATCTTCTCTGTTTTCCTGCAAATGAGAGCAGCACTGGGGTGTTTTTTTTCTGAAAGTCAATTTCTTTGTCTACACTCGGAGACAAAGACCCAAGGAAAGGCCAGAATTCCATCTGAGAAAGAGCCACAGTAAATTTATTGTTGCAAGATGAAAAATTCCCTGTGTCTATAAATAATAAACAGCCAGAAAAGTATCAGAGATTTCTATAGGGTCTTTAAATATCTCTAGGAAAGTCCTGGCAAGTTTTCCAACTCATTTTCCTTTTTTAAATTGAAATAAATACATTTTATACTTGCAAGCTCTGTGCCAGAACTGTACAAAAATGTGAAGGAAAACACAATCACAGCTTTCAGTTTGTTGTAGGTTCTTAATTCCTGTGGAATGAGGCAACAAATTCCATGGAACGGGTGCTCCATATAGAGACATCTGTGGTAACTCGTGTTTTTAATTCAATTGATATTTAATGAAGGCTATTAAAACTTTTTTTGGGAATTAAATTGGAAAAACCACACCAATACCCACCTGGCTTTGAACTGGATATTTATAATTATGGGGAAGCTGAGGAATTTGAGAAGATCCATCTTTTTCATGAGCTGGATGAAACAGCAGCAGTCAGAAGGCTGGGAATAATTCCTAAATCCTGTGGGAAGGGAGCTGATCCCTCCTGTGTGCAGAGGCAGGAAAACCCCTGGAAAGGCTGGAGCTGACTGCTCAGAGCTGAGATGCTCTCCCCAAAATTCCTACATGTTCTCCCATTTCCTTCTGGAATATTTTCACCCTTATAACTTCTGTGGCTTATTCCTGCTGGAATGGAAAGTAGGATTTTGGAATTTGGGATTTGTCAGCCACATTCCTTGGAGGAGATGCTGCTTCTTTTGAATAGATTGGGGTTAATTTTGCCTGAATCAAGCAAAATGTGCAAAGCTCTGGGCAAGCCCTGAGGAGGATTTGGGAAGAGCCTTATTCTTCCCTCCTGTGGCTTTTCCATTCTTTTGGGGTTTCCATCCCACAGTCAGGTCCCTGAAGTGCAGCTGGTTATTTTAAAAGCACTGTTTGGTAGTTACAAAATTCATTTTTAACGGGACTTGGTATAATACAGTCAGGGCGTGGAGGGACAGGACAAGGCTGGAGTGGCTTCAAGCTGGAAGAGGGCAGGGATGGATGGAATATTGGGAAGGAATTCTTCCCTCTGAGGGTGGGTAGCCCTGGGATGGATTTCCCAGAGATCCAGGCTGCCCCTGGATCCCTGGAAGTGCCCAAGGCCAGCTTGGAGCAGCCTGGGACAGTGGGAGGTGCCCCTGCCCTGGCACTGGATGATCTCCAAGGTCTTTTCCAACCCAAAGCACTCCATGATTCCATTAGGTTTAGGTCCAATCTCACTTTCCAAGCTCTCCCAGAAGTTACTGAGAAGGAACTTCCCAATTTTTCCTTCCTGTTGCACTGGGGGGTTTGGGAGTTTTATTTCTGGCTGAGCTTGAAGTGCCTTTCCTGGGAGATCTTTGCTCTTCCTCTCCCCACCAAGGCCCAGGCAAGGTGAGGTGGATTTGCCTTCTTGGGACACATTTGGAGACTGTGAAAATCCTGATTTTTTCTCCCTGTGAGACTTCTTAGACACAGATGGGAAATTTTCCTGTTTTTTGACTCATTTATTTCAAGACCACCAGCCTTGGATTGAATAAATAATTGAGAATGATTAATGAAGTTTTCTGTGGAAGAAGATATTTGGGATTTATACTTGTTTGAATGATTTTTGGGACAGGAAGAGTCCAGCATTTAAAATATTTTAATGATTTCTGTTGTTGGAATTCTCTGTTTTGGGAAGGGAAAGTGCAGCAAAATTTGGATTTTCCCTTTTGATTCCCTTTCTTTCAGCAATAGCTGATATGAAAAAGTGAAGCTCAAACTTTCAGGGTAGAATTCTAATTTTCTATTAAACAGGAATTGAAATAATCAAATTAAAATGTGTTTCCTTGAAAAGCAGCTCTTACTGCTGAAATTAAAGCCTCTAATTTATTTCCCTGACAGCAAACGCAGAGCTTCCACTTTGATCTGCAGATGTGCATTTTCCTGGAGATTTTTTTTTCTCATTTAATAAAATTTCTTTCTCCCCACACTGCTTTAAATGGAAAAAAAATAAAAAAGGGGGGGAAAACTGTCCTGAGGGAAAAATCCTGAATTTTGGAGGGGAACTTTCCCTTTTTAATGGGCTATTCCAATGTCTGTGGAAGGGAGGGAGGCAGAAGGAAAGAAAAAAATGGAAGCATTTTTCAGGTGAGAGTCATTGCAAGAAGTTTTCAGATTGATTAAACAAAATGAAGTTGTTGGTGAGCTGGCCACACACAGGGGACTTTTTGGGGGTTTAATTTTGTGTATTCTACAAATTTCAGGGATTTGGGCTGTGTTTTAGCTCTTCACTTGGAATTAAATGGATAATGCCAGGAATATGTCTCAGGAGGAGAAGTTCACCCCTTTCTCAGGTTTTCCCATTGGATGTTTTTTTTTCCTTGTTTATTTGTTGGCAGCATTCATTAAAGTGTAATTTTTTCAGGTCCCTCAGTGGTGGGAATTGAAGGATGGGAATTCATGGATGGAATGGGGCGTGCAGGGAAAAGCTGGGGAGGTGGAATCTGACAGGAAATAACAGGCTTGGGAGAGTTTTTCCTTTTATATTTTAGGATTTCACACAAAAGCTTCCAAAGGAAGCTAATTCCAATCTGCAGATCAGTGCTGACAGTGTGAATAACCAGCTTTTCCAGAAGAAAAGGAGATTATTTGTTTGTTCCAAACTGTTTGGGAGCAATTGCTGCACGTGACCATGAGAGAAAACAGTTTTCATTCCACTTGTGTAAACAGCAGCTTCTGAAACTTGAGTTTCCCTGTGTTTTCATGGCAGTCAATATATCCCAGGGTGCCTTTTAGCTGGGCCATGTGGGGAATATCCATCAATACATGGGAATATTCTCAGAAGTGGAGCTGCTGTGTGATGGCAAAGGAAGGGGCTCCCTGGCAGGGGTTTGGCATCTCCCCTTACTAAAACCAACAAACAATAAATGTTTTCCCATGATGAATCCAAGAAAGTGTGGAACCCATGGATGTGCCACGTTATCCCAATCCCATCATTTCTCACCAAAACACAGCAAGAAGCACCAAATCCAAATCTCTCTTTTGGGCTCTTTCCCCCTGTGTTGTTCCAAGCTCTGTTTGATGGGATTAGGGGAAGGTTGCCTTTCCCCAGAAATCATTTGCCAGGGGCACAAACACTCCAAGAAACCCCGAATTTGCCTCTCTGCATGAGAGCTGAAATCTCATGTAAGCCACAGTTCCACTTGTTCTTTTTTCCCCTTTGCTGAAATGTGCAGGAATTAATTGGAAATTGGAATTTTCGCTGAGAGATAAAACATGATTGGGTTCTTAATTATGATTTTTTTTTTCTCTCCCCTCTCTCCATTTTGCTGCAGAACAGCCCTCAGTGCTCTGGCACGTGGCTTTCTAAGACTCCTTCTCCTCCTTCATTTGCTCAGGAATCATTTTCCTCTGCTCCTGAGGTGCCTGGGATTGATTTTGAGCAGCCTGGGATCCGTGGGAGCGTGTTGGATTATTCCCACTGTGTTCTCCCAACATTCCTCTTGCTTTTTCTGTCTAGTTGTGTGGTGCAAAACAGGATTAACCCCAAATATTCTCCTTTTTGTTAAATCCCATGGAGGCTTTGCAGAAATTTGCCTGGGGATCTGGTTATCCATTGGAATTCTTCCTTTAGCTGGGCCATCCAGATGGGAAGCACGGGCTCAGCTCGTGCCTGATTTTTTTGGGAATTTTCCTTCCTAAAGGCAGCATTTGGCAGCAAAGATGAGAGCTCTGCAGGTAGGAACACACAGCAACTGCTCCCAGATTCTTTAACACCACCACAGCAGTGCTGGGGATTTAGTCCAAGTGTGTTCCTTGTCAAAAGACTCCCTTTTTTTCCACTGAGGAGCACGGGAATGCTTGGTTTATGGAAAGAAAAATAAGAAATATAAAATCCTTTCTAGAAGGTAAAGCTGCAGAGCAAAGCCCCACGCTGGTTTTACAGAATGGAGCTGTTCTGCTGTGATGGAAATTAGGACCAGCCTTTGGTTTCAGCTCAGGGAGTGCACTCAAAACTGGGGGGCAGCTCCTGCCCACTTTGTCCAGCTGGAGAGAAATTCCCAATCCCATTGAGTGTTGGAAATACACTGGGAATACTTCTGAGCCTTTTATTCACATAAGAATTTATCTGATTTCTACCTCCAAAATGTCACTTGCACATCAAACCTGGGATATTCAGCCAAAGGAAACTGGAAATTTGTTTTATTTGCATGGTGACAGCCACTGTCTGTGCAGGTAAAATCAATCCAGCTGGTTTGTCCTGCACAACCTCCACCTCCATTTCACCTCAATTTCTTCCCATGTGGGGGCAGAGCCCTGGAACAGCTGCCCAGGGAGGGTGTGGAGTCTCCCTCTCTGAAGTGATACTGCTCTGGTTTGCTCTGCAGTGATGGAAATCAGGTTAAACCTTTGGTTTCAGTTCAAGGAGTGCACTGAAAACTGAGGGGCAGCTCCTGCTCACTTTGTCCACTTGGAGAGAAATTCCCAATCCCATCCAGTGCTGGAAATACACCAAGAATTCTCCTGTGCTTTTTATTCATGGGAGCAACAGAGCACATAAGAATTTATCTGATTTCTACCTTTGAAATGTCACTTGCACATCAAACCCTAGGATGTTCAGCCAAAGGGAACTTGGAAATTTGTTTTATTTGCATGGTGACAGCCACTGTCTGTGCAGGTAAAATCAATCCAGCTGGTTTGTCCTGCACAACCTCCATTTCCACATGAGGAATAATTTCTTCCCAGGTGGGTGCTGAGCCCTGGAACAGCTGCCTGGGGTGGGTGTGGAGTCTTTCCTTCTCTGGATTCATTCCAAGCCCACCTGGAAGTGCTCCTGTGTCACCTGCTCCAGGTGACCCTGTCTTGGCTGGGGCTTGGAGTGGTTTATCTCCAGAGGTCCCTTCCAACCCAGCTCTCCTGTGATTCTGGGGAATTAAGCATAGATGAAACCACATTTCTTTTAAGCCTGGGGAAATCCAGCTCTCTAAGCTGATCATTCCATAAGATCCAAGGCTTTAATCCTCTGATGATTCCCAGTGTTCCCAGTCCTGCAGCTTTGCCTCAGTACAAGACTTTTGCCCTCAGTTTCTGCTGATGAATTTCCTTATCACAGACTCAAGGAAAAGAAATCCCACAGTTTCATTCCCTGCATCCTTGGCAGCTGTTGATGCAACTCATGTGGGGGTTTTTTGCCATAAGGAATTACCAGAGCAATTTTTCCTTCCTTTGCTGTGGAAATACTGATTTTCCCCCCAGGATAACTGGTGTGGTTCTCACTGCAGCAGCACCTGGGTGTGTGAAAGGGGTTTTGGTTGCAGAATCCTACAATGACTGCACTGTTCAAACCTGCTGTGGCTGCTGAATCCAAGCCTTGCTCAGGGAAGGCTGCAGCAGCCTCCTGGAGAGCCTGAATAAAACCCTCTTTGCCTGACTGTGAAATAAGCAGAGCAAATGTCAGAAATGCCCTTTAGCCCTATTTGTTTTGGTTCTAAAGTTGATTTAGGTGTATACATAGCAGAGACCATATCATTTATTTGCCAATAAAAACCCCATAAACCAGCCCTGTTGGAAAGCTTTCCTGATTCTGTGAGTGTCTCAGTGTAGGTGGAAAAAAGTCTGGACTTAAATATGTAATTAATTCAAGAAGAAGATTATTTCTGGCAAGAGGTAAATAAGGGCCTTGTTATTTCAAGGTATCTTCCTTTGGAGGAAATAAAAGCATTGGCTTTGGGTGCTTTGGGGTAAAGGCAGTGATGAATTTTGTTGGAAATGTGTGGGTTTGTAACAAAAGCAAATCCCAGAATGATTTGGGTTGGAAGGGACCTTGAAGCCCATCTAGTGCCATGGGCAGGGACACCTCCCACTGTCCCAGGCTGCTCCAAGCCCCAAAGTCCAGCCTGGCCTTGGGCACTGCCAGGGATCCAGGGGCAGCCACAGCTGCTCTGGGCACCCTGTGCCAGGGCCTGCCCACCCTGCCAGGGAACAATTCCTGCCCAATATCCCATCCAGCCCTGCCCTCTGGGAAGCCATTCCCTGTGTCCTGCCACTCCGTCCCTTGTCCATCTCCATCTTTCCTTTCTCCTTCAGGCACTGGAAAGTCACAATCAGCTCACCCAAAGCCAGGAGTGTCTTGTGTAAGGTGGGAGTGTTGCAGAGCTGCTTCTTTTCTCTTTCCCCTTTCTCTGAGAGGGCCCAGGATGCTTGGGAACACTTTGTGTTTGCTGGGAAGGAAACTGAGGGTTCTAAAAGTGTCTGGGTCTGTCCAGGAAACCCTTGGAAGCTGCACTGCTGGTTAAAGGGAGTATGAGGCAGCTATTTCCCTTAGGTGTGATCTCAATTTGCCTAAATTGCTCTTCTTTCCCTCTCTGCCAGAGTTGCTGCTGGAAATGGCCATTATCTAAGGCAGTGTGAGCCCTCAGAGGTGTTTGAAACTTTGGTGTCCCTTCTCTCTGGTGTCCAGATATATTTTAGATCCCTTCATTCTCTTAAAGGCTCCATTTCCACGTGGACAGCTCTGCTGGGAGGTGTCTGCAGACCACTCCTCATTAATTGGTCTAATTTTAATGAGGATCAGCAGTTCTGAGGGCAGGAGATGCCTTCCCTTCTCTTCTGAAGGCACTGGGAGTGTTCCTGCTGTGTCCTGCTGCTTCACTTCCTCAGGGATGGTGCTGTCCATGCTCCTGGGAGCTGTGGAGGTGAATCCCACACAGCTCTCTGAAAGGAATAAAACAAAGTAATAAGCCCCCCCCAAAATTATGTCTCCTCAGACAAGATTCACCTGTGGAGGTGAATCCCACACAGCTCTCTGAAAGGAATAAAACAAAGTAATAAACCCCCCAAAAAATCTTGTCTCCTCAGCTGCACCAACGTCTTCCTGTAGTGTTTTAGGAACAAAAGGCTTTGATCCCCCTTTCCCCACGGCCTGTGGAGATGGTTCGGCAGGGTTTGCCCTCAGTTTGGGGCTCTGCAGAGCCACAGACATTTTAGAGGTGTGGGATTGTTAATTTGGGTGGTTTTTTTGGGAGCTGTATCAGTTTGGCACACAGGAAAATAAAGGCACAGAAGGACATCTCCAAGCAATGTGTTTGAATCACTTCACAGTATCCCGGGTTAGCATGTTTGGAGGCAGCTTTCCAAATGTTCAGGATCAGAAGGATGCTGATCTGTTTTTTTTCTAGCAGATAATTTTTGCAAGGAAGAAAAAACATTAATGAAAAATGTCAGCTCAAAGTACAATTTTACTCCATAAAAATAATAGGCAGAAGGGACATTTTTTGGGGGGGTAACTTGGTTGTTCCTGGCTATGGAGAAATGGAAAATTCCTGAGTGTGGATGTCCAGGAGTGGAGTGTGTGAGTGAACTCCACAGGCTGCTGTCAGCAGTGCTGCCCCAGGAGGGCTCCTCCTGCCCTGGAGATCTTGGGTGGGAAACTGAGGAAGCTTTAATTTCTATCCCAAACCTTCTCCCAGCTCCTGGGGCTGCTGTGCAGGACATTTCCACAGGGAAATCTGGGAGCAGCTCTGAGCCCCCAGCAGCAGGAGTGGGGTAGGAAATGCTGAACAGTTTTAGCAATTACCAGTTCTGAATCAGGCGAGAAATGAGAGTTAACACCATCTATATTTCAAACAGTACCGAGGGACCCTTAATGAGACATCAGGCTCTTCTCTCATCCTGCAAACAACTCTACCCAGCACTGCTGCTGCTTCCCAGCTGCCTCTTCCCAGCAGATTGAAAGGGAGAAATCCAATTTGCTGGGTTACAAATGCCATCCCCTGCAAGAGCAGAGAGGTTTGGAAGGCACCACCTCTGAGATTTGTGTCTGTGGAACCTTTGCTTTGGAGTGGCTGGTGTGGATAATAAATATATCAATCAGTGGCAGAGACCAAAGAAGCTGAATATTGGGTTGGCTGCATTGGTTGTTGTGTTCCCAAACATTTTGGAGGTGCTGGTTGAACCTGCTGGGTTTGAGGTGTGTCTTTAATTTCCATCCAGCTTTGCAGCAACAGCCAATTCCCATTTCTTGCTCCTCTTCCCATCCCTGCAGGCAGGGCTGGATGTGATCCTTGGGCTCCCTTGGGCAGCACTGTTGGCTGCAGGTTTTTATGGCACTTCAGCTAAAAGCTGATGCAAAAACACAAGGGAGAGACTCTCCCAGAGCACAAGTAGCATTGAAATTGCCTTTTCCACTCCTTTTTGTCCTGGAGAGGCATCCCTGAGCCCTGCTGGAGGCTGCAGATGTCCAAACCCAATCCCATGAGGATGTGTTCAGGTGCAATCATTCTTCTCTCCTTTCCTGTCACTTTGCCTCCACAATAATCTTTTTTGTTGGACAGAACAGATGAGAGATTTTCCCTCTGGCTTGTGCAGCTGAGGAGGTTCTGCCACAAACCAAAGGCAGTTTTTGGTGCACTGGGCACCTGCCATGGGATCAAAGTGAATCCATGATTTAAAAACACAACTCAACTTTGACATTCCCACTCTTTTTCATTATTTTTTTGTTGTTGTTTGTGTGATTCCTGTGAGTTGATCTTGTTGCTTCTTTGTTAAATTATCTCCTCATTGGATTGGGACTGGGATTGATCACCAAACCCAGCAGGGCTCTAGGCAGGTTTTGCCCCTCAGTCATAATTAATTTCATGTTCAGTCAGAATTAAAGTGGAATTACAGAGAGCCTTTGGATGAAAGCTGGAGTGTTTGCTTCCTCTAGCTGGCATTACAATAAAATAATAATTGAAAACAGGTAAATCCCCCTTGATAAACAGAATAAAACCTGATCTATCACCTTTGATTCCCCTGCTCTTGCACACACAGGCTTCAAATCAAAATCCTTTGTATTTGCAATTGCTTCCAGCAGTGATACGGGAATTTTGGAGGAAACCCAGCAAATTGTAATTATTTCAAAGCAAATTTCTGTATTTCTGCAGTGTTCTTCTCACAGAACTGAGTCTGAAAACATCTCAAGCCTTTAAATTCGTGGAGTGCCCACAATAAGGTTTGCATGAACTTGTTGGACTCTTCATTGACTCAAACCCATTGATATTCCTGGAAAAAGGAGGAGCACCCCAGGAACAATGCCTGGTGATTTTTGGGATTGCTTTCCCCTTAAAATACCTCAGAGACCTAATTGCCTAAGCCCACCTCCTAAAGAAGGGGAAAGCTGGAAGGTTCTTCACCTTCAAGTGAACAAGCACTGAGCAAAATACTCAGAGCATTTACTGCCCAAAGTTCAAGGGAAGAGAGCAGTGTTTGTTCTGAGCCCTGGGAAAAGCTGAGGAAGGCTCTGGGTGTCCATGGGGAGGGCAGGTACAGAGGAAATTAAAGGGGAGAAGCCTGCAAACATCTGCAGAGGGGTGGTTGGGTGGTGCTGAGCTTCTGGGCCAGTGTTTAATACAAAAATAGGATGAAAATAATCACCAGAGGTGACTTTTCCACACACTTCATGATGGTTTTTCCTTTCATTTCACTGCTGAAAGCTTTTCCATGAGGGTTTTATGCAGAATGACAGATCCTGTTTGGATTTACTATTTAGTGAATGCTTAAATTAATAGCAGCCCGGTGACACAAGTTAATTACATTTTAAACCATTATTAATGCCCTCTAAAGAGAAACATCTCTGCATTAAATTCTGCAGCTTAATTGCTCCTTGGCTGGTGGAGATGGCCTCCTCCAGGAAGTCCAACAATGGGTTTGGGATGCTTTAAATTGGAATTTTGTTGTTTCCTGTTGTTTTTCTGCCAGTAACATCCAGTGGGTGTTTGGACTGCTCAGCTTTCAGCAGCCAAGGAATTTCTGCCATCATTTGCTGGGCCAGGATTTTTGGTTAAGATTTCCACCTCTGGCTTTTCTTTGAAAATAGGTTTGTTCCCATCAGCATGTGATAAATAAGATAAGGAAGCACCTGCCAGGTTTTAGCATCTTCTTCTATTTTCTGCTCAGAGGTGACTGATACACTTCTCCTTTCCTTATTTTCCCCCTTCTCTTCACTGTCCTGCAGTAAATTACTGTAAATTAATTTTGGGCTGTATTGAATCAGAGCCATGTAAAGGAACTGGGTAAGGCAGAGGAGGAGAGGAATACTTTGGGTTCCAAAGCTTATAAATCCCTGGGCAAAAAAAGATCCCTGAGCTCCAGTGAGGAATGGTTTTGTCGCTTTAACAGAGTAAAACTGCCTGGAAAATCATCCCAAAAAACAGCTCAAGGGAAGGGTTATTTTCAGGGAAATAGCCTGCTTGAAGTACTTCCTCACTCATTTTATTCCAGGAGAAAAGAGGATTCCTCAGTGCTAAGGAAACATCTAAACTTGTTTGCTCTTGGGATCATCCTGGTCCTCACAGATGAGCCTCAGGAATTTCCTCGCTGCTGCTGCTGCATCATGTTCCTCACCTCCAGGCTTTAATATCTGCCATCTGTCACCGTGCTTCGCTCTGATTTCTCTTAAATGAGGAGAAAAAGGCAGCCACCAAAAGGATCAGTGGCTTTTATTGTTATTAATCACATCTGTGGAGTCAGAAACAACAGAGGAGCTGTGCTGTGCAGGGGGGGCTGTGGGGAGAGCCTCACACCGAGGCAGCAGCAGGTGGGAGAAGGAATGTGGGACTGGGAGAGGGAATGTGGGACTGGGAGAGGGAATGTGGGACTGGGAGAGGGAATGTGGGACTGGGAGAGAGAATGTGGGACTGGGAGAGAGAATGTGGGACTGGGAGAGGGAATATGGGACTGAGAGAGGGAATATGGGACTGAGAGAGGGAATGGACTGGGAAAGGGAATGTGGGACTGGGAGAGGGAATGCGGGACTGGGAAAGGGAATGTGGGACTGGGAGAGGAAATGCGGGACTGGGAGAGGGAATGTGGGACTGGGAGAGGAAATGTGGGACTGGGAGAGGGAATTTGGGACTGGGAGAGGGAATATGGGACTGTGAGAGGGAATATGGGACTGGGAGAGGGAATGTGGGACTGAGAGAGAGAATATGGGACTGGGAGAGGGAATATGGGACTGGGAGAGGGAATATGGGACTGGGAGAGGGAATATGGGACTGGGAAGGGGAATGAGAGAGGGAATGCAGGACTGAGAGAGGGAATGCGGGACTGGGAGAGGGAATGCGGGACTGAAAGAGGGAATGTGGGACTGAGAGAGGGAATGTGGGACTGGGAGAGAGAATGTGGGACTGGGAAAGGGAATGTGGGACTGGGAGAGGAAATGTGGGACTGGGAGAGGGAATTTGGGACTGGGAGAGGGAATATGGGACTGTGAGAGGGAATATGGGACTGGGAGAGGGAATGTGGGACTGAGAGAGAGAATATGGGACTGGGAGAGGGAATATGGGACTGGGAGAGGGAATATGGGACTGGGAGAGGGAATATGGGACTGGGAAGGGGAATGAGAGAGGGAATGCAGGACTGAGAGAGGGAATGCGGGACTGGGAGAGGGAATGCGGGACTGAAAGAGGGAATGTGGGAATGAGAGAGGGAATGCAGGATTGAGAGGGAATGCGGGACTGAGTGAATGTAGGACTGAGAGAGGGAGTGCAGGACTGGGAGTGGGAATACAGGACTTTTTTGTCACTTTGGGCATTGGATGATGTGTGAAGGCTGCAGAGTTTAGTGTTGGCCTGGCCTACTCTGTCAGGAAAAGCATGGTGCAAGGCAGGCACTCATCCCAACTCTTGGAAGCAACACAAGACGTGGTGTCCATCACCCCCCACATGTGTGTGTGAGCACACAGCAGTCTCTCAGCATGCTGGCACTTTGAACAGAGTGAGGAGAGGGTGTTTGAGATCCACTGCAAACTCTGGCCAGTGGATCCGATGTTTCCCAGGCAACCAGCACAGGGTTCCAGCACTGAACAACAACATACCTGCACCCTGCCCCTCCTGGAGAGGCTGAAAACATTGACAGAGAGCACATGGGCTGTGTGAGAAATGGCGTGGCAGGAATAGTTTATGAGGCAGAGGAGCTGCTTGAGCCAGAGCCTGTGGGAGGTGCAGCAGTGATGTCCTTGTGCAGAGAGCACAAGGGTTGGGATGTCACCCGTGGGAGCCACAGGCCACCCAGGCCTGTCCTCGTGGGCATGGAGTGTTCTCCTGAGTTGTTTTCATAGTCTGTGTGTGGTATTTATGTATATTTGGATATATTTAATGTAAAGAGAATAATCTCAAGCAGTTGGAGGTAGAACAGATGGCAGTGGCTGCTTTCTCGGGTGGTGTTTCCTGGCACTTCAAAAATGGCCAATGCAGGCCTTTGTCAGCAGCTTCTGCTCAGGGCACTGGCACGTGGGAGGGTTGTAGCTGTTCCCACAGCATGGAATGGGACATTTCTCCATGGCTTTATTCCTCATTGTCCTTCTGGCTGAGTGAATTTGGGGTGCTAAGAGTGAGCCCAGCAGTGGCATCTCTGGTTTAGTCCCTCAGGATGTTCCTATGGCTCTTCCCCACGAGGGTAGGAAAATTTTGGGGTGCTAAGAGTGAGCCCAGTAGTGGCATCTCTGGTTTAGTCCCTCAGGATGTTACTATGGCTCTTCCCCACGTGGGTAGGAAAATTTTGGTGTGTGTATCCCTTTGGTCAGCCCGCTGTTCGGCTGCACCACCCGGCAGCTTTTCGATACGCCACAACAGCTCCGATTTGTGGGTTCTTGGCTCTACAGCACCTCGACTCTCACTGTCACGGCCGTGGTATAAGTGAAAGAGGGGACTCTCAGAGGCTTTGGAAACAGAGGTTTATTTGGGGGTCACAGGGGAACCTCTTACCTCCATCCTGGTGCCTCAGGAGAGACCCCGGGCTGCGGCTGCAGGGGGTATTTTATCCATTTCAGGTTCAAGGGGTGGGTTCAAGTTATTAACCAATAAAACAAAGTAAAGCAACAAATACCTATTAGATTACCTAACTACTAACAAATAAAGGCAATTTTGGGAGGGGTCTCTGGGGAATGGACAAAGGGAAAAAGGATACATTGGGGATGATGGACAGGAAACATCATATGGAAGGGGCCAGTAAGACACAGTCTCTAGGCAGAGGCTAGAGAGGCATAGAAACCCTTATCAACTTATGATAAGAGAAAATTCCAAGACGGGACCCATATAGGGTAACTAAAGCTATCCTAAACTTATAATAAAAGGGCTATCCTAAACTTACAATAAAACTGGTAAAATAAAATTCAGCAATCCCACAGGAAAAGCCAGCTCTTGTCTTCCTGACAGGATCCTAGACTGGCTGAGGGAGCTGAGTGGGCAGCTGGTGGCACCTCCCTGCTCCAGCAGGGCCATCCCAGAGCACAGGGCACAGCATTGTGT
>JBBMKD010000217.1:3646683-3659625 GCA_037834095.1 Argya squamiceps
GCACACTGATCCCTGCAGTCAGAGTTCAGCAGGAAATAACCAGCAGTCAGAGGCTGCAAGGGAAACCTGCAGCAGGAACTTGCTGCAGTCAGTGTCAGTGAATAGTTGGAGTCAGTCAGGATGGCTGAGCTGTGAAGAGGAATAAACCAGTTCCCTTTTCATGCTGTGTTTAACAAGAAGCTAACTTTTACCCACTAGTAAGAGAGCTGCTGCAACAATTATGGAGTCTGAACTTCTCCTTTCAAGGGGAATGTCAGCAGGTGGGGATGGGGCACAGTTTGGGTTGGAAGTTCCTGGAGGGTTTTTTCCAGCCCCAGGACTCTGGGATCTCCACAGGCTGCCATACTCAGTCTCTCAGTGCTCTGTGCCTTTCTCTCATCTGGCTTTTAGTCCCTACCTTTAAAGCCCAGGGGAAGTTTCTTTATCCTTTTTTCAGCTGCTCTCAGTTCTCCCAGCCCCTCTCTGCCCCCAGGCTGCTGTTACAGATTTGGGCAATCACCTCCTTTCTTTCCATTCCCTGCTTTTCAAAACTCTCCTGCAGCCAGGGTGGAAACTGGGATGGAGCTCTGCTCTTATCTCCAGTAATCCTTTCTGGAGGATTTCTTTCAAATGTACCTTGATTTAAATCCAAGAGGTGTTACAGAAGTCATTGCTTCAGGCTGCAGCCATGGTACATGTTGATTCATGGCTTCAAGCCCAGTTTCAAAACTATTTCTTAAAAGCCAGTGTTAAAAAGCAGTTTTTAGATGTCATTTTCTGGTAGCAGGTCCCTGCCATGGAGGTGGGGCCAGCTTGGTAAATACTTTCTGGTTTTTGGGCACCTGAGCACGGGTTTGTGCTGGCGTCAGACTCTCCTAAATAAACTTTGGCACTAGAAATTCACCCCCCCAGCAAGAGGATTCTGAGGGTCTGGTTTTGGGTTTTTCTGCCCCAGTTCCATCACACTGGGGCTGCCTCCCCCAGAGGGTTTGAGAGGAGGTAAAATCAGTTTGTTCAACTGTATTTGCTGAAGGGACTTGTAGTGTCAGCAGTTACAGCTGGAGGTTTGAGAGTCAGAATTCAGGTCTTGCTTCATTTACCTTCCTCTTGGGTTTTATCCAACAGGGGTCAAGCACACTGGAGGGTTTTTGGGAATGGGATATGGATGAGGCTCTGCAGGGTCATCAGTCTCCAGGCTGACCAGCTGCCCTGTGTTCAGTTCCTCTTCATTTGCACAACTCTAAAAGATTGAGCTCTAAACTCCTGCTGCAGGTGCCAGCTTAAAACAAAATAAGCCTGGAAAATGCTATCAGAATTTATTTGGTTTTTCCTAGGGAGACACCTGAGGAAAAATGTTATTTTCTACATATTCAAAGCACTCTTGCAACAATTTGCAGTGGGAAAACAACTTAAAATTTGGCAAAATATGCATTATTTATTTTTTCCTCACTGATATTGTAGTTATTCTGCCAGAACTTTCCTGAATTTGGGTAAGGGAGACACCCATCAGGGCTTACGTTTTCCACATGCACAGGGGCTTATTGCTGTGTTGAAGGGTAACTTATGCTTCGTCTCAGGTGCCATTTTTGGAATATATTCAGCCTTGTTCAGGAAAATCTGCAGATCCAGAGTGATATTTCCTTAAGAAAACTTTCTGCAAACAATCACTCCTCAGTTTTCAGAGCAGAGCTTGAATAGCATCCAGCAAATCAAGCTGCAGTCCAAGTGTGAAACAGGCACAGATGAAATCAAATATTGAATAGTCATTCATGAATCCTGCAGTGAATTGAGGGAATCCTCCTCCCACCCCTCCTGGCATTTTTGGAGTTGTGGGATGAAATTTATATCCTAGGAATACATGAGCTTGTGCTGAGCCCTGCTTTTTTACATTCCTCATTTTTTCACTAGAACTGTTTGTATTTTTCAACCTGGCATGGGACTGTGATGAATAATTAGTGCCTTCACGGGAGAAGCAGCCTGGATTTTTCTCCCTAAGGGTCCAGGACTTGGAGAGGGCCCAGTAATGTGGAATAATACTAAAATCCATTGCTCTTACCCATATTCCAAAGTCACTGATTGGATAGACAACTGAAAATAAGGAATTAGGTCTTCCAGGTGTCTCCTGGGTGTGGGGAAATACAAGGTAGGAATGCCCCTGGCTCCTTTCTGCTGTTAAAGCCTTTTCTGGACAACAGAAGAAACTCTTTTTGTACAGAAATTCATTTGGGGTTCTCAGATACCCTCTTGGATATTCTTGTATCTTTAAAATTTGGATTTGGGAGTCATGGAAGATTTTGGCTTGAAGCAGCAAGTGTTCTTTCCCCTGTGCTGGGGGGAAAAAGGGAGAGCTCATAATGGATTGCAAAAATCTACTCTATTATATAAATTACAGACAGATTGATAAGTTCCTCAGGTCAGCTTAATCAGTTTTCTTCTGTGCCCAGAAAGAGAAAAAGTGCATTTAATTATTGGGGGAAAAAATGATCCTCCTGATTGAGGGAGTCACATGAGTGCAATTTACTTTGATTCCCTTCATTTGAGGGACGTGGATGTAGTTCAGCCAGAGATGTTATTTCAGGTTTAATTGGGTGGACTCAGAGTGACAAAACCCTCAATATCCCCATCAAAATAAAACCTCTGTGCTTTGCTGGTGGTGTTGTAGGGGACAAAATTGATCCTGCTTTGTTCTTGTGTGCTTCATTCATCTGTATTTTTCCTGTTCTGTGGTTAAAGGGATCCGTGTTTAACTTGGCATCCTGGGAGGTTATTCAGGAATTCACCAGTGTACAGGCTCCCTATCCCTGGAAGTGTCCAAGGCCAGCTTTTGGACCACCCTGGGATAGTGGGAGGTGTCCCTGCCCCTGGCAGGGGTGGCACTGGATGACCTTAAAGGTCCCTTCTAAACCATTCTATGATTTTCCATGTATAGATGATTCTCCAGGAGCTATTTCCATGTTTCCTAAAACTGGCACCGAGATGCACCAGGAGTTAATTCACTGTCAGCCTATTTTAAGAAAGGGCTGTGACAAAAAAAATTCCCCAAATCCTGGCTTTAGTTTAAATATTGTGAATATTCCTCATTCTGAAGTGTAACACTCCGCAGCCACCGAGGAGGGGAAGATTGCCAGTGGCTGGGGCACGACGCCGTGAATAATTCAGTGAATAACGTGGGCCATTATCAGTTTGTATTTCCAAACAAAGGCCGGTGTTAGCACGTCTTCATCGGACCGGCTCTCAAGTCAAGCAGCCACCTAGCAATTAAAACTTTAATTGCTACACAATTAAATTTGCGACTACATTGTAATTAGCACGCAGAGTTTAATTTGGGAAAGCGATGCTCTGGCTGAGAGGCCAAAGGCTCAGGATGTGTGCTGGGGACCAGGGCACCAAGGGAAGCTGTTCCTCTTGGATTTCATGGAATATCCACAAGGATCGTTGAACTCCAACTCCTAGGACTAGTTTTTCATAAGAAAAGCTTAATTTCATAAAGTTTAAGTGAACCTCCCAGAGATCTTGCAAAGCAACAGGGTGAGGTGAGGCTCTGGCACAGGTTGCCCAGAGCATCTGTGGCTGCCCCATCCCTGGAAGTGCCCGAGGATAAAGAACCAAAGAACTGAGACTTGGGTGTCTGCAGAAGCCAAAATATTTTGAGTTCTGCTTGGTTAAAGGGGTTTTTGGAGGTATTTCTGTTGGGAGTGGGCTTGTGGCATCAATCTTTTTTATTGACCCTTAACTCTGGTCACTTTCTCATGTTCATCCTGGAAGGGGAATGGCTGGAGCCCTTGGAACTGGGGAACTGAAGACACTGAGATTTTTATTTTATGCTCTATTTGGAAAATCATATGCATTGCCCATCATTATGGAATAGCTTCTTACAGCTGACAGAAAAGTGCATTGTTTGTATGCCAGCTGAAGCTCCCCCAAATCAGCTCAAGCTGTAAATTAAATACAATGTTGAATTCAATAATGCTCAATATTTAGACTGAAATGCAGCATTTTCTGGTTCTCCTGCCTGGAGAGAAGCATCTTGTGCATTATTTAGTGTTTGTCTGATGGGGATGCCAAGGCAATCTGCAGATGTATCTCCATTAACTGATCAATATTGTGTTTTATTTCATTGGGTTTCTTTATCTGGTTGATACAGCAGAACAATTTGTTTGGTCCATGGAAAACTTCACTGTGTAGGCTGCCAGGTAGGAAAAGAAAATGGGAAAAATCCTACAGCAGTCCTTTGACCTTTTGATTCCATGAGAGGTGAATTTTGCTCATGTTGTGGGCATCTTCTGGTGAGGTGTTTAATGTTCCAGATTGCTTAGTTACACAGCAGGAGAACGGGAGGCTTCATCCAGGACAAGAAATTGTAATTAAAGACACATCAATTACCAAACCACAGAACATTGTTTTATCTAGTCTTGCCAATACCTGCAATATCATGCTGGGAAATCTTCTCCATACTTTTAAAACAAGTATTTTAATTTTATCAGCGGTATGTTTCTGGTGCTCCCCAACACTTGGGAGTAATGTGATCCCATCTATGCATTTCTACCCAGTATTGTCCATCTTTCTTTGGAACCCATGAGCCATATATCAGGTAAAGTCATTCCCTTTTTTGTTGTAGAGCTTTATCCAGCAGAGTTTTTTGCAGAAAAACTGCTGAAGCTCAGTTCTATTAAATAAAAATCAGATTCTTCAAAATAATTTAGGAATCTCTGAAGTGTGTGAGGCCCCACTAAAAGTTGATGTTGCTCATTCTTGAGATAAACACCTATTTTTGTGCTTCTTGTTAGATTGATACTTTATGTGAAGAAATCAACCAAATATTTATAAAAATATTCATAAAAATGAACTTGTAATGAAGATATTTGAAAAACCCCGACTTTGCCTCTGCATTACAGAAAACACTGCTGCCATTTTACACTCCCACAGCCCAGGTAACCTTTAGGCCATAATATTTACCAAACAGCCACTTTCAACTTGATAAATAGTCATCTTTTCCAACCTAAATGAGTCTGTGTTTCAGTTCTCTGATTGTGTTCCATGATCCCTGAAGCTGTTTCTCACTTTGGGGTGTCAGGGGAGGCTTTTTAGTGGCCTCTACAATTCAAAACCTTTGCTCTTTTTCCCCACCCTTTTTTTTTTTTGGCACAAATAACCCTGTGGCCCCCTCACATCTGTCCTGTCTTCCTTGCCTTCTCCTGGCTCTTGTTTTTCAAATCTTGCTTTTCAAACCCTCCAGTATCTAAAAGATTGGTCACTTCCAACCTCTGTCCTTTCTTTTCATCCAATCTGGTATTTTAACCCCTCCTCACACATACCTTCCCAGCATGGTGCAGGTAAGCTGATAAAGAAGATTTCCCCTCATAAAACGAGATATTCAGAAAGGCAAGGGGGAGAGAGATGGGAATTAAATAATAGCCACGGGTCAGAGTAATTTTCTTTTTGATAATGGTTCTGTTATTCGTGGATGAGTGTTCTCAGGGATTAGTTTCTCAGGGAAAATGAGCAAAATTGCACCACCGCTTTCATGTGTGGTGTTAAAGACCCAAATCTCTTCTTTTTGAAGACAGAAAATTGGGGGAAATTTCACCAGAAAGTGTAAGAGGTGAAACCAAGTTCACACTGAGTTTAGTGTACTGTGAGTATATCCTGACTGTACTAAAGAAGCTCCACTAAAAAACACTCCAGTGTTGAAGGTTTCTGCATGCAACAGTTGGTTTTAATCTTTTGCTGAGTATATGTCCTCTCCTTCATAATATATTTATTTCCTTTTGAAGCTGTAGGGCTCTGGATTTTTTTTTTTGTGGAATGCCAGGATGGTTTGGGTTGGAAGGGACCTTAAAAGTCATCCTCTTCCACCCCCTGCCATGAGCAGGGATGCCTTCCACTGTCCCAGGCTGCTCCAAGCCCCATCCAACCTGGCCTGTGTTAAATACAGTTTACTGGGGTTTTTTATTTAACTTTTAATCTTCCTTTTAAAATGTCTGAAATTATTTAATTGCCCTTTTAAAATGGTCCTTTTTCTCTTTTTCTCACAGATGGGAAGGTTGAAGTGACAAAAGAGGGAGTGAAGCTCTGCACCATGGGACCTGGCAAAGTTTTTGGGGAGTTAGCCATCCTCTACAACTGCACCCGGACAGCTACTGTCAAAAGTAAGAGCATTTTAGATGTTCTTTCATCTCTTCACTTGGAAGTTGCAGCCTCTTTTAAGATTTTTCACTTTCTCAGTGAATTCAGCTCTTTAGAGCGTGGATTTTGGTATGGAATTTATTCAGCCACTCTGTGTGAAGAAGACACAGAGGAAATGCTTCATTCAGTCCCTCAGGTTGGTCCTGCCCCATGCAGAGGAACCTGAAGCTTAGACCACAGTTTTCCTTACAATTCCAGCTGAATGTCATGATAATTATTTTCTTATGGCTTAGAAGAACTTTGCTGACCTGTGTAAGTCTTCAAGGGAAACTCAGTAAGCCAAGCCTGGTTTTTGTTCAGGACAAGTCATTGTTTTCCCAGTAAGCTGACTAAAATCAGGAAAAAAAATCTAGATGGCACCTGGCCCCCCTGCTCTAAACTCCCCAGCACTTCTCCTCTTATCTGTTTTTTTTTTTTTATGATTGTTCTGGGCAAAGGCTTGACTTGCACAATTAAGCAGAGGAGGTAAATCACACTGCTGTGTACGACTTAAATAGGTTTTTGTTTAAGTTCAGGTGCAGAGTTGAGATTGGGGATATAGGATATCACAGCTCTGACAAGTGTTGATGGTGGTGTCTACAGCAGAGAGAGATAATAAACAGTTGTGTGGTTTTAGGATGCTGTGGGGAAGGAGTCAGAATGGTACAGATGGCACAGAGTAATCCAAACAAGAGGTACAAACTGGAATAATACAAACCAGTGGTATTCTTGTGCCAGAACAATGAGCAGTGTGCGTCCCTGCTCAGAAGAAAGCCTTTTCCAAATACCTAATTGTGCTTCAGAAAGAGAGAAAGGAAAAGAACAAATGGGCAGGAATGAGAAAGCAGGAACAGATAAGTGGATTATTTTCTGCAGGATGTGCTGTTCTCTGTAGGGCTGAAGGACGTGACTGATGTTCTGTCCTCACCTGTGCCTTTTCACAAGTGCTGGGTACCTCAGGTGACAGTGAAAATTCAGAGAAGCAGCAGGTTTGTGTGGTAAATACAGCTGGGCAAGGCTGGAAAGAGCAGAGAGAAAGGTCAAATCTTAGACAAGGCAGTGAGAGGATGGCTGTTGTTTAGTTTCCCCTGAGGAATGCAGAGGTAAAAGGCACTTGATCCTGCACTCCCACGAGTGGAATCCCACATAATCACTCTGTTCCTGTGGCTGTTCTCACCTGGCCGTGCAAGGCCCTCTCACAGGGAATTACACACAGCAGGTTTTCCTGGCAGTTTTCCTCTTGCTGCCTTTTCCATGCCCTCAGGCTCCTCTCCTGAGCAAACCTCCAGAGTGGCATGTGGTGTTCAGTTGTCCCAAATCCCTTTGTCCTGAGTTAAACTGGGGGCAGGAGTAAGGCCACTCCTCAGAGAGTCCTTGCCTCAAGGAAGAGTAGTCTGTGTTCACTGCTCCTCTGGTCTTTTCCCAGCAGCATTGTGGAATTAGAGTTTTAATCTCTTCCCTAGGGCCAGCAAGGGACTTTGAGAGATTTTTCTCTCTTGTTAATGCACAAATCAGTGCAGTTGGGGGTGTAATGAGCTTGGGGAAGTGCTGGAGCTTGCCCTCACTGAGCTGAGGGTGTGGAGGTGCTCACATCCCCTCAGGGCATGGTGTTGACTCTGCTGATCCTGCACAGCTTCAAACACCTGCTTGTTCCTTTGGGAAATGAGCAATAAATGTAGTAAATCCCCAGAACGGTGAGTGGTGGTAAATACTCCATTAAGCCTGAGGATAATTTGGATCATTCCATGATTTATTCCTGGAGAAATGAAATTGGTGACTGTAGCTGTGAACAGACACTCAGTCAACACTGGTGGTGAAGAAGTGTCAGGGAGCATCATCCAGCTCCCATTTGGAGAAACACTCAGGGCTTCCTGATTTTCAGTAGAGAGCTTTCCATCATCTCCAGAGTGTCAGGAGTGTTTTGATGTGCCTGCTGTACTTCATTACGAGGATGTTAAGTGCTGCTTTCTGAGGATGAAGTTGCAGCAGAGGCTGAGTGAAGGATGGATTTATTGGGGTGTGGAGCTCACCGTGGCAGCTGGGCCATTATGAGGTGTCAGCTCAGTTGACATCTCCTGCTGGAACTGGGTTTTATGTGTACCCTGGCTTTGGTTTGTAAATAATAAAGATTTTAGTGTCATTACTCACTGTTAGTCCACACGGGCTCTTCAGCTCGTGCTCACTCTGCAGGAGCAAACTTCAAATATAAATCACTGGAGGAAAAGCTTTGTCTTTGCAATAGGATTTAGGAGATGTTAAAATTTAATGATTCTGATCTGACTCTTGCCTCATAACAACCTCTTTAAGAAGGCAATCTAGGGCTTTGAAAAGCCTGCCCCAGGAGCACTATTAACATATTTCTTCCCCATTATTGCAGTCTTAAATAAAAGCAGAGTGGGGTTTGAGTTCAAGCAGGGCCTGGGAAGAACCCAAACCCTGGGTGTTGAGGAGCACTGGGGAAGGCAGGGACACATCTGACATTCTTTTAAGATAAATGTACAGTTTTTGACTTCTGATTTTTGTTTGGTTGTTCTGCAGTGTTTGCTTTACGTTTCCAGATGTTAGTGGTGGGGTTTGGCCTTTTTTTTTTGGTTTGCCTTTTCTTCTTTTAGTAGAAACTGGTCAGTGTGCTCCAAGTATGGAATTGTCAAGGCTTTTTGAGTCCTTGATGTTGACAGATCACTTTCCATTGCACACTCAGTGAAATCCAAATCAGCAGCTAATTTCTCCTTCTCTCTGTATTGATTATCCAGAGTTCTCAAGTGCCTGCATGCCAACCTGAATGCTGCTTGCAATTCAAAGCAGAACCACAGACCTTCCTCCCTAGTTCCAACAAATAATTAAGTTCAGAATGAGGAAAATACCACTTGCTACAGCTACACCTACACCTAAAATGATGTCTCTGATCCTCTTTTTAGAGACATGGCTGGAAAAAAGAGCTATGAGAGGTCAGAAAAAGAAGGCAAAAAAGACAGAAATCTGCCCAGCTGAACTGAGACTGTGTTTAAAACATTGTGATTTTTCATTTTGGTAACAGAAAAGATGTGGGAGGAAGTGAAATTAATCTTCTGTTAATATTGTGCAGAAGCCCTCATTCCTCTTAAAGAATGTTTGGAGCAGATTTTTGCAACTGATTTAGGGCGGATTTTGTGGTAGGATCAGATTCTCCATCCTCTAAGCATGTTCTGCTTATTTTAGAAGTGGTCTTAACACCTGAAATGGATTCTCTTGGGGGCAAAACTCAAATAAAACCATCCCCTAGAAACATCTCCGTGCGAGGCTGATTTCAGAGGAGTTACACTCCACACCAGCCCGTGTTTGCAGGGGAACTGTTAGCAAAAAAAAAAAAAAATAAAAAAAAGCAAGCAGAGGCTGTAAGTTATTAAACTCTAAATTATGTAAATCCTTTTGCTGGCCCTCAAAAGGCAGCACAAGAGTCCCTCAAGCTGCTGTGCTTGCCAGCTGCACTAATTGTACAAAACCCGGCGCGGCGCAGGGGGATTAAGGCAGGAGCTCAGCCCTCCCTTGCCAAGCCTGGATGAGTTTGAGTTTTCTGTGACTGTTTTTGTTTTAATGGAGTCCTGTGCACTGCTTGCTGCAGCCCCAGGAACGACAGAACTTTATGAGGAGCTTGGTAACGTGGATGATATGTGAGGGAAAAGAAGGCAGCAGCGAGTCGCCAATTAAAGCTGCGGAGGCTCGTTAAAAAGCCTTGCAGAAGGATGTTGCCTTCAGATGTTTTCCTCCAAAAATCACAGGAGCCAGGGCAAAGTTTCTTCAGCTCTCCTTAAAACACACTTTGGAGGGAAGTTGACTTTAGACACTGAACTGTTAGATTAAAATCTGATATTACATGGAGATAAGAAACCCTGGATGGCCCAGCCGGTCCTGTGCCTGGTGGGAGCTAAATGGAATATAGATGGATAGGTCCTGGGAGAATGTAATTTAAACTTACCCTTCCACTGCCTCTATTTTGCTGTGACCTTTACAGGTTTTGCAAGTAATGTGACAAAATGGGGTTGGATTATTCCTCCAAGGGGATGATAATGAGAAAATGATGTTGAGGACAATGGGCAAGGTGTAGTGGGAGGTTTTTCCCTCCTCTTCTTCAGGAGCATCTTTAGGATGGTGTCTCTGTGGCTCAGGAGACACAGGGGTGGGTGATCCTAACTGAAATTTTAACTGAGGGACAGACTAATCAAAGACAAACAGGAAAAACAGAATGAAAAGTTCATTCACCTCCTGGGATTGCTGAAACAGGTGCACAGTGTTGGAATAAGGCTGCCCAGAGAAGCTGTGGCTGCCCCTGGATCCCTGGAAGTGCCCAAGGCTGGATTGGATGGGGCTTGGAGCAGCCTGGGACAGTGGAAGGTGTCTCTGCCCATGGCAGGGGTGGCACTGGGTGGGCTTTGAGGTCCTTCCAACCCAAACCATTCTGGGATTCCAGGATTCACAAGTTTTTCGCAGGCTCTGTTTCCTATCCCTTTTTCTAAAGCCTTAAAGGAGGTGCTGAAGGAAGAGGTGGGGCAGCCACAGCTGCTCTGGGCACCCTGTGCCAGGGCCTGCCCACCCTGCCAGGGAACAATTCCTGCCCAAAATCCCATCCAGCCCTGCCCTCTGGCTTCCCCACGTCTTGGCACTCCAGGCCCTTGTAAAGAGTCTCTCTCCATCTTTCTTTACAGCCCCTCACATACTGGAAGGTCACAACTAGGTCACCCTGAAGCTTCTTCTCTCCAGGGTGAAGAATCTCATTTTTCCCAGACTTTCCTCAAGTACTCCACTTTCAACAGCTTTATTCTTGAATTTCAAGAAAAAAATCCATTTTTTCTCAGATAGTTTTCTTGTTAAAATTGCTTTTGTTCATCCCTTTATCCACTGGGACTTGTCATTTCCTTTCCTGGATGGCTTCCTGCCTTTACTACTTAACTATAAAATAAATGGAATTTTATTTAGAAAGTTTCAGGCATATTAACAGTGAAGATAATGACAAATCCTGTAATGGAATCCCCATCCCTGGAGGTGTCCAAGGAAGGGCTGGAGGTGGCACTCAGTGCTCTGGGCTGGGGACAAGGTGGGCACTGGGCACAGCTGGGACTCCATGGGCTGGGAGGGATTTTCCAGCCCCAATGGTCCTATAATTCTATAATAAATTGACAAAAAGACTGGGAAAATCTGTCTAAGGGCTTCTTGTGGGCCCTTTTTGTCACATGCCATAGACTGAGGCAGGTTTCTCTTCCTAGGGATGAAGTGCAAGCACCTCTACAAACACATTTGTATTTTGAGGATGTTGTTGGCAGCAGCAAGAACTTCATTACATGGTGCCCACCAGACTGAATGGGAAAAGTTGTTTCTTCCCCTGATTAACAGGGAAAAAAGAAATAATTTTTAGCTTTCTCCTAAGGGAAGAACTGAAAATTCAACACTCAGATTGAATACCCAGAAAATGTCACCCAAAATTGTGACACTCCTGAGATTCATCCAGGTATTAGGAATCATTCTGAGACTGAATCCTCAAGAAAAGTATCTCTGGAGTGGTGCAGTAGCACTGTGGTCTGGCTGGGTGCCTCCATCTGTCCCTCTGACATGGTGATAGGTGCACACCAGACCTCTGATGCCAAGTGCTTTTTGTTGCTTCCCTGCTTGCCAGGCAAATGTGGCAAATGGAAAAGGAACCAAAAAAAAAAAACCCCAACAAAACTGCCTGGAAACAAACCCATTTCCTTTGTGCAATATGCTCTGTAGAGCACAAGCAAAGAAGCAGAAAAACACAGTAATTAGAATCCCTGTCTTGTAATGGATATTACAATTATGAACGGATAATTTGCCCGGTTTTTTCTCTTCCTCACTACTCTGAAATTCTGCATGAGCAGACCCAAATGCTTTGTGTTTCTGTGGATACCTTCCTGATTCAATGTTTGAGGCTAGGTTTTCTCCCCCTGGCCTGCTCAGGGGTGAGGACAGCACACCCTGTGCCACAGGGAACCTCTGGGAGGAGCAGGGATGGAGACCTGAGTGGAAAAAACTGTCTCTGCTGCTTGGTGGGGATGCAGCAGCTCCACACCCTGCAGCCCTTCCTGCTGCCAGGACCTCCAGGCACGCTCCAGCAGTGGTTCCTCCTTTCTGTGGTGTCCTCTGGGTGACACTGTGCTGTCTCTCTGATCTCCAGACTCTCTGCAGACGTGGCAAGATGCTCGTTCAGCCGTCAGCAGCGCCGCCAGTGCTTTTCGGTTCATCCGGGTTGGCAAGAGACAGTTCTCTGGTCTCTTGAACCCCTGGAAATGACAGCAAAAGGAAATTGAGAGGTGAACGTGTCTGGAGAAGATTTTGTGCAGCAGGGCAGGATTTTTATGCAGGCATTTGATCTTTTACTGCCTTCTTTCCAGGAGTTTTTGTGGGTGGGAGTTTTGCCTGCTGTGCATGTAGGAATTGCTGTGTTTGTTCCTTTAGGATGGCTGGATTTGTGCATTTTAAGGATAGATAGGAGTGCTGGGAGGCTGCCTTTGCTTTTGTTTAACCAAGAGAACCCTGTATTTCTTGGCCAGATGATATGTAGAATCACAGAATCCTTAAGGTTGAAAAGGTCATAAAACCCCATAAAACCCAAATATAAACACAGCATCACCCCCAAACCATGTCCCCAAGTGCCACATCCACATGGCTTTTGAACACCTCCACAGGTGGAAATTCCACCACTGCCTTGGGCAGCCCCTGCCAAGGCCTAAGCACCCTTTCCATGCACAAATTCCTGCTGCTGGCCAAGCTGAGCCTCCCCTGGCACAGCCTGAGGCCCTTTCCCCT
>JBBMKD010000217.1:3726480-3739319 GCA_037834095.1 Argya squamiceps
CTCAGTGCTCTGGGCTGGGGACAAGGTGGGCACTGGGCACAGCTGGGACTCCATGGGCTGGGAGGGATTTTCCAGCCTCAGCGACCCTGGGATTCCAGGGGGCAATTTTGGGCTGTGCAGGGATGCTGAATTGCCACCTGCAGTGGGAAGGAGGTGATTACAGGGGGTGCAGCACTGGCTGCCCTGGGGAATAAGACCCTGAGGATTTTGCAGTGTTTTCCCTGCTTTTCCAGTTTTGTTTTTTTTCCTTCATTCACCTCAGAGTTTACTTGATGAGGTGAACTCTAATTTGCTGGCAGGATTGCTGTGCTCTGTGAGATGATGTCTTCACATTTCCAAGGAGACATGGAAGACACCACACATGTCCTTTCCCCCCCTTTTTGATTGTGTCAGCGAGGAAAAACACCCTCAGAGACCCACTTGTGATCTCCAGAGGCACACGGCCTGGTCTGGATTTAAGTTGCTGCCTTCTATTTTTAGATTGTTCTATTGTATTTGTTCTACTGAGAATTTGAAAAGATTATGCCAGGAATTAAATCTTGGACTTTTTCCTCTGGTTTTTATCCTTTAAAAATGATGACGTTCATTTTTTACTTGTCATTTTTGTTTTCCAAATCCTGTTGTTTGGGTTTTTTTTTAAGTTTGAATGCTGCCTTTTTTGTGGTTTTTTTTTTGCCATCAGTTATTCATTCTGTCCACATTGAGAATCACATTTTACTTTTCAACACCTGCAGAGGGGGATCTCAGGTGCAGATGGATCAACAGGGTGGAATCACTGATAAACCAATTGTTCCCTGGTTTTACCTTGATGCAAACAGGTCCAAAATCCAATCCTCAGTCACCACAGTGATGCTCCAGAGCCTTCAGGGGTGGTTCCATCCCACATCCTGCCTGCCCAGGGAAAGAAAACTCCTCTTGTCAGGAATTTTGCATCAAGTCAAGCCAAATCCTGGCTCGTGGCCCAGGAGAACAATGCAATTCTGAGCTCCAGAGTGAAGCAGGCTGTGACAGGACTTCAGATTGTGTTTTCTGCAGCTCCAGCTCTTCACAGCTCAGTGCAGAACATTAGGCACAACTGGAGATTTATTGAGGTGGTAGGGTTTGTTTGAAGTCACTCATCCTTTCCAAATTATCATTTGGGATTGAAATATTGATGGCTGTGCATAGCAAGGGGATTGTTTTGTGTTGCTTACTAAAATGTGGAGAAGAGTGGAGTGAAGGGAGGGGTTGGACTGAAAGGCTGGGGCTTTTTACTGCCAGTATTAAAGTAGATGCAATTATTAAATATTTTGATCACATTACAGAGTGACTTGAAATACAGGGCTCTGGAAGGTGGTGTGATTTCTGAGTCAGGATCTGCAGCTACACCCTGCATGGCTTCCTCGAGGTTTCCCTCAGAAGGGAAAGGAGGGAGCCCAAAGTAGTGGGGCAAGACTTGTTTGGGTGTTATTTTGCTGATTTTGGTGAGAATCTCTGGAGCTGTGACCGATCAGCTCTAGAAAACGCTCAGGGCAATTGTTCACTCTCTTGCTGGGCAGAGGAGAGAAGAATAGCCATGCTTGGTGTTAAAGTATTAAAAATCAATGCCTTTTTTGTTTTATTACTACTTAGCTAAAGATAAATGACAAAGCCAGTTGCTTTACAAACCTTCACATACCACTGTATAGCTACCTACAAAAATTGTTTTATTTTCTCAAACTTTCCTAACTACTATTATTGAGAAAATTTTAAAATATATTAGGAGACTCTTCCAATCCTGGCCAAGTCCTAGCCTTAGCTACATGAGAAGTATGCCAAAAAATCCAGGTGTTTTCTGCACCAAAACTGTAATCAAGTCATTTTAACTTGCCAAATTTAGACTTAAAATAACTAGAACCACTTTTAAAGTGAACTTAGAAATCTTACCCAGGAATGGTTCTCCCTTGTGGTGAATTGTGAAGGGTGAGGCATCTGGAAGTGGAATAAACAGGCTTTAGCCCTTAATTTATAAACCAATGCTGGAACTGTTGGAAAACATCAAGTGGTTTGATGTCCCCTGATTGTCGTGCTCCCTGTGTGCCCCACACACAACGTCCCTCAGGGTGTCACCAGGCTGCCTGAAGGACCTTCAGCTCCTGCTCAGTGATCAGTATTGGGTTATAAATCATTCATCAGTGGATTGGAAGTGAAGGCAAAAGCACAAGCACAGATTTCACAGATTTATTGCACCCAACACAGCCTCAGCAGGGGATGCTCACCTGAAGCAAGATCAATGTGATTTTGAGATCCAGGCCTGTTCCTGAACCTTCTCATTGAAGTTTCCTTATACCCTTTAAACTCTCCTTCCTCTGGGCTCCAGAGGTGTTTTGGGAGCCTGTGGACAGTGTGCAGCCATTAGATAATCAGAGATATTTCAGAGCTTGTCCTCGTGTCTGACACTCCTCATAAAAAGCCATTTATTTCCCTATCCAGCCTGTTATCAGGCAGACAGTGCCTATTCTTGTGTCCATTTTTATGCTCAAGTAACAAATAGATCCCTCCCAAAGCAGCTGACAGTTTCCTCTCCTCAGAGGAGAAGGATTTCAGCAGGGCCAGGAGTCAGCTTGGAAATATTTTGCTTTTTGATCAGGTCAAGTAAGGAACTCTTCATACAGGGGCAGAAATGCAGCTGGAGCCTTCCAAGCTCCGTTTCCTTTCACCTGGCTCATAATCACATCAGCTCCTGTGTGATAAGAGGATTATTGTCTTTTGTCACTAGGATTATTTTTCAAATGAGGGAGGAACCTGAGCATTTCTTGTCAGGTTAGAGGCTGAACTTCAGTGTCTCTGTCATGGTTTTCCATCTCTTCTAAGAAGAAATGCCTGAATTTTCCTTATTAGCCGTGGAAGTAGAAGTGCTCCTATGGGAATGTTGGGCTTGCCACAGTCAGAAATGCCTTTGGGTGGTGTTTGCTGGGATTCCTTCTCCTTGCAAAATTGTTCATTGGTTTATAATGGAAAATCAGCTGAGGTCTCCAGTATAATATTTTAGAGAATTCCAAAGGAAACTGGGCTAAAATACGTTAAAATCCACATAATGTTAGGGAGAGAAAGTCGTGGAAAAAGGGCCTTTTTCTGCACAGCTGGTGGAAAAGTTTGAGCACAGCCTAATTTCAAGGAGGATGCCTCAGTCTTCATGTTTGAAAACTCTGTCTCCAAACTGCCTTTGGAGCCTAATGAAAACTCTGGAGTCTGCCTGCAAATCCACAATGCCAAGCAAAGCCTTCTGGAGCAGCGTTAATTTGATGGAAAATGCAGCTTTGGGGCTCAATAAATCATTGACAGACTGTTTCAGAAATGAAAAATTTCATCTATCTGGGTGCTGGATTCCTCTCAGGATGGAGAGGGCAGAGCACTGGGTGGTGTTGGTTTGGGGTCAGACAGGCTGGGGACACTTGCCTGCAGCACTTGGAAGCTGAGGATGGATGCATGGATGATTAAATGGGCTGGAATTTGGCAGGGCTGGCAGGCCTGGAGAGGGGTAATTAACAGCTTTGATGTTTAACTGGTGCCAGGGAAAAGCAGAGGCTGGTGGGGCTGAGATGAGGCAGATGCTCCACATTTCCTCTCACGCTGCTCAAGGCCACACCTCGAGGGCTGTGCCCAGTTCTGGGCCCCCTCAGCTCCCTCCTGGGGCTCCAGCCCCTTCCCCAACTCCATTCCTTACCCTGGACATGCTCCAGCCCTTTGTCACGAGGAATCCAAGATTAAACTTCCAAGAGATGCCCTTGAGGACCTCACAGTGCCACCAGGGCCCAGAATGAATGTTCAATATTTGATGGATTTCTCAGCTGTCCCTTCTAGCTGGTCCCTGAATTCCTGCCCATGATTACAGCATTCCCAAAGCCCCCAAGCCTCAGGTTTGAGTGGAGGTAGAAAACTTCAGATCCCTGCAGGAATTGCAGTGTCCATAAATTCTTAGTAGTTAACTTGGAGTCCTCCTGTTTTCATGAAGGATTCATTGAAGTTTCAGTTTGCTGGGAAGCTCTTTAGGATTTCCTGAGTGGGTTTTCAGTACAAAGACCCAGCATTTTGCACATCCAGAAGTTCAGACTTGCTGAAAACAGCCACGGCTGCTTTCTCCTCCAATTCCCAGAGAGTTCTGTGGTGGTGGCTAAAAACACCCCTTGGGTTCTGTTAGAAAGGGGGATTTAGAAACACAGCTCTGAAATGTATTTCCTGGCCTGAAACATGGGTGGAAATTCAATTGCCATGGCTGGGGAAGAGAGGAAAACTTGGGATAACTGGAATTGTGCCCACAGAGTAATGGAGTGCTTTGAATGGTGGCAATTTTTTTAAGAAATAAGTGATTTGCCTAAAAGAAATATCAGCATCTCCTCCTCTGGCCATGGCCACCTTCCTGTTGTGGGCTCAGGAAAAACCACCCTGGCAAAAGCCAGGAAAAGGTGTTGGTCCTTGACATGGTCTAATTGGTGGTAATTGGCTGGAAATCAGAAATCTCCAGTGCAGATTTGATGCTGTCACTTAAATCCACTCAGATTAGGGAGAGGTGGGGTTTTCTCCCTGCTGGAAAAGGCTGGCTGGGAATTTTGGAGATAAGCATGGAGAATAACCCAGCTTAGCAGTGTGGTTTGTGACCCAACATTCATATCCAAGGCTGCAGCCTTCATTCCATCTTTCCTTAAGGATGGCTGACAGTTATCCCATTGCCCAGCTAACCCAGTGGTGGGTGAGCAGCAAACAGATGGAAAAATGGAAATCCATGTGCCACTTGTCCCTGAAATGTTTTTATTTTTTATTTCATTATGGCAAAGCGTTGTGAAAAATGTATTTCAGTAAGAGCAAAGGTTTCATCAGGAGCCTGATGAGCTGTCACTTCAGGTAGCTCTTAACAAACACAGAGCCCTTGAGATGTGTGTTGGGATGAGCATGGTGTGATCCTGTTCTGCTGATTGGAATCCTCTGGGGAGGGAGATGTGGCCAAGCCTCTGTTTGTTCAGGCAAAACCTAAATAGCACAGGCTGGCTCTGAGGAGCTTTGAAATAAAGGGAATTGTTGCCTCCTCTGCAGAGGGAGTGTAAAGGTCATGAATTCATCCAGGCTCTTCTGACAGTGGGATTTTAATACTTGTCAGTGATCTGGGTGAAACACTTGCTGAGTGCAGCCAAATCGTATCCCATATACAAACCAAAAAAAAAACCCCAATCAAGAGGAAAAATAGGGACAGTCTTTGGATCCACCTCGTTTCGGTGCAGGACTTGGGAGTGCATCTGTGCTGTGAAGTGTGTGAGAGTCTGAAGGCCAAACTAAGTAAAGATCTGGGCACAATTCCAAACCAAAAGCTCATTAACTCCAGCCTTGACCTCTGGGATGTGTGTGAGGACACCCCTGGATGCTCCTTGGCAGGGAATTGGGAGCTAATTTTGGCCTTGACATTACAGAATGATGCTGCTGGGGACAAGGCCCTGGCACAGGAAAAGGCACTGCTTTGCTGTTGGGGCGCAGTGTGAGGTGTGAGGGAAAATATAGTGGCAATATTTCCTTACATTCATGGGATAACAGCCATGATTCATGAGCAAATGGGATAGTTCTTGTGTTTAGGTTGTGTTTAGGTTGGATCTGTGTGGAATGTGCAGGCTGGAGGATGTGTAAATGTGGGATTAGTGCAGTAGGTTGGTGTCTATACAATTTATATCCTGCTTGTTGCTGTCTTAGAATTATTTGTTTTGCATGCCTGCAGCTTGGTGAGCTCATCAATGGCTAATCTGGCAGGTAAAGCAAGAAATTTGGCTTAAACAAGTATTTTAAATGATTCCTAAGGTGGTTTAGGGAGCTTTTCCTCTTTCTTTGCTCAGGGTGGCAGGTTCTTTCCTGGTATTTTCCTGGAGAAAACCTCTACAACCACCTGCAGTTTCTGGTGGAGCAAAGGGAGGGTGTCAGATCATTCCTGATTGAGGTTTTCCCTCTCAGTGGTTAATTATCACTGCTTTTAGTTATCTGCTCTCTGTTAATTGCACTGGGGTTATCTCTGTGTGGTGTCAGAGTTGCACCCAGCTGGGTGAGAGCAGTGAGGACGTGCTGGATGTGTTTTTAGAGGGTGATGGATGGTGGTGGCTCCTCCAGCTTGTCCTCCTCCCTGGCCAGCTCCTGGGGTGGCTTTTGTATCCCTCTGTGATTTACATCATTCCCAATATTCTACCTGCCCCTTGGAATTTCAGATAAGGTGAGCAGGAAGTGAAGGTGATTGGGTTTATTCTCTTCCTTAAATAACTCAGGGCGTGAAATTGGACTTGGATTTAAAAAGGCAAACACCCCCCAGTCTGCAGTTTATTCTGTCATGGAGCAGTAGCCTTTACCAGGAAGAAACTCCATGGGGAATGTTGTAAAGGTGGCATTTACATCTGTTTTATCCAAAGACTGTCATTTCCAAACAAAACTCAACCCATATTTTCATTAAAACTCATCAAGAGTTGCTCAGGAAAGCCAGGAATATTTGTTTCAATATTTATTACAACAGAGTTCTGCAGTTTTGACCATTCCAAAACTACTCTTGGGTGCTCCCATGTTTTGGCAGGTGGATTTGTTTGGGAGATGCATAAATTGGGTCAATCCTTGTTTCTGTGCTTGAAGATTAGAAACAATTCCGTGTGTGCACATCTCCAATCATCTCTCCCGAGTGAAGAACACATCCTTTACCTGGTAATTGTTGTGTTTTGTCTCAGCAGAGCCCAGAAAGGATGAGGCACAAAGCCTTTAACGTGATTACAGAGCTGTTTAGATGTGCATCTCATTACATGCAGTGTCTGGGGGCCTGGCAGGCTGCCTTCCCCGCACAAGCAGTGCTTTCCCCTGATGAAGATACAGAAATATTGATCTAAAGATAGGCAATAATTAGCACAAAAGAAGATGTTACAGGAAGTAGCCCCTGGCACTGTCGATAGGGGATCTTGTTCAGGAGCTGTTGTTGAGCAGGAAATCCCCCCTGAGTAAAATAAACTGATTCGATCACTGAATGCCCACAGATTATAAATTTGGTGAATTGGTTATTTATGCTTTTGTGCCCTTAAATCACAGTGGCTCTCGTTGTGTCACAGAAAATTCTCAATGATGGGAGACACCAGGCCTGAGGCAGGAGTTTGGTTCAGGAGCTGAGCAGGACAAGGGAAAAGCTTTAAATCATTGCCACGTTCCCCTTTATTGAATGGGAAGAGTTAGATTTGTGTTGATTTGAGGAAAACAGAGAATGTGGCTCCTCTTTGGGAACTTCCAACTGAACTCAAGCTGGGAGGAAGTGCAGGAACTCTCATCAAAGTGGAGAGAAATGAGCTCTGCCCTTTTTTCCAACTGTTTAGAGCCAAAAATTAGGGACTCCTGTCTGGGAGTTCAAGTTCTTTCCTCACTCTTGAGCTGCCTTCTACATGCTGTTCAGGGTGGAATGGCTGGAAATGCCCAAAGACAGGTTGGATGGGGCTTGGAGCAGCCTGGGACAGTGGAAGGTGTCCCTGCCCATGGCAGGGGTAGCCCTGGATAGGCTCTGAGGTCCCTCCCAACCCAAACCATTCCATGGATTTCTGATTCCATGACCAAGGCTGGACCCCAGGGCTGTGGTAACCAAAGTCAGTCAGTTCTGAGGTGGGAAAAGGAGGAATTTGTAATAGTTCCCTCCTAAGAAAAATTAATCTGTGTGAGCAAAAGATGGATTTTAATTTCTGCGCCTGGACTCAGTTTGGAGAAGCCTCCTGTGAATCTGGAGAGGAGTTAATGACTCACAATGTGCTTAATTACCTGTGAAGTTACTTTGTGCTGAGCAGACAGAAAGTGAGAATTGGGCAGAGTGCGAAGAAAGATCTTTAGCCAAGACAAAAATGAAAGAGGAGGGGAAGAAGCACTGTGGTAGCACAGGTGTCAGTGACAACTCCAGAAAAAAGGTGCATTTGTATGGATCACAGAATCCCAGAAAGAATTTAGTTGGAAGGGCCTTAAAGCTCAGCCAGTGCCACCCCTGCCATGGGCAGGGACACTTTCCTCCATCCCAGGCTGCTCCAAGCCCTGTCCAACCTGGCCTTGGACACTTCCATCCCAGCTGCTCTGGGATGGGATCTGTGCCAGGGCCAAGGAATGGTGGTTTTAGTTTGTTTTTATTTTATTTAGGGAGTTAATTCTGCTTTGACACAGGAGCCACTGTTGTTAATACCAGTACAAATCCCATTTTTGAAGTAAGCCTTAGTCATGCTCCTAATGGGAGCATTTTTTCCTCAGCACCTTTAAAAGTTCACTAAATGGTGCCATTTGTACTCTGGTATCTTAATGTTTTTATGTCTGGGCAGAGACCAGTCTGGTTTTCCTGCACCGAGTCCATTTGCACATCATAATGATCATTTTATGCATTTGTCCTCTCCTTGCATGGGATGAATTTTTAATGTGCAGGCAGAGGGTGACATTTTTATTGCTTTTACGGGCATCGGGAATGCATTTTAAATTCAATTATGTACTGTCTCTGGAAATACCACACAAGTGACTTGCCAATAAATACATCTCGTGGATTACTGGAAACTAACAGGGACAGTAATCACTGGAGTGACTTCACTGGGCCAATTTTTGTCACTCCAAAAAAATACAAGTTAATGCATATTAGGAAGAATAATTCAAGCTTCATATAGACACTGATAAACCAGCATAATTATTTCTGGAAGGAAATGAAAAGTGTCTCTACAGCTCAATGGGGACGAACTCACTGGGTGCCCCAGCAGCTCGAGATGCATTTAGAAATCAGTGTTTTAAAGGGGGGGAAGCCAGAAAAGGACATTCCATGCACTGAACATGAGCTCAGAGAACTCACAGGGTTTGTGCTGTTGAATCGAGCTGGAGATGAAGACAAATCAGGCTTAGGCTGAAGTGTCCTCAGAGGGATGGTAAAAAATCCTGAAGTTGTTAATAATTGAGCAAATTCCAGCTGAACCTGCCGTGAATCACTGTTCTGTTAAGCTGCTGACAAGGAGGGGGAACAGAACCAGCTGGCCAGAGCACACCAGGAATCAATCAGAATCTGGTTTAACAAGAAAATCCAAACCGCTGGAAAACCGGGAAGATAAAATTCAAAGCAGATTGGGATCTGTGAGTGCAGGCACACACACATCCGTGGGCACGGGATTTGTAATGCTTTGTGGGGAGATAAAGGGTGGTATTGAAAATAAAACAATGTCACTTGAAACAAGTACTTACAGTGTAAGTCCTTACCCAGAGGAGGTAAGTGCAGGAGGAATCAGCATTTGCTTCCAGGGCATGGAATAACAGAGTGGTTCATGTTTGCAGGGATCATCTGCTCCAAACCCTCCTGTAAAACAGCTGAGCTTGAGCTGATCCCACCATCACCCCAGAGAAGCCTGCAGGGAGCAGATGCCCTGTCCAACACAGTCTCTGCTCCTCTGCAGCTGTAGGGTGGGAGATGCTCAGCACCTCCTGGAGCCTCTGAGGGAACCAGGATTGCAATCCATGACCTGGATTTTCCTCTCCAGGCTAATGGGAATTAACCCTTCCAAACAACACCAGGAATCCAGGACCTTCTGTTCCCCTGTGTTTTAGTTTTCAGGTTCAGCTGATGTTTCAGTAAATTCCAATCCTTCACAAAGTGTTCCCAGCACTCTCTGTGAGGTTCTGGATCTAAGGGACAACGGATGAGGGACAGTGTCCCTGAGCCTCTGAGCTCCACTGCAGCCCTCACTGAATTTTGATTGGAAAAAGGCAAAAGCACCTCTTGATTAGAAAACATCCAGCCCTGTGTCCTTGGCTCCCTCATGGACAGAGCTCTGCCCACATGGTGCTGTTCCTTTTCTTATTCCTGGAAATGGGGGAATGAGACAAAAAACTCACTTTATGAGATTTCTAAATCCACTGGACTTTGTCTTCATTCACCTGTAGAAGATCTTTGCCACCTGATCTTCCTCCCATGTGGGTAATAACCTCTCTGAATCCATATTAAGTGACAAATGTGTTATTCCAATGAAACTTAATGGGATTTTGGGGGGATGTTATTGGGAACAACCTGGCTGCTGTGTTTTAAATCAATCCTTGTGTGCTCACCCTGGTGCTGCTGCCCTCATCTCTGTGCCTGGTCCAAAACTGAGCTGTTGAGCACGTGTGGGCCATTAAAGGGAATTTTGTTAGACATTAATCACCCCAGAGGAGTAAACTGAGTCATCTGCAAACGTGTGGAATGATCATCAATAAATCAGAAATGACAGGGAACCAGGAATGGATTTATGGAAGTGCTTTCAACACCTGTTGCTGGCTCCTTTTAGCAGTATTTTGATGTCTGTCAATGAGTCAGATTTTAATCTGAAGTGTTTCCTTCTAAACACATTGAATGGTGGTTTTAATCAAGATGAAATGTGGCCTTGCATAAATCAGTGTACAGAAGATGAAATCTGCAAGCCAGCCATAATTGTATTACAATGACCTTCTTTCAATGAAAAAAATGTAATAAAATAAGGCTGACTGCCATAAATTATATTTTAGAATAATTTTTGATGGGGTGGTGGAGCCACTGTTGGATGAGGATGGGCTCTGGGAATAGCCAGGCTCTGGGATGCTGGAAAAGAGGCAGGGCAAGATATCCTGGATTACAGGGCTCAGGGCAAAAACTCAGCACCAAAACTGAGTTCATTCCTTTTGGATCCATCCTCCCTGTCCTTTCCCCTTCCCTGACCTCCTCACAGGATAATCTGGGGTCAGGTTTCCCTTCTGTTTGCTTCATGTCTGCCACAGAAATCCTGGAGTTCTGTGCTGCCTTTTATTATTTCTCTGTCCAGGGAGCCCACAGATGTTCCCAACCACTCCATTTTCAGGATTGTCATCATCACTTTTGGAACAGGACAAGAGGAAAAGGTTGGGCTGAGGGAACGACGGAGCAGGGTGCTGATGGAATTCCCTTCCTGGGAAACAGAGACAGCCCTGCCACATGCTGACCTTTTGTCATCTGTTGGACAGCAATTAATTAAACAAATTGGTGGAATTTAGTGAAGCTTTCAGTGTTGCAGTGGAGAAAACAATGGAAAAGAGAAAATGCTGGAGAGAGCAAAATGAAACATCTGTTGGGATTCAAGCGGGGACGGATCCAATGGTGTTGGATCCAAAGGAAAAGTCCCCAGGAATTTCCCTCTAATGGCAGGACAGGGGCTGTTCCATGGATCAAGTGACCCCTGGCTGATCAGTCTCACTGGTGACCACTGAACAGAAATTTCCTCCTCTTTTCCAAACTGCTTTGGACCTGGGATGCTGCATTTTCCCCTCATGGATCATCCAAACCCCACATGCTCCGGTTGGAAACTTGGGTGTCCTGCTCCCAACAGGACTGGGATGAGCCTTGGTGTAGAATTAAAGACTGAGGGTTGTATTTGGGATCACCAGCCCCAGATGGGCTGTGCTGGGAGACAAAGCCAGGACTGGGATGAGCCTTGGTGTAGGATTAAGGATTGAGGGTTATATTTGGGATCACTGGTCCCAGATGGACTGTGCTGGGTGAGGAAGCCAGGACTGGGATGAGCCTGGGTGTAGGATCAAGGACTGAGGGCTGGATTTGGGATCACTAGCCCCAGATGGACTCTGCTGGGAGACAAAGCCAGGACTGGGATGAGCCATTAGGATCAAGAATTGAGGATTGGATTTGGGATCACCAGCCTGGGAGAGGAAGCCGTGAGGGTTTGACAGCAGCAGAACAGAACTGACTGGAATTATTGCAATTGGCTTCCCAGCACAGAGGGTTTTTTTGATTATTTTGGGTTTTTTTATTGCCCATTATGCTGCTTGCCTGTCTAATATTCCCAAGATTATGTCTTCATAAACAATTGTATTTTCGAGCTGTGTGTGGAATCTGTGAGGCATTATTTGATTATTTCTCCAATACAGCCCAGGCCCCTTGAAAATCCTCGACCTTTAATTCATTTTCAGCTGTGGAGGCTTTGCTGTGCATGGGAAATTTTGATATCCAAGATGTAAAAGCAGAATCAACAACATTGTAATGTCTGGGATTAAATCATCCTTCTCCTGTCTTTAATTCAATAAAAGACTCAGGTTTATCCTGGAGAAAGGATGTCCCAGCTATGGCTTTAGAGGTTCTTTAAAGGTATTTGGGATTCTGTGCAGGTAGTAATAAGGAGGAAGGGGGTTTTGCCCATTCATGGGTTGGGATCATGGAATTGGGCTGGTTGGGATGTCTTGGGGGATCTTGCTGGGGATTCCTGGGGTGGACACAGCACTGCTTGTTAGTGGGAAAATCTCAAATGCCTCTGAGGTGGATTTTCCTGGAAAATCATCCCCCAGGGTTATTGTGCTGGGTTCTCACCATGAAATTAACAACATTCTTTAGATTTTGGTACCATTTTTGTGGCTTGTTTCTCTGGGGGAACACTATGTCATTCTTGGAAGCCTGTTCTCATCAGTGATCTCAGAAGTGATCCTCTGGTGATCACTCAGAAGGGATTTTTTTGAGTAGTCCCTCCATAAATCATCTCAGATGTATCAGCCAGAGTGAGGAGCTCAAGGTTGCTCCCAAACCCAGTGTCTGGGATTTGGTGATGCTGCTGACCACGGGGTCACCCCTGCTAACTCCCAACCTAGGAATGTGTTGGGCAGGAGATCCATGGTTTTAAATCCTTCTTCTAGTAACTAACAACAAAAAGAAAGGTAAATATTTGGGTGTTTTAATGCTTTGTGAATTGTGGATATTCACTCAATGTCAGGGATCAATTAAAAAAAATAAAAATTAAATATTACACAGAATCCCAAGCTGGCTGAGGCTGAAGGAGCTGAGTGGGCAGCTGGTGGCACCTCCCTGCTCCAGCAGGGCCATCCCAGAGCACAGG
>JBBMKD010000217.1:3788284-3798509 GCA_037834095.1 Argya squamiceps
CAGGGTGCCCAGAGCAGCTGTGGCTGCCCCTGGATCCCTGGAAATGTCCAAGGCCAGGCTGGACTTTGGGGCTTGGAGCAGCCTGGGACAGTGGAAGGTGTCCCTGCCCATGGCAGGGGTGGAATGAGCTGATCTTTAATGTCCCTCCCAACACAAACCATTCCATGATTCTCTGACTTCCCAGTGTTCCCACCCCAGCACTGCCAGTGATCCCTCTGTTTGCCTGAAGGACTCAGAAAAGCTCAGTGGAATTAACAGAAGGTGGAATTGTTGTTCTGCTGGAATGGGATTTGTGAAATGGATCCTCCTGGCTGTGGGCAGCTGTTTCAGGAGAGGCTGTTTGGCACTTGGAACTCTTGGAAAGGCTGTTTGTGAGCACCTGGGTGGAAACTGAGCTTAGGGTGCCACTCTGCACAGGTGTTCAGGCAAACATCCCAAACCCATCTGCCACCTTCCCTTGGCACTCCAGCTCCTGCAAGTTCCAATCTGACTTTGGCTCCTGGCTCACCACCAGCAAAGAGAGAGCCACGGGGAATTGTGTTCCCCTGGGGTTTGCCACCTGTGAGTTGTGGATCTGGAAAGTGCTATTTGGCAGGAAATAAATAGTTATTATTTTCTTTATATTATATATATAGGGAATTTTCTTTTTTATTATATATATAGGGAATATCAAACCCAAATATCAGAATTATTTGGGCTGGAAGGGACCTTAAAGCCCATCCAGGGACACCTTCCAGTATCCCAGGCTGCTCCAAGCCCCAAAGTCCAACCTGGCCTTGGACACTTAAAGAGTGGGATCCTTCCTTGAAACACACATTTGGAATGTGAATACTCCCAGAAGAGAGAAACTTTTATCTAATATTTCACTTTGTCCTGGATGCACCAAAATTCCCCTTTTTTAGAGAACTAATTGAGGAGGAGTTTGATTCCCATGGAGATGCTGACATCCCAAGGACACCCAGTGCTGCTTTCTGCCAAGCCTGAAAGACCCATGGGAATATTACTATCAGAACATTTATTAGGAAAACATAATTCTAAATTTCCAGGTGACTTTCCCACACTCTTCCAGTGCTGTTTTTCAAAATCCAGGATTATAATTCAGCCTCATATATATTTTCCCCATATATATTTTATTTAAGCTTTGAGTTTTATTTCCTCTTTTGGCAGACATTTTTATTTTATAAAAACCCTTTTAATCCCTAATCAAATTTCTGTAAGTTCTTGCCCATTTTAACACTGGAAGTGGTTTGGTGCAAACCCTCCCATTGGAGGAGGAGCACTTTTCCTCCTGACTTTTAGTGCTGTGAGTCCTTCCTGTGCTGAATGGCCTGCTGCAACTGCAGGTGAAGTTATAGAAATTATTACAAATAAAAGGTAATCAAAGCTTTAAAAAGACATTTTTAAATCTCCAGGTAAGCAAATCTCTCTTTTTGAAGGATGGATCACTGAATTTGGGTACCACTCCTCAGAATACCCCATAAAGCTGGTTCTTATCTCCCACCTGAAAGTCGTGGTGTAATCAGAAATAAAATAAAATAAAATAAAATAAAATAAAATAAATGAAGGTGGAGATGCTGGGCTTTGAGCTCTTATTGCTAAATTCAAGCTAAGAAGTGATTTTTTTCCCATTTTCCCCCTATCTGACGTGTCTTGTCCTAAATGCTTTAAATCAGCCTGATTAAGAATGTTGTAACAAGGTCAATTGTACAGTGCTGGAAGGTGGGAAAATGCATTAAAGAACTCGAATAGCAGCAAATTAAGAACCTCTGGACAGTCCTGTGGCATAATTTAAAACCCACCAGGGAAGAGCTCATTTTTTATTTCTGAACACCCTCATTAACACCATTCTCAGCTGGTCTCAGCACTCATCCCCTGAGGTTTGTGCCAGGGACTCTCCCAGGTTCTGCAGAGCAGCCACCGAGGAGCAGGCACTGACCCTCCTGCTGTGGGTGGTCCTTAGAGGTTCTCCAGTTTCTGGAGGCAAGAAATGGGGTTTTATCCTTATTTTCAGGGGAGGAAATGGTGAACATCAGGGAACAACTGGATGTGGCTATGTCCATGGGGTCACAGAATGGTTTGGGCTGGAAGGGACCTTAAAACTTATCCCATTTCACCCCCTGCCATGGGCCGGGACACCTTCCCCTATCCCAGGCTGCTCCAAGCCCCACAGTCCAGCCTGGCCTTGGACACTGCCAGGGATCCAGGGGCAGCCACAGCTGCTCTGGGCACCCTGTGCCAGGGCCTGCCCACCCTCATAGGGAAGGAGTTGACAAAATGGGCATCAAAGACTGGACTTGATGACTTTGGAGTTCTTCTCCAAATTTAATGAATTCTGTGATGTATTTCTGCATCAATCACCTGGATCTGCCCATTTTCCATGGGGGGAAACCACCCCCTCAACAGACCGAAATTTGGCTTTCCAACCCTTCATCTTCCTCCATTTGCCACTGGCTTTGATATAAAAATACATCACTGGGTTTAATAAAAGCAGCGTGCTCTACTAAACTTTTATAGATTTTAATGTGAAACTAATAAAAGGTGCCATTGGAAAAAAGCTGCACTTGAAAAGCCATTTCATAAAAAACCTTGTAAAAACCCTGTCAGGCATTAAAATCTCACTTCCTAAAAGGGAATGAAATACAACAGGAGGGATTTGACTCCATGGTATCCCACTTTGACAACATGTAGCCATAACCCCCATGTGTTTTAAGCTTCATGGATATTGGGAAAACAAAACATTGCTTAGAGAACAGCAATTCAGCTCAACGAGCTTCAAAAATACTATTTCACTGATATTTTACTCAATACAAGAAAAATGTGCAACTCTCCAAATAGAAAATGTACCAGCTCCCTCTAATACCTGGTTTTATGCCTTGTGAGCATCTTGTTAGCACTTACTGACTGCTCCTAAAACGTATTTCTACTCCCAGTGGCTCCAGCTGAAAGGTTTAAGCCCTTCCAAGGGTTGTACAACAAGATTTACAAAAAAAAGAGGAGCCCTTTGTGATAATTGACTGGAATATTTATGGAGCTGAGGCCTCAGGTCTTTCAAGGCTCTGTTGGTCAAGGAAATTCTGCTCTGTTTTTACTGTGCTGAGAGTTCTAAAAGTAAAAACCTCCCAGGAGCTGCTGCTGAGATTCCAGCAGCCTGGAGAAAAGGAGGCTCATGGTGGGGGGACATTGTGGCTCTGCACAACTCCCTGACAGGAGGGGACAGCCAGGGCGGGTCGGGGAACAGGGACAGGACAAGGGGAAATGGCCTCAAATTGCACCAGGAAAGGTTTAGGTTGGATATTGGGAAAAAATTCCTTTGCAGAAGGGGCTGTCAAACATTGGAACTGACTGCCCTGGGCAGGGGTGGAATCCCTATTCAAGGGATTGGGAGCAGGTGTTAGAGCAGGATTTCGAGCAGTTTGGGGATGTAAGAAGGTAAAAAGAGCAAAACAATGGGAACCACCTCAAATATTTTTACATTTAGGGCAAATTATGGCAGCCTTAGGTAAAACCATGAGACAGAGGTTGAAGTATCAACTTATCTCATCTTAGATTGAGTTGTTGACAGCTTGTCAGAAGCAAAATTGTTGTAACTTCCCTATGTGGTGAAGTTGGGTGTAAATTCCAAGGAGAAAAACAGATCTGTGCATTTCATCCCTTAATGTCCTTGCGTTTCCAGTGGTGTGGTGACACACCTGGGATTGTTTAGGAACGTGGATATTTTTTACCACTTAATTCCACCACGGGGCTGAGGAGCTGAGAAGGGCACATGAGGTCTCCTGATGGGATTTTTGGCCTTTGTCCATAGCCAAGGATCTCCTGAGGGCTCCCAAATCCTCCCCTCTTGGGTTTCAGCATCCGAGAGCCCCCACAGCAGCTGTGACCTTGGTGCAGGTGCTGAGCTCTGGGCTGGGGGAGCTGGGACATGCCAGGGGGGACACAGAGCCCAGAGCTGGAGGGGATCAGGCTGGAGGAATTTCCCCTGTCCAGGGGAAATGCTGGAGCAGGCAGGGCCATGGAGGGCTCGGACAGCGAGGGTGACTCCACGGACGAGGAATGCAGATTTTCGGGAAGCAGCTCCGAGGAGGAAGGGGATGAAGGCCAGGGAGTGTCTGAGTCAGTGCTCTCCTCCCCTCCCCGGGGCCACAGGGGGTGGTGGGCACTGCTAGGAATTAATGAGTTAACTAATTAATTGTTGATAAGTTCTGCTTTACACATTGCACTTCCAATAGCTGCTCTTGCACTTAGTGCTGTGCTGTTAAAATAATTACTTGTATTTGATGCACTTGTGGTAATTAACTACTTGTTGCATTTAACACAGTAATTACTTTTCACTTGTAATTCCTTGTTGCAGTGGTAGTAGTTAATTTTGCCTTTAAAGCTGGGCATTTACTGGGAGTAACCTCTGAATTGAATATTTTGCACTGGTAGTAATTAGCTCTTTCATGTTTTTACTAGTAATTAGTTTTTCATTTAATGCTGTGCACTGGGAGTGCACATTACCTTTATTTTTAATGCTCTGCACTTGCAGTAGTTACTGTTTCAGTTAATACCATGATTATTTGCTGCATTAATGCTGTGCACTTGTAGTAACTTCTGCATTTAGTGTCTGGTAGTGGTTACTTTTCCCTTCAGAGATGTGCATTTAAGGACAGTAAATCCTTAAATTCTGGGTTTAATGCTTTGCACTTGTAGTAATTATTACATTAATGCTGTCCCCTTATAGTGATTACTTTTGCATTTGATGCAGTTCACGTGTAGTTGCATTTAATGCTCTGCACTTGTAGTAATCCCTTTTGCATTTCATGCTGTGCACTTACTAGTGGTTGATTTTCCACTGAATGTTGTGCACAGGTAGGAATTACTTGGACTTGTAGTAATTACTCCTCCCACTTCATATCCTGCACTTGTAGCAGTAACTTCTGCACTGAAGTCTGTGCACTTGTAGTGATTATTTGTTGTGTTTAATGCCACCTACTTGTGGTAGTTACTCTCTCATTTAATGCTGGGCACTTGCTGGTGGTTGTTCTTGCCTTTAATCCCCTCTTAGTAATTTCTTCCCCAATTAATGCCTTGCACTTGGAGTTTTTCATGCCACACACTTCCAAGGTTTCATTGGCCTTTAATGGCACGGATTTCTGTGCCTCCCTGTGCTGCAGCTGCTGCCCAAAGTCACCTTCTAGAAAAGGATGGATAACAGAAATTACAACAGTCCCTTGTGCATCTGAATACCTAATTTCAAATTTTATTGAAAATGTTTGAACTGAGCCCACATATTTTATGGTGTTTTCCTAGTCTGTAATCACCTCAGTATAAAACAGTAACCAAATTGTGTCTGTGATCCATAAATTTAAAGGGATAAATGTCTTTTTGTGGCATCTGGAATAATAGGACAAATGTGTTGAGTTTTAACAGGAATTAGTGGGCACCAACAAGCTTGAATTCTGATTTTAATGGATCAATATATTGGCAAAAGCTGGCTACAGCAGCCTAATGAGTAATTCAACATTATCCTTCCTTATCCTCTCTATTTACCCAAGTTTTAGGAGTTAATGGAGATAATTATCCACTGCTACTCTGCTGCTTCTTTCTCCTTGCTTTAAATTAGCACAATGTGATTTATCAGTGGGGTAAATTAGCACTAATACACACTTAATTCCAGGCTGGAAAGTCTCAGAGTCAGCTCTCCAGCACAGGCTGGAATATTAATGCTCTTCCCTTGTATTTTTGCTTGCTCTGCTCTAAAGGTATGAGCATGAAGAGAGCTCCAAAGCAATTAAACTTAATTAATGATGACCTCAGAGGGAGAGTGCACGTGCATTACCCCTTTTTAAGCATATTCCTGCTTTAATACCTCCAGTATTTAAATGGGGATTTCTATTGCTAACAGCACCTGTAAATCTCATTTTCTGCTTCAGTGGAAGCACAGAGTGGTGTTTAGAAAAGGGGAGGTCTCTTGCCTATAATCCACTTACTCTTGGACTTTGGAAAGGTTGGAGGAAATTGGGATGAAGTGAACCCAGAAAGTGCAGTGCTGACACTTAAAACACTGAAACACCAAATCAACCAGATTAAAATGAATTAAATTGATATTTTCATTAGTCTTGGAATTCTAGTCTTTTATTAGCTTCTATGGGTGATGAAAACAGCAAGGAAAAGCTGTGAAAGCCAGAAATTTGTCCTCCAAGTGCTTGAAGAACCCTGTATGTTGGAAATCAGGAGATTGTCATGGAAATAACTGAAGAAATGTGGTTTTTTTCTTGCAGGGAGGATGTCAGGACAGCCAACGTCATCGCAGCTGAAGCAGTCACCTGTCTGGTCATAGACAGAGAGTAAGTTCTTCCTTCTGCCTGGGGCTGGGAAAAAACTTCAATTTAAACCTTTCCCAGGGCTTAACAAGAGCCTGGGATCATCTTCTCCAGAGAGGCCTCTTAATTTGGGGTAATAAAGTCACAGACACGGCCTCCATGAGTGGAGGGCAGGTGCCCCTAAATCAACCAGACAAAACTCAATAGTGACAATTAGAAAGTGCAAATGGGAATAAAGGAGGGGCTGGAACTGCTGTGGGAAGGGAGCTGGGTGTTACAGTGGGACACAGATGGAGTTCACGTCCTGAAAGGCATCAGCTCCTGGCAAATGTTGGAGCAAGGTGTTATCCCAGTCCATGTGGGGATGGAGAGTCCTTGGGAGAAGGCCACAGCCCTGCTGGGAGCTCTGCTGCTCAGAGGAAATACAGCAGATCAGAAGAGTAAAATAATTTGTATAGAAAGCTTGAGAGATTTAAGGGGAGTTAATCCAGCAAAAACCATGCCTGGGTGCTCCAGTGCTGCAAATCCAGCTGCTCTCTGCAGTTACTGGGAGTGGGATTAAAAAAATGACATCAAAATGACACAAAATGGCATAAAAATTGAACATGACTCCTGGGCTGGTTTTCCCACTGTGAAGCACTGGCACAGATCACGGGCACACCTGTATGGGAATCTTTCCATGGGAATGTGGGATGGATCTGTGAAACCCACAGAGAGGGTGAATAGGTATTGACTTTTCACTGCTCCCCCAGTGCAGGAGCTCCAGGAAACCTGCAGGAGGGAGCCAGAAACTGTGGGATAATGAGAAAAAATTTGCTGATGTTGGAAAGGAAAATAAATCCATTGGATTTTTGGAAGTATGTGGGACCCAGCTCTGGGCCAGGAGCTTTCAGAGCAGTGTGGATTGTTGGGGTGTCTGGGCAGGGCCAGGAGCTGGGTCCATGATCCCTGTGGATCCCTAGAAGCAATTGTGGTGCCCTTGTTGTGTTCTGGGGAGAGATGGGATTCTGTGCTCTTTTAGGGCTGGTCTCCATCCCCTCAATCCTACTGTGGCATGGGTGGTTTGTGTTGAGTTATCTCCATTTCTGGGAATGCAGGGTTCTGTAAAGGCTGAGCTGGGGAGTGCCTTCAGAAATCCTGATAAGTTCTGATTGATGTTAATTCATTATTAATTGCAAAACCCATGGTCTGTCCACTGGACACAGGTGGGGAACACCTGAGAGCTCCTTTCTCAACCTGGCAGATAAAACACCCACCTTCCCTTTTCCTGCTGTGGGGCAAAGAGAGGAAGAAGAATTCAATTATTTAGCAAGATATTTTTATAGTCTTTATGCTTTTAATAATTAGATTATTTAGCAGTCATTAATTCAGAGAAATAAAAAGCAGCAAGTAATTTATGCTTTTTTATTTTTACACTTTTGCAACAGATATTTTTGGTTTGCACTGTGAGAGTCAAAAGCTTGAATTATTTGAATTCAAGTCACTCATTCCTGATAATTTCCCAGATTGCTCCTTTCCTTGTCTCCTGTGCCTTGTCCTCAGCATACAATGCCCTTGAAATAGTAAGGAAGTGCAAGTTAAATTTAAACTGATGAAGCTGTGGTTAATCTACCCCAGAGATTCTATTAACACTCTGCAATTAGCAGAGTAACACTATTTATGAAATTCTTATTTATAGTGCAAGAAAAGTGACCCTATTGATAGCCCTATTTATAGCTCAGAGCACGCTGTCCTGTGTCCTGGCCTGTGCTGAATTTCATGTCCCAGCTCTTCCTTAGGCTGTTATTTTATTGGAATGACAACAGCAGGAGCAAAATTTCCTGTGGAGACAAACTACCAGGCCTTGTGGCAATTTGGGAAATGGGTGAGGGAAAAAAAGAACCTTTTTTTTTATATATACCCAGACGAATTTTACACCTTTTGGGTTGTGGTGCTGGATGTGAAAGTTGAGTGACACAGAAGGCAGCAGTGGGAGCAGGGAGTGGGTGTTGTTCCCTGCAGCTGGAATCTGTTCCGTGCAGCAGGAGGGGTGACACAAGGCACTGAAGCTGCCAAATATTTCCTTTTCCCAGACAAGCTCTTTGCCTAATCAGATGGAACCACTGAAGCAGCAATTTCCATGCTCTGTGGGTGTCCCCATTTGAAGCAGCTCAGCAAAATTGGTGTTGCAGTTTCCAAAAAAACCAAGGGATGGGAAAAGACCTGTTCCTTACCACATGGAATTCCTGGAGAATTCCAGTCTCACCGACCAACATCACTCACTGGAATTACCTGCAGCACAGTAACTCTTCCAAATTCCTTGTGAAAGGCTTCCCAAGGCATCCAAAAATTGTTCCAGCTGCCAGACTCCCATCTCACTAACAAAGAGAGTCACACCTTGGTGCCACAGGATGTTATTCCTAAGGGAGGTGTCAGCCTGGCTCTGGATTTGCCAATATTCCCAGCAATTTTAGGGCTGGTTTAGCTGCTGCTGAGTTTGTAGTTTGAGGGGTGAATAATATGGGAAACTTTCATCACAGGGATGAGCCAGGAGCTCTGGGCAAGTTGGGTGTGAGAAGGGAATTGCTTAAATATGAAAAGAGGGAATGATTTTGCCTAAGAGGATCTCTGGAGTTTATAAAATGTGTATAAAATGGCTGCAGGGCTGAAGCAGTGGGAGTGGGAAATACCACGAGGGAAGGGAAACTGGAGCTCATGATGGGTCTTTAATTACCAGATGATATTGATGCTGCCTTGCTTTTTAATTTTCCTTGTGAAACAAGAGGGCTCTTCCAGTCCCAAAACACTCCAAAGGCTCCCAGAAATTGGTACATCTGTTTTTGCCAATCTAGGAAGATGTGCTTTGCAAAGTGCATTTCCAGCATCCTTTTCTGGTGTAGGAAAGAGCAAAATCCTGATCTAACAATGAAAACAACCTGCAGGAAGTATTTGATGCATCCCATGGACTTCATTCCCACTTAAATATCTGTTACAAAAATATTTGTTACGAAAAGCACTGGCATTTTTTCCATCTTGCAGTTGTGTTTTTGAGTCTATTCCTTTACTGGAATAATGAATTTCAGTGGGATTTGATCCTTAATGCTCTTAATCCTTCCCTGGGATGGTGGGAAGGCCCTGGCACAGATTCCTAGGGAAGCTGTGGATGCCTCTGGATCCCTGGAAGTGTCCAGGATCAGGTTGGACAGGGCTTGGAGCAGCCTGGGATGGTGGAAGGTGTCCCTGCCATGGCAGGGGTGGGACAAGGTGGGCTTTAAGGTGCCTTCCAATCCAAACTTCTCCAGGAATTCTATGGTTCACATTGGCAGCACCATTCATTTTGGTCCTCCAAGGATGAAGACTGCCAGGAAAAAAAAAAAAAACCACAAAAAAAATTGTGTATTCCTACTTGATCAGGTGCATTGGAAAGAAAGAACTTGGAATTCAGAAAGAAGAAAATCTAAGGGATTTCCCATTATCATCCAAATTTCAACACAGAAGAGGAGGTACCATAATCCAGTGGAGAAAATGAAGTGAAAGGGTGACAGGGCTGAGGAAATGAGGGTGGCAGCCCTGTGAGAGACCACAGCACAGGGCAGGCTCTGTGCTCAAACTCTCTGGTGAGTTTGGATTGATTTAGCCAATGTTCTCCTGCCTGCCATGGGCTTATGGAATTGCCTTGGAGACTTCACCAAAATCCACACAGCCTTCATGGGAATTGTGGAAAGAATGGCAGCTGGATATCTGACCATCTGAGGGAATTTGGAGGAGCCACACAGCTCCTTGCAGCCCCACCATTTCCTGCTGCTCCACTCTGGGGACACACATTAATATTTTACCTCTCAGTTGGCTTTTAGGCATTTTTCTTTCCAAGTTTCCAAGTGCTTTTTTTTTTTTTTTTTTTTTTTTTTTCAACACAATTCCTGGACTTTCTGCCTTTCGGGCTT
>JBBMKD010000217.1:3798609-3817516 GCA_037834095.1 Argya squamiceps
TCAAATGTCTTTTTTTTTTTTTTTTTTTTTTTAAATACAATTCATGGACTTTCTGCCTTTAGGGCTTCCCTTGACCCTACAAGATCAAGGCTGTTGTTCATGAAGTTTTTCCTCTGGTGACACTGCAGGAATTCATCCTCTGGGAAAAAAAGTTACTATGGGAGCTGCTCCATGGTGTTGTCTCCAAACTGTTCCAAGTTTGGTCTTGTCAGAGCTCACCCTGATGAATTTCCAGCCTCCTTGGAGGGGTTATTAGATTTGTTCCAGAAGTACAGTTGGGGAAAAGTTAACAAATACGTGCTGGGTTTGATGGATTGGTCCTTTAGGAGCTTGTCTGTAAAAGGTCTTCTGATAAAAATGGTGCAGACACGCCTTGAGCATCTGTTCTGTGGATCAGTCTGGGTAAAGATGCACAGACAGACTTCACTTGCAGCTCCTTTGTGTGGAGAGAAAACAGGAGGAAAAGGCTCCACACTCATTCCTGACATTTGGAACATCACTGGCACCCTCAGGGACAAGTTGCTGCAACTTTATAATGATTTTTTTTTTCACACCTACCTCTTGAAACTGAGAAAGTGTTTGAAAGTGTTCCTGGCTGCTCCTGAACTGTCGGAATATTTACACTGAGGTTGATTCAGGTTCATCTTTTATTTATATGGGATTTTTTTCCCCTCCATATAATTTATTTATGGTGCCAACAACGTTTTCCTGGAGCTCGGAGATTTAGCAACACTGTGGGTATTGGGAGGACAAAATTGCCTCATGCAAATGGAGAGAGAGGAGCTGATGGATCAGAGCCAGGAAACCTCAAGGCACAGCTGCTGCTGACAGAGAGTTACAGAACTACCTGGAATTTACACTAATTTCCAGCTTCTTGTCTCCTTCAGCTGCACGTATCAAGAGGATGCACTTTTTTTTTAAGGCAACGTTTTAAATATTTCAGCTATTTTCTGCTTTTCCACTTTGCATTTCCCATTTTTGTCTGTGTTTCAAAGCCTGGGTTTGGTTTTTATCAGGGAGAGCTGTGAGGTGTCAACAAAGGTTATTGGATCAACCCTCCTGGCAAAGGAAACTGGAGAAAAATGAAATAAAAAAAAGTATTATCCTGGCATGACTGACCCCATATAATCTGAGCCAAGCTCTTTCAGTGGAGATTTTAGGGTTTGCTGCTTTGCTGTTTCTCCCAGTTGGAGCAAAGTTTATCCATGGAGAAAATTGGTTATGAGGAGAGAATAGAAAAAACGAAGAGAAAAGGCCACGAGGAGAAAAAAAACCCGAGCAGTTTCTGATTGAATTATGGAGGAGGTTGGGACTGAGCTGAGGCTTCAACAGTGTTGAGATGGGCAATAAAAAAGAGACTCAAGTGAACTTTGACAGCTTGCCCAGTGCTAAGTCTGGCTTAAAATTTTTAATAAAAATTAAGGGGTTTGGGGAAACTGTTGCTGCTCCTTTCAGTGACTTTTTCTTCTTTGCTGTTTTGCTGGAAAAGATTTATTTGCATCGCCAAAAAAAAAAAATGGTGGGGTTTTAACCCTGCCACATTTTCCTAAGCAAACCAAGCCTAAATCACAATTTAGGCATTTAAGGCCCTAGGTGATGTCTTATGGCCTTCCAGGATGGTGTTACTGTGTTAATTAATTGCCTAAATACCTTTCTGGGGTGCAATTAGGCATTGACACCCCAGTCCTGCTTTGCTCTCACTGTCAAGGTTTGACTTCATCCCATGGCACACTCCCAGCAGCAAGAAGATAAAACTTGAGGTGTTGGAGCTGAGTTGTTCCTGTTCTCTCTGCTGAGCAAGGAATTTGGGGTTGAAAACTTACTAATATTATTAACACATCCTAATAATTAAAAATATTACTAATTACCAGGCTGGTTAAAGACCACTAATACGAGTTTATGTGAGAGCAAAGGGGTTTGTGCCTTTTCTTCCTCATTAACTAATTAATTAATTTGGTTTCTCCTGCTGCATAAATGATTTCCTTGGTTATAGGATTTAAAATATAATGAATTAAGTGGAGTGGAAGACTGGGGAAATTGCTGTGGGCAGAGGGCATTTCCTGAACTGCAATTCCCAGCAGAGAATCCCAGGATGGGTCAGTTTGGAAGGGTCCACAGTGGGCGCCTGGTGCCACCTCCCTGCTCCAGCAGGGCCATCCCAGAGCGCAGGATTGTGTGCACACTGCTCTGGAATAGTCCCAGGGAGGAGAATTTCTCTGGAAAAACCCTGACAGCAGCTTCAGATCCAAACCACCTCTCCCAGTTGTCCCCTCCTGCCCCACGGTGATGGTGAAAATCTGGCTTTTGCATTGTGCCTCCCTTGGTTGTGCTGTAAGTGCTGCCTCCACACCTCCATGGGAGGACATTCCTACATTCCACAGGGTCAGGCATCTCCTGAAGGACCCTCTCAGGACTGTCAGTGTGTCTGAGCCCCCCGGGGTCCCACCCTTCCTGTCCCAGGGACATAGAATCTCCCAGCTTCACCCCGTGCCTGGCAGGACATAGCATTTCCCCAGATGCCCTGGATTTCCCTCACCTGCTCAGTGCCACTCATTCTCTTTGATCTTACAAATTCTCCTTGAGAAAGGGCCATATTAAATATCCACTTCTTATTCCTGAAGTCAGAGAAATGTGGCCCTCAATGGGGATTTTAGTTTTTTTCTTTCCTTTTTTTCAACGTTTCCATTCATTTTTTTATCAACTTGGAGCAATTGCTGTTCTTGAGCTCTGTGTTTTGTGCCTCAGGAGTGTCAGGAGCACAGAAGAATTGCAGGATTTTCATTTCTGAGGCTGTGACCTTATGGCAGAGATCAGTCAAGAGATTCTGGTTTACAGCAGTTCATATTTTCAAACTTTTCTTCCTTGAAAGAAGAAAAACCTGGACGTGACAGACCCACTGGGAATACTGGAATTGGATAGTAGAAAGTAGCTTTTCACCTGGAATATTTTTGTTTGAAGGCATTCACTGATTTCAGTTACTAATTTCTGGTTTTTCATGGAATTCCAGAATGGTTTGGAATCAAAGGGACATTAAGGATCATTCCATTCCACCCCCTGCCAGGGGCAGGGACACCTTCCACTATCCCAGGCTGCTCCAAGCCCCAAAGTCCAGCCTGGCCTTGGGCACTGCCAGGGATCCAGGGGCAGCCACAGCTGCTCTGGGCACCCTGTGCCAGGGCCTGCCCAATATCCAACCTGAATTCCCTCTCTTTCAGTCTGAACCCTCTTTGATATGTTTTTGGATGCTTTTTTTCTAAAGATGAGAAAGCTCCAGAAATGAAAATTTCACTTTGGAAGCTGAGACATTTGCAGGGTTCCTGGTTGGAGGACTGGGATGTGATGGTTGAGGTGCCACCATCAGCCACATTGACACATTTATTCTGAAACTTCTACTGGAGGGTGAGAACCTTCAGTGGGCTGGATAAATAATTTTGGATCTTCTTGGTGTTGGTTTCTGCATCTCCAGCATTTCCAAGGGTCTGGTGGGTCACTGGCATTGAGATCCAGCCAAAAAGCCACACTGGATTGATTTCTTGGCTCCCAAGTGGAATCCCTTCAGGTTCAGTGGTGGACCTGGCAGTGCTGGTGGGACTGGAGGATCTTCAGGGTCACTTTCCAAGCTTGGTGTTTCTGTGATTTTCCTCTCAAAGCATCCCTTTGTCTTTACAGCTCCTTCAAGCACCTGATTGGGGGCCTGGATGACGTCTCCAACAAAGCCTATGAGGATGCAGAAGCAAAAGCAAAGTAAGTGCTCAGCATCAAATCTCACACTTGTGTTTGTTGGTTGTGGAATTCCCCAAAAAAAACCCCTCCTTGTTCTCCATGCAATAATACCAAACAGCTTAAAAAGGAGAGAGATTCTTCCTCTGGATGGAGGAATTTTCCTCCTGGAGATGGGTCTCCTCTGGTCAGTGCCCAAAGCCAGGTTGTCCCAAGGTCCTGCTCAATCACAGTGTTTGAATCCAGTGGATCTTCCAGAAATCCTCTTGAAATATTGTGAGGTGAGAAACTCCAGATCTTGGGGTTGCACTAGAGGGAATTGTTGAGGGAATTGTTGTTGAAGACTTCATTTCTCTAGAGAACTCTGACCTTTCTCAGATAGTTTCCAAAGTCAAGCATGTTTTGGGACAAAGGATGGGCAGTGGAATTTGTCATTTGGGGCTGGAGCTGCCTTGATGTGAAGCAATATATTCATTTGAAGTCCACAATAAATATTCATTCCTGTCAGAAGGGAGCTGTATAGTATTAGATTAAAATATTTTTTAACCCCCCACTTTTTATTAATTCTTGAGCTGCAATTTGATTTTAATCTGTAATCCTTGAGCTCTGATTCTATCCCAATGATTAAAGCTTTTCAAGAGGATCCTGTTCTGCTTCAGGAGATGCTCAATATCAACCAAACACAATTCAAAGGCAGAAGTTGTTAAAAAGAAAATTAAATTTGTTCTATACAAAATTTCTTTACTTTTCCTCCCTCTCAATTATTTTGCTTTTGTGGGGATTTTTTTCATGGCACATTAAGGAAGGGGAGAAGTGTTTTCTCAAAGTCAAATGCTCTGAGTGACTGCCTAAATTGCAAATTCCAATTAAGTTATACATTAAAACTTCTCATTAAACCAGAGGGGTTGGAATGGTGTCTGCTAAAGGTATTGGGCACCTGTGTGGAGGGATAGTGAGAATTCCCAATTAAGTGGTGATTAAAAATAACTCTTGGTTTGTTTCAGAAACTAAGATCCATCTCAAAAATCTTCAGGTCATGAGCAAAACTTGTTAATCCTGCACAATGCCCACAGATTTCCCTTATCTTTGAGTAATGTTTGAAATATTATGTTTAATTAATTTTAAGGTATTAAAAGGTTTGCATTTTAGATTGGAATAATATTTCCCTGCCTCAGATCAAATGTAAGCTTCCTTCTTATAAAGAAGTTTCATTTAAAAAGTTAAATTCCCTGAATTCTTGTTGACCTAATTAAAAAAGTGGGAGACTATCAACTTCCTTTAGCATCCCCCCAAAAATGGGGATGTGGGACATGGAATGCTTCAGGCAGATGGTCCCAAGTATCCCAGGGTCATTCAGTTATTATTTTATATTAATTTTTGAGCGTTCCTTTTTGGGTTGTATTGATTTCCATCAGAGCAGAAGGCAAGAAAACAATGGGAATATAAAACTGGGGAATTTTGGGTTGGGTCACAGACAATGTCGTGGTCACAGAAGGTTTTTCAAGGTGCCACAACAACCCATCAGCACCAAGAAAAATCTGCCCTTCCCACATCTATAATTTTAAGCTCTATTCTTGATTATTTATTATCCCAGAAATGTTGGGGATGCAGATTGAGGAGATTTTGAGGATAGTTTGGGGAATTTTAGGATGTGCTGTACAGTGTGGGGGGAAGCTGCAGTTTGGGACCTCTTTGGAAGAAACTCTTCCTTTTGGGAGCCCCTGGGTTTTGACCTTCACATTTTTGAGCTTTTATCTTCTCCAGTCCTCTCCTTCATTCCCAGTGTTTCATCCCAATGGAAGGGCAAGGCCTTGCAGATGGAGGAATTGTTCCCTAAAGGGTTGAATAAATTAATTTTGACAGCAACTTTTTTATCTTCAAAGTCAGAGGCCTGTGCTGTTGGCCTGTCACTGCAGAGCAGGGGTGACAGTGACATTATTGTCAAATCTTGACATTTTGTCTTGGACAGAGCAGGAGGGATTGGTGTTGTCTGCCTAGAAAAACATCCAAAAAAAGGAATGCCCTATTGAAAAATGGAATATTTAGCAGTCAAATTCCATATTCCTGTCTGCAGGGCTCCTTGAAAACCAGCAGAAAGGTGGATAAAGGAGGGAAAAATTGTAAAGTTTCTTAGAGAGAGACCCCAGAAGAATTGTGAGCCCCTCCAGAAAGTTTTGGTGTTCCAGAGTTACCTCCCAAGGCAAAACTCCTTGGGAGAAAAGTCTCCTTGACAGCGAGTTTAGCCTGGATTCCTTTCCAAGCAGCAGTTAATTAGCTCCAACTAATTGTCCTTCAAGGACTCCTTTTTTTTCCGGGGGAGGTGTGTGATAGGGAAGAACTCAGAACATGAAACGTGGGCAGGTTTGTGAGGCTTTACACAACTCCCATGGAATGCTTTTGCTCTGCTTTTTTTAGCTCACACCTCCTTTTCAGAGCTCATTGCCAACTGGGAAAAGGCCTTGGGATGCATCCCATGGATCAAGTGGATCAGGATGACCAAGGCCAACTTGGGCAGGGCTGGTCTAGTGGGAGGTGGAAGGGGTTGGAATGAGATGGGCTTTGAGGTCCTTTCCAACCCAAACCATTCCAGGACTAAATGCCTACAAAATTAGTGGCACTGTTTTTTTTTTCCCATTTCCATCCTGGAGCACATCCCTGGAGTCACAGAGCTCAGGGCATGGCTGAGAGGATGTTAGGCAGAGGTTAAAGCCTTGGAGTATCTTTCCATGTATCCATCAGCCCTCCAGGCCTGGAGGAACTGAACTATTTATTGAGTTTATTCTTATTTTAGAGGTGCTTCCCTGCTTTTTGTCAGCTTAGGGTTGGCAGTTCCCTTTAACATCCATCCTTTGTGTTCCCTCTCTTAAATCAGCAGTTGCAGACATGTCATCTGTGAGACCAAGATTTTAATTGTAGGCTATCATTTTAATTATAGGATTATGCAGACTATAAGGTGAATGATAATATTCTACTCCTTGAATATATTCAAATGACTTCATGAATTAATTAACTAATGAATATTATAGTTGCCTCCTAAAAGGGGAAGGATAAAGGCAAATTTGCTTCACGCTTTGAGGAGATGGGAGTCCAGAAGAGCTGCACTCATGTCCCAGTGCCAGGCCCAGCCACGCTGGCATTTAGGGCATGAAGGAGATGCCCAAATAATCAGGATTAACTCAGTGTAGGTTGTTTCCAGATGGAGCCACTCCAGCAGCTTCCATAAATCCAGGAGGACACAGGAGGGTGGTTTCTGCTGCGGCTGGTGGTGCCAAGTGGGGCGAGGTTCAGTGACCCCCTTTGCTCCAGGCACACCAATCCCTCCTGCTGGGCTCTTCCCAGCCTGGGAACTGCTGGCATTGATCTTGAATTGCTGAACCCTTCCCAAGGTTGGAGGGTTTCCTCTCCAGGTGGTGCCACCTTTCCAGTGTGGCACAGCCACACTGCCCAGGTGTCCCTGGCCACCCAGCTGGGACAGCTGGCAGCTGCCTGCCTGTGCCCAGCCCAGCACAGCCCCCAGAAGCCCAGTCTCAGTCCTCCCATCATGTGGGTTTCTTATCTTCTTTTCTTCTGTTGTTAGAGCTGGGATTAAATGCTTGAGAGACGCAGTTTGTGTTCAGACTCAGATGTTTATTAATTCTCATCTACAGCACAGTCTCACAAGTTGTGAGTTCTAGCTAACAAAGTGAAAAATGGCTCTGTCTCTAACTCTGTCCAAGATCTTTTAAGCACAAACTGTCCAATTAAGAAATGACACCTAAATTATTTTTCCTTTTAACCCAATAACTAAACACCTGTGGCCCACAATGCAGATTTTTCTACCTAATTACAAAATACCCCCCAGAGCCATGAAGAAGAAGGTGAAAAAGAAGGACTTAACCTATTCCCTAAATCCTAGATCTTGCTTTATATATATATTACTATATTCTAAAAGCTTAAACTCTAAGTTTCCCACCATATGACATCACACACTTCTATTCAAACCACACACCCATAATCCCAGTGCTATCACTCATTTTTGGAAGCCTCTTCCGAGGCCTCAGGTCAAACGTGGTGTTCTCTTGACAAGTCAGTGCCTGTCAGCACAGAAAGCCTAAAATTCTCAGCTTCCAGGGTTCCAACACCAGCACATTCCCAGCTGGCTCCCAGTGGCAGCAGGGATTGGGATTAATCCCCAGCTGAAGCCTGGACTCTGGTGCCTTCGTGCTCCAGGCTCTCTGCAGGTAGAGATTGTTCTGACTGCACTTTTCCCTTGGTTTTTTCCCCATTCCAGCTGAGGGAATGTCTGGATACTCACAGCCAAAACTGGCTGCTTTTCCCAGGGCTTGAGGGGGCAGGGACCTTTCTTTAGTATATGATGCCTTTCTGTGTCCTTGCAGCTCCTGCCCCAGGGCCCTTCCTCTTTCTGGAGCTGTGTTTAATGGAGAGCTCATTAACAGTTGGACTCAAAGATCTGAGAGCTCTTTTCCAACCTGAATGATTCTACCCAAACCTTTTGTGTTAGTCTCCTTTTCTAGTCCCCCTTTTCAGTGCCTGAGATGTCCCTTTTTTCACCTTACACCCCCTCTCTCACTCCATTTATTCATAAAAAAGCATCCCAGGAATTAACTGACTTAATTTTGCTGCAGAGAGTGGTTATGAATATTTTTATATACCTATGGAAATGAAACAATATAAAAGTACAAAGATATCTAAGGAAAAGAAAGGAAAAGAAATAAAGGGTAGGAGGAGAGACAGGAGAGGAAAGATCCCCCCACCCATGGATCCAGAAGTGACACTTGGTTTTTGCAATGTTGATACCTGTGGGTCAAAGTGATGGTCACAGTCTTCACCCACTGAGGTTGAGGAAACATCTCCATAAACATATTGAGGCTGGATTTGCCCTTCAGCTGTGTAAAAAGGAGCAGAAACCAGTTTATCTTCATGGAAACTCCTGTTTTGGTGTGATGGGAAAGCTTGGGAAAGCTTTGCCTGCAGGTGTTGCCTCTGCAGGGCCCTGTCCACCCTGCTGGGTTGGACATCCAGCCAGCCCTGGGGGTTGTGTGGCGGAAACAACCCTGGGTATTAGGGAAGGATGGTTTTATTTTGTTTAGAAATACAGCTGAGATAAGCCAAGAAAGATTTTAACCCCTGCCAGAAGGGAAATGGGCAGAGTTAGGGTTCCAAAATGGGTGCTGCCAGCTAAAGAGGATGATTTAGTGAGAGTCTCACTTGGTGCTGGGCTGAAAAACTTTGGCTGAAATAATCCACCAAGGCATGGAATGTCACTTTTCCTGCAAGAGACAATATTTGCTGGCTTTGCAGCATCAGGGAGCTGTGCTGAGGGGCTCCATCCCCCTCTGTGTCCCTTGTTCCCTGAATTAGGGACCATCTGGGAAGCAGCTTTTCCCTCGGCTATCCATGGTGCCAGACTGAGGAGAAATCCCGTGGGATGTGCAAAGAGCTGGCAAAAAGCTCCTCAGGGCTATATAAAGCAGAGGTTGCAGTAATTTCTTTTGAGCTGTGTAAATAATTAAAACCCTTCTCCTCCCTAGTGAGGGCTGTGTGGGCCCTCACATCGATACCTGTTCAGTTTGTGTGAGCTGGAACATTTGCTGTTCAGAAAAACTGAGATTTTAGGTGGCATTATTTGGCCTCTTAAACAGAAGAGCTTTTTCTCTTTCTGCTGGAGAGTTTTGCTTTTCCCAGTGTTCAGCCTTAAATAATTTGTCATTCCATCCTGGAGCCAGTGGTAGTTTGTATCCAGCTCTATCAGATTTTCCTGATTGCTGTAATAAATAGGGATGGAATTAGAAAACATCTCAGAAATCATTTGAAAATGTGAGAACGCAGCAAGAGACCATGCAGGGCAATGTCCCTAAGTGAAGGTAAATGCTAAATGTGACTTTGTTTCTTGAGGGTGAGTTTGTTTGCAGACTTGGATTATTCACACAGAGACCACACCAGGCAGACTTGGTGGCTGCTTCCCTCTGGGAGAAGGAGCACAGGCAATGCTCTGTCACCCACCAGGGATACATGAAATGACCTTTGAAAGCCAGGTTGCTTTATTTAGGTAATAATCTGAGTGCTCTCCCCGTGCTCAGCTGACCTTTGGATGTGGTAATGAGCTGGGGCAGATGTCACACAGAATCCTTGGTGGGGAAAAGTCAGGGCCTCTGAAGAAGGCTGCTCTTCCAACAGCTGCCTGCATTTGTTTATGGAATTGGGGCTGTCCTCCTTGTTCTATGGAATTAGGAAATTGCCTCATTTTAGGGGCTGTTTTATGGAATTTTTTAGGGGCTGTTTTCTGGAATTAGGAAACTCCATAAAAGGAACCTGCAGCAGAAATCATCCCTAGGATGACCAACCCCAGAGGGAGCAGAAATGCCATGTGGATGCCTCCATGTGCGTGGCCATTCCAGCTGCACATAGTGGAAGCACTTGCTGGTCTGGGCCTTGGAGATATCAGCCATTCCTTTGGCAGGGATGGGAATCCTTCTCTCAGGAGCTGCTGGGAATGCTCTGCTAATCCCAGTCTTGGAGCTCCATGCGGTGCTGGCTCGGTGCTCTAACCAGAAACCTTGGCCAGTTCTGGGGGGTGGAGGCAAAGGCAGCATTAAAACATTTCCCTGCACCCCTGGTGCTGTAAATTGGCTGTCCAGCACATTTTGGAGCTGTCCTGAGGATTTATCTAAACAGCTTTTAAGGATTACACCACTGGAAGTTGGGCTATTTCTGTCCCGCTGTTACGTGCTGACTTAAATAACAGGGAGGCACTTGAACAAAATGTAATACAAATAAAACTCAGTGGTTCTGCTGCTACAGGGAGCCAGTGATTTTGGAACTGCTGGAAGCAGGTGTGGGATCATTTGTGGCTCTCCCAGCACTGCAGTTCCCCTCCTAGTCCAGTTCTGCTTGACTGTACCTCAGCAGCTCCTACGAGCTCAGACCTCACTTTTACATCCAAGAATTTGTAAGGGAAAGGAAAGAAGATGTAGAGCCAGTGAGGGGTGAAGGGCAGGTATGTTGCTGGTGCTGGCACACAGGGAAGGTTTGGCAGGGAAAGATTTGGGACCCAGAGGGAAGCACCAGGGCAGGAGGTGGGACAGCGTTGTCTCCCTGCTGTCAAATTATCTCTGCAGGGCTGGAAAAGGTGTTGCCAGATAAAAAAGTTTCTTCCCATTCACGCAAAAAACTTCCCAGGCCAGGATTAATGGGAGTAGCTCCAAGGTTTGGAAATGCTGGTTGTTTTAACTGTGGGGAGAGGGGAAGGAGTAGAGAGTGGAGGTTCCTGTTGCAAAATGAGTGAATATTCATTGTTCTCCCTGCAAACATTAGTGAGTGTGGTACCATAAAACTGCCCAGTGGATTCAGCTGACCCCAGGACAGAAATTGTGTCATATTGCAAGGTGAAATTCAATCACCCAACTGTGAAATGGAAGAACTTAATCCCACTTTAAGTGAAAACCCAGTGCAGCCTTAACTCCAAAGCTGCTGCCAACACCTCCATCTCACCCACAGCTGAGCCACCAAAACAACCCCTTTTTTTTCCTTCTTCCCTGTAGAAAACAATCACTTTTCCTGAGGGCTCAAATTGCTTTCCATACAGAGTTTCCAGTGTAAATGTAGTCTCCATTCCACTCAGGATTGCTACCCTCATCTCATCCTTACCTGGGGAGCCCTTTCCATGCCTAAAGGTGCTCCAGGACAGCTGGAGGGAACTTGGACAAGGGATGGAGGGACAGGACACAGGGAATGGCTCCCCACTGCCAGAGGGCAGGGCTGGATGGGATATTGGGAAGGAATTGTTCCCTGGCAGGGTGGGCAGGCCCTGGCACAGGGTGCCCAGAGCAGCTGTGGCTGCCCCTGGATCCCTGGAAGTGTCCAAGGCCAGGCTGGATTTTGGGGCTTGGAGCAGCCTGGGACAGTGGAAGGTGTCCCTGCCATGGCAGGGGTGGCACTGGATGATCCTTAATATCCCTTCCATCCCAAACCATTCTGGGATTCTAGGAAAGGGTTCTAGGATAGATCTCTGCTTTTCCTGCTCCCACATCCCTGGGACCCACAGCATGTGATACTCCCATCTTTGGGATCACCAGGAAGGTGCCAGCCTCCCATTACAGTAACATGTACCATAACACTGAGTAATGGAAGTTTATTAAAAAAAAAAAAATCCTGGTGCTTCCAGTGTTATTTATGGATCCTGAGAAACTGCCACCGTGTGATATCATCATTATTATTATTTTCCCCCATGTGCTTGTTTGCAGCACTTGGAATGGTTTAGGTTGGAAAGGACCTTAAACCCATCCAGTGCCATGGGCAGGGACACCTTCCACTAATCCCAGGTTGCCCCAGATCCATCCAGCCTAGGCTTGGACCAGATTTAGGGCATCCCAAACCCCTCACTGGTCATTGCAGTTGGTTTTTCTGGATGTGCTCTGCTCCACTTACATCGATTTGCCCTCAGTTACATTTGCTCCATTTTCTCAGTGCCTCACTGGACGCTCCGTGAAATGATTTGAGAAGTGCTGAGCTCTAAATCTTTAAATCATCTGAAAAAAAATGTAAAAAAAAAAAAAAAAGGAAAACCTGTTCTCATGATTTAGCTGATCCCACAGCTTCTGCAGAGGTATAACAAGATAAAACATCAGAAATACAGATAAGATGACATTGTGAATGTGTGCGATAGCTCAGTGCCTGTAAACCTTGAAAGAGGAGATGAAAGCCTGATCTGGCCCACTGTGTTGGACATGAATGTAAAACTACCTGGGGGTTTTTAATGGGGCTTTTGTTATCAAATTTCTGATGCGAGTTAAAAGCCCCTCATTCATGGCTGTATTTAAAATTCATTTTAGTGACAGCAGCAAGGTGTTTCTGGCTCTGTCTGCTCAGCAAAGCAGCACAGGGAGATGTGTGTGAGCCCTGTCTTTGCTATCTCTTGGTTTCCTGTCATTTTCCTGTACACTTGTTGGGTTGCTCCGTAGAGAACATCAAATATCATCATTTATTGATCACAGAGCGAGGGATTAGAGTGAAACCATGAGCTCTAAAGTGTGCAACTGGAGTCTGCTCAGCTGTTGATGATCTGTGTTAAACAACTGTGCCATACACCCCCAAACCCTTCAGAGCCCCAGGTCCTGGTGCTGATGTTAGTCTTGGATTAAATCTCAGACCTGGGTGCATTTCCATCCCAAGATGCTTTTTGGGGACATGAGTATTTACAAGGTGGATTTTTACAGATAGTTTTTTTTTTTATTCTGCTATTGAAGTTTTATTGTTTTGTATTATTATTTTTTTTTTGTGCTTATAAATACTTTCATTGTTAAATAAATAGTCCTTTCCATTTTTCTCCAAAAAAATCTCTTCCCAAACCAATTTAAAAAAAACCCACTTAAATTTACTATTCTAAAAAAAAACCCGTTCAAAGGTTTTCTCCTAAATTTACCCTAAACCAAACCAAATACACTCAGCAAGGTGCACTCCTCACACATGGATCATTATTCCTTCAGCCCTTTGGAGGCTGCTCCTGTGCAGGAGGGATCTCGTTCCTCTGGGAGGGCAGCCTGGAATTCCCATGGAACTCTTTGAGGAGCCCGAGATGGGAGCAGGGCTGACAACAGGCCAGGGCTGGGACTTTTGGAACAGGCAGGGAAATTGCCAGGGAGTCCCTGCAGATGCTGGCTTGGTACAAATTAAAAACCCACAGCTCAGCTGTGCCCTTAAATTCCCCCACTTGCAGCTTCCCAGTCATTTCCTACACTCAGGCAGTGGGTGCCTGGAGTTCAGCTCTCCAAGCTGTTTTGCCAACCCCACTGCTCCAAATCAGCTGTTTTAATAACCAGGCAGGAGCTGAGTTGTCATGTTTTGCATCTGGGTCAGATTCAGACATGAAAATATTTCAGTTGAGCAAGTGCTTAGTGAGGACGTGACCTCCTGTTGGAAAAACAGCAGATCCAGGAGAAAAATGCTGCTCCAAGGCTTTTGCTCCCTGCTGCTCACACGTGCCCTTGCTAAGTATTGAAGCTGACATTTAAAGCAAAAAGGGTTTGCTCTCATATTTTGTGGTTGCAAAAGGTGAAGTCCTGCAGGAGTGAGCCTTGCACCGGTCACAGACCACACTCAGCACTTCCCAAAGCCCCCTGAAAATTAAATATCATTAAATGCTTTTCTTGCAATCAGCCAAAACTCTGTACATTTGAATTTCCTTTTACTGAGCTTGAGAAATGCAGCACCAAAATGAAGAATATTTCCTCCTGTTCCTATTTGTGTTTCAACCTCTCCATTGTTTCTCAGGCAGGCAGGTTTTTATCAGTGCCTCATTATCCAGGACAGCTCCTTGGAAATGGAAAAAACCACTCAGACTTCTCAGGAGAGACAGGGCAGGTGTAAAGGCTGGGAACAAGCAGTGCTGTGCCTTCCCTTTCCTGGTGGCTTGGTGATGGTTTGAGGTGGGAGTCTCTCGACTCAAGAGTCCTTTCATGTGAATCTCTTCCCATGGCTTCAAGCATTTTGCAACATTGTTTTAAACGCGGCTAGGGGAAAGAAATTCAAATATTTCTTTGACCTGCAGCATCTCCTGTGTCATTAAACAGAGGAGCTGAGCATAAGAAAGCTGAGTTTGGAGGTTGCCAGGGGCTGCATGGCTCAAAAACTCAACAGGAGCTGCTCTAGTGAATTCCTCTTTTGAGTCAGTGAGTGTTGGATGGCACAGCCCGGCTTGGAAATGGAAATAATTGTAAACACCTCTGCTATTTGAAAGTTTTCCTAATTTTCCCCAAGTTTCAGTGGATGGCATTGCTTAGTAAAAAAACATTTCTAGAGGAGGGCGTCAGTCCTTCTGCTGCAGGGGCTCAGGACAGGCTGATTGTGTCACCCCTTTGGAGAAGGCACAACAGGGGTGCCCAAGGGTAAACACTCCTGGAATATTTGCAAATGGCTTTGAAAGTGTCTCTAGGAAAAAAAAATATTCAATCATATTTTATTGTGGCTTTCTGAAAACTCTCCAGGGTTTGGAATAGTTTACAGTACCAGTATCTCCCAGTATGGGAGAGAGTATCTCTGTCCCATTTCCAGTGTTTTTGTTGGGAAGAATCCTACTGTCATGTAATCAATCTGATAATTTAAAAGTGATCCTTTTCAATCAACTTGATAAATTTGCTGAAGTCCTTCATCTTTAAAAAACCCCTTTCACTGTTAAAAAAATAAAATTATCCAGGATCGCGTTCAAGATACATCCAAAAGCATCCAGCCTGCTCTTTCCACAGAAACCCATTTTTACAGTGCTTTGTTCAGAGAACTTCAATCCTTGTGCCAGTACTCATTTAAAATTATGCAGTCCACCTGAGAAGGTTCTAAATCAGTGCTTGTTGCCCCATTCCCACATTGCAAAGCTCCCGTGTTGAGGGGTGAGGATCCAGAGTGACTTGGGGTGATGTGGGGGAGTCAGGATCAGACCTGTGGATGAGGAGCTGGGGTCTTGCTGCCTCCAAAACTGAATAACCCAGAAAACAGCTCAGTTTCCCGAAGTGGCACTGACCCCTTCCCAGTGACTCTGGGCATTATCATTTGTGTGCCATCTCTCTATTTGATAAGGTGCAGCCTTATCTGGCTCTGCTGTTAGAAAAGCCCAGTGCCCATTAGTGATATTTATTTGTCTAATAAAACACAACACTGCCAGCTTGGACCTGTTCATTTGTATTTTACACTTCTGCTCTTTACTCTCAGTTTCTATGGGAACCTGGGCTGTTGCAGCAGTGGGGAATAAAGAGATGAGGAGAAGTCTTGGAAAACACAACTCCATTTTTCCACTGAATTGCCAGGCACAAACACTCAGCTTGGAGCCAAATAAACTGGGAAAGGAACAATCAAAGCAGGAGAGTTGATAATCATTGAGTCCCTCCTTGCTGAAACATCTCAGTTATGCTTTTCTTCTTGGAAAATCCAGGTGTGATGCTGAGAAGTTGGGACTGAGGAGGAGATAACAGGTTGTGGTGCTTGGCTTTGTGGCTGTTTTAGTGCAGAGTGCTTCCAGTGCAACTAAAAATTTTATCAAACCCCTCTCTTTTTGGTGTAATTAATTACAGCTGATGAGGAAATGTAATTCATGTACAATTCTGTACATGAGAAACACACTCCAGGTCACCCATTCCAGGGGATCCTTCAGGATCTGCTGCTTCTCTCAGTGGTTAATCATATAAGCTGAAATAATGAACAGGAATTAATTAGGAAAATCCCCTTAAGGACATTTCTTGTAGCACCATGATGTGAATTCTGGACAAGATGCTGGACTGAGGCTTGGGCTTGATGATCTGACAAGTCTTTTCCAACCTAAATGATTCTGTGTTTGCATTTCAACCTGGCTTGGAAGGATGTGAGTGCAATGCTCTGAATACAGAGTGTCAGCAAGGTGAAGAGGAATTTTACATCTTCCAAGAGGTCTGTGCTTAAAATCCAGCAGATTTGGTGAGGATGTAAACAACAAAAAGGTTTCTGAAACAGTTGGCCCAGAGCAGCTGTGGCTGCCCCTGGATCCCTGGAAGTGTCCAAGGCCAGGTTGGATTTTGGGGCTTGGAGCAGCCTGGGACAGTGGAAGGTGTCCCTGCCCATGGCAGGGATGGCACTGGATGGGCTTTAAAGTGTCTTCCAAACCATTCCATGGTTCTGGGAATTGAACAGAGTCACTTGCTCAACACCAGCTGAGCCTCTGGTGTTGGAGGCTCCAGGAGAAGAGCCTTTTTCCAGAGCCTTTGGGCTGAAATTGCCTCATCCTCCCATCCCTGAATCCAGGGGAGGGGTGTGGAGCCCTGGCAGCTTTGGAAATACCATGGCTGCTGTCAAAAAGCCTCACATAGAAAGCCTCAAAACACACTCTGCTAAAAAATAAACACAGAACCACCTATTTTGTGCCTCAATAAGCTAAAACACTGGCACCTACTTAAAAAGCCAGTTTTGATTTAGTCCTCAGGGATGCAGACATTCCTGATCCCCACGTATGGCTTACAAAGAACCTCTGCCCCCCCCTACCTTGCCTGGTGTTATTCAGGCTTAGGTGCCTGACAGGAAAATCTCACAGAATTTTGTTTGTTTGGCACAGAGCTGAGTTCAGACCTCCCCTGGTTCAGTTTCAGTCAAAGGCAAGCTCATTTGAAACCTCCACTGCTAATTCCAGGAAAGGAAGAAGGCATTAAGGCTCTCCTGGGAGTGTCAAGTGACAGCAGAGCCATTAGCAGAGGGGAAGTGCAGGAAGATGATCTTTATCAGAAACCACATGTTTGGCTGTATAGTTCAACCCCAGCAATCACTGTTTACCCCTTGGTTAAGGATTGTTTTGTTTCATTAAAAAATGAATGTTTCTGGGTTGCTCATCCTCTCAGTGAGCAGCAGGTAGGGTTTGGGTGTTTAGTAAAGATGCTGAAAGAGGCAGGAGTAAACCTATTTGTAAAGGAAGAGATGATGCTCCTTGAAAATATAAATGGGCTTTTGGAAAGTTTTGTGTAGAGTGACCACTGGAGAAGTGAAAGCCTTTATAAAGAGTCTCTCTCCATCTTTCTTGGGGAATCTCTTCAGGCACTGGAAAGCCACAATTAGAGCTTCTCCTCTCCAGGCTGAACAATCCCAGCTCTCCCAGCCTTTCCTCCCAGCAGAGCTGCTCCATCCCTCTGCTCATCCTGGTGTCTCCCCTGGACTCTCTCCAGCAGCTCAAATCCTTGCTGTGATCTGGGTTTGGTCTGGAATGCTCACACAAAGGGATCATCCCCTGGGGAGGGCTGACATTTCTGCTGGAAAAGCACAAGGAGGGTGGTTTTGGTGTGCAACGTTCTGCTCCTTCTTGTAGCACCTCTCCAGGAGCTCACCAAGCCTCCAGAGGCTCCCAGAGTATTCCAGGGAATATCACCACACGCTTGCTCTGCTTCTTCACATGCTTCCTGTTCTCCTGAGGAGAAAAATGGGCCTTTGACCTGATCCCAGACATCCCACAGGTGATCTGTCCCAGGGTAAATCTCCAGTGTATCTTCATTTGCAACATCAGGAAACAGATCTGATGAGAGGAAGCGAATTAACCAGGATTCATAAAAAACCCAAGTCTGACAGCATCCTGCTCTCTCCCAGCTTCTGGGAACAACTGGCAGAGAAGGAGCCTGAGAGGGGAGAGCTTCACCTGCAGAATTATTTCCCCTGTAAGGAGCTAACACTGGGTCTTTATAGCATAGAATTAGGCTGTAAAATTCAGGTGCTTAAATGTGGAGAAGAGTTCCTAGAGCAGGGTGTGTTCAGCATTATGCCAGATATTAAACATTCAAATAGTCCAAAAAACCCTGGATTTTAGTGAAATGATCTCTCCCCTTACTAAATATGTCTTGCAAATGCTGAATTGTGGGCAATTTTCAGGCTGGAGAGTCCCAGCTTGCTCAGCCATGACTCGTGTGGTGCTGTAGTTTGTATGAAGCCAGACTGTTTTCCTGCTTTTTTCCTGGTGAGATCTGCCATTCCATCCTTCCCATCAGCATGGAGCTGGTGCTTTCCTGGGGTTGTCTTGAGGGGAATCGTCATCTCAGAGCCTGTTTTTGGCATTGGAAGTTTGGGTTATTTTTTTCTATCTCTGTTTGATTTAATCTTTACTGAAAAAGCACTGAAGTGCTTCTGCCAGGCCCTTCCCAAGGCCTTTCTGCAGCTCATTCTGGTTCACTCTGTTTCTTTTCTGAATGTTCACAGAAACCTCCTAGGAACCTTTATCCATCTGAATTTTGACTCCACCAAGCAGCATCCCCAGCCTCAGGGTCAGAGGTGGTGGCCTCCTGCTCTCCAGGGCAGTTCTTCCTCCATGAGAACACCTCTCCTTTATCCTCCTGGCAGCTTTTTGTATTTAATGGTCTTTGCTGGGGAACATTCTGAGAGAATTTTTGGAAACCACATAAACTCTGTCAAGCAGATCAGCCTTAAATGTGACCCCTTCAGGAACCTCCATGTGTCCCATTGTGGGAGACACTAAATCAATTTTATTCTACTCTTTATGAGAGCTTTCACTAATAAAGATACAGACAATACAAGGCAGAGGTCACCTCTGCAAGACTGTCACAGAATCCTGGGATAACTGAGGCTGGAAAATCCCTCCCAGCCCATGCAGTCCCAGCTGTGCCCAATGCCCACCCTGTCCCCAGCCCAGAGCACTGAGTGCCACCTCCAGCCCTTCCTTGGACACCTCCAGCCATGG
>JBBMKD010000217.1:3822194-3835073 GCA_037834095.1 Argya squamiceps
CTGGCAGTGCCCAAGGCCAGGCTGGACAGGGTTTGGAGCAGCCTGGGACAGTGGAAGGTGTCCCTGCCCATGGCAGGGGGTGGCACTGGATGGGCTTTGATGTCCCTTCGATTCCAAACCATTCTGTGATTCCATGAAATGCCCCTCAGGAGCCCTTGGAGAAGGAAAACAAATTCTCTCAAGGCAGAGCTCTGCCTTTTAGCAGCTGCCAAGCTGGAACCCCTCTTGCAGGGGATTTTCTCCCAGAGGATTTGGGCCATTGGAAAAAAGAACTGAGAGCAAAACACTGGCAGAGTTGTCTGAAACCCCTGGGACTTGAACAAATGCACAATAAATGGTGAACGCAGCGAGATGGACAAGTAAATGTGTCTGACATCATCAACCTATTGATCTGTTCCCCCCATTCCTTAAAAAATTTAAGAAGAGAAAGCTGCAACCAAGTCCTTTTAAGGTGAGCATCGCCGTTGCCATGGTGACTTTTCCCCTGCAGGTCCTGCCTGGAGGCTCCTTAGAGTTCACGTGCTCAGCTGAGCCATTTTGGGGGTGCTGGGGTCTAATTAGCACTTTGCAATTAGCTGGGGAGATTTCGTAGAGCACAACTGTGATCTGAGCAATTTCAGGCTGTAATTAGACCGAGCTTTCCTTGAGATCATGTTTGGCTTTCCAAGGGTGGAAGCCAGGCTCTCTCCCAGTGAATCCCAACGACTTTCCCTCAAATACCTTTGGTGTTGTTCAATGGTGCCTTGGAATCCAGTTTGGTAGCTGGGATTTATTGCCCTTGCAGAGTTCATTTGGAATTTTAAGATTCCAGATTCAAAATTCTTGTTTTCCTGAGTATCCACAGCAGCCTGGGTTCCCCTTGGTGTTTTCCAAAGGAAAAAAAAATCCCCAAGGGATCTGTAGGTATTGTCTCTGAATTCACCTCAAAAAAGTGAAAGGAAAAACCCTTGGTGCCTTCTTTTCCAAAGAGATTTTATTGTCTTCAGACCCAAACTGTTGAATCTGAAGCTAATGAGGAGAAAAGAGGGAATTCAGGCAATTGTCTCCTTCCTGCCCAAAACACTCCTTTTTTTTTCTCTTCTAAATTATTTGAGGGCATTAAAGATCACTGTGGGAGATTTATTTTCCACTGCCTTTGTGTTACGCCTTTAGGAGTTGAGGGCTAAGTGCTCCCACAGAAATGCTGAGTACACCCAAGATCTGGGAGTTTAAACCCCAGTTTGCCCCAGGAATCCATGGTCTGGATATGAATTTATTTGATAAATAACATTTATTATTGTTGATAAATAACATTATACTGCTCTTCCATTTCACATCAAATATTCTGTTCATTGGGAATGAAATGAGGTTGCCAAGGTCAGAGTGCAGCATTTGAGGTGCTGTGAGAGGTCTTCTGCTTTTCCTCAGGATTTTGTTCATTGGGCCAGGATAAAATGTGATATGAGGCATTTCTTTGGCCTCCAGCTAAAATCATCCAGAGTTAAAACAAGAGACCAGGAAGAAGGAAGGGAAAAGAGAAGGAACAACCCCCATCCTTAAGCAATATCCTTTAATATTGCACAGAGCAGGAAACTCCACCAGAGGAAGGAATACTCCACATCCTCCCTCCGCCCCTTTTAATTAAAATGGATTAAAATCTGGGGGGGTTTAATCAGACTATTCTGTAGGGTGCCTTGTTTGAACTATTTCAGGACATTTTGGCATGAGGAATAGTACAAATGTTGTTTTACCCAGAGATGAATCCAGCACTTCCCAGAGAAGGAGGTGGGGAGAGTCCTGTTGGAAGCATGGAGCTGTTTCCTTAGGAGATCAGGATGAACATGAGCATCTGGAAAACAAATTCACATTTCCATGGTGACCTCCCTGTGACTTCCAGAGAAAATCAGGGGCTGGGTTCCCTAAAAACCCTCCTTGTGCTCTCCTGAGGGCCCTTGGGCTCAGATCTCTATGGAGTTCCCATCAGTTTGCATTTTCTACCCTGGTTTTTTTTGGCTCTCCCACCAAAATTGTGGCTTTTTCTGGCCCATCAGCATCTTGTGGGTGTGTAATGGACAATTCCACAAGGTGGGTGCTGCAACTGGGGAGCAGAGGGTTAGGATTTTGGGAGCTCAGGCTCCTGGGGGTTGTTGTGAGCTTTAAAGGGAGTGATGCACTCCTCTGTGTTACAAGAGGAGAGGATCCTACATGAATATCTGGGGGGGAAAAAGGGTGAAATTTGCATTTGAAGGGGTTTTCTCTCAGGTGAGGTCCCACTGTGGGGTGGGAGGCACTGGTGTTTGATGAGGTATCACCAATCTATCTCTTGGCACATTTAGGGCTTCAACAAAACTCACTTCAGAAAATCCAGACTTTTCAAAGAGCCTGGATGAGGAGAAGCACTTTCTGAGCTGCTTTGGCTGCATTTCAGTGTGTTCAGTTACAATTTTGGCTGAGATGTGTTCAACATCCAAGTCTTCAAAGCCCCATAATTCCAATAAATCTCTTTGTTTAACTACTGAACCAACCTGGGATGAGCTCAGCTTGCTGCAGCAGTGCAGTGTTGTGTTTGTGGTGCTGAGCTCTCACTGAAAAGTGATTTGCTTTTAAAAAAGGGGAGGGGACAAATGAACCTGTGTGGTTTTTAACCCTGTATTATTAATTTCATATCTCCTTCCCCTTCCAGAGGAAGTTAGAGATGCTTTAATGCCTGGTTTAGCTGTCACTCAAAGCTCCCTTTCTGTAAGAAAGTCTGAAGCAGGGGGTGTGCAATTTTCTCCTGATGTGAAAGGCTGTGAGTTCAGGTGCTGAGGCATCCAAGAGCAATTCCCAGCCCTGAAAACATGGACTTGAAAAGAAATCCAGCCTTTTTTTTCCATGAAATGGTCCCTGCAGCTGCAGCTTCAAACCCATTGGAACCACCAGCACTTGGCTTTTAAAAATCCCAAGGAAAAGTCTCTTGATTTGGATTTTTGAAGCTGTCCAATGTGGAAGGCAGTGAGAGGAGCAGCTAAATCAGGAGTTAAAGCCACCTCAGAAGGATGGGCTGGAAGGAGGACACCTGACCTAAGGAATACTTGGGTTATTATTCCCATCTGTTTGCCCTGGATCCATTCTTCTACTCTCTCAGTGTGGTTTGCAAATAAAAAAAAAAATTGAGAGTAGAAGATGAGTTTGATGTTCTCCTTCTTGGTCTTCCTTGGGGCAGGGCAGCAAATCCTCATCTGGAGGTAAATCCTCTCTGAGCAGCCAGGATCAGTGGGTGGCACTCTAGGATCCATCCCTCCCTGGGCTGGATTGGCATTAGGGTAGATAATCCCAGGCAGGAATTATTGATGGAGATGTCCTGGAATCATTTTGGGGTCTGAATTTGTGAGCAGCTGAATTCATTCCCAGTTCTGCAATGTCTGTGATGGACAGGAAAACAGGCATAGAGCTGGGCTTTTCCTCAGAACCTTTGTCCTTCCCAATGCCAGCCTTTCCTGAAAGGATCTTTGGGAAGTTCCCATGAGGGAGATGGACATGTGGAATGCAGAGGAAGGAGCACAGAGGCCTTTCCCATACATTCAGGATGTTGTTATTCCTGCTCTCACTGCCTGCTCTGCCTGAGGGGCATTTTGGGGCAAACACCCCCTTCCAGCTAATCCACAGAGACCTGGGAGTGCTCAGATCCTGGAGAAGTCTGGAGAGCAGGTTTGGCCTTCCCCAACAAGGGTTGGGTTCATGCCCTGGTTATTTTTACCCCCAGAAGTCCTGACCCAATGGACTGGTGTGCAGAGGCAATGCTGGATCAGAAGGGTTTGCACCTGGGGTGGCATCTCTGAGATGATGAGTGACAACACACCACAAACAAACAGGGATTTGCTCTCAGTGCCTCCCAGGAATTTGCTTTCAGGCATTCCCAGGCTCTGGATCCTGCTGGTTGTGTCGATGCCCTGTCCCTGCTCCCCTCTGTCCCTGCTCCCCTCTGTCCCCTGCCTGAGCCCCCTCAAACAGGGCACAGCTGAAGCTCAGCATCTCATGTGGACACCACAGGAGCTGCTTTTGTTTTCACTTTCACCTCTTCCTAGACTCCCTGTTGCCCCAAATCCCTGGGAAAGACATGATCCGGGGCTTTTTGAAGTCATTGGAGCCTGTAGGGAAGCTGTGGCAGCCCTGCCACCATTTGCTGCATCTGCTCCTCCTTACATCACTTTCAATGATGAGGCCTCCTGGTGACAGGAATTCCAGCCATGTCCCTGCCACTTCCCATCGTTCACCTTCACTCAGATTTGTGCTCTTCACACAGCACAAATCCAGCCTAGGGAGCTTTACATGATTTCAGGGCTCCAGGCAGGCAGGGTCTCATGGATAGACCAGACCCAGGGTGGGTCATTTCATCCCAGCTAAAATATGGGCAGTCAGATGGAGAGTAAGAACAGTCACAGAATTAAAGATTTGGGGGATTTTGTGCTTTCTTTTACAGAGATTTTTTTTAACTGCCTCATCAGCTGAAGCAGCATCTAGTAAGAAATAAATTGTGGCTGCCCTGTCTTGGAAATGTTCAAGAAAGGGTTGGGAGCAACCTGGTCTAGTGGAAGGTGGTTGGAACAACATGATCATGAAAGTCCTTTCCAAGCCAAACTATTCCATGATTCTTTGACCCCTTTAGAATCTTGCTGTATTTTGAAACCATAAGGAGAGGGCTTTTAGTGGGCACAGAAATAAGGCTGAGTTTGGGGATGTATTTCCCTCCTCACCCCACCTGTGGATCTCAGGCTCCTGTGTCTCCTTGCAGGCTGGCTCTGACCATCTCCATCCAGGTGCTGCAGCTCCACTTTTCCCGGTTTTTGCAGAGATTCTGTAATTTCCATCTTCAGGAATGCATTTCCTCAATGATGGGTGAGGTAGTGACCAGGCTGACCAAAAAACCAAACAAAAGGCTGCTTGTTAAACCAAGCTGGTGTCTGTCAGTGAGGAAGGCTCCCAAATTCTGGGTTTACCCCCCAAACTGGTGGCATTTGCTCAGATCAGGGTGGTTGGTTCCCTTTTGGTTGCAATTTGGTTGCAATTCCTGGCTGGCTGGCAGCCTGCAGGTGGAGAGAAGCCAAGTTTTCTCTAGAGATGACAGTTTGCTAACAGATGTCTGCTGTTTCCCAACACAGTTAGGATAGGAATCAGGAGCTACTTCAGCAGAGCTGAGCAGTTGGGTAATTGCAAACCTTTGCTCCTCACATTTTCTTGTTTATCAGCTGCCTGGGTAACTCGATTATTTCATTATTTTTGTTGTTGTTCATTGTTTTAGGAGGCAAAGCTTGAAACACCTCTCAGAGCAATCATCATCAGTGGCTCATTTAAATGCTGGGGAACCTCCAGCAGTGAGAGGAGCCACAGGATTTCCTCTCCCCTTCTTGCCCAGATATTTGGGCTGTGGCTCCTGCACTGCCATTTCAAAGGATTGGGATATTTGAAGATGGGATTTCCTCCTGAGCCCCCTGATTTACTCTGGTGCCTTGTACGTGCTGCCTGTCCCTGCCCAAGAGGAGGCTGAGGCAAGGCAGCTCCTCAGTAGCAGGTATTTTATTTTTAGTCAGGGAAAGGAGTGGTGTTCCCAAGCCCCAGCTCTTCCAGAGGAGGTTTCAGGAGGTTTTCTGCCGTTCAGAGTCGCAGGAAATCTTGGAGAAGAGCGTGGAGGATTTGCTCCTGCCTAACTCAGACCTGAACATCTCCTGTGCTGCTCTCTGAGGTCCCACTCTGCTGTCAGCTTCAGGAGTGGGCTGTGAGCTCTGCCAAGGCTGGCCTAGTGCCAGTAGGTGACAAAAACCTGCTTCAATATGCAAAAAGTCCCATTAGGGGCACACTGGGAGTTGATTCCTGGTGTCTCACCAGCTCCTGTGAAAAGCTCAGCCTTCATTTTAATTAAAGAACAGGCTGTTTGTTGCTTTTGGGTCACACATTCCCTAGATTTTTTCTTTTTGTGCACTTGCAGCTATGATTTTCCAGGCATTTTGACCTGGGATGAGCAGCACAATTACCAAAATATCCAGGGAAAGGTTCTTTCTTAATTACAGCTAATTCAACTGGACACAAACAAGCCCAGAAATCCCAGTGCAGGAAGTTCAGGCCTCGTGTCTGCACAGCTCCAGCGTGGCACTGAATGTCCCTGTGATGCCACTTGTGCCTCCAAGGCTTCTTCCCAGCACTCCTCTCATCAATTAATTCAGGAATTTGAACTCTTCTAAAGGTCAGAAAAGCATTGATTATTTGGAAAGTCTCCAAGCACTGGCATAAGGCTGGGATTTGCAATAAAACTGCCTTTCTGATTAAAGAGGAATGGTGTGAGGTTGTGGCATCTCCAAAGTGGAGAAAAGCACCCTGCCCTGGGCACAGGTGTAACATTGCTTTACACTACAATGACACAGACTCTGAACTTCAGAAGGATGAAAATTACTCCTTTATTTTTGGGATGTGTCTCCCTTATATACTATTTTACACAGACCCATTAGATTGGTGAAACAAAGACAAACCTCTTTAATCACGTTGGTCAGACTAGAAGGACATCAAGAAGAAGCCCCTCCTAGGAAAAGGAATAAAAACTTAGGTCCAGTTTACAAAAACAGATCTCCTGTTTACAGAAGATTCCCTGGGAAAAGAATTTCAGAAAACCAAAACATCTCAGGCACGAAACCAGGGCTGCACAGGTGGATTTGTCCCTCAAAGGGAATGAGTTATTCCCACAAGTGGGGTCAAACTGTCCCTACTCTCATCCCACCTCTATTCTATGGAACTGTCTCCCTGAACAGACTGTCCCCACAGCCTGGGGGGGCTCCTCCCTTGGGCTGCTGCAGAGCTGTGTGCACACAATGCTGTGCCCTGTGCTCTGGGATGGCCCTGCTGGAGCAGGGAGGTGCCACCAGGTGTGGTCCCTTCCAGCCTGTGAATATCCCAAACATTCCTGACTGCTGAGGATTCTTTATCCTGATCCAGAACTGAACTTTTTCCTACAGAAAAATATTAATATATCAACTTCTGCATTCCTTAGCACTGCCCTCCCAGTGCCTTGAGAGGGCCTCTGCACTTTGGGAGGTAATAAAATCAAACATCACAGATGTTTTTTGCCATGGTTCTGTCAAGTGAGGAGTTCATGCTGCAGAACCTTGGGAGCTTCTGTTCAGGGAGCAGCAGCTTGCTCAGCTTCAGGAATTTGGAAGGAATTCTGAACTTCATGATGAGGATCATACCCCTGGTTTCTGATGTAGCTTGGGAATTTTTGTATTTTCATCTTTTTATTGAAGATATTTATCCTCCAGCTTAGCAAGTTTGGAATGCATAATGACTTAATTTAGAGGAGTTCGGTGTTTAAGTGGACTTGGACTTCTGTAGCTGGGAATAAAACAGAGTTGCAGTGAGACTCTTGTTAGTGGGCATGGGAAGGGCTTGTTTGCTTGATTTTACCTGTGCTTTGGTTTCACTGCATATTTTTGGCATTTCATTTGGGGTTTGGAGGCTTGTTGCACTGGATTTAGAAAAAAAAATGCATCCAGTTTGTCTCATCTGCTTTGCTGCACTTGTATGCACTCACTCCATCCAAGGAGTGTGGCAGACGGAATCAGCCAAGGGATTTCCAAAAGCAGTCCCAAGAAGGCAGCAAATACTTTTTGAAGCAAAATAATACAGTTTTTTGACATGTTTGAACACAAATGCAGAAGATTTCAGCTTCCTTATCCAGGAAGGTGTTCCTGCCCATGGCAGGAAGGTTGGAATCAGATGGTCTTGAAGGTCCCTTCCAACCCAAACCATTGTGTGACCCTGGCCCTGAAATTTTACATCTGTTTGTGCGTCGGCAGGAAATTTTCCACACTGGGATTTCATCTTCCTGGCAATTAGAAATCGTTAAAGGTATTTAACTGCTCTGTACATTCATCATGGAAATGAGAGGCACTCACTGCTCTGTCACTCCTGAAATGATGGCTGTGCTGTGCTTGGAAAGGGGACATTTAATTCCTTTTTTAGTGCCAGCTCAGCGTTCACTTTGTGATGAGCACGAAGGGGTCAATGAGCAGCTGTGGCACTCAAGGTTATCCCAAGTTCACAGAGGGCTCTGTGCTGATTGGCTTCCAAAAGTCAGATGCATCAGGAGTAAGGTCACCAACAGGATCTGCTGACAGCATAAAAAATAAGGCAGAGATGAAGCCATTTGTTGACAGCACCCCCTGGGAGAGAATTGTGCTTTATTGCCTCAGATTTGGGGCTTCACATGTGACCTTTCACATTGTTGGACTCCTATTTGTAGGTTTCTCTTTTCACTTGGAAAATGATGGAGTTTTGCTCTCTCCCCTGCCACTGGCATTGAGTTTTTTAATAGAGCAGAGATTAGGCTCGAAGGGAATCTGTGAGTTAACCAGTCCATGCTGTTAATGAAATAATCAGGGTGGGAATGTCCCAAAGCTGGCCAGGTGGCTGTGGGAGTGGGATGGTGGCTCCTCTTCCCACTGCTGTTACCCTGCACAAGCAAAGCCTGCAGTGATTATGCCCTAATAATTAATTAATTGCAAGCTATCCCAGCTGAAATGAAGCCCTGCAGCCTCCAGGCCTCCCTCCATAATCCAGCCCACTCTTTTCCCATAAAGTCACCCTCAGCCAAAGGTCGGACACGCACAGGGACTCTCCAGCAGCTGAATGTCACATTTCATGGAGGGGGCGGATCCTGCTCATCCGTTTCCCCTCCAAGCCTTTCTAAAAATACCCTAAACCTTAACAAGGAGCTATTTTGGAGGAATCATGGTCATGGATAGGCATGGGAAGCTGATTCTGGCAGGCTTGCATGGGTTGGAGTTGTGTGTTCCTTACTCAGGGGCTTGGTGTTGTGGGGCAGTTGGCCACGAGATAAACAGCATTGGGATTTTGGGACCTCCTGGCTTGGGATGGCTGCTCTGAGCGGCTTTACAGGAGGAGAACAAGTGAAGATATCCTTACAGGAATGTTGATGTGTGACTGAAGTCATTCATTTCAGGCATTTGCAGCTTATCAGATCTGATTTCATGAAACCTGGCTGGGATTTCTCGCCCGGGACCTTTAGTGATCCTGCCACTTCCAATAAACATTTATAGAAACTGCTGCCAGCCTGTGGATATGAGAAACTCCTAGGAGAGACTTTTATCTTCCAAAAATCCTTAAAGACACCAAAATCTTTAAAAAGCCAACCCCACGCAGGAGAAGATGGATAGAAAGTGCCCAGCTGCAGCCTTGGGAGCTGGATTGAGGTGCCAGGCATTGACTTTGCACCCTCAGTAGGGCAGTTTGCTGTTCCCCCTTGGAAAATCGTGCCCTCCAGAGCCGTGCTGGGGCTGGGGAGCAGCAGAATGCTGAGCTAAAAGGCAGTTTTGAGAGCTGAGATGGAAGTGCAGCAGGTAAAGGCTGGCCCAGGCACTGCTCAGGTTTGCACCTCTAAGAAATTTCCGTTTTTTCGCCTCAAAACCTCCAGATACGAAGCCGAAGCTGCCTTCTTTGCCAACCTGAAACTGTCGGATTTCAACATCATCGACACCCTGGGCGTCGGGGGCTTCGGGAGAGTGGAGCTGGTAGGTGACCTCTTCTTCTTTGTGTGACGTCCTAAAAACAACTGCTGTGTTAAAGGCTTAATCCTCTTTGTTATTACGGCCCGGTAACCCTGAGAAAAAATGATCTGCCGGGGTTAGATAGTGAAGAAAGCTGACTTGTATTTCCTGAGAAATAAGAAAGGTACCAAGAAATGCTTTGCAGTAGTCAAGAAGGATTTATGTTCTGGGCTGAGAGAGGAGCACGCATCTCCTCTCTCTCTTAAGTGGTTTATGGCATTGATTTATGGCCTTTTTAAAACAACCTGGAGAATTGAGTGAGTGTTGAGATTGGAACCTAAAATCTTATTTAACCAGATGCAGAGTAACAGCAGAAAGCCTCTCCTACACATTTTTTTATTCAGGTCTAGAGTGGTTGTCCTCAAAGCTGACCCGTGACAATACATCCCAGGGAGGGCCTGGTTTTGTGCAGAATTTTAGAGAAAAGACAAAACCTGAGCCTGCTTTTTGCTCTGCCTGGCTTTGGAGCTCTGTGGTCTCCTTTAAAGCAGAGCCTGAGCCAGAGGCAACCTGTTTGTAACACCAAGGCAACACAAAACCTTGGAGTAGGAAGAGGGAGTTGAGTTACACCAGGGAGGAGCTCCGGACACCCAACACTGGTGCAGTATGTCAGGAACTCCTGCAAGCCCGGGCAGGAGGGGAACGGAGTTACTGTTGCCACCACAAAACCTGAGGGAAGCCTCCACTCCCTAACTCCAGCTCCTGAAAGCGGCTGGGAATTGGAAAATTGGCAGAGCGAGGTGGTTTTGGTAGTTATTTATGATATGAAGAGTAAATCTGGTGTGCAAAGCTCAACTTGCTCTTCCCTGTGGTTTATTTCCTGACTTTTCCTGGGTGGATGTGAAATCTTGTGGAGGAGAGAGCACCTGTGGGAACACTTCCTGGGGCTTGGGGTTTAATGTATGATTAATTTGTTTATGAATAATTAATTTATGAGTATTTTGAAGGAGTCACCTGCTGAGGATGCTTTGGAGCAGGAGGTTGTGCTCAACTTCTCTCTTGAAGTCCCTCCCTCCTCCCCTGACACCAGGGATTTGCCTCCAAAATTCCCATCTGGCTTCTCCACCCCGTAGTGAGGGACTCACCAATCTGGGGCTTGGTTTGAACCTTGTGAAGGTTTTGGGTTCATTTTTAAGGAGTTTTGCCAACCTCAGGGTGTTCCTGGGGTGATGCAGGGGTTTGTCTCTGTGAGGGTTTGCTGGTGGGACCCTCACTAGTGTCCATGACCAAGCCCCTGCCTGTGGCAGCTTTAGGGTGACAAAAACTCCACGCTGGTGATTGATGTGTGACCCCGGGCCAGGTGAGAGGAAGAGCAGGAGGTGCTCTGTCCCTTCAAGGTGTCAGCTCAAGGAGAGATATTCCATTCTGAGCTGATGTTCACACCTCAGAAGCCTCCAAGAAGCCCTGGAGCCACCTGGGGTGGGAAAAAACATTCCCAGAGGTTTTCTTCAGGGGTGGGTGCCTCTCTCCTGAGCAGGAAAATGCTGGATAAGCTCGTTTTTTGTAGCTCTTAACTGACACTGAACTGCACAAAGATAAAGAATATTTAAAAGTGTGCCTCAACACACCAGATTTTGCTGTTTTTCTTTACCACAGAAGGAAATTTTGCTATAAAGCCAAGAAAATATTCCTTTTGTCAACACTGAGCCTGGAATTGCTGCCTCATGCTTCCACCTCCTCCATTAAAAATATGGTTTATTACTTGGGGCTAAAAATGTAAAATATATCGGAGGAATTGTGTCTTTTATTGCCTGAATATGAAAGTGCAGGAATGTTCCTGGAAAACACTCACAGTTTTTGTGCTTTCCAGGAGTGAAATGGATCAAAAAGGTGAAGGACATGGCAAGGAAAAGGAATTTTGTAGCTTTGGACACGAAGCCTGAGAACGTCACTGCTGGAAAGGGCAGCTGGTGGTGGCTGGGGGGAAACTGGAATTTCTGGGGCTGGAATTGGCCAAGAAGGAATAACATTCCCATGGGATGTGGTTTTCCAGACACCTCTGGGAATGCTGGTGCCTTGGAGAGGTCGCCCTTTCCATGCATCCAGGCACAAGGATATGGCTTTTAGAGCAGACAGCCTAAAATAGAAATGATTTTCAATTCCAGGGATATTACACATGGAAATCCCCTTTTGTCTTGCTTTTCCAGGCCAGTTTTGTTTTATGCATCTGAGGAAAAAATTCCAAAGCATTGGAACGAGGGTTGTTTGCTCAGTTTTTTGGTGTCTCTTCCAGCTTCCTCATGGATGCTCCTCTTCATCCCAAACTGGGCTCTGTAATTGACTTTTGTCTAGGTTTTTCTTGAGGGATAAACCATCCAGAGTTGGAGAAACCACAGCAAATGGCAGGAGCTGACTTTTTGGGATGCATCCACTCTTTTTTCCAGCTCAGCCTTCCTGCATTATGTCAGCTGAGCATCTCCTGTGTTGAGATCCAGGATTAACATTAGGAAAACAGGAATTTCAGGTGCCACTGGGATAGGGAATGTCACCTCCTGTGACAGGGATGGAGGGCAGGTGTCCCCAGCCCTCAGAAATCATCTCTGCTGACCTTTATTGCTCTTGGCTTTGTTCTTTAATTTCCTTTTCACTCAAGTCCTGTGCTTCTGAGTGTCTGCCCCAGGTCAGTTCTTCTGGGTTGAAATCAAGATTATTTTTGACAGCTCTGAAATAAATACAGTGGAGTAGCTGAATATCTGGGATTGGAGTCATTTTTCCATGGAATTGGTTCCTGTAGGTGATGGCTGAGCACAGGGAGACTAAAAATCACATCCTTGCCCTCTGCACTCCTTCTGGCTTCGTGGTGGCCCCAAAATCAAAATTCCTTTGCAATATGGAGATTTCTAAAGACACAAATGAAAACATGCACATAAAATATTCCAGCCATGTTTTATGGGCTCTGTGCAAAGTGGACACGATGGAATTTTTCAGCTTTATTTGTGTTTTAAGAGAAATGTGGCCCCAGCTTCTGAAGTGCAATTAAATCTCTTTCAGCCTCCAGCCTGTGTTGTAAACAAAGCCATTAGTGAATTAATTAGATAATGAGGAAAAACCCGCTGCAATTGTCTTCTGATAGCCTGACAGATGCAGAATCCAGATATTTATTGGCTGAAATTTCCAACTGTGTCCAATTTCCAATTCCCAGTTGCAAAGTTTTTTATTGGAAAGATCATTTTTCTCTGGGAAATCTCCTAATTTTGGGGTTTAATTGTCAGGAGTTGCCTTGAGCTGTACCAGGGGAGGCTCAGCTTGGCCAGCAGCAGGAATTTGTGCATGGAAAGGGTGCTGAGGCCTTGGCAGGGGCTGCCCA
>JBBMKD010000217.1:3864146-3901334 GCA_037834095.1 Argya squamiceps
ACCCTGCCTGTGGGGAGGTTCGGGATGTCCCTCTTACCCCATAAGACAACCCCGGGATGCCCACCCTGCCCGTTGGGAGGCTCGGGATGCCCCTCTGACCCCAGAAGACAACCCCGGGATGCCCACCCTTCCCGTGGGGCGGCTCGGGATGCCCACCGCACCCTGTGGGATCGATCAGTGTGGGATGCCCACCCCTCAGCATCCCCAGAGCTGTCCCCTCTTGCCCGTCTGAGCATCCCCCCTCGCTGTCCCCACGCAGGAGAGGAGGGCGACTTCTGCCTGCGCTCGTCGGACTGCGCGGCCGGGCTGTGCTGCGCCCGCCACTTCTGGTCCAAGATCTGCAAGCCGGTGCTGCGGGAGGGGCAGGTGTGCACCCGGCACCGGCGGAAAGGCGCCCACGGCCTGGAGATCTTCCAGCGCTGCCCGTGCTCCGAGGGGCTGGCGTGCCGCCTGCAGCGAGAGCACGGCCCCGCCGACCCGGCCCGCCTGCACACCTGCCAGGCCGTGCTCTGAGCGACACACGGACCGCGACAGACGGACGCGCCGCGACAGACTCCGGCCCCCCCGCCGGAGCGAAGGTTGTTTCTCAAGGGAACTACTCCGAAAGCGACTTGTTTGCAGTACGTTACTGTGTTGTGAATACTCGAGCTGGCACTTAGCTGTACATTACGCCGGGACTTTTTAGTGACTTTTTTTTTTTTTTTTAATTTTTGGTGGTTTTTTTTTTGGTCATCTCTTCAAGCCGTGGCCGTGACTTTGTACACACTGGGTTTTTGCGTTCTGGCTCGAAGGGATGCCGCCGTCTGCGTGCGAGCAAATAATAATAATAATAATAATAATAATAATAATAATAAAAAAACCAACTCTTTAAATTCACCCTGCGCTGCCTCCACGTCCCTCCCTGGCCCTGCGGGAAGGAGGGAGGATGTGCCCGGGGGGAAGAGAGACACGGGCGGGGGGCTCATCCCCGGCATCCCATGGGAAAAGCTGCTGGCTTGGTTTATCCAGCTGCTTTTTAGGAATTCCGTGGTGGCCACCGATGCCCTCTGGCCACCAAACCGAGGAGAGGGAGCGCGGCTGGGGCTCTGGGAAGGGCACCTGGCAGCAGAATCCCTCTCCCTGGTTTTGGGAGGGAGTGAGGGATCACCGGAGGGGCTGTGCTGGACCAACCACGGCTGCTGCCGCCGCTCTCCACCGCCCGCTCCTTGCTCCGTGCACAATAAAGATTTATTGTTTCCCTCCACTTTGTTCCTACGCTTCTTCAGCCTTTTGGGATGGTTTGGAGGGAGGCAAAGCTGCGAGCACACGTTTTTCCCCAGCCCTTTAGCTGCCCCTCCTATTTCGGGTGGTTGTGTGTGGGGCTGCAGGTGCAGTGCTGGCCCTGGCTGCCCTCAGCCTCCCTGCAACCCGGGCAAGGGGTTTGGGGTCCAAAATCACCATGGAGCTTCCCCCGTACACCCCAAAAGGGCTTTGCAGCCCAGCCCAAACCCAGCACGTCCCTGGGGGGCTCCGAGCATCCCTGAGATGCTGCTTTGCCTCGTGGGTGTTTGGTGGCTTTGAGGGTGGTGCCGCCTCTTTAGGGCGTTTATTTCCCTGGAGAACACGGGATTGTGGAATTCCAATCCCACTGTGGCTCCGGGAGGTGCTGAACCGAGGCCACAGGCGCAGAAAACGCAAAGGAGGGAGAACAGTCCCAGGGAGAGGCAAACGAAGGATCATTCCCAGCTCTGGAACAGGCTGAAAACAGCCAAAACTCCCCCAGACTGGAGGGCAAAAACAGCCAAAACTCCCCCAGACTGGAGGGCAAAACACTGATGGTCCTTAAAACCACCTAAACCGACCTTTTAAGTCTCTCTGGAGCAGCTTTTGCTGGAGCCACAGCACAAGCTGGGGGTTGAAGCAGCCCCTGAGAGAATTCCTGACTCAGAGGCTGGAGTTTAGTGCTTGGATCGTCATTCAGGGCTGTGAAAATTTTTTTAAAAAAATAAACGATTTAAAGTAGTTTCAAAAGCTATACTTAAAAAAACCAGATTGCACGAGATCCACAACATACATAATAATATAATTATTTTATTATCATAATAATGTTATGCCCACTAAGAGTCAATGGCACTGGGGCTATGAGAGGACCTGGCTATGAAAAACTGAAGGGACCTGGCTAAGAAAAGGACCAGGAATTGTTCAGAAGGTTGCAGATCTGTCATGAACAGTGTAATATTTCATCCCAAGGACATTTAAACCACTGCCATTGGGGTCAGGGCTTTTTCTCCAAAGAGTGAGAAGGACACCTTTGTGGGCAGGGAAAAATACCCTTGTGGGCCATTAAATACCATTTCTTGTCCTCTCTGGTACATCTTTGTCCTCCACCCTCTTTTGTTTTGTTCAGGTTGGCCATCTCCACACCTGTCCTTGCATTAGCCAAAAATGTGCCTTGACATTCTTCACTTTCCCAGCCTGGAGAAGGGGGGAAAAAAAGAGCATTTTTAGCAGCCATTCTGAGGCAAGAGGAGCTCAGGTCAGCACTGGTTACATCTGTGTCCCGTGGTCTGTGCCCAGCAGGATGGATGCTACCACAGACATCTCCAGGATAATTAACTTCATGGATAGACTCCACAAAAACAATGGTTTTTATGGGTTTTATTCCCTCCTCTCCCTCCTTTACCACATCTGCAGTCAGGATCTCTTCCCGTTTCTGCCCGTTTTGGACTCTCAGGGTTTGTTCTTTAGGTAAATCCAAGAAACTGGATTCAGTAAATCCAAGAAATTGGATTTAATAATCTCCCTTAGGAAAAAAAAAACCCATGAGAATATGACCCTGTGTCTGTTAGGATTAAACAAAAGCTGCTCTTGAGGGGAGGGATTTTCAGGCTTCCCTTGGCCCTGGACGTTGTTCTGTCCCCAAAACCTGAACCCACTTTAGGTCTGCATCATCCTGGGAAGTCAAAATACTCTTCTAGAGCTCAGGAATGGGGATAAACAGCACCTGAGCCCTGAAAATGTGGTCACAGGGAGGCAGAAGCAAAGGCTGCTCGTGTTCCCCTATCCCAGGGGAAGGGCACTGGCAGGTGGGTGGGAGGCAGTGGGATTCCCTGAGGAATAAGCAGATGTCCTGGAACCTTCCCCTCAGTGACAGACCCCCCTATCAGAAATCCCTGAATTAATGCCTTGCAAGCCCCAAACCAACCCAGTAACAATGACAAAAAAAAAAAAAAAAAAAGGCTTGTGGGAAGAAGAAAATATAAAACTTGGGGGATAAAAAAAAAAGGAATGTGTGGAGCCTCTGAGTCTGGGCTGGTTGGTGTGTCCAGTCTGGACCTCCTGATGTCCTCACGCTCTCCTCCCTCTGATCCAGAGGGAGAAACCCTGGCCTCCAGCTCCTGACACACAAACCAGTCACCCCTGCTGGGAAAGGCATCTCAGGATGCACTTCCCCACCATTCTCCTCCTCCTCTCTAAGGGAATTTTTTCACTCCAAAAAGTCAGGAAAACCCTAAGCAAGAGGAGAGTCAACAAAAGAATCAGGTTTTGGTGGATGAAGAGCTTTGGCACCTCTGGTGTGCCTGCTGCTCCTGCTTTAGGGCAGGAAGAGGTCCAACAAAGCTTGGGGAAGTTAAATATTAATATTTAATTAATTAATATTAATACTTATAATCACAGAAATCTGTAAAGCTGTAAAGCTGTAAATCCCATAGCAGCTTCGGCTGGAAAGGGACATCTTCCACTATCCCAGGCTGCTCCAAGCCCCAAAGTCCAGCCTGGCCTTGGACAGTTCCAGGGATCCAGGGGCAGCCACAGCTGCTCTGGGCACCCTGTGCCAGGGACTGCCCACCCTGCCAGGGAACAATTCCTGCCCAAAATCCCATCCAGCCCTGCCCTCTGGCACTGGGAAGCCATTCCCTGTGTCCTGTCCCTCCATCCCTTGTCCCCAGTCCCTCCCCAGCTCTCCTGGAGCCCCTTTAGGTGATGGAAGGGGCTCTGGGATCTTTCAGCCCTCTCTGGGTCCCAGATCCGTCCCCACCCCTAGCCCCGGGATTCCTGATATATATTCATATTTCCCGTGGGTTCCAGCGGCTGGATAAACACGGAGGGTTTGAAGGGAAGATGGAATCCCTCCATGGTTTTCCCGAAATGATTTTCCTGTGCTGTGAACGCAGATTCCGAGGAGGTGGATCACCAGAAATCCCCTCTCTGCTGCACTCCGAGACAGTCGTGGCATAAAGGAATTAAACCTCCCAGGAGGGAGGAGGGGACACGGCACAGTTTTTGCCGTCATTTAGGGAGATTTCAGGGAAGAAAATCCTATTTTCTTCTCATTTTCTTCCTAAGTTCTTTCAGAAACCATGTCCACCCCAAGCTGCCACACAGAAACGTCCCTTTTATTTTTTAATAATTGTCTAAAGCTGATGCTCACACCCTCCTCCTCCCTTTCATTGATCTTTACATCGTGTTTAAAACTAAACGCCCCTAAACACACTCGTGTGAGGAATAAAACCTCACACAGCGCAAGAAAGGGTTACAAAACCCCTTAAAACTACCCACAGGGATTAAAAGGGAAAAAAAATTCCCTGTTTTATTTTTTTTTTTCAATCCTCACCTCTCCTGACACAGAGCAGAACCCTGCCCCTTTGGGCTCGGGAAGATGAAACAGAGCGAGCAGGTGAAAACCTTTGCGGCCACAACACAACACGCAAAGCTTTGGGGTGGTTTGGGGGGTTTGTTTTCCCCTTTATTTGGGGCCGCCTTTTTTTGGGGGAGGGGTGGGGGGGGGAGTTTCCCCACCTGCTGGAGCTGCTCTTTGTCCCGAGCCTTTCGGCTGGGCCGAGCAGAGCTTGATCTCCCCCGGGAGTGGAAGAGGAGCATCCAGGTGGTCCAGGTGCAAGGTGCGGGCTCCTTCAAACGCATCCCCGCTAATCCAAAGGGATGTTTATTCCTCTTTCTTTCCCTTTTTCTTTTTTCTTTTTTTTTTTCTTTTTTCCTTTTTTTTTTCTTTATTCCCCTCTCTCTCAAGTCGCTTTGTTTCCCCTCCCTCTGTGTCCGGCTTGTGTCCCTAATTAACACCTTAAGAGGGGAGTGAGGATAACCGGGATGCTCCGGGAGGGCATTTCTGGGCAGAGCTCCTAATCCAGCCCCGGCGGAGGGAGGGGACCCATTAGCAGGTGATTTTGGGGAGAATTAACAGCATCAGCATTTAAATGGGCACGGCCTGATGAAAGGCTTGGCTTGGCTGCAAGCGCCGGTAGGGTTTTCCCAAAAAAAAAAATCGCAGTTTGGGATGAGGAAAGGGAAGCGGTTGTAGGGGATGGATATTGTGAGGTGGGCAAAGAGCCCGCGTGGGTTTTCCCTGAGGAAGAGGGGCTGTGCCAGTCCAGGAGGGGTTAAAGGATTCCACAAGGGCACAGCAAAAAGATGAAGCTGCAAAACCCCTCAAAATTTTCTATTTTATTTTATTTTATTTTTTATATTTTATTTTATATTTTATTTTATTTTATTTTATTTTATTTTATTTTATTTTATTTTATTTTATACAATTAGGAGCAAGCCATGGCTGTTGCTGCTGTGGTGGAAGGAGGGAATGCTGTAATCCTACAAGGATGGTGTTTGGGCTCTGCAGCTTTAATCACCTTTTATTTTACCTTTTCAATATTCAATCCATAGGTGACATGGAGTCCGGATAGATAAATCCAGGTGAAAAAAAAAAAACCCAAACAAAAACAAACAAATAAAAAAACAAACAAACAAAAAACCCCCCAAAACCCCCAATCACGGAGTTGTTAAGGTTGGAAAAAAATTCTAAGAGCACCCAGTCAAAATCCTGATAGGCGAATCAGTAATTATTGCAGCTCCAGAAGCACAGCACTGTGGAAAACACGGGATGAGGAGGTGGGAGCGTGTTCCCAGGAAAATTTGGCAGCTCCCAAGCGCCAAAGGGAGGGCAGGAGAGGCCTGGAAGGGTGTCAACAATGCTCAGGACGTGATTGGGGGTTATTTTTGCTCTTCCCAATGCAAGGAGGAGCTGGAGTGCCCAGCTCAGGACAAGCCCAGCACTTTCCAGGTTGGGCAGCCACAAATAAATCTCCTGGCTGGAGTCACCTGGGGACACGGGGAATTCATGGAAAATGGAGATTGAGGGGCAATTACTGATTTAGGAAATCTCAAAACACTGATTATGGGCACTAGGAAGGATCATTCTGGAAGTGTCTGGAGTTGGAGGAAGGTTTATTTAACTGTTAATTCAGTTTTTCTTGGATGTTGGCTCCTTAGGGCCTTATTGGGAAGGTGATCCAGGGCTGCTGTCAGATCCACAGGGAAGTGTTGGTCCTTTTTATATTCTATAGAAAAATAATTTCTATATAAATGAATTTCTTTATAAAATAATTTCTTTATAGAATAATTTATTTTATATAAAAATAATTTTATATAAAATATTTTTATATAAATAATTTTATATTGAATAATTTAATATAATATAATTTAATATAAAAATAATTTTAATATAAAAATCTTTATAAAATATTTTTATAGAAAATAATCTTTATATAAAATTATTTTTATATAAAGATAATATCTATCTATAAATATATTTAATTTTTAAATTTTAAACTAAACCCTCCTTTGAAACACATCATTGGTTGAAGATGCTGGTTTGGAGAGGAATAAAGAATTTTTCTGGTGGGAAGTGCCCATGGCAGGGGTTGGGATAAGGTGATTTCTCAGGTCCATCTTCCTGTGGCAGGACAGGTTCTCAAGCCACTCTTGTCCTTAGGTGATTTAAAAAAAAAAAGAAAAATTTAAATATCTGGTTTTATTGTACCTGGCTTAATGTTTCTGGGGCTTATGGAATTGGGTTTAAAATGCACCAATGCCACCATCAATCAGTAAAGAATTAGATGATTTTTAAGGTTTTTTCCATCCCAAGATGTGGATTTTTATGGCATTAACAGAAGGGCAAAGTGTTGAAAGACAGATTCCAAGATTGGTTCCCTTTCTCTATATATATATTTTTTAATTAATTCTGAGAGCCACAAATGAAAGTAATTCTATACAGTATTGATCTTTAATTCTTTATTTTCCATTAATTTATAGGAGGGGTTTATATCTTCACAGCCAGTCCAGGTGGCCCTTGAAGATGACAACTTCTCAATTGGGAAGAAGAAGTTGGACAATCCTGGAAGTCCTGGACCTCACCCTTCCATTTCTGAACAACAAGATTCACACAAAGAACGATAAATCCCAACCATAATGATTTGAATTTAATTTGTTTTTAGCAGCTCTCCATTGAGTGGTTGGATGAGGACTGGTACCTGGGATGGTTTCAAAGTTTGGGGTGGCCCCAAGGCGTGTGAAAAGGTCTCTGCTGGTGGTTTGGGGTGGCCCCAAGGTCTGTGAGAATCCCCCTGCAGGTTTAGGACACCCCAAGGTGTGTGAGGATGTCCCTGGTGATTTGGGGTGACCCCAAGCTGTGTGAGCAGGTCCCTGCTGGTGTTTTGGGGTGGCCCCAAGGTGTGTGAGGATGTTCCTGGTGTTTTGGGGTGGCCCCAAGGTGTGTGAGGATGTCCCTGCAGGTTTGGGGCACCCTGAGCTGTGTGAAGCTGTCCCTGCAGGTGTGGGGTGGCCCCAAGGTGTGTGAGGATGCCCTTGGTGATTTGGGGCACCCTAAGGTGTGTGAGCAGGTGCCTGTTTCTTTGGGGTGGCCTCCAGGTGTGTGTGAGGAGGGCCCTGCTGTTTTGGGGTGGCCCCAAGCCATGTGAGGCAAGCTGTGCAGGTTTGGGGTGACCCCAAGCTGTGTGAGGATGTTCCTGCAGGTGTGGGACACCCCAAGCTGTATGAGGATGTCCCTGCAGGTTTGGGTGACCCTGAGCTCTGTGGGGATGTCCCTCCAGGTGTGGGGTGGCCCCAAGGTGTGTGAGGATGTTCTTGGTAATTCGGGGCACCCCCAGGTGTGTGAGCAGGTCCCTGCTGGTGTTTTGGGGTGACCCTGAACTGTGTCAGGAGGTCCCTGAAGGTTTGGGGTGACCCCAAACTCTGTGATGTCCTGCAGGTGTGGGGTGACCCCAAGCTGGGTAAGGATGTCCCTGGTGATTTGGGACACCCCAAGCTGTGTGAGCAGGTTCCTGCTGGTGGTTTGGGGTGGCCCCGAGCTGTGTGAGCAGGTCCCTGCTGGTGTTTTGGGGTGACCCCAAGCTGTGTGAAGATATCCCTGGTGATTTGGGGCACCACAAGGTGTGTGAGCAGGTCCCTGTTGGTGGTTTTGGGGTGGTCCCGAGCTGTGTGAGAAGGTGCCCATTTCTTCAGGGTGACCCCAAGGTGTGTGAGGATGCCCCTGGTGATTTGGGGCACCCCAAGCTGTTTGAAGCTGTCCCTGCAAGTTTCGGGTGACCCCAAGGTGTGTGAGGATGTCCCTGCAGGTTTGGAGTGACCCCAAGCTGTGTGAGGATGTCCCTGCAGATTTGGGGCACCCCAAGGTGTGTGAGGATGTCCCTGCAGATTTGGGGCACCCCAAGGTGTGTGAGGATGTCCTTGCAGGTTTGGGGTGACCCCGAACTGTGTGAGGATGTCCCTGGTGATTTGGGGCACCCCAAGCTGTGTAAGGCTGTCCCTGCAGGTTTTGGGGTGTCCCCAGGCCGCCCACCCTCCCCAGGCCGAGCCGGCCCTCCCCAGTCGCGGTGTCTGCGCCATCCCGGCTCTCTCCCGCCGGCGGGTTTGGGGCCGGGCCGGCAGCCCTCCCTGCCCATAAATGTCCATCCCAGGAATGCAGCAGCTCCCGCTGGCTGCAGCCCAGCCTGGGCAGCGATGAGTAATGCCCACGGCAGCGGCCGGCCCAGATCTTGCCCCTATTAGGACACCACAATCCAGGGGATGCTCCGGGAGAGGAGGTGAGGGGAGAGCCTGGAGCTGTCTCCTGTCTCCGGGGCTTTATCCCACTCCCATCCACAGGATCCACCTTGAGCTCATGGAATTGGAGTTTTCAGCTCAAACCACAGATCCTTTCTGCAGAAAACAGCTCCTCAGTTTTAAACCTGCCAGGGTTTTGGGGGTGTACCCAGCTTTTGTTCAGGAAGAATTTCTGCATGGAAAGGGTGCTGAGGCCTTGGCAGGGGCTGCCCAGGGAGGTTTGCAGTGCCCATGGCTGGAGGTGTCCAAGGAAGGGCTGGAGGTGGCACTCAGTGCTCTGGGCTGGGGACAGGGTGGGCATTGGGCTGGATGATCCCAGAAATCTTTTCCAACTTGATTTTAATGATCCTGGCTGAGCCCAACCCCTCTGTCCCCAGGCTTGGTGGCACCAACATCTGCATTCCTGGGCAACACTCCTGCTGAACCCCAGCACTGTCCCACAGCATTTTTTTTGATTTTAGAGGAGGTTTACTCATGCAAGATGATTTTCCCCTGTCAAGGCAAGGCACTGTTGTGGGCAATATTGAAATATTTTGTCCCCTCATGTGTTATCTTCCAGCTCCTCCTTGGAGAGGCAGGTGGGGACTTGGGACACCAGGAAACCTGTCCCCATGCCAGTGATCCCCTCTCCTCCCAGCTAATGCCATTCCAAAGCTGGATCTTTGCCCAGCAAGCAGTAATTCCATCAGAAAGCTGGCAATGCTCACTGGCAGGAGCTGGCCTGTCTGAGCCACCAGGAAGCAGCAGGAATGCCAAAGGGAAGCCTTTGTACCCAAATTATTGCTGTGTTTTAACCCCTGCTGTAGGGTTTTCTGCTGTCCCAGGCACTCAGGGGCTGGGGACAGTACCAGTTCCATGTCACTGAAAGCTGGCAGGGGCTGCAGGGCTCCCACCACCGTAAGAGGAGACACTGCCATGGAGAGGTGGGATGGGTTCCTGGAAAAAACCATTCAGCAATTCCCTGGTTTTATTTTGAAACCAAAATCAGACAGAGTGATCAACAGGGAGCTAAATCCCTTATTTCAGTTCATGTCCCATGCATCTAAAATTTTCTCTTATAATGATTTTGGTTTAGAGATCATGTTCTTAAAAAAAGAACAAAAAACCCATTTAATTGCTGGCCAAAGCATTGCATTGGGAAAAGAGGTTTCCAGGTGACATGTTTGGATCCCTTTAAAAATCCATCAGAGTTGTTCTGGGTTTAGTTTTTGGGGGGTTTTTGACAACTGGGATCAAGGAACCACCATTGGAAGGGACCTTAAAGCCCATCCATTCCTACCCCTGCCATGGGCAGGGACAACCTGCACTATCCCAGATTTCTCCAAGCCCCATCCAACCTGACCCTGGACACTTCCAGGGATGCAGGGCAGGAATTCTAGTAGGGTTCCTATTATCCTACTGCCACCTCCATGCATTTATTTACATCCTGTTGGGTTTATGAGTCCTCATGGTACCACAGCCTTATTTTAAAATGCCCCAGGAGCCCTGAGCTGCAGTGAAGAATATCAATTCTCTCTGCTGACATTCTCCCAGATTTTACTGCTCCTTAAAAGCTGACTTCCATGTGGAATGTGCAGCTGGGTGCTACCCTGGACGTCGCTGTTTGGGACTCAAGTGGCAGCAAAGGAGTGGTGACCACCCAAAACCCTGGCGCCAGATATCTCTGCTGTTGAGCAACCCCAAATCTGCCTGGATTTTTTTTTTTGTTCCCATTTTTGCTGCCTGCAGATCACGTCTCTGCACTGCTGAACTTCCTGGCCTTGGGAATAACGCCAAGTTCTGCCCGTGAAGCTCCTGATGGAGCACAGAGTGCTGCTCACGTGGCCTGGGGTGGTGACTCCTGCCCGCTGCATCCCCCAGCTCCCAGGAGGGGTTTGATCCCCCTGGAGATGGGGTCCTGCTCCCAATGGTGAATTTCAACTTCTTGTGTCAGAAAGAGCTGGGAAAACCAGGCTCTTCTCACCTGGACATCTTAAACCTTACCTAGATCTGACTCTCTCTTAAGTTGTGGATGTAATTCAGTAAAAAATTAGTACAGCAAGAGCCTTTCAAAGCTGGAGTTTTTAGTGTTGCCGTGAACCCTTAGACCTGAGCATCTTTTCCAGCCTAATTCAGAACCCTCACTGTCATTAAAGTGGGGAGACTGCAGCCCACATTGGCTTTGATAAGATAAATGTGTTTTCCAGGAGTGTTTGGGTAACTCGACCCCCATTTTTCAGTTGATCCCTTAAATGCTGTTGAGCCTCAGACCATCACTTTTGTGATCACTTTTCAGTTTTAATTTCCTCCTTGTCAATACAGTTTTAATCACTTTCAAATCAACACTGGGCACTTCACATCTAATCCTGTGAAACAAGATAAGGACCATGAGTTCCTCCAGTCAGGAGAAGTTCTGAGGTGGATCTTCCCAGGTCTGTGTTTTACGAAGGGCTCTAGGTTTGGTTTAGTACTGACTTTATGTTTTGCAGGGCTGCTGAAATAGGATAAATCAGTGTAGAGATTTTTAAAATATAATTTATGGCTTCTCACTGACACAAACTCAAATCCCATTCTGGGGTGAGAAACAGGAATATAAGCAAAATTCCTGAAGAAAAATAAAAACCTCACTATTTTCTTCCCAGCGTGACTCGGTGTGCACGTGAGCTGTTCCCCAGGTTTAGATAAAACCGCAATGAACAAGAAAAATCAGATTTTGCCAGGAACAAGGAGAACAAGAGAGGCCTGGGTGGCCTTTGTTTTTGTTTACTTCCTTGGGGCGTTTGAAGGCAAGAAGCTGATGAGGTCACCGGGAGCAGTGGTGGTACAGACAGAGCTTTTTAAGGCACAAGCTGCCCCTCTTATCTCCCTCCTTATCTTTACTGGGATGGCTGGGGTGGGGTTTAGGCAGGGCCAGAGCTTCTGTTGCAACCTCAGAGTTCTTGGGCTCTCCCTCCCTCATCCTTCAGGCTGAGTGCCACGTTTGGAATCTGCTCCTCTCCAGATCCCAGCACGCCTCCATGGGATTGTGGCGTTCCCTGCCTCGGCCCTTGTATGGTCACAGAACCATGAGAGGGACCCACAGGGATCATCCAGTCCACAGACACCCCAACAATCCCACCCTGGGCATCCCTGGGAGCAGTGTTCAAACCCTCCTGGAGCTCCGGCAGCCTCAGGGCTGTGCCCATTCCCTGGGGAGCCTGGGCAGTGCCCAGCACCCTCTGGGGGAAGAACCTTTCCTGATCTCCAACCCAAACCTCCCCTGGCACAGCTCCAGCCCTTCCCTGGGTGCTGTCCCTGTCCCAGAGAGCAGAGTTTGGAGCTGCCCACAGGAGGATGTTGAAGACCCCAAAGAAGCCTCCCCTCAGTCTCCTCTTCTCCAGGCTGAACAAACCAAGTCACTGCTTGAAAAGCGGTTGGAAAAGTCCCTTTCTTCTACTTTTGATGGAATTTTGTTCCTTGTCCTTCTTTTTTCCTTCCACCCTTCTCGGCCCATCAAGCACAGACAAAAGTTTCTTCACTTTCTGGGTTCTGAGGTTGTCTCATCCCAGTCCCACCAGCCTTTGGAGCCCAGACATTGAAAACTCCTGACAAATAACCATTTTCTCTCCTTCCCCTTGCTGGAAGCCTCCCAGAAACTCCAACCTCATGACTTTGTTGTTGCCCTTGGAATCACTTACGAAATTCCTGGGATCATTCCCAGCCCCCTTCCCTCCCCAGAATGCCCTGGGAAGAGGGGAGGCAGCTCAGGGCTGACTCACAGCACCTTCTACAGGTTTTTTAATTTTCTGTTATCACTTTATTTGCTCCAGCACAACCAGAATCTCTTGTGTCCCTGCTCTGTACGTAGCAGAGGACGAAGGAAATATCAGAGATGACAATAAATGACAATAAAAGAGCAGGGGAAATGCATTTCAAGTCGAATGAACACATTTCAGGCATGGTTTTGGGGTGAAAAGGATATGTCCTGATGGGAGAGGGGGACAGCAGGAGACACAGAGCAGTCTAGACCTGACCTCTACCACCCACCCATGTATATTTGGTAAAAAAAACAGCTCTGCCTGCTGGATTTTATTTTTCTCACTGAGGTACACATGGCTCTTAAATAAACATGATTATACCCTACGTGGAGCTGCAGCTCGGGCCAAGCACTAAAAATAGTGGGCAGAAGGGAGAGACTTCAATTAGATACAGAGTGCTCAACAATTTAACTTCTAATTGGCTTGTGGTTATCCCCCAACAAGGAACCAGCCCTGGTGTGCTGAAAGGCTTCGCAGTCTGGCAAAACAGGCACTCAAACTGAGTATTTATTTTAAAGGGGATTGGCCAAAAAAAGACGCCTGGGTGTTGTTGCATGTCGAGGAACTGGTGTGTTTGTGTGACATTTGCCTTCAGCTCAGGGGTGAGGTCTCACCTCGGGGCTGTCACAGGTGGGTTCAGCTCCACGTCCTCTCCTCAGCTTGTTTGGTGGCCCCACAAGGTTTTTTGGGTTGCGTTTGGTTCCTGATTCAGCTCATGGTGCAGAACTTCAGGACTAGTGGTGAGAGGCATCCCAGGAACTCTTTGATTTCCACCCTCTGCTCCAGTCCAAACTTGATTTTCCTTCCTGTTGGAACCCTGGGCACTGAGAATTTTAGGCTTTCTGTGCTGGCAGGCACTGACCCCCAAGAAAACACTGCATTTGACCTGAGGCCTTGGAAAAGGCTTCCAAAATTGAGTGATAGCACTGGGGTTATGGGTGTGTAGTTTGAATAGAAGTGTGTGATATCACAGGGTGGAAAACTTAGAGTTTAAGGTTTCAGAACATAGTAATATATATATAAAGTGAGATGGAGGATTTAGGGTGTAGGCCAGTCCTTCTTTTTCACCTTCTTCTTCGTGAGTCTGGGTGGTATTTTGTAATTGCATAGAAAAGTCCACATTGCTGGCCATGGGTAGTTGGTTATTGGGTTAAAAGTAAAAATAATTTAGGTGTAATTTCATAATTGGACAGTTTATCCTTAAAAGGCCTTGTAAAGACAGAGATAGGGACCATTTCTACTTTGTTTGCTAGAAGTTCTGTAGAACTCATGGTTTGTGAGACTGTAATATGGATAAGAATTAATAAACATCTGAGTCCAAACAAGAAATATTGTCTTGAGCATTCAATCCTGACTCTGGCAGAAAAATAAGATATAAAGGAACACCTTCCAGCAAGCCTGTCCCATCATGATTCCCTTCATTTTCCCCTGCATTTAGCTGTTCCTGCTGCCTCAGCCTGGGAGCAGCAGCCCTCAATGCCTCCTCAGCACTATGGAGCTCATCCGCCAGCCTCTGGAATTATCTCCCATTCCCTGGAGAGGGGGGAGAGTGGAAACAGGGGCTCGATTTTTGGGAGAATGGCAACCCCCAGCCACCACCCAGACACCATTCCAAGCTCCCAATCCAACCCTGCTCTGGCAGACAGCAGGCAAAGCTTTTCCAAGGCTTTGCTGGAATAGAAAGGTGAATTACAAGGATTCACTGGCAAAAATTTAGAGTTGTCTAACAAGAAGAGAGAAGTCTTTTCCTCTGTCAGCATCTGCTCCTTTTTTTCTTCCCCCCAGGATATGGGACTAGGATATGGGAATGTGGGAATCCTGCCCTTGTTTGCAAGCCACCTTCTCCCTCCCAGCTCAAGACCCCCAGAAAACATCTGCAGTAGCCCCATAATCACCAAGGCTTGGTTTTGTACATGACTGTGGCTTAACTGGAGAAGAACATGACAATTTAGGGGGCAAAAAAAATCTCAATATTATGAAGTAAAAGTAGCAAGTGCATTCCAGTATAACCCATGCATTGTTGGAAGGGACATTCCGGGTGTTTTTCCCCATTTCTGCACCTCTGTCTAGGAAAGCTTTTCCACCCTTGCACTGGGGAAGAGACCACACAAAGTGCAGTGTGTTTGGTGTGCTGAGGCTGGAATGACATCCAGCCCTGTGTCCCTGCAGCCAGGAGCGTCCCAGAAAACCACTGTGGCCTGAATGGTTTCAATCCTGAATTTTTCAGTGGAATTGGCTCCTGTAATTATCTGACTCCTTGCCAGCTGTTCCCACTTGCCCGAGGCTCTCCCACAGTGACAGCCACGGGGTTTTGAGCACCAAAAGTGAAATTTTTGCCCTGTGGCTGGTGGAGTGGAAAGGGAAGGGTTGGGAATTGTGCTTGAATTCAGCTAAGGGCTGCTCCCAAACTGTGTAGTGGTGGAGCCACTGTGAGAAGAAGACACAGAATCCTCCTGTCTGAAGCACAGCTCACATCTCTGGGTGAGGAGGAGGAGGAGGAAGATGGTCAAGGATTCAAGGCAGGGTTTAATTCATAAAACCATGGAATGTTTTGAGATGGAAGGGATCCTAAAGTTCATTCCAAGCCCCTGCCCTGAGTTGCTCCACTGTCCCAAGTGTCCTGGCCTTGGACACTGCCAGGGATCCAGGGGCAGCCACAGCTGCTCTGGGCACCCTGTGCCAGGGCCTGCCCACCCTGCCAGGGAACAATTCCTTCCCAACATCCCACCTAAATTTCCTTTTTGTCAGTCTGAACCTATTCCCCTTGTCCTGTCACTCCAGTTATTGTTGCAATGTCCCTCTCCAGCTTCCTTGTATCCCTTCAGGCCCTGGATGGAGCTGTGAGGTCTCCTCACAACCTTCTCTTCTCCAGGCTGAACAGCCCCAACTTTATTTATTAATATAATTTATTTATTCCCAATAAACCCCCATTTTTATATAACATAAGATGTGTATTTTTTCACTCCTAGGCCTGCTCTCTTTGTTTACTGTGTCAGGTGTTCCATCACAATTAATTAAAAAAAACCCTGCTCACAAAATTAAAAGTTGTGTTTTGCTGCTTTTTCTTTGGTGAAATAGAGTTTCTCCTGCTCTTCAAGCAGAAAAGTGAATTAAAGCATAGAAGTGAAATGATGATTGCATTAAATCCACCCTGATGAGCAGCCAAGGAATGCTTTGAGTCCCAAAAGGTGATGACTGTGGCATCATCAAGCAGCAGGGCCAACACCTCGGGAGACTCCCATGGGGAATCCTGTTCTTGCCCAGTCTTGCATGTCTGGGCTTGTTGGTTTGTCTCCAGCTCCTGGAATTTCAGGGAAGAAATGTCCTCTTGTTCCATCCCTGCATCACTGCCCAGCGTTCAGGAAAAAATTTCTCCATGGAAAGAGAGGTCAAACAATGGAACTGGGCTGCCCAGGAAAGAGGTGCATTCATTATCCTTGGAAGTGTTCCAGGAATGAGTGGATGTGGCCCTTCATGGTTTAGTGGCCTTGGAGGTGATTGATTAGAACTTGGATTGATGATCTTGGAGTTCTTTTCCAACCCTACTGACTCCATGAGTCCCTGATCCCCATGTTTTTTTGGCAAGTTGGGAAAAAATGCAAATTATTTTGTTGCACACAACAGGACCAAGACTGATGTCCAGAAATGTGAATGAACATTCATATTTTGCAGGGAGAAATCCTGGAAAAGAAAGATTTTACTCCATCTAATATGAATTAGATGCCAAAGGGAAGGACTGGAAACCTCACATCCCAGTCCTGAGCACCAGCATGAGCCCATCCATCATTCTCCTGGAATGCCCAGTATGGACCCTCATCCTGTTCTCCTGCAGAATTTCCAGCCCAAAAGGCATCTCCTGCTGGAATCCTGCTGCATTAACTCCTCTGGCAAACACCAAACATTTATCCAAAGTATCTGGATAATGGGACCAGGAAAACCCTACTCCAGCTTAGCCAGCCAAGCTCCAGCCCACTCCCATCATTCCCAATCCCAATTCATTAAAAACTGGGATCTGGAGTTAAACACAGCAGGAGGCAAATAACACAGGGTGGGAGTTGGCTTGGGTTGGTCCCTGTTTTGGTTTGGAATAATTTTTTCCCTGTTTTTTTGGGAATTCCAGAAGGACTTTTGGGGCTGGAGTGTGCCTGGCAGCTCCTGGGAATTGCTCAACATTTTTCAGGTTCAGCTCCTTGGTGGTGGGTTCCCAGTTCTGCTGGGTGCACATGGAATATTTAGGGATGGATGGGAATGAGAGGTTATGGATGAACAGATTCCCCCCAGGGATCCTTTCATTAAAGCCTGGATGGGCACACACCCAAACTGAATCCTGCCATGGAATTTGAGCTGTTTGGGTTATTGGGGATCCCAGTGGGGAAAGACTTGGCCAACACCCCAAAAACATTTCGGTCCTGCCTGGATGGGTCACGGAGCGTCCCAAAAACTCATCCTGTGTTGGCTCTCCTTGGAGGTGTAAGGAGGAAGATTTGGGCTTCCCAGAGTAAATCCCAGAATCATGGAGTGGTTTATGTGGGAAAGGAGATTAAAGCCCATCCCATTCCATGCCCTGCCATGAGCAGGGACACCTTCCACCATCCCAGGTTGCTCCAAGCCTCACCCAACCTGTCCTTGGACACTGCCAGGGATCCAGGGGCAGCCACAGCTGCTCTGGGCAACAATGGTTGGTGTTTCAGCTATGAAATTCTCTGGATTTAAGCTTATTGCCTTTTTTCCTCCCCAAATTTCTCCCATGCTGCACCACTACCTGACACAGGTAATTTTCCTTACGAGGCACCATCCAAGCTCATTTTGGTTTGGGACATGTGGAGGTGGGGGAAGGCGTGGCCATTCCAAAGTTGGGTTTAGGGTATCCAGCCTTGCCCCTGGATCTGTGGTGTTCATGCACTTTCCAAATTAGTGATGGGGAGAAAGGCTTTTTAAAGAAGATTCTATGGGAGGAGAGTAGGGCACAGGCAGCTCAAGTGACCTTGGACAATGAACCCCATGGATTTGATCAAATTTCCAACTCAAAATGTGGGTTCCCTGATATTGAACAGCAAAGGTGGGATGCTGCCTCAGGTACAGAACAATCCATGATCTACTGTCAGAAATACAAATTAAATTCTCAAAGGAGATGTCAAACCCTCAGGCCAGTCCCAAGCTCCCAATCTTTACGGAGAGGAGCTCAAATGTCTCACCACAAGCACCAAAACCTCATTCCCCACAAGATTCCCACTTCTATATTTATTATTATTTTATTGTGTGATGTGGCCTGAGATGTTCACTGCCCTAATATTTCAAGTGGTGCCTTTTTTTCCAAACATTCCAAGATTTTTCCTGAGACCCAACAGCCAGCAAAATATGTTTGGGTTTTGTGTTTTGTTTTGTTTTTTTTTTTTTTGTTCTTACCATAAATATCCTCTGTGCATGGCTCCTGATGTGATGAAGTGATGGATGTGAAGCTCGTTGGCATTTCCAAAGTCACGCTCCGGATTCCTGCTTCAATCTGACCCCAAACAGATCGTGGGGATGAGCTGAGCTCTGCTCCTAAGCCTCACTCAACTGCTGTTTGTACTGCTGAGCTCATTTATAAATTTGTCACCAATTTCTAAAACTAGAGGAGTCGGAAAATGATGGACAACCTTGAGGAAGGCAGGGAGAAAAGCCAATCTGGGGCTCTTCAATGCCCAAATTCCCATTACAGCTGCTGCAATTTGTTTGTTCCCAGAGCAAAAAAGCACCTGGGAATTTCTGTGTGGAGAATAAACAATGAAAAAAAAATAACTCAGGCAGTCTCCTGACTGTAATTTAGGCAGTGACCAGCAGAAATAAAAGTTATATTTGAGTAAAGGAAGCTGGAAGGGGGAACATGCAGTGGGTCAGGGCAGTGCTGGGCGCTGCGAATAGGAATAAAATGAAGTTAATAATAAACAGCTCCGCTGCTCTTTTAAAGGCCTTATTTCTCCAACACATGCAGAAAGTTAAAGTTACAACTCTGTGAAATTTCTGCTGGCTGCCTCATCTGTTTATCATTGCCTCCCTGGATGCTGGTGGTAAGAATTCCGGCTTTTGGAATAATGTTTGTGGTAGGTGGTCCCTTCAAAGCCGCTCCCTTGCACCGAGCCAGCTCGATTTGCTGGGCGAGACTTTGCTCGTGCAAAGTTTTCCCTTCAACTGCATCCAGCGCCGTGATCAGCCAGTGCAAGAGAAACTACTGTGCTCTGACTCCCCTCTCGAGCCACTCAGACACTTTGAAGTGGATTTTTTCCCTTGATTTTTGAGGCCAGAGAAGCTGTTAGGGTTTTTCCCCCCCGCCCCTCCCCTTTCCTCCATTCCCAAGGGAAAAATAAAACATTTATACACATGCTGGTGCTCTATATTTATCAACAGAAAGTCTAAATATAGCGTTGTTTTTACACCCATTGCTGGGGCTAACCCAGCCATGAAATAAACACACTTTCTGCTTTCTAAAATTACATTTAAAAAAAAGCAGATTACAATTATTATGGCCATTATTATGGCATCAAGACAGAAACGGAATTGCTTTCCCTCTGTGTGTTCATCTAAAGGAGGAAGCTTCATACTCTCTTCAATAAACTACATAGACACTTTCCACCAAGAAGGGACAGAATTTAAAAAAACCACAAGGCTCCAAAGTAAGAATTTAATCTTTTTTTTATAAAGATTAATGTCATAAATCAGCACAGCCACTGTCCCACAGGCAGACACTGATGTGAAGTGCAGCTGAGCTCACACTGTGGAAGATATGAGTGCAAGCACAAAAGTCAGACAAAATCTTTGAAAAATTCCTCAGTCAGTTCAGAACCCTTTTCCCCAATAGTAAAAGAAAAAGGAAAAAGCAACAGGTTTGTTTGGGTTAATGCTGCACTGCTCCTGAGGCAAAAAAATGCTCACAAATAAAACACACACAGGGACCTCTGTGTTTATTTAGCTTTTGCCAAATTCTAGAAATCCATGAGACTCCAGGCAGTTTGCTAATTCTAAAAGTCCACGAGACTCCAGGCAGCGAATATTCCAAGAGAGACTAAAAAAAAAAGAAGATGGGCAGGAAAAATTCCAGGGTGAAGATGGGCAGGAAAAATTCCAGGGTGAAGATGAGAAGCAAAAATTCCAGGGGAAAACCTGGGATAAAACCACAGAGTTTCTCTTGAGATCCATTACTCCCACAATTGATGAGCAACTGGAAGAGGCACCACTGGAGAGCAGTGACTCTTTAATTGCAAATCAATGGATGCTGTAGGTGATGGATCCAATGTTTTAAATGTTGATTTTTAATAATTGTTGCTTCTATATTGGTTTCTAAACTATTTTATAATTGTTTCTCTATGTCATTGGTTAAACTCCCCTGGAGCCAGCAGCCCATTCCTGAACTTCTGTGAGCAGCAGCTCCTTCTCAATTCCCCATCCTGGAAAGGCACTGGCAGGAGGGCTTCAGCTTCCTTGGAGAGCCTTTATGTGCTCTAGGGAGCCCAGAGATGGAGCCCCTAAATCAGGCCCTAAATCAACTCCTAAATCAGCCCCTAAATCAGTCCTAAATCAACTCCTAAATCAGGCCCTAAATCAGGCCCTAAACCAGCACCTAAATCAGCCCCCTAAATCAACTCCTAAATCAGCCCCTAAATCAGGCCTAAATTATCCTCTAAATCAGTCCCTAAATCAGGCCCTAAATCACCCTAAATCAGGCCCTAAATCAACTCCTAAATCAGCCCCTAAATCAGCCCTAAATTATCCTTTAAATCAGGCTCTAAATTAGCCTCTAAACCAGCCCCTAAACCAGGCCCTAAATCAGCCTCTAAATCAGCCCATACATCAGCCTCTAAATCAGTCCCTAAACCAGGCCCTAAATCAGGCCCTAAATCAACTTCTAAATCAGCCCCTAAATCAGGCCCTAAATCATGCCCCAAACCAGCCCCTAAATCAGGCCCAAACCAGCCCAAACCATTCTGTGACTCTGTATTTATAGAATATATAGAATATACAGAATCCCCTCTGATTCTGTGAATAATAAATTCTATATTATTCTAATCAAATCTTACTGTTCTCAAGGTTTTAATTTCACATTCCCTGCTCCTGGCAGTCAGGATTCACACTGATTTTCTCGTCCTCCAGCTGGCAGCAGATGGAGAATTCCTTGAGAGCAGCACTCGGTGATGGGCAAGGCTGGGAGCAGTGCTGGGGTGGTGTGGCTACCCCAAATATTTGGAATTTTACTTCTTTCCCTTTTAAAACCATGTTGCTTTCCCCCCTGCTGCAGCCCCCACATCCCTCCTCCCTGGCATCCAAGTTGGTGAGCCCTTTCCCAGCAATTTTGGGCTGGAAGGAAGGCAGGAGAAGGAGGAAAAAATTAGGAAATTCTTCCCTATGGAGAAGCTGCTGTGTGTCCCAGGATTGCTTTCAGCTGAACCACAGGCTGAAATTACATTGTTCAAAATGTTCAGAAAAGTGATAGAAAAACAAACCTCAGTTTCTTCTTGGTGTTTCTGTTTAAGCCTTGGCTGGGCTTCCACTGGGCAGCTAAGAGTGAAAAAAAAGTTGGTTTTTTTGGTTATTTTTTTTTTCCAAATGTGAAAAAATCCTGTGTTTAAAACCAGCAGTGGGCAGAAAACACTTCTGGGGTGTGGGTGAACATGCATGTGGGCACTCAGCTCCCATTTCTGGGAGGATCCACTGTATCCCTCAAGAATGGTTTCTCAAGAGGCCAGATACGTTCCTTTGAGTTTTCCCAGGAAATCCCTGTTGAGGCAGCAGCTGTCCAACATCCCATGGGGATCACCTGAGTGGGGTGGGCTTTTCCTTGCCCTGGGCACGGGGAATTGGCACGTTTGGGGTGGATGTCCCCCCCAGTGGTGCTTGTCCCCACCCCAGTGCCCAGTGCCGGCCTTTCCTGTTTGGATGTTAATGGGATAACTCTGCCAGGGGCTTTGAAGATGAAGGAGCAGTCTGGACAAACAGGGCCAGATAAACACAGGGATTCATCTCCAAGCAGCACCACTCCTGGAGCGCTCCCAGCTCCTTTTCCCAGCATCTCCACAGGCTGGAGGAAGCCCAGGTCACCGCTGAGCTCTCCTTCCCCCCTTCCCAAGGCAATCCATCCCATTTGATCCGTCCCTGCAGGATGCTGCTGGGAGCACACACGGGTTAATTGAGCAGCATTAACCCGAGTCAAACTATAACCCGCTGGGTAAACATTGCCCTATTGTTTCTGGGGATTACCGTGCTGGGAAGTCATTAATAACCTGGAAATACAGTTCCATTTATCTTTGTTTATTAGCTGCTTTTGGCAGACTCCGGGAGCGTCCCTCTGGAGCTCCTGGAGCGTCCCTGCTCTGACATCAGCCCAGCTCCAGCCCCTGTAAAGTCAACAATCTGATTTGGTCATTAATCTTCCACTTCAAAAGGGCAGGCGGGAGGTGCAGGAGGAACATCTCACATCTGCTCTTCCACTTGCTGCTGGCTGGGGCTGGCTCCAGATAAAAGCCTGGTCTGGGATCCCCCTGCACTGGCAGACCGCCCCAGCATCCCCAAAAACCCTTCAGGAATTCACCTCACCCCTCATTTGCACTTCCAGGTAAAGGGGACTTGAACCCTGAGGAACCCTGAGGACCTGGAGGTGTTCCACACCTCAAGGAACTGCATCAGGTGACCAAATCTCATCCCTGGTACCCTAGTAGGCCCTTCCAAGGATACAGCTCATTTTGGAGCTGAAGACCATGAACTTTGCTCCAGATTCCACCACTGGTGGCTCCAGAGCCCACCACTGGGTCTGTGGCTGCAGAGGAAGCCCAAAGCTCACTGCAGACCTGCCAGGAGCAAGGCAGGACCTCAGAGGGGAAGGTCCATCAGCACAAAGGTATCACCTCCTCCAGCTCAGTGTGGAGTCACTCCTACATCCCTTATCCAGCCTTTTGAACAGATCAGAATCAAAAATTCCACTAAACTTGTTGCAGGAACAAATTAGAATCACAAAACCCACTGGATTTGCTGGAGGAACAAATCAGATTTAGAAAACCCACTGGGTTTTCTGGAGGAACAAATCAGAATCAAAAATTCCACTAGACTTGCTGCAGGAACAAATCAGATTTAGAAAACCCACTGGGTATTCTGGAGGAACAAATCAGAATAAAAAATTCCATTAGATTTGCTGGAGAAACAAATCAGAATTAGAAAACCCACTGGGTTTGCTGGAGGAACAAATCAGAATTAGAAAACCCACTGGGTTTGCTGGAGGAACAAATCAGAATGAAAAATTCCACTAGACTTGCTGGAGGAACAAATCAGACCTAAAAACACACTGGGTTTGCTGGAGGAACGATTTGACATGTTGGAAATGCTCAACCCCTTTATTATTGTGGGAGGGAGGACTGAAAACACTGTTAAAACAATTTATTCTTCACTAATTGCATTTTTTCCCTGCTGCCACACCTCCAGGACAGGAGTTACTGCAAGGAGGGAAGCAGGAGAAGGCCGTGAGTGAAGAATTCCTTGTGGTTAAAGGCACCTTGGAGCCATCGCTGCCAAAGCAAACCCAGCATTGTTTTTCCTGGGCAGGGTTTGCTCCTTGTGCTCCAAACATTTGCTTGCCAAAATCATTTCCTCAAACCACAAATGCAAAATTTTGCTTTCCATGTCCAGAGCCTTTCACTTGCCCTGGGAAAATTCCCAGCTGCTCTTATGTGGGAAAACCTTCATTGAAGTGAAAGTTTTGTTAAACTCCATTAAAATTTCAAGAAATTTCATGGTTTCACCAGGATATTATTTTGTTTATTTACCTCTGTGGGTAAAAAGGAAGATGCCAATCTCTCTTCTATATCACCTACAAGGACACTTGCTTTCATTTGTCATTTTAAAGAGAGGGATATTTTATTTTATTTTATTTTATTTTATTTTATTTTATTTTATTTTATTTTATATTTTGTTTGTTTTATTTAATTATTTTATTTTAGTTTGTTTTATTGTTTTATTTTATTTTATTTTATTTAACTTTATTTTATTTTATTTTATTTTATTTTATTTTATTTTATTTTATTTTATTTTATTTTATTTTATTTCATTTCATTTCATTTCATTTCATTTCATTTTATTCTATTTTTTATGCTCCCCAGCCCTCCAGGAGAGGTGACGTGGGGCTGGGTGGGTGGGGTGAGATCTCTCCTCCTTCCTTTCCTCTTGTTCCTGCTTTTGCCCTGGATGCTTTTCTGATATTGAAGATTAGGTCCCAACCCCTCCAGGCAAGGAGGAACTTTCAATGTGCATCTCCCACATCCTAAAAGGATGCTTTAATCACTGAGATATTGCATAAGGACAGGGAGGGAGAGGGAAGATAGGCCCTTTTATTTTGCTTTCTTTAGCGCAAAACCCAGCAGCGGTTTCAAAACCTCCTGAGCCCTCCAGGTGATGAAACCACCTGAAAAGACACCTTGATCTCCCTGGACTTTGCAAAATTCTCTGATTTCCATGAATCTTCAACTATTCCTCTCCACATCCCCTTGGACCTGGCTGCCTGGTTGAGGAGGATACAAATCCCCAAACAACCCTAGAAGTGTCCAAGGCCAGGCTGGATGGGTTAGTGGAAGGTGTCCCTGCCCATGGCAGAGGGTGGGAATGGAATGGGATTTAAGGTGCCTTCCAACCCAAACCATTCTGGGATTCCATTATAATCTCATTCCAAATATAAATATAAATATAAATATAAATATAAATATAAATATAAATATAAATAGAAATAGAAATAGAAATAGAAATAGAAATAGAAATAGAAATAGAAATAGAAATAGAAAATAAAAGTAAAAATATAACTATAAATACAAATATATTTATCTAAATCTAAACATAAATCTATAGAAATAGATTTCATAAATCCATAGAAATAGATTTAGAATATGTCACATCCCGTGTGTGATTTCTGATGTCACTTTGTATCTGTGCTCACCCATAGTGCTGCTGCTCACGGGGATGTGCTCCACCGCATATCCAAGGAGGAATTAAAGCAGTATTTTAATTAAAACCGATCTGATTTGATTGTGGAAATGCTCCGTGTGTGTCACACCTGCCCAGGTGTGTCCTGCAGAACAAGCCCGGTGGCTTTGGAGGGCATTTTTGGGGAAACACAAGGAATATCCCTCCCGTCCTGTCCGATATTACAGTTCAGTATTAAATACCCTTAAAAATGAATAAAATCACAAGCCTTGGGATGATTTTCCTGCCTTTATTATAAACTCAGGCGGGCAAAGGGAAAAAAAAAAAAATCAAGTTTTTGCGTGTCATGTGCATCCTGTCAGAGGAAACATTCCCGGGTGATTTTTTGGGAGATGCCCGCGGGCAGGAGCGGTAGTTTAACCATTAAGCCGAGCTCAAGGCGGAGCGGGCTCGGTGCCTAAGGTGAGGAGGGCACGAAGAAAGGAACGCCAGAGCTTTGATCTGCTCCAGGTGTTAATTTGGGAGATTTGGGAGCTGTTAGGAAGCCGGGGCAGCGCATCCCGCGGGTTTATCAGGGCCGGGATTACCTAGGCTGAGGGCAAACAATCTCAGCCGGGACAAACAGGGCGGCTGCCACATGAAAGTGCCACCCGAGCTGGCCGTCCCTTAATGGGGACGCTGGTTTTAATGGGGACTTTCATCTCGGCGCTTCTGAAAGCCACGGGGGTTGGGGAAAAAAAAACAGGAGGAAAAAGCGGATTTGGAGCCGGGAGAAGTCACCTGCTGCTCGGGCAAACACCCGGGATGGGGCTGTACTGGGGGATAAAACACAGCCTTCATTTCCAAAGGGTGGGAGGAGACAAGCCATGAGGAGGGAGCCAGGGGAAGGGAAAGAAAAATATGAGAAGTTAGAGGCAATTTTCCCAATATCTATTTATCCAAATCCCAGATTCTCCAAGAGATGCTGTTCCCTCTCCTACACACCTTCCACCCTTGAAGGCCTCTGTGGTTGCACCCACCACTACCAAACCTTGAAAATGCATACATAAAAACTGCAAAAATTTCACTTTCAAATAAATGCCCTGTTTGTTTGAGAGGTTGTGGGATGTCATTTTCACAATGGAGGAAAATGCTGGTCCCCGAGGGCAGGATTAATATTGGGATCCGGGAGCTTAACACCTCATGGTTTGTCTCAATCTGTTGATTTTAAACAACAGACCTTTAATTGAAGCAAAAAGATGACTTGAAAACCCTTTAAAAATAAGCAGAACCCATATTTCACCTTTCTGGTGTTGAGGACAAATGTAAGAATCAACAGAATCACTGTTTTCAATCAAACAATATCCAAATAATAAACACTGAGGAGGAAATCCCTCAGCACCTATTTGTAAGAAGTCACCACCACAGACCTGCCATCGACATTTTGTTGCTTACAGAAATACCCACAGGGCACAAAATTTCTTGCAGCCTAAAAACTTCTCCAGCTGAACCCAGATTAGTTTTTGTTTTTCTTCAGTGCCATCATTTTCCCCCTCCATCCCACACCGCTGGATTGCGACAGGCTGGGAGCGGGAGGAGCAGCACCGTGAATGTGACACTTCCCAGAGGTGACAGATAAGCTGGGGATGCTGGTGGCTCCCGAGGCCACCCCAGTGCCACGTGTGGTGGGAAGGAGCACCTCTGCCCTCTCCTGGGGCAGCACAGCCTGACCTGGCCTCCACAAGGGTTTCACAGCCTCTGGGCATTCAAATTCAGCCCTTGTGACGGCTGGAGCAGCACAGAAGCTACAAAGATGTGGAAATGAGGCGGTGCAGTTCCAAACCTGGGCACTGAACCTCACCAGGGATTGAGATTCCTTGCCTTTATCAGGGAGAATTCCAAGAAGGGAATTTTTAAGCTCCTCTAAACCAGCACACCCCTCCCTCTGGATCATCCTTCCCTTTGGCTCATCCTCATCTCGCTCTCACTTGTGGTCCAGGCTCTCTTCTTTTTATTTTCTCTGGCTGCCTCTAATTTGTGGCCATCCAGCAACTGCTGCTCGAGGTTTGCTGGGCTCAGCCCCCTCAGCAGCAGCAGCAGCTCCCTGCAACCACAGCCATCCCAGGAAAATGGGGATGGAATATTGGCCCTCTGAGTGTTTAACAGCATCTGAGAATTCCAGCAATTCCCAGAAGACCCCGAGGAATGCAGAGCAAGAGGAGGAAGAGCCATGCCCAGAACTGACTCCTTTTTTAATTTCTTTTGGGCTGTGGAAAGTGGAGCCAAGGAAAAGCTGGGATAACGAAGCCCATGGTGGTTTTAATTAGCTGTGAGCCAGGAATGTGGGGGCTGATTGTATTTGTTTAATGATGGATAAATATGGAATGGTGTGGGTGGGTGGGTTTGTGCAGGAGATGATCCAGGAGCCTCTAATGCATGGGGAATATAAGGAATGTCACTGCAGCACAGTCACATCCCTGCTGGGCTCATCCAGGAAGGCTTGGGACTGGTCCTTGGGCTTGTTCCCAGTGTGCCAGGGAAGGAGATGTCTTGGGAGACAGCCCTGGCTGTGGCTGTGCTTGCAGGGGTCACACCTGGAGCAGGATCAGGTGCTTTGCCTGGAGAGAAGCTGCACAAAGCTCCCCCAGGGGAAGAACTTGGTCCTGGGAACCCCCTCCTTCCATATCCCAACTGCTCCCTGCTGGTCACTACAAGGCTCTTAACCCAAAGGACCATAAATCATTGTTGGATTATACCCTTTTCTGACCCAGAGATGGGGCAACTGAGAGGCATTTTATTCCATTTTCAGTCTCATGTGAAGGGTGAGACAATACAGATGTTACAGTTCACGCCATCACAATCAGAAGCCAAACTATTTCCTAATTACAATCCATTATAAGTGTTTTTTGGCCTATCAGCTTTTGCCCCACAATGCTGCTAATGCTTCTAAGACAATAATCTAAAATCATCCCTTGTTGGTCCTACTACAATGCACCTTTCATAGTTCTATTTCTCCAAAGGATCTAGTCTTATTTGCAAGGCTAAACAAATCCAACAAATCCATTTCCCACATGGCTTTTTGGTGGTGTTTTTATCCCAAATTAGTCTGAGCAGGGAGGATCCTGTCCATCTCTCACTGTGCTACAGAGAGCAAAGCCCAAGCAACCAAGAGCAAAGGATGGGAACACCTGGGGTCAGTCCAGATATGGTGTGATCAGCAATAACCAAACCTTTTGAACTGTCCCGTGGGACCATTCCCTCTCTCCCATGTGGGGCACAATTAGATGGTGTCCCTTTCCCCCAGACCACCACAGACAGTGGATAATGGCTTGGTTTAAGGAGGTATTAGAGCTGGGGTTCTGCCCTAGGGTGTTTCCAGGGTCTGTTGGAGGTGGTGGAAGATTTCTCTGTGATTGTGCTGCAGCTCATGAGTGGCTGGTCAGCAGGGGAAGACACCCAGGGTGGAATCCTGCACCTGGAATTTCAGCAGGAGGAGCAAAAGGAGCCTTGCTAGTCATGCTGCCCTCTCTGGCGTTGAAACACCTCAGCTCATCGGACACATCAGTGGGGAGGCAGGGTTTCCATGACTTCATTGGGAGGCACCTCCAAAGTATTCCTGGTACAGCTCTGATGCAAAGAGCTGTGATGGAAAGTCATGAAAATACACTGGAAAACATGCTGCGTGCTGCAGGAGCACTTTGAACTGGAATAAAATTTGCTGAAATATGCCCAGAGAAGGGTAATGAAGCTGGGGAAAGGGCTGGAGCCCCAGGAGTGGCTGAGGGAGTTGGGAAAGGGGCTCAGCCTGGAGAAAAGGAGGTTCAGGGGGGACCTTGTGGCTCTGCACAACTCCCTGACAGGAGTTGTGGTAAGGTAGGGATTAGTCTCTCCTCCCAGGGAACAAACTGAGAGGAAAAAGCCTCAAGCAGTGCCCAAGGAGGTTCAGGTTAGATATTGGGGACCACCAAAAGGATTGTCAAGCACTGGAATGGGCTGCTCATGGCAGTGCTGGTGTCACCATCCCTGGAAGTGTCCAAATGGGGTGTGGATGTGGCACCTGGGGACACAGTTCAGTGGGGCTGAGTGAGCAGCTGGACTCAATGATCTCGAGGGCCTTTTCCAAATTAAATGTTGGGTGAAAATGTTTTCCACACAGAGGTTTAGGGAGGTTTCTAAAGCTGGGTTGCTGACAGGAGGTTCTTTTATGTGCCATTGGACAGTTTATATAAAATAGACTTAAAACCTTGACCACCCTCTTCCCACCCCAGCCTATTTTATCCCCAAACCCTCAGGGCTTGGGAGATAATCCACATGGAGAAACTGCATCTCCCATGACCAGGAATGCTCCAAGCTCCCTACCATGGCTTGCTGCTGTCCACCAGCACGTGGGATGAGAGCCTGGAGTATCAGACAGGCCCTGGGAGCTGCAAATCCCCACCTCAGGGTGCCTCAGCCTTGCTGAGGTGACCCCACGGATTTGTCCCAGCGTCGCCGATCGAGGAGCTCAGAGCAGCCAGAGCTCCCATCTTGCTGGAAGATGCAACAACTGTGGCTGCACCTCCAGCATCACTTCCCTCCCTCTCTCTGGGCTGATCTAAGCCCCCAGCCTGCAGCCCCCAGCCGCGGGGAGCTGCTCCTTTATTACCCTTTTCCTTTCTGGCGCAGCAGCCGAGGACAAGCCGGAGGGGCGTCCAGGGCCGGGCCTCTCTGGAAGCTCCAGCATCTGGAGCTGCAGCCCGTGGCTGAGTCCTTTCAAGAGTGCAGCCAGGCAGCTGCCGAGCACATGTGAGGAGGGAAAGGAGCTGCCTCTTGCTCCCAGGGATGCTCTGATGAAGCCTCTTGCCCTCAGCAGCTCTCTCCTGGCTGGGGTGGCTTCCTGGAGCCTCTGAGAGCTGCAAGTTCAGGGCTGGGAGAGGAGGCAGCTCCCAGGCCAAAGGTGAACCCCACAGGGGAATTTTGTTCTCTTTAAAGGTCACTGGAAGATGGGGATGTTTGGATCTGGGGTTTAGATGTTCAGATCTTTTGTGCTCCAAAGAGTTCAAGCAGCAGAGCAGAGAATCACAGAGTCAAAGCGTGGTTTGGGTTGGAAGTGCCCATCCAGCCCCACCCCTGCCATGGGCAGGGACACCTTCCACTATCCCAGGATGTTCCAAGCCCCAAAGTCCAGCCTGGCCTTGGACATTTCCAGGGATCCAGGGGCAGCCACAGCTGCTCTGGGCACCCTGTGCCAGGGCCTGCCCACCCTGCCAGGGAACAATTCCTTCCCAATATCCCATCCAGCCCTGTCCTTTGACAGTCTGAACCCATTCCTCCTTGTGCTGGCACTATATTCCCTTATAAAAAATCTCCCTCCATCTCTCTTCTAGGCCTCCTTCAGGTACTGAAAGGCTGCAAAAATGCTTTGAACATCCTCAAAATGTCAGGACGGAACTTTCCTAGCAGAGTCCACTCTCAACCTCCTAGGAAATAATTTAGCAGCTTTTGCCTGTTGGGAGACCTGCACCAGTGAACCTCCATTTGCTGCGTGGACAATAAAAATTAGAAATATTTTTATTTCTTCACCTCCTGCATGTTCTCCTTACCGCTTGGGACATTTTTTTGGTACATAAAGAGTTTGGTCCCAAAGAAAAGTTAAGAACTTTCTGGAGATGGAATTATGATGCGGCATTAAAACAATCTCTTCCTATCATTACTGATTTAGGGCAGGAGGCTGCCCCTGTCCCCCAAAACAGCATCCAGAGATGTGTCACATCCTCCATCCCCTCCATCCTAACAGGCATAAATTAAATCTGCCTCTGGGAGAAGCTCTGGAGTGGGGAGCTCTGGAGGAAAAGCAAGGTGTGCTCCAGAGGGAGGTTTGGATTTGCTGAGGTTTGAGCTTTGCGTATTTAGCAGGGCTGGGAACACATCAATGTGCATTTTTCCCTTTCCTTGGTCATTTTTCCCTGCCTCTTGCTTTCCCTCTTGCCCATCCCTGGAAGGACAGAACCTGCTGTGGGAAGTGGAGCAGGAGGTGAAGAGCTGCCCTACAGACAGAAATTCCCTGTTTTCCTCCCACACGTGCCCATGCTCATCGGTCATTCCCCAGAATTAACATCCCACTCCCAGCCCTGCACAGGGCCAGCTTTGGGGTGATGGAGAAAACATTGCCTCTGGCTCTGCATCCTGCCAAGGGAGAATCCATGGGAACTAATCCATGTTTTCCCTGGGGGCAAGGCTGTGTTTTCCCTGGGGAAAAAGCCGTAATTTCCCTGGGAGCGGCGGGGGAATTTTGCAGAACGCAGCTAAGCCTGCTCGGCAGCCGCTGCAGGATGTGGGGGTTTGCTCTGCCAAGAAGAAATTAAATAATAAATAGGAGGAGGGAAAGCCTTGCAGCCTGCTCTCACTTTCACTGATTTAATTCCAGCAGTGCTAATTTTGGGAACGCCAGCCCTGCCTCGCACGGGTCCCTCCCTGGATCCCAACCTCTCACTGACTGGCAGACAACGCTCTCCTTCTCCTGCTTTTCCATCTTCCATGGACTGGTGGGGGGGAAACAACACCCCCATTCCCAAATTCTTAGCACCCCAAGCCAGCAGAGTTTGGGAGAAGTGCTAGAATGGATGTAAACAGGGAATTACACCCTTCCAGCTGCACGTGGGGTTATAATTACCCGGGAATGCAGCGCGGCCGCTGGTGCATCAGATGCGCCACGCTGTCGCCAAATTTGCAGATGTTCAGCCTTACTTTTATTAAGCATGACAATGCCCAGCAGGATCTATTTTCCCTGATTATCCTCAAATGGAGAGGAATATTAAAAGGCAGGATAATTAAAAATAGATGCCGAAACAAAAGGATGTGTCTACAATTCTTTTTCGTAGCGCTTTGAAATAGTTCGAATTTCTCGGCTGGCTCATGTGTACAGGGAAGCCAAAGGATGTCTTAAATTCAGACATATGTCTTCATTCTGTTTAATGTGCCAGAACAAAAACAGAGCTCGGGACCACCATGAATTGATTTGGAAGCGACGGCTCCTCGTCCCAACTCTGCCAGACTCCAGGGCAGATTTTGCAGTGAGGATATAATCGCTTCCTACAAGATAAGGGGGGAAAAAAAAGAGGGATGTGGAGCCTCTCTGCTGAATTTGGTGTTGTGGATGTTGCATGGGGAGTGTCCCCAGGAATAAACTCGGTGTGATTTTTTAAAGCCCACATGCAGTGGTGTTTTCCAGAAAGGCTTTGCAAGAGGAATTTCCTTAAATCCCTCTGTCATTTGAGGCAGGCTCTGAAATAATCATCCTGCCCTGAGTTTCTTTGGAGCATGGGGATTCAAGGAGAGCAAGCAACCTGATTTGAAGGAGATCCAGCCAGACAGATGGCAAATTAAGGGCCCTGGCACAGGGTGCCCAGAGCAGCTGTGGCTGCCCCTGGATCCCTGGAAGTGTCCAAGGCCAGGCTGGATGGGACTTGGAGCAACCTGGGATAGTGGAAGGGGGTGAAATGGGATGAGCTTTAAGGTCCCCTCAAATTCAAACTGTGCCATGATGCTGTGATTCTAACACAGCACATTTGAGAGCTGGAAAATTCAGGTATTAGTAATGGGAAAAGGGAAACTCAGGCCAGGAAATGGATCTTATGCACAAAAAAAAAAAAAAAAAAAAGGCCAAAAGGCACAGGTTAAACTTTGCAAAGGTGCACAGCTTCAGGAGGAAGGAAAGAGGGGCACAGGGTGAGGGGCTGGGAGTGGTGCCTTCAGACCCAGAGACATGGCAGGGATAGCTGGGAGGATGAGGAATGAGGCTCCAGAGGATGGGATTTGGGATAGCTGTGGCTCAGTGGGTGGTGCTGGATGCTGCCTGTGGAGGGAGAGGCAAAGCTCTGACTCGTGTGAATCCACGGCCACCCCCATCCAAACCCAAAGCCAACCCCAAACCCAAAGCCAAGGATTCAACCTCTGCTCCATCTCTGCACACTCCCCAGCATCTGGACACCAAGCCACGAGTTCTAATTGGATGTTTTGGGCCAAGATGGGAAGGAAAGTTGAGAGAGTGAAGAGGTAAAACCCCAATCCCAAAGCCATGGATCCAGCACAGCCTTGCAGGGACTGGGGGTGCCCTGGCAGAATCCCAAAGGTCAGGCTGGAATGGGCCAAGCTCAGCATGGAGGAGGCTCAGCCACCATTTCCTGGGCTGTAGGATAGGATGGTTTCCTGGGAAGAGATGGGAACTGTGTTTTCCCCCACCCACCTACCCCAAATGCAGCTTTACAAAACCAGACAAAGATTTTTCAAACCCTTTTTCAAGTTTCAGGTTCTTTTTTCATCCAGCTTTGTGTGGAACAGCTGATGTGTCCTGTGGTTCCTCCACCCCAGAGAAGCTGAGGGATGTAGCACCGGCTGCAAAAAGTTAAAACCAGCTCAGAAATTCATCTTGGTGCCTAAAGCTGAACCCAGACACTGATCTGGAAAATCCCAAGCCTGATCTAAAGGGATCTAAATCTTCCAGGCACCATGGCTGTGGTCTGAAATCCCTCAAGACACCACGACTTAGGCTCAGGGTCTGTATTGTATCCTGCAACTGATGGCAAACATTCCAGAAGCCCTCAGGGAAGGCATTGAGGTGGTCCTGTCCCCCAGACCTACCCCAGAATTGCCAAATTTCACCAAGCTCTTGACTTGCTTCCCACTCTTATCTGCAAAGTATGTTTTTTTGTGGTAGGTTTTAGTCAGGGCAGTTTCCCATGAAGACAAAACTTGGGCAAGTGGTGGCAGAGGCAGCAGGGCAGCCTCAAATCCTGTTTTTTCCTTTGGAAGTGCCCAGGTTGTCACCTCTGGAGGACACCTGGAATTGTCCAGTGCCTGTGGGCTGTGTTTTCTGGCTGTGTTTCAGTCTGGGAGAGTGCAGCAGCTCCCATATCAGTGGGGTTGTATTAATCTCACTTTGTGGTTGCCAGTGTTTTCGGGAATCCTCCCAAACATCCCAGCAGCAATGGGATTTAAAAGCGGTTTAATGACTTCCTGCTGGCTGCAAATGTCCAGGCTCCTGCTGACTCCTTGGGATGGGGATGCCCAAAAATGGATTTGCAAATGTACACCCATCCAGTGTTTGTTTTCTCTCTTCTCCCCACATAGAAATAACCACTGCTCACCCTTGCAGATGCTTTGGGGCAATTGGAGGACCCCATAAAAGCAGGAAGGGAGGTTTGGGAAGCAGGGAAATGGCCAGGAAGGTGATGCTGCTCCCAAGAGGAGCAGGATGGCCACCTGAGCTCCAGCAGCACCGACTGGAACTGTTCCTGCTTCTCCCATGGCAGAGCAGTGTGGGATGATGAGGGCTTCCCCCCACCCCAGGAACAGAGGAAGTGAGGAGAACAGAAAATTACTTATTCCAGGAGGAAACATAGATCAAGGAGCCAGATTTCCTCTCCATAAATCTCGTTCAAGCACAAGTTCTGTCTTCCCAACACTGCTCTCACTCTGAGCAGTTTCCTGGGGCTTCTCCAGAATGCTCCCAGGCTCTTCTGGATGGAGGTGCTGGGGTTCAGGGAATTATCCCTGCCCTCTCCTGTGCCTGGGTGTCCAGCAGCTCCCCTGGTTTGGCCTGCTGGTGGAGCCCTGGGAGTGCAGGGGTGGCTCCAGACCCTCAATTCACAAATGGTCCCTGACCCTCTGGGACACCTCAGTCCCAAAGGTGTCCCTGAAGGACCAGGTGAGCACAAAGTGCTGGGTAAATAACCCTGGTTGATGTCCAAAAACTCTATTTTCCAATCTCCTTTTAAGTTCCCTGGCACCTCATTATCAAGGTTTTGGCGAGTTGTTCTCTCCACCTCCCCCTTGTGCCTCTTGCAGCCAGCACATAAATAAATTGGGTAAGATGTGACTGTCCCAAAGTGTCAGGGATGGGGGTCACCCTCCCACCCCCACCTTCACCCCACAGGACCCAGCAGCTCCCTCAGACCAGTCCTATTTGGTACAAAGAAACAATCCATGGGTTTCCTACACATTTTTTAGTCACTCTGTTTGTACACACTCAATAAAAGAGATCAAGGAGAGAAAAATAACCCCCAACCTAAACCAAACACAGCCCTTCAAGCTTTGTTTTCTCCCACACTCGTTAAGTGCTAAACCAACATCTGGATGCTCTATAAATGTGTTATTTAAGGAGAGAGAGAGTTCCCCAGAAGTGCTGATCTGCACTGTCCCTGTCCCTGTGGCTGGCAGTGGGGCTCAGTGGCAGCTCCTTGCATTGAAGTGACTCTTTTGTAGTCTCGGTGTCTGTGCCACTGCCAGGGCCAGCAATTACCACATTAAAAATACTTGCCAGCCTCATTAAGGGGCTCTGCCTTGCAACATCCAGCGGGGAGCCTGATTTAAAGGCAGGATTGCCTTGCTCAGACAGGGATGGAGCCTGTGGGATCACCAACACAGTTATCCCTCTCCCTTTCCCCTCAGTGATCAGGACGGATTTGCTCTACGAGGAGGGAGGGATGTCTGAGATCTTTGACTCTGCTGCTGGCACAGCTGAGGTGATGGGGGGTGAAGTGCTGTGGCTGCTCCAGGAGTGCCCAGCATTTGGGCTTTGGGACCTTTTGTCACAACGTGGTGGCACCTCTTTGGGGACCATCACGTCTCGCCACCATCACAGCACCAGCGTGGGATGAGGAGAGGCAGGGCATGGCCCTGCAAGAGGGATGTGAGTTTATGTCCACCCAAAAGATCTGGGGAAACCCTGGAGTAGCTCTGGCTGGTGCCTGGGACCTGCCAGAGCCATCCTGTGTAAATGGCCATTCCTGTGGCAGCCAAGAAAACTCCTGAAGGAACTCCAGGCTGATGAGTGATGGGATCCATGGAGACATTTGTAGAAGCCTGGGAAGTAAGGAGTTAATCCCAGAATCCCAGGATGGTTTGGGGTGGAAAGGACCTTAAAGCCCATCCATTCCACCCCTGCCATGAGCAGGGACACCTTCCACTGTCCCAGGCTGCTCCAAGCCCCAAAGTCCAGCCTGGCCTTGGACATTTCTAGGGATCCAGGGGCAGCCACCGCTGCTCTGGGCATCCACCTCAAAGGCCCCCAAGCCATCTCCAGAAAGATCCAGAAGAATGGACTGCATTTATTTACAGGAAGAGCAGGAAACCCAGTCCCAGGGTGGGGAAAACACCTGTAGTAAGCAGGTGCCCCCCAAAGCTGAGGTGGCACCCCAGGACCCCGAACACCTGGATCCATGCTGGATCCAGGATGGGTGATCTCCTTTCCTCTCCTGTCTGGTATCTGCTTTTTGCTCTTCCCACTTTCCTTTTAATTTTTTGTCACGGTCATTTTCAGAAAATATGGACAAAAATTACACCAAATTCCATGCTGAGCCTGCAGTCTGTCAATAAAACTTTGTGACTTCTCTTTCTCTTGGTTTTTGCTGTGCTTTTTCAACCCTGGGCATCTACAAATCTTCCCTGTGGGAGTGGGACACAACAGCCATTAGATAAATTGTAATCCAACAGCTCCCCTTCCATGTCCTGCTCTCCTTCATCACCTTTTGGAGGAGGGAAAAGCAAATCTGGGAAATGGAAATTTGGGGAAATTTGAGGCTCGTAAGAGAGTTCATTAGAGAGAAAGCAACAGCGATTTGCAAGGCAAGAGTTCTCCTGGACATCCTATAAAACACGCCAAGAAACTCAAGGAAACAGTGAGAAAACATTCCACTTCTCCTGGACTCCTGTTCTGCAGGGAACACCAGGACACAATGCTGGGAGGACAGAAAATTATTTACATGGATCAAACCAAACCCAATCCCATGGCTGGGAACACAACTCCAGCTTGGATTTGACATGGAACTGGAAATACATGGCTGTATTTTCTAATAGGGAGTTTCAAACTAATTAAAACCACGTCAGCTTCATTAGGCTGGGGCTGGGTGGCAGAGGAAAATCTGAGGGTTTGCAGGAGATGCTGCTGGTCCTGGTCACTGATATTTTGTTGAAAAGCCTGCAGGGGAAGGAAGCAAAGCAATAACCAGACAGCAAAATCATGAAAGATTTTGAAAGGATTCATTTATTGAGGAAAAGAGTTGGAAGGAAGAGTTGAAAGCAACAGGGTTTTTTTTCTGGCTTTTCATCTAAAGGTGCCACTTGTACAATAAGCACAATTTGTCCTGTAAATTGCTATTATGATAAAAAAATAACTTCTCTTTAATTAATCATAGCCCATGGGAAGAAGTTGCACAGCATCATGACCTCATGCTTTTAATTATCTCCTGCCTCCTCCATCTCCAAGCTCTGGTGAGAAATTAGGAAAGGGAGGAATTTTGTGTGATTGGATTTTATTTTGCTTGTTTGCCTTTTATTCCACCCCCTCCACTCCCCCGACATATGGGAAAGAACAGAATTCTGCAATACCACTCTCGTGCATTAGAAAGAGGTCTGGCTACAGCCAGATGTGCTGCAGGAAGGGATTTCTGTGCCCTTCTCCCTTGGGATTGAGAACTGGGATCATCCAGTCTGGAGAGGAGAAGCTTTGGGGTGACCTCATTGTGGCCTTCCAGGGCCTGAAGGAGCTACAGGAAACATGGAGAGAGACTTTTCCAAGGGATGGAGGGACAGGACACAGGGAATGGCTTCCCACTGCCAGAGGGCAGGG
>JBBMKD010000217.1:3907571-3932480 GCA_037834095.1 Argya squamiceps
TTCTCCAGGCTGAGCCCCTTTCCCAGCTCCCTCAGCCTCTGCTGGGGCTCCAGCCCCTTCCCCAGCTCCCTTCCCTGCCCTGGACACGCTCCAGCCCCTCAAAGTTCTTCCTGGCCTGGGGATCAGAACTGGACACAGCCCTGGAGGTCCCTCAGCAGGGCCAGCACAGGGGGTTGGGCATTCCCTGGCTAAGCCAGGATGCAGCACTGGCTGTTCCTGGTGCTCCCTGCACCTCAGACAACCACAGCTTCCTGGAGTAAAGGAGCAGTGTCAATCACACCGTGGGTTCCAGCTGGGAGGCCCAACTTGGCAGGAATTCTGGAAGAGGCAGATCATGGACTGGCCACGAGGCAGAGACCTCAGAGTCCCCAGAGGAGCTGACTTGTGCCCAAGAGGCTCCAGCACACAATGAGTTATCAACAGGAGAAAGGCCCTGTGCTCTCTTTATGGACAGACCCTGTTTGTTTTAGGAAACCACAGAAAGTGGAAATCAAATCCAAGCTGCCAAAGCAGGCAGAGAGAGACTGGAAAAATTCATGACCAAGGGACAGGCCTGATCATTGGGGTCATGGCATTGTACTGAGTGGCAAAAGCTCCTGGAAGGAAGGAGAAGGGAGGTGGGACACACTCTTTGTGCCTAAAAAGCCACCTGTGGATGGAATGAAGGAATGAATCCCTCCTCTTGCTCGGCCTGCACGCACAAGTGGTGCTTGTCTTATTAAATTGCCACTATCCAAATCCATGGATCTGTCCCCCTTCCTTTCTCCTCCCCATATCCTGGGAGGGAGTGAAGAGGAGGGTGGTGGGTGGTCACTGGCCAGGGACAATGCCAGCCTGGCCCCTGATGGCCTGTGCCACCCCTCTGTCCCCACAGAGGAGCCCCATGTCCCCAGGATGCTCCCCAGCACTACTGCAGGGAGTCCCTGGGCTGAGTCAGAGGTTGGAGCAGGGATAGGGAAGCTCCAGGCACCAGTGAGACCAGGAAAATATTCTGGCTGCTGCTGTTACCCCAATCACTCTGTCCAACTTGTGTAGTTGCACAAATCCATGCTTTGGCCGTAAATATTTGGGATAAGCCTGTTTTCATCCAACCTGTGCAATTCCCAAAACTGTCCCATTGGTAAACACAACCATAGCAGCTGTATTTCCACAGGGAAAATTCACTGTGGGAAAAAAGAGGCTGAGGCAGGTGGATCTTAACTGAGAGGGAATTTTGATTGTACCTTTTATTTGATCTTTATTTCTTTTAAGCACAATATCTTTTGTTTTCCTTGCTTTCAGGCTCTGATCTGTCCCTCTGAGCAGGTGTCAAGCAGGTGCTTTTCAGCCTCACAGTAGGTTTGCAGCCCTGACACCCTTACAGCTCCATCCTAATATTGGATATTCTGGAGTCTACAGAAATCCTGACAGTTCCCAGGCAAGGAAACTCAGGGAAAAGGTGGGGATGAGCACCTGTGTCTGTGTTGATTAGCCCAGGGCATTGTGTTCTATCAGCCAGGCAAATGTCTGACAACTCCTGTAGCTCTTTTTGAGAGGATCTGAAAGCCATGGGGTGGGAGGAGGATCTGTGTCAGGGAATACAGGCATGGGTGTAACTCTGTGTATCCTTGATTCCTAGAAATGCTCTGGAGGTGCAGCATCTGCACAGGCACCCTGAAACTGATGGTCACCTCTTCTGCTGTGACAAACCCAGGCTGGGGCTCTGGTTTGGCATTTCTTAAATGCCAAATTGGTTTGTACATTTATTAAATCGTGGTAAAAATATGGTTTTCTTGCCATATGGCAGCATCCATCTGGAGCAACCCTCAGGATCCAGCAGGACTCAGGTGAATTCTGGTGGTTCGTGGCTCCCTCTGACTGAAATTTGGGGTTGAGGAGGTCCCAGGGGCTCACAGGCAGCTGCTGATGAAATACCCACTGGGAAGGTAGGCAGGGATGGAATGAGGAGAGGAACTGAGCCCAGTTCCATGCAGGAAAAGGCAAGGCAGGAGAAAGGGAATGGCTTTTCCAGGTGAGGAATGTTGGGAACACTGTGTAATCCCTGAGGGTGGCTGGGACTGAGGTCAGGGGAGCAGATGAGACCTTGTAAGAGCCAGGTGAATTTGCTGGACATTCCACTAGGAGCTGGGTAAAGGCTTTGCCATGGGATGCCTTTATCCTGCCTGGATTAAGGGACTTCCTCTGACCCAGGATCCCAAAGGGTGACTTCCTCTGGCTCAGCAGAGAATAAAAGGGTGGAATCTCCCTGCAGCAGTTTGGGCTGAAGGTATGCACTGGTCAGTGACAGGGTAAAACAGAGGGAGAGGAGGCTCAGTGTGGAGAAACATCAGCAATGGGCTCAGGTAGAGCAGCACCAGCAGGACCAAGAAGGGGCAGATGCATTTGGCATCAAGTGATCCCTGGGGTGGACCCCAAACATGGCCAGTCCCCTTTTCTGGCCACAAAGGGGATCCCCAGGGGCAGCACCCTGGGTGTGAGCACAGCATTTTCTCCTGTCTCAAAGGGAGAGACAGACTCCTAAAGGCTCTCTTAGCCTCAGGAATCAGGTATGATTTTTTAGTGCCCTCAAATCAAAAATCAATTAATTTGTCTTTTTCTGATCACAGAAAACATTAACCAGATAATGCTTCTGAAAAAAAAAAAAAAGGAGTTTCCGTGTGTTCTTCAATTCCCTGAGTTTGGAGAAGGGTTTCCTCCTTAAACCCTCTAATTCTTGGTTTCTTATTCATGATGTGTGTGCAATAACAGAACGCAGACATGAGGCATTGGTTTAACACAAAGCAACATTTTAAGGCCCTTATCAGCCATATATAACCCATCATACAGGTTATAATATATAATATATTCGATCAATAAATAATAAATAATTAAAAATATAATATAATATAATATACTGTAATATAATATAATACAATATAATATAATATGGCAGCTAGAACAGCTGTGAATTAGCTTATGAACCCTAATTATTAATGAAGAACAATAATTAGCAATTCTTCCTCACTGCTTTCACCCTTTTGTTCGGTACTTTTTAGTAATAACTTCCCAATTAAATAGAAGGAAAGATGGTTTTTTTCAGGATTATTGTAACAAGGGTGGACTACTGGACACCTTGCAGCATCCAAAGTCCTTTAAAAGGGAAAAATTTCCTACAACATCAAGATCAGTTTCCTGATGCACATGGCTTTACCCACGTTCAGCCTGGGGCTGCAAGGGTGTCCCAGCTTGCCAAAACCAAGGGAGGAAAAATGGGATCCAAGTCAAACTGTCCTGCAGGGCTCTGTAAACTCATGTTTATACAAACACATCAGCAAGCCCTGGCTTTGAGGGTAGAGTTTCCCCAGCTTCGTGCCTTTAGATTTCTACACGTACAAACAAAGAGTGAAAAATCAAACACTTGGCACAGGCCTTTTCCTCAGTGGCTGATGAGCACTGCTTCGTGCTGCTTAATCAACGAAGGCCAATTAACTCTTCAAAGGCAAGCACCGACTGACTCCTGCTGCCATTTGCATCAGGAGTAATGTTTCTCTTTCCCCCAGTTTCCATGGTTGGCACGATGGTTCCTCAGTTTTTAAATCACACCAAGGAAGAAAGAGTTCAGAGAGTGATTTCATGGAATGATTTCACAGAATCATTTCATAGAATGATTTCATGGAATGACTTCATGGAGTCATTTCATAGAATCATTTCACAGAATGATGTTACAGAATGGTTTCATGGAATCATTTCATGGAATCATTTCATGGAATCATTACATGGAATTATTCATGGAGTGATTTCATGGAATGAATTAATGGAATCATTTCATAGAATCATTTCACAGAATGATGTTACAGAATGATTTCATGGAATGATTTCATGGAATCATTTCACAGAATGATGTTACAGAATGATTTCATGGAATCATTTCGTGGAATGATTTTATGGAATCATTTCATAAAATCATTTAATGGAATAATTTCATGGAATCATTTCACAGAATCATTTCATAGAATGATTTCATGGAATCATTTCACAGAATCATTTCATGGAATCATTTCATAAAATCATTACACTGAATGATTTCATGGAATCATTTCACAGAATAATTTCATAGAATCATTTCACAGAATGATTTCATAGAATCATCAAGACTGGAAAAGGTCTTCAAGGTCATCAAGTCCAACCATCAGCTCAGCACTGCCACTGTATTCCTTGTGTATTTTCTGGTGCTGGTGTTGATGGCAGTGGAATCACCCAAAGAGCAGCAGCTGAAAGGTTCTCCAGAAGGGATGAAAGAGCTGCCAGGTGTGGGGGACAGGACATCCCAGACCTGGTGACCTGCCAGGGATGTCCCACCAGGTCAAATGTAGAGAGTTGGGAAGGAGGAAACATCCTGGGTTTGTCTCTCAGCTCCTCCACCAACAACAGCACCTCCCTCACTGCTCCAGTGAAATATTTTCCACTGTACAAGATTCCTGCAGTATTGATGAGGCCAAAATCCCAGGACAGGCCCTGTGATGGGGGAAAAAATCTTGGCTACAAGGGTTTTCTTTGGAGGGTTGGGTCATTTCTCCTCCCCAAAGCTGCTGTTCTGCTCCACCACTGTTAGGGTGACAGGCACAGTGCTGAGGACAAAGGATTTTCTGTGAGTGCCACCTGAGATCCTGCACATGGAAATGAGTGTCAGGGGAAGATCCATGGAACAGCCTGGTTTTCCTAGGGCTACTCTTCATGCTTACTTTCCTTGTAGCCTGCAGGGCAGACAGAGCAAGCAATGAAAAAACAGGGATGAGAGGAAAGGGAGACAAGGAGCATTTAGTGCTCTGAGCCTCCTCCAAGGGAATTCAGTGTGGGCTTTCCTGGATCAAAGTAGCTCCCCCACAACCCATTGTAATTTATGTGTGCTGGAGCCATAGAATAATGCTGAGCTCATGTGGTTTGGTACTTAAGTAAACATGTTTGTGGAGTTCCTAATGCATGACAGAAAGGCTGGATCGAAGCTTTTCCTGGGCTAGGAGGAGAAAGGAAAACAGCCATGTGGAAGGAGCAATGTGTCCCACTGAGGAATGCAGGAGAAAGGCTGGGAATCAGGATTTTGGTCTTGGATGAGGAGCTATTTCTTGTCATTATGGGGCTGAGAACCAAGTATCCTGGCTTGGGCTCATTCCATTATTCCTGAGCTCATTCCATTAATCCCAAGCTCATCCCATTATATCCAGGCTCTGGAGCTGCTTCTTTGAAATTCTCCTCCTCTTTCTTAAAGTCATATTCTGTCTTAGGGCTGTAAGATGCACACATCCCAAATGATTCCCAAAATGAGGGAAAAACACAGCAAAGAGTTTGCCTTAGCTGAAAGGATAAAGGGGAAAATATGACCTGTCCTGTTGTGGGAAGGATGCATATTAAATATGATTTCTTTTTCTGTCTAGTGGAGACTCACTGATTAAATTGGACTGTGCAGCTGGATAATACATCATTAAACTAAAATAACAAGGCATTTTAATTTTAAAAGATAATAAGTTTTTTTCTGGAGTCTTATTTGGGTAGGGGGATTTATTTAATCTCAAGGCGACACTGACACAAATCCTGAGCCCTGGTCACCAGTGGTGTTTGTAGGATGAGCAGGGGAACCATAATAATGGTTTTGTTTGATGTGTTTTTAATGTACGTTCTAAAGGACTCTTGTCTGATGAAGCATCCTGAGAAATGGACCTTCCCCAGCATTTCCTACCCCAGCACATGGGTTTGATCTCCAAAGCCAACCACAAGAAGCAAACCACGTGTTAACAGCGTGGGAACACCAGGGAGAGGGACCTTTCTGGTGTCTTTGGAACATGAGGAGGTTTCGGGATAGTTTTGCCCCACTGACGTCTCTTTCATCAGGGAGACAGATCCCAGAGCTTTTTTGGGGATAACAAAAGCAACTGGAAGCAGGAAAATGAGAGGGTTATGTGTATGTGAGCTGGGATGAGCTGGGAAGCTTTGCAGATATTTCACAGGTTGTGAGATGGAGTGGTTGGAGACTGAAATGGTGATGAATCCCACAGATTTCCAAGGAGAAACCCAAACTTCCACAAAATTAGGACAAACAATGGATGACATTTAGGATCCACACATCCAGATGCAGACAGCACCCAAAACACTCAGTTTGGAGCAATGCTGTGATCCTGCCAGCATCCACTCATGCCAGAACCACTCAAGTGAGAGTTTTCTGCAGGAACGAGGATTCCTGACAAGGAAAATAAATTCCCCATGGGGCAAGAGGTGACAGAGTGCTCTGGAACAGCTTGGATGACATGGAGAAGAGGAATGGGGGCTGGAATCTACTGTGCATGCCAGGCATGAGACACAGAACCAGGAGCAGCAAGGTTTAAACAAGCCAAGGAGATGCTTTGCTGTATCCCATTCCAAAACAACTTCTGGCTGGAAGAGGATGCTGGAGCTCTGCAGGGATTAAAAAGCATCAAGCTGTTTCAAATACAAATCCACCTCATGGAAAAATAACATTCCACCCTCACATCACCAGGAAAAGGGAAGAGCATCTTGGTGAACTCTCACTGTGTGCTCAGGCAGAGTTTATGTACTGATGAGGGCAGGAGAAATGGGCTTGGCAGATCTGAAGGACCTGGGTTTAGGCTTGGTTTGATCTTTTCTTCTCAGCATAACTGTGACAACAAGCCACAGCTCAGATTTTGCAGGTAAGGGTGAAAGAAAAGACAGTTGGTGATGTCCCAGTGTCCCCCCAGTGCCATCCCGATGCCAGCTGTGACAGGGGCATCTCTTGACAAGATCAAATCTCACAGTTACAGGAGAGGAAAATGAGGCTTCCTAAACACACACACACACACAAAATATGATCTACCTGTGCAACATTTCCCACTGCTATTGATGGGGCTGAATTCAACAAGTCATCATGGAATTTGGAACTTCCTTCATCTGGCAGGGACCCATAGGGATCATCCAGTCCAACCCCTGTCCCTGCCCAGGCACCCCAACAATCCCACCCTGGGCATCCCTGGAGTGGTGTCCAAGCACTCCTGAAGCTCTGCCAGCCTTGGGGCTTGTTCCCTGGGGAGTGCCCAGCACCCCCTTTTCCCAATATCCACCCTCCTCTGACACAACCATTCCCTGGGTCCCATTTCTGTCACAGGGAGCAGCATTTTTTTCCACAAAAGGAAAGAGAAGATCTCAATTTAAGCACATGCTGATGGTTATTAAGGCATTTAAAAATGAGGTATGTGCTCCAGAGCTGCTGCCTGTGCTGAGCACTGGGCCTAGGCTGCTCCCCTGAGCTGGGACTGCCCTGATAGCCAGACATGGAACCAGAGAAAAGAGGAGCAAAACCCAAAATAGACGCACGCACACACAAAAATGCAGAAGGAGCGTTTCTTTTTATGTCTGTCTGCTGAGCTTAGTGGGCTTTCTTGGCTAAGTCTGAGCTAAATATTACTGAAAATAGCACAGTGCTGTAGCTATTTCAAAGCTCTGTCTGTATTTGTTCTGTGCACTGGGTGGGCAGGATGCTCCATTTCATAAATCACTTTCAACGAGACAGTAGGCTATAAAAAGGGAGGGTTTTTTTCCCTTTAGTGTTTTTACTTCTGAGTGTTCTGAAGTGGCACAGGCTGCACACGCTGGGGGGAGTTCAAAAAATGTGTTCCTTGCTGCTCCACAGATCTTCTCTCACACATGAGAGACCCAGGGAGAGGCTGGGCAGACAGCCCTGTGCTCGTAGGTTGACCAGGTCATGCTTAGACTGGGCTAAAATATTAAAAAAAATTTTAGAGATGGGCAGATTTAGATGAGATATTGGGAAGGAATTCTTCCCTGGGAGGGTGGTGGCACAGGAAATCTGTGGCTTTCATCCCTGGAAGTGTCCAAGGCCAGGTTGGGCTTTGAGGCTTGGAGCAGCCTGGGATAGTGGAATGTGTCCCTGTCCATGGCATGGATGAGCTTTAATGTCCCTTCCAACCCAAACCATTTCTTGATTTTTCAGCTTCTTCTCATTCCCAGCCCCGTGTAAAGCCCTCCACAAGCACTTTCCAAGGGCACTTCCAGCCTCAGGAACTCCTGTGGTGGAATCATGACCTGAGAAAGACAACAGGTGAGTTTTCAGGAGGGTCTCCTGGGACATTGTTGGGCACAGTCAGGCAGGGATGTGCTTCAGGAGGAAGCTGTGAGGAAGAGGGGAGAAACAGGTAGGAGAACCTACTTAATCCAGGAATTCTGCTAAGAAGATCCTTCTTCAAACTTTAGGATTGAGTTTGCACTCCAAAGGGATCCAGCTGCAGGTTAGGTTGCTCCCTGTGGTGGATTTTGGGAACAACAGGATGGGGAGAGAGGCAGGGAGTCAATGCCCTCTGCAAGGCAAAGCTGCTGTCTGGTTCAACTCATGGAATCATGACTTTTCCCACTAATACCACAAAAAAAAAAAAAAAAAGGGGGGGGGGTCTGCACATCAGCATGGAAAATGTGCCCTGGGATTTTGGCACTGGGAAGCTGAAACACCACACAGGAATAAATGTGTCTGGGGGAGGAGATTTTCCTCTGGGGAAACTCACACGAACAGGGAAGGTCACACCTGATAAAAGCCAGGAAAAGCCAAGCCCAGAGAGCCCTGTGGAATCAGCTGCTCCAGCACTGAAAATCCAACCAGCAATTCCAGCTCCAGCCTTCCCCTGGGCTGCCCTCCCAGCCTTTGGACTACACAGCTTAGCATCTTCCAAGGTTTGGAAAAGTTTTTGGTCTTCCCATCCCTGGAAGTGTCCCAGGCCAAGTTGGAGCAATAGTGGAAGTTGCCCCTGCCCATGGACCTGGATGGGCTTTAAACCCCTTCCAACCCATACCAATCTGGGATTTTCTCCATTCTCCTCCTTCCTGACACCACCCCAGCACGTCAGAGACCTCAGAGACCTCAGAGAGGGTTCATGGTGGTGGAGTTGAGGGTTCAGGTTTAGATTAGTGCTCCACAGAGGAGCAATTCTTCAAAAAACCCAAACAAACCAAATCCCACCCAATATCAGCAACTCCAGAGCCTTTCCTAACTCTGTGGCTCAGATTTCACCCCCTTGTGTTAATTGATCCTGACTTGGGGGAGACCATCCAGTGCTGGGAAGGCAGATTAAATCTCTTCATTTTCCAATGGCAAATATTAGGATGAATCACTAAACCCAGGCTGTGTTCTCTGAGCCTGCAGCATCCCATGCTCAGCATTCCCTTGCTGCTTTTAGCTCCCTGCATTTGTCATGGGACCTCCATGGATTTGCTGAGTGCTGAAGTTTGCTTTTAAATTCTCTCCCAATCATAAAAACCACACAATAAGTGGAGCCATTGTAGTGTGATTTGCAGAAAATGAGCTATCTGGAAACTAATTCTGGTGGTTCTCCGTTGGCTCAGCTCATGGTGTGTGGCTTTGATCAGAAATAAAGTAAAATCTTGGAAAATTAAAGTCAGAAGAATTCGCCCCAGACCAAGAGTCTGAAGTGTAAAAGCCTCGATTGAAGCTGAGTGAGAAATAGCAGGAATCCTCTGGTTTTGCACAGTGGTGTAAACAGTTCAAGGGTGGTGTAGCTATTGTTAGTAATTTAATGCCATAATTTGAGATGTATCTATCCATTTATTTAGATAAATAGATAGAAACATATATTTCACATTTGGAACAAAGAAGCCTCTGCCTGTCACACAACACCATTTCACCTCTGCTCTCTCTTAGACATGGATTTCATACCCCCCCAAAAATAGATAAATAATATTTTCCACAGCCAGTGTGGAAAACCTGGTGAGTGGGATGTACAGCCCCTTTTCCACCACCTCCCCAACATGCTGGAATCATGGATTTACAGCCAGAATTCCCCCATATCTGTAAATTCAGATATTCTCTGCACCCCCAAGGCCGAGCTGTGATGTGATGTCCTGACTGGAGCATCTCCCCTGTGGAGCCAGGCTGGGAGAGCTGGGAATGTTCAGCCTGGAGAAGAGAAGGGTGTGTGGAGACCTCACAGCTCCTTCCAGGGCCTGAAGGGGCACAGGGAGGCTGGAGAGGGACCCTGCAACAGGAACTGGAGTGGGTTCAAACTGAAAGAGGAGAAATTTAGGTTGGATATTGGGAAGGAAAATACTTGTGAGGGTGGGCAGGCCCTGGCACAGGGTGCCCAGAGCAGCTGTGGCTGCCCCTGGATCCCTGGCAGTGCCCAAGGCCAGGCTGGACTTTGGGGCTTGGAGCAGCCTGGGACAGTGGAAGGTGTCCCTGCCCATGGCAGGGGTGGCACTGGATGGGATTTAAGATCCCTTCCCACCCAAACCACTCTGGGATTCCATGAAAAGCAGTACCAGTGATGATGCCTTGCAAGGCACATTGGTCTGAGGTGCTCTTCCTCAGATCTTCTCCAGCAGCAGTTTTTGCTGCTCAAATTATCTGCATTTTAAAAATAAAACAAAACAAACCAGAGATCTGTAAATCTTCTCCCATCCCTGGCTCACCAGCAGCAACAGCACCTGTAAAAATTAACATTTTAGCTTTAAAAGCCTCTAAAACTTTTGAGAATTAAGTCAGGGCATCCTGTGAGAAGAACAAGCTGTCAGGGCTTCATCTAGACCCTTGCTGGAGATAAGGATCAAGGCTGCAAGGTTGCAGATGGATCCAAACCAAGAAACTTGGGGACAGGAAACTGGAAATTACTCTTGGATAGAACTTGGGTGTGAGCTGAAGGATGCAAGCACCAGGAGAGAGCAGCTCTGGACACCAAGTGTGCACATGTTCCACCCAGGAGATGGAGGATAAACCCCTCCTGGCAGGGCAGGGCAGAGGATTTCAGCTTCTCCCCACCTCCTCTGCCCAGGAAAGCCAGAAGGAAGTTGCTGCTTTTAAATGAGCAACCCTCAAATGAAGCAATGTGAGGAGAGAAGCTCCTGGCATAACACCCAGGAAATGATTTTTCAGGAAAAAATCACCTCTCCCAGGCAGACTCCAAAGGATTTGTGTTTACAAGCTGAGCTTAGAGGAGTGGGAATACACAGAAAAAGGAGATGCAATGTGCTGCCTCCAGAGTGGAGCTGGTTTTTTAGGCCAGGCTGATCACACCAGGCAGAAAGGTCTGGCCAGAGGGTCTTGGTCACCTTTACATCTCTGTTTTACAGCCAGTTTTACCTTAACATTTTAAAACCTCTTTCTATTCTTGGTGTGATTTTCTCACTGAAAGTGAGACTTAAAAAGATAAGAGAAAGTTCTTCCTAAATCACCCACCCACACAATTCCTCTGGAAATGCAGGACTGCTCCAGAAATCTGCACCTTTTGACCCCAGTGACCCATTTTCCTTGTTTTAGGGGCTGCCAAGGCAGCAGCTCAGGGTGCTTAGCCTGGTATTCCATCTCAGGAAGAGCTCAGAAAAAATCGATTTTGATTCCAATCCCCTTTACATACTGAGTAGTTGATATTGGGTAGTTACAACTGAGTTACTACTCAGAGCAGCTGTGGCTGCCCCTGGATCCCTGGCAGTGTCCAAGGCCAGGTTGGACATTGGGGCTTGGAGCAGCCTGGGACAGTGGAAGGTGTCCCTGCCCATGGCAGGATGAGCTTTAAGGTCCCTTCCCACCCAAATCATTCTGGGATTTTATGATTTCTTTTTTTCTTAAGCTCTTGGAAGGATTTGGCTCCCAATTCCCACTAGAAATTGTTAGAAGTCTTGGTTTTGAAAAGTTTTGGTGGAAGTTTATTTCCAGCACAGACATCCTGTGTAAATATGAAAGTTGAATTAAGATCCTCTTGTTTGGGAGATGAGGGTGATGAGGGGTGTCAAGTTTTTAGGGAGAGAGACATTTTTTGATGCATCACAGAGTCATGGAATAGTTTGGGTTGGAAAGGAGCTGAAGGATCCTCTTATTCCACCCCCTGCCATGGGTTGGGATGCCACTCACTCCACCAAATCACCACCCTAATAAGTGTTTATTCCCTTTTTCCCCATTTTTCCTGTGCTGAATGACCCACAAACCTTAAAATATTTCACAGCTTGGCTTGGCCATGCCATGTATTTGTATTTTTAGCAGGACTAAGTGCCAGGGTGAGGAGATGGTAACTTTGCCTCCTGCTGACATTTTCTTCCAACCCAAAACACCCATGGGAAAGAGCTTGGGAAAGAGTTAAAGCAAATTTAAAGCTGCTGGTGCTGCTGGAAGCTGCTCTGGGCTGGAGCAGCTGATGGGAGGAGGAGGAGGAGGCTGGGAGAGCCCAGGAAGGTGAAGGTGATGGAGAGCTGGGAGAACTGTGAGACAACACATCCTGGGAAGCACTTCTTAGTGAGCCTGGCTGCAGGGTATAATCAGGCATCTGCTGCTCGTTTGCTGGGTGTTTTTTTAACTCCCATCCCAATCCCCCGAGCCTCCCCTCCTGCGCTGTTTTTTTTTTTTTTTTTTTTTTTTTCTGGTGAACGCTGTCTGTTTGTGTAAGGGGTGTCAGGGGCCTGAAATTGTGATCCCAACCAGCAATTTGGGTGTGTGGGTGAAAATGAACCGTTGTAGTTGGTTATTTTATGGGCCCAAAATATGGCTGTTAAAAACCCCAACATTCCCCATCTGAGCGTTCTGCATCCAGCCCATAAAATGTCTGGGATGCAGAGATGGGATCCAAGGCGACTTCCTGCCATGAAATTGTGCTTCACTAATGATCACTGCAGCCTGTTTGCTAAACTTGGAGCCCTCTTGTTTTTTCCCCAAGGGAGATTATGTTGTTTGTCTCGGGGAAAAAGAAAAAAAAATAAAGTGTTTGTGTGCTGCAGTTGTGAAGTTTATAGAGCTTCAAAAATTCACCTGACATGGGACTGAGCAGCCAGGTCAGTTTGGGCACAGAAAGCAAAAACAAAACAGAAAAAAACAAAACAGCAAACAAACAAACAAAACCCAAAACCAAAATAAAACAAACAAACAAACTAACAAACAAAACCCCCCAAAAAACAAAACCAAAAAAACCAAACCATTGGCAAGCTGTAAGAAAGGACAAGGATAAGGGATTATTAATTGTCTATCAACCCCCATATTTAAAATCAATGCTGGAAGTTTATTTGTAGGTGGGCTTGTCTCTCCTCCCCTCTATTGTCCCCAGTTTTTTTTCCTCATTTCCCAAACACTGCTTTTCTTATAATATTTTTTAAATCAAATAAATGCTGTTTTTTTCCTTAGGACAGGTTTTGAGTGAGGAACTGTCAAACTTCAGGCTTCTAAAACTGCACCTCTGATGCTCTATAACAGAGAGATCACAGTTCAGGGTTTGGATGCAGGGTGGAAAAAAATACAGAAGAGGAAGATTAAACTGGGATGTGATGGAAAAATTAGGAATTTAAAGCCAACTGAAAAAAGGGGCTTTTTCTTCCACCCTCACCCTGGTTGGGAATAGTTTTTTTTAAGCTGCTTTGAAGAAAAAAGGTCTTTTTTAGGTGCCAGTGGAAGACTGATAAAGATGGATTGGAAAGCAGACAGGGCCAGATGAGCCCCTTCATCCCAAGTACCTCAAAGCTGTTGTTTTAGGGCTCCCTAAAAGCCACCCAACCTTTTAATCCTTTGGATAAACCGGGACTTTTCTCCAGCAGGGGAAGAAAATACAGCTCCTGTTTGGCCTTCAGCTCAGGGAGGGTCTGGAGGATCAAAGCTGGGATTTTTGGGATCCTTTTGAAGCGCCAGCCAGGGTGATTGGTGTCACACATGCCCGTGACATCCCAAATATCCCGATGGAGGGCACAGTGACAGCAGCCACAGCTGCAGAAAGAAGGAATTTTCTGGATCTGCTCCCACATTTAGTGTCACTTTTTGAGTGACATGCTGCCTCACATGTGGGATGTGTCAGCCCCACACACAGGGGTAATTCTGTAATTCTCTGGGGAAGAGAATTACCTGCTTCCCAGGGCGCCAAACATTGCAGGAAGAAAAACTTTTTACCAGCAACACGAAGTTCCAGAGGCACTTTAGGTGGGATTTTTAATTTGGTCACTCCCTCTGCTGGAGGTTTTTTGCTTTGGCCTTATGCAGATGGTGATCTCATTAACCACTGATTAATCAGGCTTCACACTACGGGGTTTTTAACGATTTATTTTATAAATAACTGTGTTTTAACTCATTTTTTTGTTGCTTTCAGAGTGCAGGGCTGTCCATGTGATGAAAATCCATTGGGATACACACTCAGAGCAACAGGGAAAGATGGGCCAGGAGAATTCCCTGGAGTTTGGGGCCATTTTTCCTTACAGCAGCCTTTAAACAACACCTTGTTTTTGGCTTCCCAGCGGCTGCTCCAGGGCTGTCAGGATGTTAATTCAATTTACTGCCCGGATTTTGAAAGCAAACTCCCCCTCCTCCACGTGGAAATGGAGAAAAGGGCACTGCAGGATATATCCCAGTAGGCTGGAGCTTAAGGAGCAGAGGTGATGGGATCACTGTGGATTTCAGGAACCTATCTCACTTCCAGTGCCTAAACCCAGCAGATCCAAGCATTGCCTTGAAGGCCTTTCAGCTCTTTCCTAATATTCAGTTTGGAGGTGTCTCTGTGTAAATGGGAAGAGCCTGGAAAAGGGCAAGTAAATATAATTCCAGCATGCTTGGCTGAGGAGGATTAATAAAAAGCCCAATAAAATTAATTCTTAACTTCCCTCAGCATACTTGGAGCAGCAGGATGAGATTGATGCAGGAACTTTTCCTGCAATTCAAACGCAAAGACTGGGGGATGTCACAAAAAGGTTTGATGGGCAATGTTTCATTCCCATCAATCTGAACCCTTGTCCAAATCCAAATCCATGCAAGCCCAGCTTTGTGCTGTTGGGCTGTGTTTAAATTCCTGTTCCTCTGGTGGCTCTGCCTCCAACCTCAGCCCAGCAGAGCAATTGCAGGTCCCCAGCACCACAGGCTTTTCTTAGCTGGGTTTGGTTAAGCCAGGGCTGTGTTTAAAGCTGGGCTCAGCCCCTGTTTGACAAGGCTGTGCATTCCCAGCCCGCCGTGTTTTCACATTCCCAGCTGGAATTACCCCAGCATCCCCCCTGTCTGGGTGTGCTGCTGAGATGCCTGGCACCATGATTTTGGGATGGAGGTTAGAGATTTGGACAAAATATTCCCTGTGAGGGTGGGCAGGCCCTGGCACAGGGTGCCCAGAGCAGCTGTGGCTGCCCCTGGATCCCTGGCAGTGTCCAAGGCCAGGCTGGACAAGACTTGGAGCAGCCTGGGACAGTGGAAGATGTCCCTGCCCATGGCAGGGGTGCCACTGGATGGGTTTTAAGGTCTCTTCCCACCCAAACCATTCTGGGATTCTCTGATTTTTCAGCCTCTTCTCATTCCCAGCCCTGTGCAAAGCCCTCCACAAGCACTTTCCAAGGGCACTTCCAGCCTCAGGAATCCCTGTGGAGGAATCATTGCCCAGGAAAGAAAACAGGTGAGTTAGGGGAGTCTCCTGGGGCATTTTTAGGCATGGTCAGGCAGGGATGTGCTGCAGGAGGAAGGCTGTGAGAAGGGAGCAGGTAGGAGAACTTCCTGAGGAGCTGTGGCTGCTCCTGGATCCCTGGAAGTGTCCAAGGCCAGGCTGGACAAGGCTTGGAGCAACCTGGGACAGTGGAAGGTGTCCCTGCCCATGGCAGAGGTGGAAACAAGATGGGCTTTGAGGTCTTTTCAAACCTGAAGTATTCCATGGTTTTCTGGAGCAGATTTCAAGTGGCTGGTGAAGGTTTTCCCAAATCTCTCCATTTTTTCTGCTGGGAGAGGTTCCACTCAACCCTGGGTCACCTCATCAGACAGTGACACACTCAGCTTGTGGATTCTTCTGAGGAGACCTCCTCTGGGAGAGGAAAGCCAGGGATCTGCCCCTCTCCTCACTCCCATTCTGAATTTAGAGCTCCAGGAGCATTTGGACACCACTCCCAGGGATGAACAGGGTGGGATTGTTGGGGTTTCTGTGCAAGGCCAGGGTTTGGGATCTGTGATCCCTGTGGGTCCCTCCCAACTCAGATGATTCTGTTCCATGATCCCGTGATCATTCTGGAATGTCACCCTCCTGCAGGGATGAAAGCCTTCTCCTAAACCAGTCCTTTATGTGCAGGTTGTGGAGTTTAATGCAGAAATCAGCAATAATGCAAATAAAAACCCTGGTCTGGGTTGTTCAGCAGCATCAGGGGTCACCCCGATGATCCCACAGAAACCTCTAATCTGTGTGCTTTACTCTGTGTGTCCAGGGTTTATGCCCTTTCTGGGGCAGGAGACACTGCAAATATTGGAGTTTCACAGGAGAAACAAGGAATTCTGGTATTTCTATGGAATGCAGTGTGTAACCTGCTGTGAAAAGTTTGGGAAGAGCACACAATATGGGCCTGTCTATGCTCCCACGACCCTTGGTTGAGAAAATTCTCAGAAACTAGAAATATCAGAGAATTTCTAATCAGTGAAACAAGAGCTATTAGCCATGGGAAGTTAAAATTCAAACCTCTGAATTGAACACTGAGTTGTTCAGAATATCATACAGAAAAGAAACACTGAAAATATTGAAAAATAGAAAATATTAAAGCATTTTGAAAATGTTCTAAGGCATTTGAAGTTGTTTCTTGAAGCTGTTGAGTTGATAATTTTGGCCGCAGCATCTGACAACCCAAAAGCTCTGAAACTTCCTGAGAAAAAGTGGAATTCTCTTAAAACTTCCTGACAGCCCCAGGGAAACTTTACCCCTGGCATGCTCTGCTTGAAGATTTTTTGAGGAGTAGGTGGTTAAAAGTGATGAAACAGCATCAGATTTTCCAGCTGTACCATGATTCTGGCAATACCCCAGAAAAATAACCTCTGCATGAATCAGCATGAGGAATCCCAGGGAAAAGTCCAGGCCTGCTGTGCAGGAGGAGTTTGTGCATGTGACACCAAGCAGGAATTTGGCTGCTTCTCAGCCTGGTTCTCTGCATATTTAGGAGCAAAGCATCTACAATGTGATGTTGGGACACTGGAAAACATCACTTGTGCAACTCCAGGCTAGCTGTTGCAGCCCTAAAAAAAAAGGCAGGCAGGGTTTAGATGAGCAGGAGACCAGGAAAAAATCAAGGCATGAGGCAGGCTTGCATCAAACTGTCCCCAAATGTCCCAGAGAGACCAAGGTGAACATGTCCTGTTCTGTCAGTGTCACTAAGGGAACCTCTGGAAGTGGCATCTGAAATCTTGGGAGACAAAAGCTGATTTCTTTTCCTAAATGGCTATAAAATGCCTGAGAGCACATGGTGTGTTCAAACAGAATTCTCCACTCCTTGTGCCCAAAATTCTGGTGATTTAAGTGAAGCAGCCAGCCCTGGGTTCTGCCCCATAAACAAAAAAAACAAGAGAATTTTTCCAAGCTTTCCTAAGCTTTTATGACCTAGCTCTACCTGTGGCTAGGGGAAAAAATTACAAAAAAATTCAAAATATAATGGAAGTAAAATTCCTTAAGGTGTTTGTGCCTTGTGGTTATCCACAGCATCCAGGTCAGACATGGATACAAAATTCAGCTAACACAGGAAATACATTTCCAGTCACATGCAACCAAAATATTAGAGAATAAAGACACTTCAGTGTTAATTTTGTGGTTTGGTTTTAGCCTTTTTTTTTTTTTCCCCACCAGATTGCTGAGAACCCCAAACTTTCATGAGTTGTGAACAGGCCTAAACCTAAACCTAAACTGGACTTTTCTCCCCCTGCAGTGGAACGAACTCCCCAGGCTGGGGATTTTAATCTGTGCTTCCTCAATTATAGGATTTTTCAGGCTCTCCCTCATCTGTTCCCAGCTACATCCTGTGATTCCCAAAGATTCTCAATCTGGCCAGCACAACTTCCACGTCCTTATCAGTGACTCATCCGCACATTGGAAGATCTTAAGAGTGAATCACAACTCCCTGTTTGCCGAATTCCTGCTGCTGCCTGGGGAGGAAGGCTCGGGCTGATGGAGCAGAGCTCGAGGCAAGAGACACTTTGATGTTTTAGGGACTTGAAGAGGGTAGGAATCCTCCAAAAAGAGGATTTAAATCAGTTTATTAAATCGCTCTGAGGCTGCTGTGGAGCAGCGACACCTTCAAACTCACCCCTGAATTTTTCAGGCTGCACATGAGGTAAAATGGAAATGTTTGGGTTTTTGAAGCTGGCATTTAAAATATGTTGGAGCAGCTCTCTGTCACATCGGCTCCGTGGAGGAAGTGTCACTCAGCACAACGGGCCACAGGCTGCGCCTATAAATTGTCTGAAATCTTCCCTTTCAGCTGTCAGCTGACAAATCCAAAGGGGAATTACATAAATACCAGCCCTACATTAAAGCCTGAACACAGGGCTCCTGTCTGCTGACGTCTGAGAGCTCCAAACGCAGCGAAACCACACGGAGTTAATGATAATTGAGATCATATGGGCTTTATCAAAGCTTCCCCCAGAAAAGCAGCTTAAGGGAAAAATCCTTAAATGTGTGTCTTGACCACAGTCTAGCGATCTCCTTCCGCATTGGAGCCTTTAACTAATTTGTTGGGTTAATTACTGAGGCCCAGGAAAGTTTGCAAGAGTGATAACTGCCTATTCTTTGACTGCTGCTCGTTCCATCCAATGGGAATCCTTTGGGAATTAAAAATAACCCCCACCCCGAGTGCAAGATGCGAACCTGGGGATTCAGTCTCTGCCTAACAGTGGATTGACAGCCAAAAAAAAACCCAACAAAAAACCCAAAGCAGCCCCTGGGACTGCTGTGTCAGGAAGCTCAGGGCAGCCTGCAGAGAACTGGGATTCAAAGTGGGTCCAAAGCGAGATCAAGGAGAGATGGAGGGGGTTCAGAGGCTCGTTAGGTAACTCTGATGTGCCCCACTCTCCCACCTTTAATTGGAGGGGTGGTGGAGCTCCTGCTCCGCATCCAGCGCCGGAGGAATGGCCAGAAGGTCAAACGGGAGGGAGAGGCGGGGGAGGAGGAGGAGGAAGTGGTAATTGAGGAGCCAAGAGATGATTGTGAAAGTGCTCCGAGGAGTCTGTGTGTCTGGCGAGGTGCAGGGAGCTCCGAACCAGGGACAGTCCCGCTCCTGCTTCCCTCCCAGCCCGGCAATGGCACTGCTGAGTGTCCCCAGCGGCTGCCCAGGCACCAAAGCACGGCCAATTAGCCATGGCTAATTAGCCGTGGGCAATCGGCCGTGTTATCTATGCCCGTGTAACGACAGAGATATTGGCCATCCTCACGCTCACACCTCGGTTTTGCAGGGATGAGCGGGAATGAGAAGCCAACGGCAAAATCACAGAGTAGTTTAAGGACCTTCCTTCTGTTCTGACTCAGTTTACAGAAGGTTTTCTCTGTCCCTCCTCCATTATTTGTAAAATGGAGCATATTTTATAAATGTTCGGCAATAAATCACCAAGGCTGGGCCAGCCACCAGCACAGCTTTGTTGTCCCCATCCCTGGAAGTGTCCAAGGCCAGGTTGGATGGGGCTTGGAGCACCTGGGGATAGTGGAAGGTGTCCCTGCCCCTGGCAGGGGTGGCACTGGCTGAGATTTAGGGTCTCTTCCAACCCAAACCATTGTGGGATTCTATAGTTCCATGACATCAGGGGAGAAGGGGTTGGGAATTTGGGAGTTGGAATTGGGGTTGTGAAGGATTCACAGGAATCATGCCTTGTGTCACAGACAAAACCATCAAAACTCCAAAAGATTGCACTGGAAAACAGGGGTGGAAGAGGAATTTGGGCAATTAAATTACAGATGGATGTGTCTGAGGCACAGAGGAGGTCAGGGGGACATCATGAGAGCAAAAACAAAATGCTGTAGGATGACACAAGAAACTGAGGGAGAGGAATCAGCAGTCTGAGGGTGACAGTTCAGCAAAGAGGGATGAATTCAGAGGAGCATGGACCATGGAATGGGTGTGAATGAGGAGAATCAGAACACACACAGTGTTCCAGACTGGATCAGCTCCATGGAGGGACAGAGCAGGCCAGGGACAGATGGCAGCTCATGAAGACACTGGGTTTGTTCCCATGTGGAATATTCAGACTGGGAATGAAGTGTTTGCCCAAGAGGAAACCTGGCCTGTTCTCACCCCACTTTTACAACAGCTCCCATTGCCCATTCCCTGGATTTGAAAGGATTCTCTCAGATTTTTACATCACAGACTCAGTGAGGCTGGAAAGTCCCTCCCAGCCCATGGAGTCCCAGCTGTGCCCAATGCCCACCTTGTCCCCAGCCCAGAGCACTGAGTGCCACCTCCAGCCCTTCCTTGGACACCTCCAGCCATGGGCACTGCAAACCTGCCTGGGCAGCCCCTGCCAAGATGCCAAGGCCTCAGCACCCTTTCCATGGAGAGCAACATTTAATTATTTGAAAGCTTCAAGAAAACAGAAGCAGCCTGACAGCTTGAATCCCTCTCCTGTTTGGATCATTTCTTTCTCGTATAGAGGAGGAGGATGAAATGTACAAGCAAAAACAAAAACAAAAACAAAAACAAAACAAAAAAACAAGGTGAGTTACTTCAGCTTTTCTAATAAGAGCGATTTCATTTTTCCACAAGAACACACAGTTATTAATATTGAATCTGGCTTTAACGAGGATTTTTCTGGGGGAACAAGTACCTTCAGCACAGCCACAATATATCTTTATAATGCAGCCCAGTTGCCAAGAGAGACATTATAATTATAAGGGAAGTATCTGAAAGTGTCTGTGTGTTATTTTTGGAGTTGCATTCGAAAATACAAAGCCACAGCAGCACATCCTCCTAATTCAAATTTAAAGGCAAGAAAATTCAATATTAAGCACTTTCTCCTGCAACTGCTCCAAAATTGATATTCTGCTGCAAAAAAAAAACCCCATTCAGCTAATGGGTTTTTGAAGTTTGCATAGATCCTTAAAACACTTACAGACCTTCCAGCTGCTGGTTTGGGAACCCTTCCACTCTGCAGTGCCATCAGAGATGTTGGCAGACACAACACAAGCAGACGTGGAAACCTGGATCAGAACTCATATAAGTGGTCAAGAAGGGAAAAAAGAAATATATGTAATGGTGCTGAAGAATTGGTCTGTGGTCAGAGAATCCCAGAATGGTTTGGGTGGCAAGGGACCCTAAAGCTCATCCTGCCATGGGCAGGGACACCTTCCACTGTCCCAGGCAGCTCCAAGCCCCAAAGTCCAACCTGGCCTTGGACACTGCCAGGGATCCAGGGGCAGCCACAGCTGCTCTGGGCACCCTGTGCCAGGGCCTGCCCACCCTGCCAGGGAACAATTCCTTCAAAAAATCCAAACTAAATTTCCCCAATTTCAGTGGAAGCCATTCCCTGTGTCCTGCCACTCCAGTTCCTGATTCCCTCTCCAGCTTCCCTGTATCCCTTCAGGCCCTGGAAGGAGCTGTGAGGTCTCCACACAACTTCTCGTGACCAGGGCCAGCTCTTGGCCTGCCACCTTTGTCCCCTCCTTGAGAATTGTTGAAGATCTGTCTGAGATGGAAAACCTGGGCAGTGAAGTGTCAGATCAAGTTCAATATTGATCCATGGAAAGCAAAGTGTAAGGGAAACAAAATTCCAGCCACCTCAGCACCCTCACAGGGGAGAATTTCTTCTGAATATCTGACCTAACCCTGCCCTCTATCCATGGGAAGCCATTCCCCCTTGGCTCCAGGCCCCTGTCCAGTGTCCCAGTCTCTCTAAAATATAAAATATTGTAAATACTATATTATATTATATTTGATATGAATATAAATTTAGATGGATTCCTTTAGCTGAGCATCCCCCTGGAGCTCTGCCATCACCACCAAATGAATCTGGCAACATGAGCCTGACTCCGAGGGCTCTGTGCCTGCAATCTTCTAAATGGACCTGATTTAAATTGATGTTCAACGAGGGAAGTTAATAATTTAATGATGCCCTGAGCCTAAAATCAAGCACAGATCCACAGGCTCCCTGCTTGCCAAGCCTGTGCCATCATGAGGTGGCAAAGAGGGCTCTAAGAGGGTGGAAATGTTGGATATAATAATAATAGAAAAAGATTTATGTGGTTTAGCTTAGGTGCTGGGGTAAAACTGAGATGCTTTTCATGGTGGAGATGAACATTCTCATCCTCAGCCCTCTCCTCATGGAGTCCTAAACACCAGGTGGATCAGCTGAATATAGTCATTCCCTAAGCAGCCTAAAATACTATTCCATAAGGAAAAAGAAAATATTTTCCCAATATCTCCCTGCTTTCTGCCAGTGACATGTGCACTCTGTCACTGACAGGATAAACTTGAAGGGCTGGATGCCAAGCACAGGCAGAGACAAAGAATTATCTTTGTAATTCAGGCATAGCCAGCCAAAGGTGTTTAAATCAGAACAATATGTAGCAGGAATCAGAATTTCTTAAGTGTTTAAATTCCCCCAACAAACAACACCACAACCAAACCAAATCCCCTCAGCATATATATATGTAAATATGTATATATGAGGGGCAGCAAGATAAAAATCAGGTATTTTAAATATATATGCAAATATATTAAAATTATATATTTATATGTAATATATAAAATTTATGTAATATATATTATATTGTATTTTTAATATATATTTAAAATATATTTTTATTTTATCTCTCTGTATAAATAAATATATATGAGGGGCAGCAAGATAAAAATCAGGTATTTTATATATATATATAAATATGTAAATCATATATACATATATAAGGGGCAGTGAGATAAAATTCAGGTTTTTAAAAAAATATATAAATATATATATATATTATATATGTAAAATCCTTTTTTTAATCTTGCTGCCCCTCACAAAACCGCCATAAAAATTCAGTCTTCCCTCCCACCCAGAGACATTAGATATCAAACCATCTCTGACTGAACTCCTGCTTCCTGTTAGGACCCAAATCCTGATATGACATCGCTTCTGCAAAGACCCAGCCTCATCCCTCTTTTCCATTAACTTGATTAATTGTTTTTCCATTTGTATCCTTTGTGATGTTCCTCCAAACACTCCACAAATTATCTGGCCTGTAGAAAGCCAGAAGTTGTTTGGCTTTTTTTCTTTTCTTCTCCCTTTCTCCCCCTTCCTCTTTAAACTGGAGTGCAGCTTGGGAGACTTTAGATCTGCCATTAGTTTTAACTGCTCTGTGTAGACCTGCTGGCACCACCGAGGAGAGGGAGGACTCCGAGGATGCTCCCGTGTCCCTGAGCAGCACAGAACCAAAAGCCACCCTTATTATTAATGTTACTGAGCCTACATTTCCCATATTATTAATCACTAAAGCTTGCCTCCAAATTCAGGCTGTGGGTCAGGGAGCTCATTAACCACGCTGGGCACTCATTTACTTCTCCTGCACCAACCTTTTCCTAATGCACGAGGGGGAAAAATGAAATGCAGGTGATTTTTAATTTTTTTTTTTTTTTTTTTTTTGCTTGGGGAGGCGTGGGAGGGGGGGTTCCTGCTTGATCTCCCAAATAGGAGCAGCAGGAGCGTTTTGCTTGTCAAGAGGACAGTAATTCTTCAAATTCCCCTCGAGAGATAATGAGTGGCATGAGCGCCGCTTTTGATCCGTCATAATTACGGGACGAAAAGGAGCGGATGCAAAAAAAAAAAAGGTGCCCGTGCCACGGGAAGGTCACTCCTTTAAAAACGCAGGATTCCCTCTGCGGCTAATCCCAGCTTGTCCTCAACAGCACGGGCTATTTTTAGGGACGACAACCGAGCCCGTTACACATCCTGGCCCCTATAAAAGCAGCGCCTCCTCTAGGGCAGCTAATGAGTAGGTAGGGAAATGCTGGCTCCACGCTTTGGATTTCCATGCTATTCCAAGGGAGGACAGCGGGAACGTCTCCTCGCTGGCGTCAAACAGTCCCCCCGCAGCACCCAGGCAATTTCAATTATTACAAGGCAAGGGTTACAAGTATGAAGCACAAAATAAAGTAATTACACTTAATTAGGCGGCCAAAAAAAAAAAAAAAAAAAAAGAAAGAAAGAAAAAAAGTGATGGCCTGAGCCTCACTGCCTTTAGATGTAAGGCTTTTGTTGACTTAACGCAGGACAGGTAGTGAATGAAACTTCAAAGTGTAAGCAGCTAAATTACTGCTTAATTAGTGGAGGCAAAACACTAAAAACACAGCAGAGAAACAACAACAACAACAACAAAAACCCCCCCAAAAAAAAAAACCCAACAAACCCTCGACTTTCTGCTGTCAAAGGTATTGAGGCAGAGATACCAGTCTCAGAGAGGCTCTGAAATTAAGGATTATTCCATTAAGTCAGTGTTTGTGTTCAAAAGTGAGTTTCTGTTAATGCAGAAGGGCACTGGATGAATCCTGACAGTACCCAAAAGGGACCTGGGTGCAAACGAGGTCCTGGCTCCCAAATCTCCCTGAGCTGGCAAGCTCCAAGTGTAGATATTGAATCCTGAGTCCTCTGATCTGTGTTCAAAAGTCAGTTTCTGTTAATGCAGGGCTCTCCAAGGGTGCTGGATCCATCCTGGAGCCTGCGAGCACTCAAAAGGGACCTGGGTCCAAACAAATTCCTGTCTCACAAATCTCACTGGCCTGGCAAGCTCCAATTCCACATTTTGACACCTTGATCCACTGATCGACTCCTCCCAAGGAGCCTTCCCTGGAGAGACAGCTTTGTCAAGTCAGAAATGATGGGAGGTGTTAAAAAATTGGGTCTAGGAGCATTGGATTCCTAGGTACAGCCTCTCTCAGTTTTGCTGTTGCCTGTCCAGGATTGCAGAGTTTGCCAGGGCAGCCTCTGATGCCTCCATAACCATCCCACTGCTTTATCACACAAGCTGATATTTTATTTTAATCAAATAAATGTGGAAAACAAGAGTGGGTCTGAGTAGCAAATTGAGATTTGTTTTCTGTCACCTCTGGGACAGCAGGGGAGGGGGGGATTCTGCCCCTCTGCCCCTGGGCTCAGGTCAGACCCCACCTGCAGAGCTGCCCCAGCCCTGGGGCCCAGCACAGGAGGGACCTGGAGCTGCT
>JBBMKD010000217.1:3951739-3961815 GCA_037834095.1 Argya squamiceps
TCATCACAGAGGTGTTACCAGCCTTTCTCATGGGCCCAGTTTTGGCCAGCAGCATTTCCATCTTCAGAGCCATCAAGCATTGGCTCTGCTGGACATGGTGGAAGCTTCCAGCAGCTTCTCACAGGAGCCACCTCTGTGGTACCCCCCCTACCTAAAACCAGGCCAAGTAAAACCAATGTAGCTGGTGATTCATTCCTGTGAACAAACCCCAGGGAATTCTGAACTATGATTCCTAGAAATAACCTATTTCATCCCTCTTGTGTTCTGAATTGCTGATTGCACAGTATTCACGTTAGGCTTTTATATTTCTGCAATGACACTAACTTACAATAATGTGGAAAAAAGTTTTACCTTTCAGTCAGATCTTGCTCTCAGATAGGCAACAATAAATCTGGAGTAAGTCAATTGTTCTTGTGTTTTCCCAGGAGTTACACTAATGTAGCATACAATTGCCTCCAGACCACTGAATTAAATTGCTTTACAAGGAAATACTTTAATGTTAATATTCTTTACATTAATGCATGTCTTTCAGTTACATTTTACATAAGACCAATTTCCAATGCATTAATTCAATTACCTTCTTTTATAGATTCAAGTAAGCTTCTAGCAGTGCCAGAAAACCAGCTGGCAAAACTCCGAGCAAGACCAAACTCTAAAGTGCACACATTTATATTTGTAAGCTGAGATTTACATGATGAAAATGTAATTGCTAAAATGCCACAGAGTTGGGCAATATTATGTTCTCTACATGAGATTATTGATTTTTCATGCACATTTGTTTCGGGCTGTAACCTGCATATATCTTGCTCACCCCAAAATCAGTATAGCTGAGTTCCTTAGCTCCAATGGAACAAAATTTGGCTTGTGTTCCCTGTTGGCAGAAGAGAGATGAAAGAAATTCTACTTTTTACTTTTTTAATGCAACATAATCACAATTTCCTACACACTGATAAGCAGGAAAGATAAACATCCATTTAGTTTAAATCTATCATATAGTGGAGAACAAATTCTTTGGCACACTAATGCACTCGCAGCACATCTGCACTTGCTCTGTGTGTGTGAGAGGGGCAGGACTGATGGCAGCATGCAAAAATCACACCCCCATCTCCAGCAGCACAGGGTGAGGATACTTGGAGCTGGTTATGCTTTTATCTCTCAGCATAATCTGCTAGAGAGAGATTTTACTAGCACATATGGAGGGGGAAAAGCCTGGTGACAAAATTAGATTCTTAACTTTTGTAAGATTTGCTTCCCCCAGTTATCTGCAGGTACACTGCAAAGATTATCACAGTTCACAGGATACACCCCACTAGGTTAATGGATTTAGACCCTAGTCATATTGCAACTCTATGCTTTAATGATTTAATCCCTCAGTTATCTCCTTTTATACATATTCAGAAATTGCTATACCAAATTAAGTAACTCTAGAGGTGCCAGAGACAAATCAAGACACTGCGATATTAGAAGGTGGGGGTACATTTCCATCTTCTTATTGATCACCAAGCTGTAAGAGTTGCCACCTCTCCTGAGAGAGCAGAAAATATCCAGCCTTCCTCTCCAGCCAAGAAACATTCAGCCATAGCCTCTCTCCTGTGATTACAAATCAAATGTTTTTCCATCTGGCTGTCAAAGCTGAAGCAGCAAAATACCACTGAAGGTTTTCTCGTAGCTACCTTGTCCTTTAAACATTGCCTATGCCTTAGATGTAATAAGTAGGATGCTAGGTGAAGCTCAAAAGCTTTCAACCTAGAAGATAATTCCAAAGGTAAATGGATTAAAAAATGCTATTATCCTGCTGACATAATAATGGATGTTAGTAAAGAGACAGAGACGACAGTTTGGACAAAGGAGATGAAGGAAGCCCAATGAGCTTGGAGGAATTCTTCATAGGAGGAGGAGACAATGGTGCAGCAAAAGATTAACAGGTTATTTTCTGTCCAAAAGCTAATGGTTTTGGTTGGCTGCTAGACCACAAATCACAGGTTGCCAGGAAGAGGGATATTATCCCTACGAGAAAAGTTAGAAGCAAGACAAAATCAATAGATGAGCGTCAAAGTTTTCGGCACTGATCTTATCTGCACTTCATGGAGATTTCTACAAAAGGCTTCAGAACATAACATTTAGAAAAGGTGCAATATTGGATTGTAACTGGATGAGGGAATGGGGAATCAACACAAGATTTGGCTAAATAATTGCCATAGCCCTTTGTCTTACCCAAAATAATGTGGCTGTATTGCAATGTCAGAAAGCTGCTTGCACTTCTCCCCTTGTTTAGAAATGATACTATTGTCAGAGTCCATGTGAATAGTTTCTGTTCTGTACCCTCCATCATTAGTATTGTTGCTGTTACTCTTTCTTTCTGTATCACATTGCTCTTTTCAGTAAATTTTTCTGTGATCTTTACCTTTTGTGCATCCAGTTTCCCTCTCTGGCCACCACAAGGGATGGGGAGGGGAAAGTGGGGGAGCGAGAGGGTGGCGGGAGGTTTGAAGAGTCTTGGTGGGAGACTGAATTGAGAAGCACCATCCCTAAAGCACAGTACCCATCTAAACCAGTCAAGGATTCCTGATATTTAAGCAGATGATGAACACAGGAAACTGCAGCCTGTGTCTGGTGGAGCTATTGACCAAAGATGTGGTTCCTCATACTGAAATAACATCAGGATAATCTGGTTTGGAGCGTCTTCCTCCAGTGACAAGCCATGAAAAAATGTTACTGAAATACATGGGTAAATTATTTGTTTTTTCTCTCTCTTTAGGTTATTAAATATGGCATGATAGATTAAGAACATTCACTTGATTTGCAAAAAGATAAAAAGAAATTACCTAAATGACATGCTTTACCTTTCTGAGTTACATCCACCAGTAGTGAACATCAGGAATCAGGAATTACACAACAGTAGAGACAGCTTCGTATGCCTCTCCTTTGTGTTACATTTGTAAAATTAATTTGTTGTCATTTCCCCTGTATATTCTTTTTTTGAACCACAAGAATGTAAGCTTAAGGGGTAACATCAACAAAAGAAAAATCAGGGCATCTCTGTACCAATCAAAATGAAACTGATATGTGTGTATCAAGGAGAAAGATATTTAAAAGATTAATTCTATCCTTAGCTGAACCTTTTAGTGTAATTTTGCCATCACCAAAGCAACATTAGTAAGCAACTGTACAGTAAGACACAGCAGAGCTGTGATTAAAGAGGGGGGTGGTTAACTAACAGACTTTGGAATGTGCTTCTCACCTGCGTGCTTCTAGCTTATTCAAAGAACACCCAGCTGAGGGCTGTGCATCTAAGGGACAAGAAGAGGGGTTTCTGAAAGCACAAAATTTAGTTAGAACTGGCACATAATGACAAGATGAAATTACTACCTATTCTGGCAGCACTCCTCCCTTGGAAACTAGGACTGTAATTTAAGGTGAATCAAAGAAAAGTGTACAATCTCCCACTTCCTCCCTTTGATTTTTTTACACATATTATGAGGGGAGAGGGAAGATGCCATAATTGAATGGCAACAGAGCTTCTTGTTCCATCCCTGTCATGTGGAAGGAGGGTTGTAAATCTGTTGCTGTGGTTTTTTTTATGGAAGTGAGGTAGGTATGTTTGTATCAGAAATAGGCATGGAAATTTTTGGTGCCTGCTTTCGGCTCTGAAGCTTTAGCTGGCAGTATTGGTGGAAGCCACAGCGACAGTATCTATGAAAACCTCTGACCTTTAATAAAGACCTGGATCTCTACAACAGGAATTACCACATGCAGATCTTCAGGGACGTGCTTCGTTCTCCCCTGTTTCTTATTCTACAGTTTACAAATTGGTATCTTGTATAAAGCCAAGTCTTGGAGTTAATTTATAAACTAGGATAAAATGTGACTGAAGTTGATCTTTCTTGAGTGGCTTTTGGATGATCTTCTTAATTCTTATTCTTTATTTATTTAGGAAAACTTTTACACGCCACATTAATTTACCTGTAAGTTCTGAATAAAACCTGGTGAGACTGTTAGTAGTGTCATTAGTGTGATGCACAAAGTGCCTTCTCTTCTTGCTGGGCTCAATTTTATGAACTTTTGAAAATGTTAGTAGAATACTGGATACTAAGATTAGATACTGAACATTAATAAATCTGATTTTGAATTTGCACTGAAATTGAAAATTTTGATGAATTTTACCTGTCTTACAGTTTGGAAGTGGATATTTTAAAAAAATTATAATGGTGCATTAAATCAAAAGTTGCATCTCAGCCACATGCCTTCCCAATTTTGGTATAAGGAGCTCAGGCTGCAGAAATCTGAATGACAGTTGACAACAAATTGCTCCTAAATTCTCTTTAATAGTGTGTTACCTCTAAGTTTGTTTTATATTTGTTGCAGATTAATATTCAAAGTATAGTTTGGTGTTAGGCTAATGCTTCTTATTTATTTAGTGCAATAGTCATTCAATAAGGAAAGTCAATAAATCAGAAATAATTAGTAGTGACAGTAGAAAGAGGATGGTACATCAGATAGATGTGTCTGAAAGGCACAGTGGAATCTTAACTAGTGCTAACATGTAAGACATTTGAGTATCATGATAACCTTAGTAGCTTTGTGTTCCAGTAAAAATTTAAAGATTTTTTTAGTAAATAATAGGAGCAAGCTGAAGCTCCTATGTTATCACCAAGCAGCAAGAGGGGACCTGCCTTTGGGGATGATGGTTGTGTCAGTTCACAGTCATTATTCTGTTCTTAATTGTGGGTGAAGGAAGAAGAGAGGTTTTTGAGCTAAGAGAAATGCAGCCTCCTGTTCACATGTACATATTTTAGAGGGAGTTTGTTGATCAGGAGGGCAAAGCTGAGTGCTATAATCCTTGCACATGAATGGTGCACATCTCACAGGATTGGGCTTTTCTAACCACAGTTGACCTGTTTGGGCTTTTATTTCACATCTTTCTGCTCTTGAACTTACAGATTCATTCCACTCAGTATTTGCTTTCTGATCTACACTCTGACAGCAATCCCAAGAAAGTGGTGAGGATCCCTACCAAGTACTCAGCCCATCCCCAGAAGGCAGATGTAGAAGACTTCCATGGTGTTTCAGGTCTCACGAAAACCTCTGCACAAAAGGCTGAGGAGCTACAAAGAATTTAAAGTTCTTAAAAGTCAAAGTTAAAGGCCAATCCTCATATTGACTCTAACCTTTCTGTCTCAACACAAGCCAGGTGAAGAATTAACTGGTTATAAACAGGTGCAACCACTTTTTTTGCATTTGTGGCTTATCGATAATTTTGTCTTTAGTCCTGGTCCCTGAAAGATTGGATGGCAATAACACAGCAGGGAGATAGGCAACTTTTACTGTTGGGGTGGCATTAGGATTCTTTGTGAGAAATAGACTTGAAATTCTGTTCCAGAAAGAAGTGAGGGGACCAGGTTTGTATCATCAGTTTAGGATTACGAGTTGTAGCTTGCGATGTGTAGTATCTAAAGAGCTCTGGGTGGAGACCACATGCACAGTGCTGTCAGAGATGGGGCAAAAAGTGGTTTTGTGGCTCTGAGGACTTGGAATGTGAAGCAAGGGAGTAGTAACTCTGGAGAAAAGCAGAGAAAAGGATGAAAAACTCTTGGTGCTGTTTACTGGGATCCCATGAGAATGTGTGGCAGAACATGGAGAGGGTTCGGTGCTGAAAGACACCACTTAGGTTAAAGCAGTGATAGAACTGTTTGGTTAACTCAGGTCACAAACCCCACCCTGTTTGTGTGTGCAAACACTTCAAGCAGAGGAGGAAGAGAAGGAAATGGCAGAAGGGCCTGGCTGTATCACTGGGTGAGCTACAAGAGCAGAAAGAGAGGTAAGATGATTCATCAAGCAGCTGTGAGAGGGCTGTATGATCTCCTGAGCAGGGATTAGTTCTGGTGAGTCTGACAAAGTGCAAGTCCTCTCACTCCATAGCCTGCAGCTGCAGAAAGGAAGAAGAAATAGCATTCTGCTTTTCATCCTCCTTTCCCACTCTTTTCTCCCTGGGGGGACTGACTGCACATTGCCTCCCAAGTTGCCAGGCTCCAAAAGGGCTGTTTTTAAGACATTTGCTCATCTGCCCAGGGTCTCGAGAGACTCTGAACTGCATTGCTGCACTGGCTGGGTTTTTCCTGCCTTGTGTACCTTCTTTCATTTGTTTTTCAGTCAATGCAGACAGTAATTATTCCCTGTAGAAATGCCTTTTAAATACAATTGTGAATCTACAGAAATTACGAGGAAAACTACAGTATAATGAAGTACATAAACCCAATGCTGATGCTGAAATAACTTCTGGCTTGCAACAGAGGAGACTCACAAGTCTTGATAGTGATAACCTAGTAGCATGTTTTAATATGGGAGTTCTAAAGGCTTTAAAATTTTCCCAGCAATTTTGATATTACATGACATTTCAATTAATTGTGCAATACCATTAGAAAAGGAGGGAAGGATTTGTCTGACAAATGATGACAGTGTGAATAATGATTTAGGTGCTGTGCCACTTGAATGCTAATTCTGTTATGGCTTGGAACATGAGACATGATTAATTTAGAAGATTTTCATGTGATTGACAAGGATCCAGAAATTAGCCCACAGCTGTTCCCTGTTCAGAAAGTAGCTCCTTATTTTGCAAGAGGTGACAGAATAACCATTTGAAAGGCATTTGTTCTTCATTGAGTCATCCTGGGCTTCAGTAAGTAAAGGCAGATCCACAATCAGGGATTGTGTCCTCCAGCAGCATGTCAAGAGCAGCTCATATCCCCCTCCTGGGTGTGTGGGGTGGGGACACAAAGCTCTTTCTCACCACGACCTTGGGAGAAAAGCTGTGATAAGAGCATCTGGCTTATGAGAGTGCTCACAGCTGCTCCCAGAGCCTCATCCCATGTTCTCAGCATCCCACAAGGATGTACCTGAGCTGATCTCTGCTTCCAAACAAGCCATGCCAAAACAGCCCTGTCCTCTGCTCTGGAGTGGGAGATTGGAGCTCCAGGAGATGTCATCATCTTACCACAGGATGGGTGGCGTGTTTGAGAGGGGTGGGGGAAGTCCTGCATGAGATCAAAGTGGGAGATGAAGAAATAGTATGTTTTTCCTCCATCCTGTTTGCATCCCATTTTGGAGGCTGTGGCCACTCTCCTAACTTGAGTAAAGCCAAAAAGCCAAGTCCTGCTAGAAATTGAAATGTGTCAACCAGCCTCACAGGATATTTCAATGAAAGCAATAGACATAATTGGACAACTGATGTCTGAGATGGAGCTGGAGCTCCTCACATGATTCAGAGCCCTTGTAGATGCTCTAATTTTGCATTTCCTGAGGTATTAGTGCATGGGTAGAACTCAAGTTGTAAAGTGGCTTTACATTGCTGTGTTCCTACTCCTGCATAATATACTGTAATTTCATAAATGATGTTAACTTTAATGATTTAACAAGAAATATAATTATGGTTTCTACAGCAACCGTGACTTTAAATATCCTGAATTATGTACATGTATAATCTCAAATATAATGAAAGACTAATGCAGCTCATTGCATGTAAATTATATTCAAAGTTAAAACCTTCAGGAGAGATCTGCTTTTGAATGATCAGGATGGAAAAACACACATGAGAAATTCCTCCTTAGCATCAGAATTTATGTTGGTTCATGCTCAGATTGTTAAAAATAAAATAAAGTATACTTCGGACTTTCCAAGCCAATTTCTTCCTTGACTGAAAATAAAGAGGTGAGTATAGTTTGTCAGTGTTGTTTACACTGTATAGAAGTTTATGACTACACCTTCTGATGCAGAATTATTGTGTTGCTCCCAGGAAATTTTGACACCACTTGTGATTTGGGAAAGAAACACTGCCAGTAAATTGCTGATGGCTCTTTGCTTTGTTTCTCTGAAGCCTTGCTTCATGTCTGAGGGTGCTGTGTTCTGATCAGCAAAAAACCACCCCAGAGACATTTGCCTTTGCTAACAAGTACATTTGTGTGAGGCCAATATAACCTCTTACAGAAGTTTGCTTTGCTCTACTGTAAGCAAGGGAAAGAAAGGGGTTTGGAAAGGGTGCCAGCACTGCTGCAAACAGGGGGGCAGTTCAGAGTGAGGGTCAGTGTTTGGACTGAGAAAACAGATGCCCCTAAAGCAGTTGGAAAAGTAGTCAAAGGGCTGGGAACCCCTAAGGGGGTGGAAGCACAGGGCCTCCCTCCCCATCCAAACCAGAGAGGAGCAATCCTCCTTCCAGACAGCATAAATGTGAATTTTCAGTATGTCTTTTCCTTTAAAACTCTTCACGTTCATGATATAGAGTGGTCCTGGGAGGATTCTCTTCTTCTCTCCCAGTCACAACTCTGATGTCTTAAGTACAGAAGATAAGACCAAATAATTTTTCCCTTAAATTTGAAGGGACTTTTTTTTCCTGGAGTGGATTTTTTCTTTTGGATTTTTGTCAGTGTCTGAAACAGCATTTGATTTCATGTCTCCAAACGAGTAGTTCTGTGCTTTGTACCCCAGTAGATCTGTGAAATACAGAGGAGGTTCAAATACAGCACAAAATACTTAAACTTTTAATAAGGACTTGAATTATAAGTCCTTAGAAATGAGTCTTCTGATAGTAATGTATATTATTAATGAATAGAAAATAAGTGTGGCTATTTTATTTACAGTACCTGTCCTTGTGGTTTGAACCTAAGAAATCAAAATTGTGAGACTGTGATTTAATTTCTGACTTTATATTTCTAGCTTTAGGCAAGCAGTTCAGTAAAAAATATGCTGGAGAGTTTGTGAATTTTCAAACAAAAATAAAAGCATACCAGGAGTTAGAACAAAAGCCAAGCTAACAAGATGCTGGCAGAGATAAAGATTTTTGTCTAGCAGGAGGATTTAAAATATTCAGTATCCAATCTCCTTCCCCTGTTATTCTCTGACTAAACTGTGATAAGTTTTAATGCCATTGAAAGACACATACATTAGTTTACCTTGAAAAATCTTTTTCCTCTTTTGTTCTAATGTGACCAAAGCTGCCAAGCTGCCATAAACAAGGCTGGGTCTTGTGTCAAATCATCTATCTCAGTTTGCAGAGACAGTGAATAAGCTAATCTCTCTTTCTCTTTACAGGATACTTTTGTTGAAAAAGTATGTTTAATGCTTTCACTGTTGATTTCCCTCCTTAGGATTATATAACCACCAGATGTCTCTAAAACCATACTCTCTCCTAAGCATTTTATAATCTTTGAAGATGTTGAAAATCTGGGATTTATAGGACTATTGCATTCATCTACCCAGGGATCAAAAGCTCTATTACAATTACCCCAAGTGCAAAGTCAGAAAATTTATTTAGCTGAGCAGATAAGTTTGAGAATTTTCAAAAGTCCTCATTTAATCTGTATACAGTAAAATCTAATATACTAACCTCCTTTTGAGATATAAAATTAAAATCCCTGTAGGATACAATACTTTTATCAAAAATGTGATTAAGGAGAGATTTATTAACCAGGATAGCAATCCCATGAATCTGAATAAGCCATATGGTATTTTATTTCCTTTTGCTTATTTGAAGTTCATTCACTTTCATACAAGTAGATTTTTTAAAACTCATATAAAGAAGCCCCCAGTACATCAGAATTTTTGAAGAACTGGAGGAAAATATCAACCTCATGTTCTGAAAGATCCCTATTGCAAATATGCAATCCTTGACCTTCCCCTATTAAATCTTGGGGCTGGTAATTTGGTTAGATGAGAGAAGAGCCAAAATACAATCTTGTAAATATTCAGAGCAGGAATACACAAGCTGAGGATACTGCTTGGTACAAATCGGAACCAGCTGATAGGAAAAGGTACATCCACTTGGAAAAGGTGAACTCGACCCTTGCAAATCCTGGCATGCATCAAAAAAAGGTGTCACCAGCAGGCTGAGGGATGTGGTTGTCTGTCTCAACTCTGGAGGCCTCACTATAGTTCTGCATCCAGCTCTCTGGGGTCCTGGCACAGGAAGGATGTGGAGCTGTTGGAGCAAGTCCAGAGAAGACCATGGAAATGCTCCAAGGGCTGGAGCCCCTCTGCTCTGGAGCCAGGCTGGGAGAGCTGGGGGTGCTCACCTGGAGAGGAGAAGG
>JBBMKD010000217.1:3961915-4035177 GCA_037834095.1 Argya squamiceps
TGGGATATTGGGAAGGAATTGTTCCCTGGGAGGGTGGGCAGGCCCTGGCACAGGGTGCCCAGAGCAGCTGTGGCTGCACCTGCATCCCTGGCAGTGTCCAAGGCCAGGCTGGACTTTGGGGCTTGGAGCAAGCCGGGGTAGTGGAAGGTGTCCCTACCCATGGCAGGCAATGGAACGGGGTGAGATTTGAGGTCTATTCTCACCCAAAGTGTTCTGTGCTTTATGAAATTAAAGCTGTTGATGAAGGAGGTGAAGCTCAAGGGTCTCCAGCATGGGAACTGGAACAGGTCTTTTCCAGAGACAGGGAATACCTATACCTGGTGCTTCCTAAGGGAAAAGACTTGGCACTATTTTTGCACTTGCACTTTTGCTTTCCCCATGGCTGGGAGCATTCAGAGCTGTGTCCTAAGGCTGACTTCCATGTAGACCTTGAGTAGCTGACACAGCTGTTGGGTAGGAAGTTCTCTAAGGAGCTATCAGCTGGGGCAGAGACACTGTGACTGTATCTTGGCTGTATCATTGAGGCATCAGGGAAAGGCACCCAGTGGGATGTGGCAGCATTGCTGGTACCTCTTGCATTTCCCTGGTGGCTGCATTGGTTCAGCTCTAGCTGACCTCAAAACCAAACAGTTGAGCTCGTCTGGATTTAGCCATCCTCAGGAAAGAAACTTTATCTTTAAAGTGCATTTTAAGTATGACTGCACACAAACCCCCCAGCTCTCTGAATTGGCAGACCTGCAGTAGTGCTTTGGTGTTTCAAAGCTTTAGGAACTTTTCTTCCTGTCCTCATGGAGCTGTAGCTACAACTTCATTCAATGCAGGCTACTAAACAGCTGTTAGGTGATAACAGCTTTCATTTCCAGCTTAAGCCAAAGTGGTTTCTGCTGTTGTATAATATTTGATCTGCCTTTTATCTGTACAAATGATAGGTAACAGCTTTGTACCTGAAAGGTAATTCCTGAAGAAGAGCTTTAGCCCTGGTAACTACAAGCAAGTGATTTGCCATGTCCCGACTTCAGGGTTTGGGGGTTTTTTTCAGTGATCTAGTCTGACTAATTATGTTTATAATGTGAATGGTGCTATCAGCATTTACTTAGAGTAACATAAAAATGCACGTATCTTTTGGGAGTCCCAGTTTTGCAGTAAAACCAAGGTAGGCAAGACCACATGTTCATAAGAGTTTGCTATTCTTGCCTCCCATAAATCTCTAGTGTTCCCATTATCTCTTGAGTTGCCTCCCATGTGTCCAGCTGACACCCTGTAGAAGAGGATGAAATGTTGGTGGTGGGTTTGAGGGACAGCAGTGCTGGATGGATGGCAGTACACGTGTAGCACTTAGTAGAGGCATGTAATACCTGAACTTATCATTCAGTCCTTCCATATGTGGAGACTTCCTTTTCCAATTACCAAAATGTTGTAGGCTGAGGGGCGTTTGTTCAGAACCTTGTAGGAACTTAAAATCTCCTGACACCTCTGTATCTTATCAAATTTGTTTGTAATTGCCAACATGCTCAGGGATGCTTGGAGGAAAAGCAATTTTAGGTTGTATGGTGTTAAAGCAAGAAGGCTGGTCTGTCCCATTCTGTGCTTCTCTTATTCATCCCCTTGCTTTGGGAGTGCTCTCTATGAAGCTGTGAAAAGCTGTTTCCTGTTGTATTTGGTCTCAAGCTGCCTGGTGACCATGTTTCTTTGCTCCACTGACTGTGAAACAGGGCCTGATGCAAAAGGCCAGCTCAGTAAAATGTGTAGGCCTGGATTCCTCTGTGTGTCAAACATGTATTTGTACCCTCAGGCTGGCTTACAGTTTATGAAGATACTGAAGAATTTGCAAGAGCCAGGGTATTCTGGTTAAATGTAGAAAAGGAATACAGACTTTTTTAAAATAAAACTTTTTTTTTTTTGTAAATAGTAATCATAACCTTATATTCTTTTAATAACTAATGCTTTTATACTTGGAGCTGATTTTCAAAAAAAGTGTTTTTTACTGTCAGTCACTTTTCAACAACATTGGTCATATAGCAACAGGCCCAGCACAAGCAATCAAGTTATCAATGGAGAATGAGGTTTGTGTCAACCAAATTCAGTGCTCTGGAAATTAGGAAGGTGGTGCAATCCAGCTGTCCAGGCTCTCCCATCATCACATCCCAGTAAAAAAAAATGCAATAGGTAATGAGAATTCTTTTTATGAGACACTTAGATGCTCTACATATATCAATGTATGTAGAACACTCACAGAGATTATATTATTCCTTTTCCTTGCCTGCTTGGAGGCATAACCAGTGTAACTGGCTACATTATGAAATGTTCACATTATGAAATCTCAAAAGGAGCCTTTTGCCTGGTCTATTTATTTATTTGTCTAGGCTATTAATTATCTTGTTCTGTAGTGAACATAATGGATCAATTAGCACAGTGACCTGTGTTTGTGTGGTACATACCCCTGCATCATATCAGGCAGAACAAGGTTAAGAGCTGCATGTGCAAATTTTGCAGCAGTTGAAATGATTTATCATATTATTATCTATCTTTTGTAGGAATCATTAATGAGTTAATGTAGTGTGGGAATCTGAGGCAAGGGGTGTAAAGAATGTGTATGCTGATCAATAATTTGTGTGAGCTTGAAAAACTTGTTATTGAAATCAGTCATAATTAGCTGTGGACAAAATCCTAATAAATCACTAGTAGTGGAGTAGTTCTCTTCAAATTGAAAAAAAAATGGAAATACTAAGGGAGGGGGTCAAGCCAGTGAGCTATGAAATTATTCAGGAAAGGAAATGGTGACAAGAAGAACTGATACTCATAAAAAGATAGCCTGTATGGGAACATTTTAGTGAAGAAAATCCCCATTTTCCTGAGGGATGAGGAGAAATTGAGAGAATAAATGATTATTTATTCCCAGGAAGCACGAGCCTCCCTATATAACTCAGCTTGTGTGCTAACACCCTCTGAAATGTGTGCTGCAATTTCGCCACTCTGCATTATGGATGTTTTTAATGGGAATAGCTAATTTCAATCAAAATACTTCATCTTTCAGATGAGAAAGATGCTGGCCTCAAGATAGATTTTAAAGCAGCACCCTTAACTTTTTTAGAAGTAAATTAATTTTCTGTCTTATGCAGAGGATTGCAGAGGAGCTTGCGATTCCATTACTGTGTATTGTTTGAGGAAGAGGGGAAAAAGTCTATAATCATAACTTACTGTGTATGTGGAAAGGAACAGAATGGAAGTTCAACCCTGGCATTGCAGTGATTGATGTCAATAACATAACCATCTTTTTACATGGAAGCCTACATGCTGCAAACAAACTGGAACATAAAATACCCACAGCCATTCACAGAAATCCTCTGCTGTCAAAGTTAATGTTCTAAATGAACATAACTATGCAATTAATATTTGCAGGCATGGGGATACCTTAAAATCATAAAAGTCAAATCCTGTCATTGTCAAAGCAATCAAACTAGGTAACATTTAACTCTGGACTGCTGCATAAGCAGAAGCAAATGGGTTTATATGAAGTGCTTTTTAGATTTGTTTGGAGCACTGGGTGAAGGTTTGGTTATCTCACTAAAATTAAAAAAAACCAGTAAGATGGTCAAAAAGAATTATGGAGGATTTTCCTATCCAGGAAAAGACTGAAAATTTGATTTTTTGTAATATATATATATGTATGTGTTTCTTTTTTTTGCATGGAGCACAATTAAGTGAATTTTTTGAAGGATTTAAGCTAGTTAAGGACATTTATAACAATAAGTCTTAAGGTATACTTGAGGATATTGAGAGAAAATGGGTTAGAGCACACAGGGCAGAGAACACACGACCATCTGTCTGGCAGGCATGAAGGGCCCTTTGTGGCCATCACAGAGCTCTTGGGAGAGTGACTTGTCTGTATTCAGCTGGTTGGATTCCTTTCACATCTCTTTTGCCTTTATGTATACAGACGTCTCCATGCAGGTGAATTTATCTTTGCCCACAGGTAAATTTTTTAAGGCCAAAAGAATGACAGCCCACAGCTCAGCAGCCCCTGTGGGTGCAGGATGATACCTGGGGACCAGGAACCATCTGCACAGCCATGCTCTTCCCAGCACATAGATATTTCTGCAGCTTCCCATCCAACAGAGCCAAGCAAAGTATGAACTGGCTGTGTTTGGGAGCCTCACCTCCCAGAGGAGCAGTGTCTTTGACCTGTTTGGAGTTTTCTAGTGGACCATTTTACTTGCCAGTGCCCTGCCTGAAGTCTATGCAGACGAGTTTTAACTATTTTTTAAATTTTCTGTTCCCAAACCTGACTTGAACAGTGTGACAAGGCTGTCTTGAGAGCTGTGACTCACTTGTGCTGCCAGTTTAATTTACAGTATCTTTATCCATCACCTCAAGGACAAGGTTTCCTCCTCCAGCTGTGTGATAAAATGTCTGTTGCCAATTCACTTTTGGGTTGATGCCGGAACAAGGATCTAATTGCAGATACTTGATTGGGATCAGCTTGGCAGCATCTCACACTTCAGTGGAAGATGTACACCACCAAGAAGGGTAGAAATGAGGTCTGTGCTTAGTGGATTGCATGGGTGTGAAAATTCTGCGACCACTCGAGATCATTTTGCTATGCTAGTTTTACAATGTGAATATCTTGTAATAAGGATCTCTCCACAAATAGCGTTCAAATTGTTTTCCCATCAGCATGCAAAATGCACTTAATGACATTGCTGTGACATTTTCATGCACTTCCCAAACTATTTCTTATTATATCCTTGCAGTGTGATGAAAACACTGTGGGCTCTCTGCAGGTCGGCCCTGTGCTAATATTGCTGTTGTACTCACACCCATGGACAATGTAATGATGCTGTAATGTTTTATTGCCACATGTAGGAAAACTGCAAGAGGGGAACTAAAAAAGGGATTTTTCTGCTCTGTGAAATAGAGGCTAGTCAAAAGATTTTAGCCTGTCACAGATGAAAAGGCTTGAACATGACGTCAGATGCCCTTTGTTTCCATGGAAAGGGCTTGACCATAAAAACATGCCTCTTTTTAATAGACTGCATTTAAGATATCTTTAGAGCTGTTTTACTTAGGTTTCTTGAGCCAGAGACAATTATTATAGTAATTCTTTTCTTTTTCAGTAGCTTCTACTTGCCTAAACCCAACATGAAGCATTAGAAAAAACATCTTTCTATATTGGTTTGGTTTCAGGATATGCAGTTTTCAATCAAATAACATTTTTATTTGTTACACTGATGATTGAAATGAAATATTATACCTCTATTCACATGAGGTGCAGCTCTTGTATAGACAAGTGCTTTGGTGAAACTTGCTTTAAAATCATTCCCTGGAGAGTTGTTTTGCGAGGCTTGTAGCAGACAGAGCTGTTGCAGTTGAAGTGCATTATGGAGTTCTTCCTTTCACTTCATTAGGCTTTGGATAACAATGCCCTGTGTTGCCAAACTGTCTCATCCTTATCTGCCACTTCTATGAAACTGTTTTTACCAGTGCCTCATTGGAATACAGCAGGCTAACATAAGAGATTAGAAGTCCAAATAGAGAAACGTGTCAACATTTTCCCTGGAAGAATGAGGGTGATATACAAGCCTTGCCAGCTGGATGATTTGCTGAGTAAAAAGTAGCATAATTCCAAAAATCTTTTTTTTGGTTATGTTTCTTCTAAAATGAAGCAGTTTCAAATTTGCTGCTCTGGAGATCCAGATTTTTCTTGTTGTAATCTTTTTTTCCTCTTCCGTGTCATGATTCCTGTTCACTGAATCAAATCTCGATGGCTTTTCAAAGCTAAACTTTTACAGCACCAGTAATAATATTGTTGCCATTATATTATCCTTTTACATAGGCTTAAAGGCCAGTTTATGACTGAAAGGGAATAGCTGCAACCAGTAGGGTCCTGATTTTAATTTGCATGTAAATTAAACATTTCAGAATATGACTGTGATTTCTGAATACACACAAAGTACGCTGGTTTGATTCCTGGAAAATAAAAATGCATAATATTAATAAGAAGAATATGATTTATATACTGGCTCTTTTATCTTACCAATTTCTGTTCATTTAAGGGGCTTTTTGAAAGCTTCTGGGGCAATGGCTGATTATTCCTGCTGTAATGTGGAACAGCATGTGACAAAAATAGAGAAACTCAGATTAAATTCTAGCTGAACGGTAGGCTGTTAGTATCTAGTGTGTAGCGTTATGCTATTTTGGGTGGGTGGTGAAGGTATGAGAGTAAATGGAGGGGAGGGAATTTTGCTGTATGGATTTTTTATAATTTCTGGTATATCAGATTTTATTTAACACTATCTCCTTATTCTTTGCTTGAGATGAACAATACACAAAAGATGAAGAAAGGATAGCTGAGAGAAGCTAAAAACCAATCAATCAACTAACTAAAGATAAGGGAATAAATGGAACAGAGAGAAAAAAAAACCACCAGGATATCTCCTAGCTTGTATTTAAAATGTGTTTATGGATTTTGTAACATTCACTAAAACTGCTGAAATTTAGGCTGGTTCTTTTAAACAGAGTTGCTCATGTTTACTACCAAATTGTTGAGTTTGTTAGAGTTACTCAAACTGCTGGGTTATTGGAAATATTCAGGCTCGCCAGCACAGCTGAAAGGGGATAAAGCACCAGAAAAAGTTGGGGAATATGGATTTATTTTATTTTTTAATGAGAATCTCTTCTTTCACAATGACAGACATTCCCATTGCTGGAGCTGCCCTTGCCATGTACTAATGAAGATGTGGCACAGGCAGTGAACCACAGGACACTCGTGTCTGCAAGGCAAACATCAGCCTGGGTGATATACAAGCTAGCAAATACCAGAAGGAATTTGGGAAAAAGACGTTTTGGGGTAAGTATATGAGAAGAACTTTCCAAAGAGCTTGTTTACAGCAGCAAGGGCTCAAGCCCTTTGCTTTTGGGCTGAGCACTGGTCCCGGTGGATCCTGGAAATTGTACATGCTTTAGATGGAGGCTGGATTGGTTTTCCTGATCGATCAGTGAACTCTGAGCTTCTTGTGTGGGAAGGAAAAACCCTATACTCTTCTTCTCTTAACCCTCCTACCCTGTACTAATTGGCCCCAGGGGAGGGAGGCATAGCCTCACCCTGAGCCTCCCACAGCAGCCAAGCTTTGGCTGCTTTGCTTATGGCTGTGGTTTCACTTGGCCAGAGAAGCAGGCTGGCTCTTCAGGGGAAAAGTTGCTGTGCATGTGCTGAGTGGCCAATTTGTCTAACAAAGAAAAATAACCAAGTGCCTTTGGTGGAGGCCATGAAAAAAATCTAGATGTGGGTTGCTATCCTTTATTTTAAGCCCACTCTGGACACTAGTCTGGGAGAAGAGGCACATCCACCCAGACTTGCTCACCTGCATGAATAAAGAAGGATTCCATAGAAAAGAACAGAAAAGCAGCAGAGATGTGGTATGTGCTTTAAGCCCAGATGACTTTCTGCTGCCCTCCCCACAGTTCCCTCTTTGTCTCTCAGGTTTACCAGCTAACTTCCCATTTGCCTTTGAAGTGCATGTGCAGCCTGTGTGTATGGAATGATCCAGCTGTGTCGTGCAATAAACTGGCCAGGGCAGTGCCAGTGCTGGCTTGCAGATGGGATTTTCACTGATAAGTGATGAGTATTTTGAGGAACACAGTTTTACTGGGACTCTAGATGCACCTGGGAAATAGACTGGTGGTAAAGAAGTGCTGGGATCCCACAGGGGTGGATCAACACTTGTATAAACTGGCCATGGGTGCAGGTGCCAGATATGAGCCCTAACCATGCTGCTTCTCTGTGTAGACATGGGACTGCTCCCACCCCAGGTGAAACCCATCAGCTTCTCCTGGGCTTGTGTTTAGACTTTTAATGACAGGCAGTACACTATGCTACGAGAGATGAGTCCTACAGGTATGGAAACTCTGACACTGACTTCCTGAATGTGTTACTTTCTCTTTCATCCTTGTTTAAATTGTTTCTGCTGACAAGGTTTACCATTCCTGAGCCCGAGTACATATCCATTGTTGGGTTTTGTGTCAAGGAGGTGATGTTTACCAAGGTTGCTATTGTTATTATCACAACTGGTTAAAACAGTTCCAAGACAAGTGCTCCCAGTACCAAACTGATCTGTAACAGCTTGGCACAGTTTGGGGACTGTTAATTTTGACTTAATCTCATTGAGTACAGTGTCCATTGAATGGCTGCCCTGGCCTAATTGCTTGGCCTCTTCTGATAGGCGTTTGCTCCACTGCTTCACACAGAAAGGTGTTCAAATCCCTGTACAGTGCTGCAGCAGGGAAGATAAAAATACAGAGGTACTTCTGTTCAGCTGGGCTGGAGGGTAAAAAAGCCCTTTATACAGGAAGCCAAGAGGAAGCAACTGGTTCTTGTTTATTTAGGAGGTTTATTCATCCTCCTATGCAAACTCCTAGTTTCAAAATTTAGTTATATGGAAGAGACCTTGTTGAGGTTCTCATAGGCAATTGCAGGGATGCCTTCTGAAGGAATTCCAAGAGAGACCTGACAAATCTGGCATCACCATCAGCGTGTAGCCAAGGAGTCAGGGCACCTGAGCGAGTGGCTAGGGGAGAAGCAGAGGGGTCACAATTTGTTTGAGGGCTAATGGCAGTCTGGGGGGAGATGGAGGAAACTGGACACAATATAAAGCCTAGTTAGGATGTAGAGCATTAACTGTAGTGCTAGTGCTGGTCTGGCTGGTATGTTTGCATGTGCTTAGGCTACAGATCAAGCAGCTTAGACTTCAGGGGAAAGCAGAGTATTATGATATGGAATATATATATATATGATATTGTAGCTGATAGGAGAAACCACAAGACAGTCTATTAGGAGCTGGTTAAGTCCATGTAAAGTGGCATCAGAGCTGTGTTTGGGCTGGTGCAGCCACTGACCAGCAGTACCACCTCTTGCAATACACTGCATGGCTGGGCAAAGCAGTTCCTAGTTTTTTTGGGAGCACTCATGCCCTTTAAGCCACCGGCATTCAGTCACAAGTTATTTAAAATAAATGGAGTACATATCAGTGCTCTGCTCTGTTGTTCCTTTTTTCTTCCCAGAACAATGCCAGCTGCCTAGCACATATGTTAGACTAGGGTTCATTTTAATCAGCATGTGCAAACTCATGAAGTTAATGAGCTTCAACTCACTTTGATTTAAAAAGATCAAAACAAAAGTACATCCCACCCCCTCTCGCCTTTCAACTGATACTTACACTTTTAATTTGACAAGGGCAACCAAAGTCCCCTCTGCTGGCAACTGATGTAATAGTTTTCAGACCTAAAGAAATTTCTATATCAAAGGTATATATATACTTAAGAGTTCCCTCCTCTGAAAGAGTTTCCTGTGAAGGAATTGTTTGAGGAACAACTCTCAAACTTTGTTTCTGCTACCAGCAGGGTATTTTTAGGCCCTGCTAGAGCACTGGGGATATTACATTGCAAAGCCTTGCTATTAAAGAGAAGGTGATATTGAAGTTAGGAGTGCAATGAAATATCTGCAGAGATGGGAAACTGGTTGAAAGGATGCTATTACAGTCCTTTCTGAAAGTTATCAGTACAGAAGGGCTGTTTTCAGTATACAGCACTAGTTTTGGAGAGCATCAGATTGCTGACACTGTTATTAGTCACACCACGCTCACTCAGAGGGTAATACTTCATTTTCCTACTGCACACTCGGAGACTTTTTTATTTCCAGTTTCATCACTCAGGAGCAACAATCAAAATGGTGCTGATCAAACATAAGGATCTCAAAGAGGTTTGGAAAATTAACAAATAAAACCTCACAAGTGAGAGGTAATGTGTGTGTGTTTATGTGATAGGAAAACCTCCAAACATTACAAACAGAGCTGTCTTTGCAGAAGTCATGGGGATGTCTCCACCACAATCCAGATTTTTTCCAAGGCTCCTTTTGCTGAACTCTGCAGTATCTCTGCCCCTTTTCTGGGGCTGGGCTATTGTGTGTGGTAATTGCTCCAGCAGCTACACAAGTCAGTTGTAAATGTGACCTGGAAGGAAAATGAGTAGTTTTTAGTCATTTTGGGTGGTTAATGCTCACATCTCCAGAAATTCTTATTCTCACTTACCCATGTCTTGTCAACACTCAGAAGAAGGAAGAACTAACTCACTGCTAGGCCAGCTTCCTGGAGTTAACACCCTATTTCCATGTGAGGACAGATACACAATCTATGTGGAACTTTCACTCTTGCTAAATTCAAAGATGTGCTGGTATAAAATTCTTCCTACAAGCAATGTACTGTGGCCCAGTTTTCAGCAGACATGTAGCAGCCTGGAGGGTATTGTCACCTTTTGGACAGCAAAAATGAATGTCGCTCTTTAAAAGGTATATTTAACAACATAAAAGGTATATTTAACAAAGAATAAAATAGAATGTGAACATCTGTCATCACTAAAGGTGTTTTCGTTTACTCATCTAGCATAGACAGCTGTGGTTTTTCTGTGGTGATTGCATAATATGTCATGCAGCTCAGAGAATTGATAGGGTTGTAAAAGCTTGTGCTTTGGGTGATGAAGTACTCTCTCTTCTCTTCTTAACTCCTGTGGCAGCCCAAAGCACAGGGGGTTCAGCACAGGGATATCTGGTGTGGGTATTAAAATTGTCAATGATCTGAGCTCTGGCAGGATTGGAAGCTGTGATGGCATTGTGGGACAGAGCCTGGAGACATGAAACCTTGCTGTGGTGCAAGACTCTAGAGATTTGAGTGAGATGAACCAGAAAAAATACATTAGTGACATAAGGAAGAAGTTTGGTTTTTGCATTGGCCCTTTGCAGACAGGATGCAGGGTAGCACAAGGCATGGAAAGAGTTCAGTCAGTAAGGAACCCCCAGGCTGCATTTTGACAATGCTGATGGACATCTGAGCATGGAACAGCCTGGAGTGACAGCAGCCATCATGGTCTGCACAGCCAGAGCACTGCCTTGTCTGTCAGCAACTGCTCAGTGCATTGCACTGTTTCTCCATCATTGCCTTTGACTTTCATCAAAGTAAAATTTTTATCATGCTAGAAATGAGATAACTGAGGGGAACCTGCTACTGGCAATTTGCATGTCAGTTTGTATCTAATTACTGGAATATCAGTACTGAGGCTAACAGCCTGAAATGGTAATATGAAAAACATACACATAAAACCTGGGCTAAAGGGGAAAAGCTATTTTTAGATGAGCAGCTTTGCCTTTTAAAAACCATGTCAGCTTTATTGTTAGTGATAGCATAAATGCTGAGTAATGCAACTTTTGAATCCAATTAAAAAGGGAAGTCTTGAATTTAAAGGTAATTCACTGCATCATTTAGTGAAATAGCAGGCAGAAGAATGAACAGATGCAACAAACAGGTTAGACCTGTGCCTTCCAATGATCCCATTATCACAACAGAGCCAAGATATGCATGGTGACCCACTGCAGGTGCCAGGGCCATGGTGGGGCAAGGAAAGGTGTGGGGAGGAAGGAATGGCAGAGTAGGACTGTTAGGGACTGTCACCTGCATTCCTTCACCCGCTGTGCTACTCAGTAGTGAGAGAAGTCAGGAATGAAGGTGTGACACTGCATCGGAGAAGAAGCAGGACATGGGTGTTAATTTTTGTTTGTGTTTCTCACCATTCAACTCTATTCTCATTGACGCTAAATTGGATTAATTCTCCAAAACTTGAGTCAGTTTTGGCCACGGAAGGGATTGGTAAGTGGCCTTCCTGTCTCAATCTCCACCTATAAAATTTTTCTTGTTATTTTCTCTCCATCCTGCTTTGGAGGGGGTGGGGGAGAAGGTGGCTGGGTAGGTGACTGGCAGCTGGCCATGGCCAATCCACTACATAGGCAATCTTAGAAGAAGAGGAAACACTCTTCATGTGGTTCATTCAGGTTGTTTTGTTTTGTTTTCAACAGGAGGAAGTTGGTGGCTCTTTGAAGGGAGAAATATCTTCAAAGGCTTTGGAGCTTGAGGTCTGTGTCTGCACGAAAAAGTCCTGACTGATGAAACATGAAACAACCCCAGGTATGTTCCCACTCATTCTGCTGTGAACCATTATTTTCCTGCATGGCATCCCAGCTCCTGGTCTGCCGTGTGCCATCATGGGGCAGATCATCCCCAATGACAGATGAAAGCTTCGCTCTGGTCCAGCTGCAGGGGCTCCACGTGGACTGCAGCCTCCTAATCTCCTCTCCCTCTTCTCTTCCTTTCTCTTCTGCCACCCCAGGCCACCTGGCAGGGCTGGTGGCTCACCCCTCTCTTGGCACAATGAGAGGTGCTCTGCCTCATCCTGAAGCCCTCAAAGCCTTTTCAATTTTCCCATCCCTGTACCCATCAACCCCCCAAAGCTACTTCCATGGAATGTCCCTACAAAAGCTTGCTGAAAGCTGAGGATGAGCTGCCACTCCCATAATCTCTGAAAAGCTTTTCTGTCCTGCTGCATGTCTCTGCTGCTCTTTGCATTGCACTCAGGGATACCTGTGTCTCTGGTTGTAGTAACATCACAGGCCACCTGATATCACTTCTCTCCTGCTGTTTTGCACCCGTGTTACAGCTAGTTTTAGCCATGAGCTGTTTCAGTGTATCACTGAGAAGGTGCTTACACACACATACATTTGGGGACTTTTTTCAAGGTTTTCAAAAGAAGGAAAAAGTACTTTAATGGGTAAATGAGTTAAAGTTTTAGGAAAAAAATCTGTTTCTTGACCTAATAGTCTAAGAGACATGTAATTCCACTGGCATTTAGCAGTGAAACAAGTGCAAATGTCTTCAACATAAAATTGCTGAATCTCAGTCCTATATTAGCAACATAAACACAGGGATCCATATCAGCAAACTTACTGCTAATGTCACTGAATGACTAAAATATTAGATGTGTAACATAGGTAGAGTAACACATTCAGAAGAGAAATCTCATTGTATTAAGAGTTCTACTTTGAGACTTGTGATTTTGTGGTCAGATCAATACACATCAGTTTTGCCTTTTTGTATTGTAAAAGCGAAATGTTGTCTGTGGTATTTGACTGTAATTACATAATTTTGTAAGAATGAAAAATACAAGGCTTTGGAAAACAATCAGATGTCCTCCAGAAGGTGGCCTTACAATCCAGAAAATAATAGACCCGTGTTACAGAACTTCCTACAGAATTGCTTGTGCTGTCACCCAAATCCTTTGTTAATCTTCATCTGCCTTTTGTTCAAGACTGAGGCAAACTGTATGTTACTCAGCCTTGCATGTTGATAAGGGCTGTGCTCAGATCCTTTGCTTTTTTTGGGTAATTCGATCCTGTAATCAATCCCAAGCTATTTAAAGATACCTGTGGCCAGCATATAGGGAGAGAAGTGCAGCAGTTCTGTTTTGTTTTTATTAGGAGGCATGAATTTTGCAGGGAAACTGGGAAACATGCACTGAAAATTTTGTGTCCTTAGTGTTGTCAATAGAAAATGCAGGTACCAAGGAAATAAGTATATTTTTTTGAGCATAGTTTTTATATTACTTTTCCAGCTTCCAAGTGCCCCACAACATTGTGTCTGTAACATACTGGGGTAAAAGTTTCCAGGGAGAAAGTCTGGTAGACGGCAGGGGGAAGGAGTTTGATCTGAGATTCAAACTGTTTCCCCAAAAGGGATGAACATAAGGTGAAACTTTAAGAATTTTACTGACTTGCTGCCAAAATCTTGTGCTCAGGCAGTTTGAATGTTCATTGATTGTGTCTGCTTCCCTTCTCCCATTCCCTAGGTTTCTAAGTCTTAAAACTGGGAATCACTCACTCATGTTCTACTCTTTTAATACTACTTTCCCTATATAAAAGTGGCTTCTGTAGCACAGTGTAAGGAAATGGTGTGATACTCTGTACTACACACAGTTATAGAGCACCATGTGTGACTTGAAGTGACTTTATACCATCCTCTTTCCTTCTTGTTTGTGAATATCTCAGAATTAAATATCTGCTAAGACCATTAATAGCCCTCAGATCTGACCTGCCAAGGTGTGGTGGGTCAGTTTGTGGAAATAGGCTTGGAAATTTGGCTGGAGCACCCAGAGCATTGTCCCAGTGCATCACTTCTGGGGTAAAGAAAAAACACTATGGATAAGTTACCAACAACTACAGCTTAAAAAAAAAATAATGTCATCACAACATACTCACAAATAAATAATAGAACTTCATCGTCATTTTGGTTGGGTTTTGTGAGGATGATTTTATTCTCAAAGGCATGTTCATGCAACTAACCCATAATGGAAAAGCTGTCTGTGTTATCACTGGGAAAGGAGAGAATTCATGCTTTTATAATAGAGCATAAGAAGATGTATCTAAATCATATTCAGAAGCAGAACTAGATGCTTTGTGGAAACAAGCAGAACAAAATCATATTGCGTAGGTGTGTTTCTTGCAGTATGAGTTTCCCAAGTGGATGGAAAGAGCAAGCTGGGTGAGGTCAGGGCATTTGGGCCACACAGCTCTGAAAACTCTATTGTTTGGCAGAAACAACACATATTGCCTGGCAATATGGGACTCAGCTGAGCTATTGGTAAAGGACTTCAGAGCTGGGTGCTGCTTGCCTGAACCTTGCAAATCTGCCTTTAATTCCAAATGGAAGATCTGAATAGTGTGTGTATTGCATATGACTGCAGGCAAAGTTCAAGACATTTAGGAGAAGAAATGGAGGTAAATGTCATAATTCCATCAACAACCAAGGTTAATAATGCTTCTTAAAGTGCAGGCTAAAAACATGGGATCCTGGAATCCCAGAATAGTTTGGGTTGGAAGGCACAGGAATCCCATCCTGTCCCACCCCCTGCCATGTGTAGGGGCACCTTCCACTATCCCAAGTTGCTCCAAGCCTCACCCAGCTGGCCCTGGACACTTCCAGGGATGGGGCAGCCACAGCTTCTCTGGGAACCTGTGCCAGGGCCTCACCACCCTCACAGGGAAGAGGTGATGGGATATTTGGATGGGATATTTCTTCCCAATATCCCATCCAAACATACTTTCTTTCAGTTTAGTACCCCGCTATCCTGTCATTACACCTCTTCTAAATAGTCCCTCTTGATCTTTCTTGTCCAGGTGCCCCTGGAGGGCATCGTGTCCTTCAGGTCTAACCCCTGCAGTAACCATAGTCAGCAAACTGCATGTTCATGCTTGCTGTTTTTTAAAATCACTTATTAACAACCAAGTTTTCAAGGAAGAAATACATCCTTCCCACCCCCCCGCCCTTGATATTTATCATGATAATCAGCTCTTTTTCTTTTTTCTTTTTTTTTTTTGTAATACATGATCAACATACTGTCTAAAGTGATGCAGAGACCAAATGGATCTATCTGTGCCCAGATAAATTTATAACCTGTATGTAGTGTTTGTAAAGGCTTTTCTTAAGCCCAACTAATTTTTTTCCAGTAGGTCTCTAGGAAATAAAGAACTAAAGGTATTTTTTGCTAGATGCAGGAATGTATTATTAATTACCGTTAGTATGTCTGAATGTCAAATAAGTGGCTTGACTAGATTTTTTTCAGAGGCAACTGTGTTGATTGGTCTTTAGCTTTCTCTTCTCTAGTGAAAATGACATTTGATATAATGAAGGTGACCTTCTAAGAGATTAATGTGAGATTTGTCATGATATCTTTTACAAAGTCTCTACTGATCTTTGAAATTAAAACGTCACTGATGTTATCAGAGGGAAGGAATACACACCCCCCTTTTTTTTATTTTTTTACTCCAGGCAGGTATCTATGACTAAGTTAAAGAAAGGGCAATACTTTTTACTGTGAAGGATCTTTGTAATGTAAATACATATAAACACAAGAATATTTTTTAATATCAAAGTCTTGATCTTGAGGGAAATAGCAAAAAAAGAACAGAAAAATGCAAAATTTGCAGAATCCACAATTTTTGTGTCTGTTATTTTCTTATGTCATTGAAATTGTGAAATATGAAGCATACTTGTAAAGCGAGCAAGATCACTAATCTCTTGTTCACTGCCTATGCAGTGTTTCCTTGCTTTGAAGGAGGCAGATTCCTGACAGTCATATGAGTGTTCAAGACCTTGCCTGTTTTCGATGACATCAGTTAAATTTTTGCCCCAATATTCAAAATTTTGTGAAGGAAGGAGACTTAAGGAGTATCAGAGAAGGCTTTACTCTGGGCTGTTTTTGTCATATGCATTTACTGTTTTGTCAAGTTTGCCTTTTCCAAGTCAGAGTTCCTGTGTTCTCTGCCCAAGCTCTTTCTATTACATCCTTATCCATGATTTTTTATGGTATGACCACTGTCCTCATCATCAAGCTGACTGATCAAGTCATCTTCATCTCCAGTGCTTTTCTTTCCTCAGAGCCAAGTCGTGCTGGCAATTAAGCAGTACCAGACCTTACAGCTGTCTGTGCTAAAATAATGTTGCCAAGGACTCTCCCCTTGTTTTTGTCCCCCCAGTTGGTCTAGCCCAGGGAGTGGTCCCAGCCATCAGAGTGATGTTACCTTGCTGTTGGGGTAGTAAGAGTTCAGCTGTTGCCACACCATATGTGGCAAGGTGGCAGGTAAAGCCAAGTAATGCCAAAGTGGGCTTTGGTATTTATCAGTCCAGGATGTAATGGGCATCCCAAACTGTCACAATATGCTGAGTAAAATAAATTTATACTCTTCAGTCAAATTTCTTAACTGGGATCCAATTATTTCCTGTCCCAGCTATTCTATGTTTTCCCATGTTAGCAATGCTAAAGCTATTCTTTAGCCAAACTCTGGCACCAAAGTATTTTTACTTGCCCTTATTCTGATCACAGTTTTTCCCATTTCCCCATGTCCTTTCCTGTGCCTTGTGCTGGTGGTAGTTCCCCACTCCATCTTTAGTTCTTTCCTTCACACCCCTCTTTCCTATCTCACCAGGAACTACCTTGGAGCACCTTTCTCCAAGCTCATGGCAAGCCACCTGCTTCATTCAAATCCCTCCTGAAAATGTCTCCCTGCTTACAAAAGCAGAAGGTGGGAAGGGGACAGAAGTGAGGACAAAACAAAGTTAGAACCAGGAGAGGGGAGATGAAGCCTTTCTTGAATAGCACTAACATTCATCCATCTTTCTTTCACTGGTACCTTGTTTCTTTATGAATATCTGCCATAGAATCACAGAAGCACAGACTGGTTTGGGTCAGAAGGGACATTAAAGCCCTTCCACTGCCACCCCCTGGCATGGGCAGGGACACCTTCCACTAGCCGAGGGTGCTCCAAGCCCCATCCAGCCTGGCCAACCATGTCCCAGATCACACTGAGAGTAACTTTGGAGCAGATGACTGCACACTACACACAACTGTGGTCCCCTCATTAATTCCTTAATGAGCTCTCCCAGGAGGTACACAGAAATTAAACAGGCCCTGGATCCCCAGGACAGGGAAGCAAAGGTAACTTTTTCCCTCTCAAATAACCATGTAAGTGAGGACTATCTGAAGATTAAAACACCAGGAAGAGACAGTGAAGGTGCCTTACATTTACCCCTTGCAGTGCCCTGGAAAGCAGAATGACCCTGCAGAGAAGAATATTATACACTTGACAGTGCTCACTGCCCTCCTCCTGCCTTCCAAAAACCTGGGAAGGTGGGGCTGTGTCAGTTATGCAGCTACCACTGATTTGAAACCTTTTTATGACTTAGCCTTCACTTTTTCAGTCTAGAAGCTGTCTGAAAGGATAAAGACACATCTGAGAAGAGCACAACTAAAACTGAGGTGTGAGAAGCTGCAGTTTGGGCACTGCTAAAGGACCCTGAAATACTGTGAAGCTGTGAGGAAAAATTTAGCAGACTCTTTGGAATCCTACTTTTGTTTGAGGGTGGTATGCCTAGCACTTTTCCCAGTGGCCAGGCTGTGCTTGTGAATCCAAAGGTATGTACTTGTGCTCAAAGCTTTTTAATTCACTAAATAGTTGGTTTGGCAGCATTTTTGATTTGTTTCCAGCTTTTAGACAGCTGAAGGACCAAGTTAAGCTGACCTGTCTGGGATTCACATCTGAAAGGAGGTTTTTGAGGATTTCTTCTACTAAATTACTTTGACCTTCTCCCAGTGCCACCTGAACAGCAGATTTAATTTGCACTAGAACTCTGCTGGGCAAGTGTGGGATGTGGAGAGAGTGAATCCATATCTTCTCCAGCTTGCTGAGGCCAGACACTTCTCAAAGGGCTGCTTTGCCCCACTGCCTTCCTCTGCTGGGGCTCTCCCTGACACAGGTCGTGCTGCCTCTCAGAGAAGGATTCTGAGCTCTGGTGGCTCCATATGGATTGGTCTTGATGTATTTTGAGCACACTTAATTTTTGAGACTAGTAATTGCAGCTAGGAGAGAAGATATCCTAGACTCCAGCTTCATTCATCTTGTTTGTAAAAATGCCCAGGCACAATCTGAAAAAGATAGGAGAGGTCAGAGTTATTTAAAACTACGTATTTAATTTTCCCTGTTTCTAGTACAACAGCCTAAATGTTAATATTTTTGCAGCAATATGTGGCAGCAGTATTGAAGCAGGCAGCAAAGCTGATATGGATCATCTAGTTTTGGGTGAATATAGCTTCCAATTAATTTCTAGTTTACGATTTTATGAAGAATTGGAAGAAAAAATTCAGTTTTCTGAGCTGTAAAGGCAAAATCGTTTTTAGAATGAGATTTGAATATTTTATAGCTAGGGAATTTATATATTCTGATATATTTATGATGATATTTGTGTCAAGGCAAATCTCCTTCATATAAAAAAAATCTTAATTTGCCCAAGTAATTGAGGTGGAATATTCTTAAGTAAATATAAACCCTGATGAAATTCTGTTTGCTTTTTCCATTGCAAACTAAAACCCAATTTTTTCCCCCAAATTAAATATTAGGATTCTGTAATTTTTGAGTAACAGTTCATAAATGAATGTAGCTTTGACAGTGACTAATGCATGAAATTATCTAGTCAATTCATAAAATAAAAATGGAAAAGTAGCTATTTTTTATCCTATATGTTAGTCATCTTTGTTACATTTCAGAAGAGCTTTCCAGTTCAACATTTTTAAGTGGTGTGTGAATAAGTTCATTCCTCCACCGTCTCCCAGTTAGAAATTTTACATGATATTTTTTTTGTGAAATAGTACAAGAGGCAACAGAAGTTCTTCACTTTTCATCAACATATAACATCTTCTCTTGCAACATGGCTTCACCCTCTTGCTGCAAGAGTTGTCTTTTTCAGTGTCTTTACATTTGAACCCCGTGCATTTTTGAGCCCTTTTGGAGTCAAAATTGATGGACAGATTTTCCTTTTCTCAAGGTGAGATCACTGAGTTTTACAGTCTAATTTCGTCATGGTGACTGGAGCATAAAACAAAAGTCATGTTCGAAGTTATTAAAGAGTAAAAATCTTTGCACAATAAAAGATAATGCTCCAGCTTGAACAAATATATCCAGTTCACTGAAGTTTCCCCATAAGGAATTGTCAAAGTTTTTCAGATGGATATAAAAGGATAAATAAACTTTGCAATGACATGCAGATAAAATAATTTCAAGTGATATGCAGGAGGAAACAAGCTAAAGATTTCTGATTTCCAGTCACTTATGTGCAACTCAAATGAATTACCCTGTGATAAATGGAGGTGCATATTGACTGATAAGTTCTAAGTGGTTTTTATCACTTGGGCAGCATAAAGCAGCCATTGATGCTTAAACTGGGTTTATGACAGCACAGAACATAGAACCCCAAATCAAGGTCCTGCTGCCTCATCTATTCGTGCAGTTATGTCAAGATAAAGCACTGAAAATTAGGTATACCTAATTTAATCTGCCAAATCTAGTGAAAAAAGAGATATGATTACAGTTTCTCTTCCTTTCACTGGTGTTTCATATCAGATGCTTCCTGGTTAACAAATACGCACTGTTGCTTGGAGAAGAAAATATGTGTAATTCCTTTCATAAAGAATTGCTGCAGCTCAAAATAAATGTGAGATCCTCCATCACCTTTACAGGGAGATCTGAGAGGGAAAATGTGTGCTGGTGTCTTTACAAACAATTTGATGGGTGTTAGGGTCTTTGAAATGGGACTTAATGTTTTTGCTGACTTTGGTGAGTGGGTTCCTTACCAGGCCAGGCAGCTTGGCACCTGAAACCAGCGAGGGTCCGCACGAGCCAGAGTTTTGAACTTTGGAGTAAAGTGACAGGTTCAAGGGAGGGTATGGAGTGAGCAGTTTGGGAAGGCTGTACCTTCCTACTACCTCAGCCAATGGGGAAAGGAAGGTGGGAATATGCAGCCAGGAGTTCAGGATAAAAGGAGGCTGCACCCCCTGAAACCTCGAGAGAGAAAACCCCATGGGTGTGTGCCCCAGTGGACTCTCTCCCTTTATTCAAAATGCTCTAGGATTGCATTCAGGCTTTCCTAAAGGAATTTTAACAGAATGCTCCTCTGTCTTAGAAGCATAAACCCATTTAAAAAGAGTTATCTTGTACATCCAGACTGAGTTCTGCCCTGCAGGAGTATGTTCTGATGTTTGCAAAGTGATAACAGCCTTTTGCGTTATGGTATACCAGTTAATTAAGAGATACATGTTGTTGCTTTGACTGATGCTTTTATAGAGACTTTCTGCTGCTTTGGTAAATGAGCTGAGAAGTAAGTTGGTCTGCATGCTGCAATTCAATTTTCACTGAAGAGAGGAGTATATGGAAAACTGCTGAAGGTGGAAAATTTGCTCACAGTTGACATTTTTTAAAAAGCTAGAAACAGACGATTTTGTGAATTTGATAATTTTTGAGTATTTTCTATTACTAGACATTCTTGTGTCTATGAGGGGAAAATATACTTCGAGGCATTCAACATGACATGATGAAGAATTTATTAGATCTATTTCTTTCCCTGCATTGTTTCATGTTAAGGCCTTTCTCCATTGCAGAGTTTACAGGCTGGTGATGCTGTCTTGGGGTGATTTATGATGATAATCATAAATAGCCCTGATCCTCAGCTTTATGCCAAAAATGGTTGCTGTATCCCTTGGTTATAATGGTTGCTGTATAAAGACCCTTTGGTGGGTTTTTCAAAGCCTCACTGCCCAGGCATCCGAGGTGTTGGGCGGTCTGGGTTTTGCTTGGTTTTGTTAGCCCAGGCAAGAAGGTTTTTTTTCCATCCCTGGCCTTAGAGAAGGTGCAGCAGGAATCCTTTGGCAACTTTTTGAGGTGAGCTGAACAGCCTGTGTAGTCTGAGATCAGAGAAAACAAGACCTGCAGGAGAGGGGTCAGTTGGGATCAGTGGGAGAGAGGAGCCACTCCATTTCAGCCCCAAACCTTGGGAAAGCTGAGTGGGAGAGGGATAGCACAAAGAGAGGCTCTAGCCCACCTGCTTCATTTGCTGTGGAAAGGGGATTGATGCCAGAGAGCCACGAGGTTTTCATATGTTTGCCTGAACTGCTGCCTGAGGCTCCTGGGTTTTTTTTACCTGAGAGAGAAGCAGGCACCATCTTCTTCTGCATGGCATGAGCTGGTATATTTTCCCTTCGGGCATTTTGGGCTTTTGTTCCAATGTGTGCATGGTGGGGTAAGGTCTGACAGTTTAATATCTAACATTTATTTACTTTTCCCCCCAAGCCTTCTGAGCATTCTGTTTGTTAATGAACTGTTGTTTTGTTGGCTTTTTTTTTTTCCACTTTCATCCACTAGTATTCATTTCCTACTGGTGGAGAGGGATTGTTGGAACCCATTTTAGAGGAGATTACTCATTCCTGAGTGTTTTCTCTTAAATTTGTCTCTAAACTGAGACATATGCACTGATAGAGCAGTGCTGGCTTCAGCTACATGTAGGATGTGGAGCCTGATTCTGAAATATCCATTGCAGAGAGCAAAGATATTACAATTTACATCTAGCTGTTTGCTTTACTCAAGGAAAACAGGATTTGCTACCAGGTATTTGTGGACATTGAGTTTACCAGGATGTAATGTATTCACTCTTGTTATCTCCATGTGTTGCTTTTACAGCTTATACAGTCAGAAACATCTTTCACAGACCTTAAAAATTGGGATCATTGCAGACTACATGGCCTTGCAGCCCGTGAGAAATGACACTCACTTTAAAAATTTCAAAGGTTTATTAAACCTTTACAAAATACAACAAAATGACTGGATAAGGAAAAAGAGCAGCACTTGGAGCACGGAACTAAACTGCCATGTGCTCGTCTATAAAATGGCTGCTCTGCCTTTTATGCCTCTGGTGTTGCACCAGGCAACCCTGGCCTCTCCCAAAGTCTGCCAATCAACTCTTCTTTACCATCTATAGATGGAGACTGCTTTATTGCAACTTGATTGCAGGTCAGGTGTTGCCATGCCACACCTCCTGGTAACAAGCTTTTCCCATTCCCAACTGCTCCATGCAAGGGGCATGCCCTCCCTCCACAAATCTTGGACAACCCAGGCTGTCCAGTGGCAGCAATATGGGAGGGGAAGGGGATTATGGGGAGAACAGAGGACATCAAAACAACAAACCACAATAACAAAACTATACATCAACAAAGCTTCTCTTAACACGCCCACAATATTCATCCCTTAATTGCGAGAGCAGATCATCCCATTACTCATCTATAATGAGCCCATAATAGGTGGTTTGGGGTTTTGGTTTTTTTGACAAGGGTAGCCTCTGGAATACTTATGGGAGAAGTTAAATTTTGATGCATATGAAAGCTAAGTACACTCAAAATGGCTTTCTGGAATATGGCCAAAAAAGGACTATTTAAAGAGGAACATAATAAATTTCATCTGATACAGTCTCAATACTTTTTTACATTCATACCATAATCAGCTATCCATTCTTTTTAACCAACCACTATGATTTTGTCACAGGTGTGTTTTCCAAGTGGGCAGTTAGTTGCCTAAGATGTGTAGACATGCAAGTGGTTATCAGTAAGAAAAAGATTGCAAAAGCCCTCTTCTCATTCCAGGCAAATAAAGATGGTTTTTTCTGCATTGGTACATTCACTATGTAGAATCAAATTTTTGACAGGGGATTATGAGAAACAAAAGCCTTCCTGTAATATTGTGTCAAAGGGTTTATTGCGATTCAGAAGAAAGGTTTACGTGTCACCACGGCTTATGGCATATTATTGTCTCTTCCTTTTGGTGGAATGCAACTGTGAAATGTAATTATTGCATTCGTAATGTATCTGGTCCTGTAATTGTCTTTTTATTTTGAAATATCTTTGGTGTGCTAAAATGTCTCATTGTAATAATGACCCATTGCAGTAATAAAGTTGTTAGGCTGGGTACATGACTGACCACTTTGTAATGTTGTACATGTCCTTTTCATATCATATGTCTGACTTTATTACTGTTGTGCATCATGTTTATGGGGATACCATAAAATTTGGAGGCAGTCATGGCATATTTACCTTCTCTCATTCATCAGTGGGAGCTGTTTTTCCTTCCTCTTCCAACATAATATGTTGAACAAGAACGTTTTTTATTATTATTTTAATGTTATATGAACAGAGATAATGTTCAGTAAAAAAAGACAGACCTAACATTTATGAAGTATATTTTTAGACTCTGTGCCCAGCTTAGGGGTTTTGGGACTGGTTGACTAGAGAAGGTGTGGATGCCCTCTCCCTGGAAGCTGTTCTTCTGCTGTTTTGGGCAGGAAAAGACAACTTCCACAACCTCAGTAAGTGTGTACACCACTACATGGAAGGGGAAAGCACCTGCTGCTTCCCCTTCAGCCAAAGTATTGAGCCAAGTTTAACACAGATTTTCAAATAGTTTTGTGATGATAAAACACATGTTTGTGGCAGAATATTTTTCACTGGAAGAAGTTCACATGGGTCTAATATATAGGACATGAGTCCAAGCAGAGAAGCCCACAGGCTTGGTCGTATTGAAGGGCAGGAAATCAAAAGTTAGGGTTGGTAATGAAAATGCCACCTCTGTTTGGTGCTGTTTTATTAGAGCCTGGCAAGTAAGTAAATTAGTTATTTGTTAGTGACTATATTGGTTTATATCACTTTACAGTCATTAAGTTAGAGAACAACTAAGAGTTTGTTTTGAGCTCTGTGGCTGATCCTCTGTTTTTGCTTTCAGTCTGCATGATTGTTTTGGTCTGAAAGGCACCTATCTGCTAGGGAAGGCAGGAGCCTCTCTTGGAATGAAAAAAAAATGTAACCTCCCTCCCTCTGAATTATTATAAATTTGACATTAAGGGGCTCTCAGGCAAAGATATGAGAATAGGAATAACAGTTCTTTACTAGTATATATAGCAAGGCAAACAGAGCAGCAACCACTATGGCATTAGCAACAAACAGAACAGGAACCCAGTGACAGCCTTGTCTCGGTCGCGGGCAGTTTCCCCATTGGTGCAGTTCCGGTCACGGCCAGCAGGGGCAGTGATGGCTCCTGGCCAGGCAGGGCAGGTGCGATGATTCCTCCATGGCTGCAGGGGGCGCTGTGGCACGAGCTCTAGGAGCATGTGGCAATGGCGGCTCCGCTGAGATGGGAAGGAACGGAGGAGAGGCTTTGCTTCACAAACCCCTGGGGCAGCTGATCCTGGTGCATCAGCAGGACTCTGAGGAGCACTGTTATAAATACATATTATGTTGTTGGCTTGTCGCAAGTATTAAGATGAATGCTATATGTGTAATATTAAAATGGCTTTGCTGTATGGATATAGTTTTTATTTCTGCTAGTAGCAAAAATTAGGCATAGTTGTGATAGCTGATACAGTATGCTTTGTTGGGATAACATCCAGGGAACGTATAATGAGGACCCTGCTGCTGGTAGGCCAACAGTCAACCCCTACCGTCTGTAAAAAGTATGGACCAAGGCCCAAACTGGAGGTGATAATGAAGATGGATTAAAACCACAGCCAAGAAACATGCATGCTCTAAAAAGGTGGACCCAAGGAGTGGGCATGCTAAACAGTTCCTGGGATATGTAAACAAGTTTGTGCAAAAGATTGAATATGATAATGGTTTATGAATATGCAACAGGCTGATATAATAGAAAAAGTATTTAAAGAGTGTCTCCAAAGACAGTAGGGGTGCTCTTGGCTGAATGCCATGCACCCAGCCATTAACTCTTTATTATCTCTGTCTCCTATTGTCTTTTGTTAAACTTTTTAAATTTTACCAGGTAAGTGAATGCTGTTTTTCACACCAAGTTGGAACGGCAGGAATGAGCAGTAATCCTGGGCTGGTGGATGAAATGTACCAGAAACTCCAGAGCTGTGGCTGGAACCATGGGATGTCTTGGCAGGTTGGGGATGTGGGGTTACAGCACAGAGAAAGCTCAGAGCAGTGCTGAAGAAGCAGCATGAGCAGGGCAGCAGCAGCCCAGCTCCCAGCAGGGCAGAGAGGGGCAAGCCCAAAATCTTGGGCACCCAAGCAGATGGGGACAGGTCCCCCTCTCAGCAAGGTGGGTGCCAACCAGGTTCCAGTTCAGTGGCTGCTCCCACAAGCAAAGGCTCACCCTGTGGCAGAAGAAACAGCTCTCCCTGGTGGCAGCAACAAATTCCCTTCCCAAGCACCGGCTCCAACTGACCCCCTCCAAAAGCCGAGAGTGAGACAGAGCTAGCAGCTGCCCCAGCCCTCCTTTACCTGCCCCCAATTCCCACAGTATCTTTGTCCCCCTTAGAGAAACTGCCCAGATGAAAAGAAATGCAGCCAGACACCCTCCTTCCCCCTGAGCTTGTCCACTTCTTTGTTTTCTTAAGCCCCTGTAAGTACCCAGTAGTCAATGTTTCTTAGCAACTTATAGGAAAAATTCTATAGGTGAGAAGGAAGAAAAGACAAGAAACCTAACCCCCCACAATGATGCCAGTTGCCCATTTAGGCTGTGACACATGTTCTGCAGTGACTTCTTGTTCCTGCAGAAGGGCTAATTGAGTGGCAGACAGCCCAGGGTGGGTTCCACATGAGCACAGCTCAGACGTCAGGACAGACTGATGGATTTGGCCACCAAACTCTCATATTATCAGGTTAACTTTTTGCCAGGATTCCTCAGCAATCAGTCGGTTCATGGTTGGGGCAAAATTCTTTCATTTTGGTAACGTGTGAAGTCAGTCTTTGCATCTCACTTTCTCTCTGACTCCTGGTATTGGTGGCAGCCTGACTCAGTCCAGGCCGATGATTAAGAGCGACAGAGAAGGGGTGGTCAGCAGCTGAATACCCAGCCCTGTGCTGCAGGAGGGACTGTTCCATTCTACTTCCAGTCTCAACATTTGAAAGGAACTGGGACAGCCTTGCCTGCCTGCTGAGTCTCTAGGTGCAACTATGGTTCAGTTACATTGCACCTGTTGAGCTACTTTCTTAGATAAGTGACTTAAGCAAAAATGTCTATCTTTTTAAACCCTATCCAGCCCAGGTTAGGATGGTTTTGTATTATTCTGTAGTTCCATGGGGAGAATACGAGTGAGGACTTACACCTGAGAGAAGACATTTGTACAGACTCCCATACAAAACATCTGAGCTTGCTCTGTGTGGCTGTACAGTTTGCTTGCCACCTTCTCCTGCCTCATCCCCCCTTTAATGAAAGGCTCTGTGCTTTACCTGAGGCAATTTATCTCACCAAGGAGAAAAAGCCAGCTAGCTGAACAGGTAAGTGAAGACAAGTCATCAGTGCCCTAGGGCCAGGAGGAACATCCATGGCCTGGAGGGCACCAGGCAAAGTGTGGCTGGATGGGCCAGGGAGGGGATTGTTCGCTCTTGTTCTGGGCTGGGGCGGCCTCACCTTGAATCTTGTGCAAAGGTTTGAGCACCATAATATTGATGCCTTTTCCTTGGTCCTAAAAATTAAGAGCAAGACACGGTTAAGGGATAAAGGGTTTTTACTTTGGTATTTGATAAGGATCCTTATGGTTCACCACTTCACCAAGATGGAATGTGCCAAAATGCACACACATGATAGATCGTGTCTACAATTTTACAGACCTTACAAATTAGTGTATCTAATAAAGATGCCCCAATGGGGGGCTTGAAGGAATAGTGTGATATTTCCCCCTGGATAGGCTGAATCTTAGTTTATAGGATGTATTCTAGAGGGGACATTGGTTTCTCAAGATCGTGTAGGGCTTTCCGGCCTCTAACTGCGAGGCCTCTGAGATGTTTGGTCTCCTGGCCTAACAGAATACCAGGACTGTGCTAAGTTATCAGACTCAAAGAATTACAAATATGCATGCTAAGAATATTGAGGATACCTAAAAGATATATAAAATGTATATAATAAGTATATAAAAGGCAGAAAATCATCTTGAGAGATATCAAGCTGTTAGAGAGCATCCAAAGGGGGAGGAGGGGAGGAAGGATGAAGCTGTATGACGAGTGGTTGAGTACACTTGGTCTGTTCAGCCTGGAGAAGAGGAGACTGAGGGGAGACTCTTTGCAATCTACAAATTCCTTTTGAGGGGAAGAGGAGCGGGAGGCACCAATCTCTGCTCTGACCAGTGACCGGAGCTGAGGGACTGGCTGGGGCTGTATCAGGGGAGGTTTAGGCTGGATATCAGAAAAAGGTTCTTCCCCAGAGGGTGATTAGGCACTGGAACAGGCTCCCCAAGGGAAGTGGTCACAGCACCAAACCTGACAGAGATCAACAAGCATTTGTACAATGCTCTCAAGTCACATGTGTGTGACTCTTGGGGTTGGAACTGTGCGAGGCCAGGAGTTGGACTCAGTGATCCTTGTGGATCCCTTCCAACTCAGCACGTTCTGTGATTCCATGATTCTGTGATGTGTGGGAAGGCTGTGTTGTGTGGCCAGGCATGCTCACCAGGAGGGGAGCATGCAGGGGTAAGGACAGTGCCAGCTTGTTGTGTTTTGAAAGCCCTACCAGATACAGCATCAGACTAAAGCAAGGCCCAAAAAGTGTAGTATCTCATGAGGTGGTGTTGTGTGAGTTACTGGTGAGTTTGAGAACTCTTCTGATGAACTAGAGTACAGAATACGTGAGGTATCCACTGTATTTTACAAGGAGATGGTAAAATCACAAGAGGAGAGAATCTCCCAAAGACATCCAAGTGAGGATCTTAAGTTGTACACATCTTGGGTCTACACCTCAAGTATGGAAAACAAAACCAATTAAGGAAATGTTGATGGGAGATTCTTGACAGAGACACCCTCCATTTTTATTTTGGATGGGGCATACAAAGAAGTGATTAAATGTCTATAAATGGGAATCCAGGGCTGGCTTTGGGCTAGTGGAGTACACTTTGAACCCCTTCAGCAGGGTAAGTCACCAACTCTGATTGCAACGTCTAACTTCAATGGTATTTACCAACTTAAATATTTTTACATGTGTAGTGATAGCTTTTTTCAAGTAGCAGGCAGTGACTAGATACAGGATAATGAGCTGTGTGCACACTTCAAGTGATTTTTAAGCTATTTTTGGTCACATGCAAGTGCCTGGCAGGTGGAGCATTTGCTGCCAGCAATTTGGGGCTTTGCACAATCAGTCTCCGGGCTGGGTGAGCATGCAGGACTTGCTCTGCATCTCTGAAGCTTTCCCAGGAAGAGTAAACAATGCAATCAGTATTACTACAATTTATGGGGTAAGCCAGGAGCCCTCCTGTGAGTTACAGCCCTGATGGCTGAATTGCAAATGCAATTATTCTTCTGCATGTAAATAGGCAGTGGTGACCCAGTCAGTTATGCTACTTCTGAAGCCTTGGGAATAAAGAAGTATTTTGCTGCTGAATAACACATACAGGAAGCCTTGAATATCTCTGCTGAAATGGTAACAGATCTCCCTGCCAGTAGTCCCAGAAAGAAGGGAGATGGATTCCTGCTTTGGGAATTCTCCTACATGCTCTCAGAGAGCAGATGGGTAATGTAGTCGGTGAAGGGACAGCACTAAGCACCTCTGTTTTAAACAATATGAGATTTTTTTCCCCCCCTTTACAAAGAGCAATAGCGTGCTTCTCATTTCATTATTCAGATCAGGCTTACTGAACAAGGTATTCTTGTGTGAAGAATTTTTTTACAAGATGTCATTTTGAATTTGTAAAGAAAACTCTGGAACAATTTTTTTGTAAAGAAGAGCCTTTATTGAATTGTAAGCTGTGCTCTAAAGCATTATACATGTTTATTACTCTTAGGGGATTTTATTTCCAAAGCCTCAATATTTACTATAAAATCTTGAAAAACACAAAGGGCTTTGGTTGTACTAAACTGTTCCCCATTAGATGAACTTGTTTAAGGTCTGTAAGGTTCTCACTTCTCTGTCTCTTGTTGTATAAGCACTGTCTGACACCCCCAGAGTGAATTAATCAGCTTTCATGAAGTAGCATTACAAGTCACCTTGCTACTATAAATCCATTTCAGAAACCTTCCTCAAATCTCTCTTGACATATCCTTAGCTTGACTGTGGGACCACTTAAGTCTTCATCTATTTTTGTAGATAGGTGGTTTAATTGAGTCACCTGGTTGTAGCATGAAAAATTTGTCATTTTCTTTTGCTGTTTGCCTGATGCCTTTCCTCCTGTTGTTGTTTGTGATGGCTGAATCTCTTCTAGAGTTTCAGTATGAGAAACTGCTGCAGCAGGTTATCTGGGCTTGGAAGAAGATCTGTGATCTCTTTCTAGTCTGAGCAAACTAGCTGAATCATTTAAAATGAAGCAAACAGGAAATACCAGTGATTCTGCAGAGTCAAAGGAGATGGGAAACTCTGCCAGGATGGGGAGAAGCTCCAGCTCCTCAACCAAGTTCTGCCTCTTTTGACTTTGTTTAGTGGTTCATGACCTTTGAAATGTGGAGCCATATTTATCCTAATGAATTTAATGCACCTGAGACATCTCATCACTACTATAGACAGGGCAGGGATGTGTGTGCACATTTCTAGGAGCAACCTAGTTCAGATCTCTTCTGTCCCTCTAAGAAAGTACCAATTCCAGCTCTTCAGGTAAGTCTCTAAAGGCATGAGTCAGGCATCATCCATCTAACTTGCCAAACCTCTTATGACTGACTGCATTTCTTTCAGTTTAAGAAAATATGTCAGTCTTTATTGTTTGATGTTAAAGATTTATCAGCATACATCTGCTTCGCAAACCTCCTGTAGCATCAGTTTTGGCTTGGGGGGGGGGTGAATGAGTGACAGTGTGGTTTGGAGAGTCTTGGTGGGAGAATGAAGTTGGGGAGTACTATTCCTAAATGATGATGCTCTGTTGCTTCATCCTTTGAATAGTAGTAGGGGCAGGGATATTACACGAACAGGGGTTTGTGTTACTGTTATCTTAAAAAAAAAAAAGAAAAAAAAGGGAAAAAAAATTACACATTGTTGCACTTGCAGGGATAATTAGTCTGAAAGTCCAAACTCCTAAGTTAACTGTTTCTGCATTTTCCTCATCTCCTGAAATGTTTTTCACTGAAGCAATTGAAACAAGTTTCTTTGCAGTCAATGATGCTTCTGTGTGCCAACATGTTCGTAAACAAGCCGTAAACCAGAACAGATCTTGCCTGAATCCTGGACACTGCATTTCAAAGAGCATTTACCACTTTGTTTGTTTGCATGCTTTGTTTTACCGCTGGTTGGGCTGAGGAGCTGCATTCACCTCCCCCAAACAAACTACTGTTTGTGGCTTCATGGCTTGTACTGAGAAAGGAGCAGAGGAGAGCTAATCCTTCAATGTTCCAATGACAACTGAGGCAACAAGGCCTCTGGAAGAGTAATTATCCTTTCTCTGTCACTAGACAGGTCTAAAATTCTCTTTTCCCTTCTTTGTCTGTGCTGCTCCCTCCAACAAGCATGTCTCAGCTCTCGCCACCAGGATCTGCATACTAAACATGCCCTGAAAGCACTCCAAACTCTGCTCAGCACTTCCCTGCTGCTCTGGAAGGCTGGAGTGCTAACTTTTTATTTTTTATTAAGGAGAAGACAACACAGAAAAGATATTTAAGCTCTCTCATGTCAAAGCACGGGAATGTGGTCCCGGCAGAAGGTGGGGATACAGCTTTCCTCTTGCATGTGGCTGTCCAAAGGGAAATGATAGAGAAATCACACACACAAAAGTGAGTAGAGTGTGATATAGATGGGCAATGCAATGGTTGGCTCTGGCAATTAAGGGATGAATATTATGTGTATGTCAAGAGAAGCTTTATTGAGCTATAATTATGTTAATTGTGATTTGTTGTTTGGGTGTCCTCTGTTGTCTCCATAGTCCCCTTTCCCCCGTATCGTTACCAAGGGATGTCCTTGGTAGTCAGGACATGAGGAGGAGCGGCTGTGCCTGTGCCGCTTGCCTGGGACATTTGGGAGGAGGGCAAGATTGTTACCAGGGGGCGTGGCATTGCAACACCTGACCGCCAATCAAATTGCAAGAAAGCAGTCTCCACCAATGAACAGTGTGGAAGAGTTGATTGACAGACTGTGGGAGGAGCCAGGGTTGGCTGATGCAACACCACGGGTATAAAAGGTGGAGCAGCCATTTTGTGAGAGAGCACATGGCGTTTTAGTTCTGTGCTCCCAGAGCTGCTCTTTTTCCTTATTCAGTCATTTTGTTGTAATTTGTAAAGGTTTAACAAACCTTTGAAATTTTTAAGTGAGTGTTGTTTCTCACAAGTGACACAAAAATAGTCAATAGCAGGCACTACTGTTACTTGCTCTTAATGTAACTTGTGGCTGGTTGTGTTATTTGTAGCCTGTGGGTGTTTTTAGGTTGGCAATTTAACTGCTGTTCACAGCAAATGGCTGCATGGTCTGATTGCTACCAACAGGGAATTTCCCAACCTTTCTCAGTTCTTGAAGCGCTCCATGGCCTGCTGTTCTCTTTAGCCATGTTTTAAAGAATAATTTTGACCAAACTGCCCCTAATATTGTCTTCAGCATCACAGTATTTCTGTCTGACTCCTGGTCTTGTGGGACTAACCACTAAATCCTGAAATATATTTAAAATTAGTGAAGCTGTCAAATTGGCAACTTTCCACTAAATTGCTCATGTTCGCTGGCTGCCAGCTCTTCAGCATCTATATGTGTGTATTTATACACATACAATAATTCTGAATAAAGCTTGAGGTTTATTCAGATGGATGGAAAAATCATTCAGAAGGATGAAAAGGTGGTTGTTCAACTCACTTATTTAAACATTGAGCCTGCTCACTGAAGCAGTTGGAGATCTGCACCTTCTCTGTTCTCCAGCAGTGCTGTAAGTCTATGCAGTCTCAGTGGGATGGCATTGGATATATGGTTATAATCTATAGGTAATGTTCTTTGAATAAGATTACCCATAAAGCTCTTGCTTTTGTGCTGTGCTCTGATGTGTTTTGCTAAAACACACGTTTTTAAAGATAAGGTCCCCAAATAGCAGCTGAGATAGAAGGCTTAGTAAATGCTGACTTCAAATTAAGCATTCCAGAATTTCTGTGCTTGGTCTGTGATGCTTGATAGTTTCAATTAAAGCAGCTAAGATATATTGCTAAATACACAAGAAAATACAAATACTGGGATTTCCATAGCAAAGTGCAGTAGAGAGAAGGCAGAGAGTGCACCAGGCTTATTATGCAGAGAGCCCTATGATTGACTAAAACACACAGTGGTAGGGAAGGAGAGGAAAGGGACAGTGCCTCTGAGATGGAATTGCAGCAGAAATACCTGTGTGAGGGGCAGGACACAGCACAAGCCTTTTCAGTTTGGTGAGCAGGTAAGGAGCTCCTTGCCTGTCTGTTATTTGTGCATCTCAGCAAGGGATTCTCTGTCTCCAGTCACAGTAGTTTTCTGCTTGGCTTTTCTTAAGATTTTTTTTTATTCTGTCTTTTTAACTATGTTTTGCCTGTGGCTGACACAGATAGGCCTGCATGAGCAGGAATTTAAGTGTGTGGGTATCTTCCTTTTAGCACAGGCAAACATACTGACTCGAAAGAGCCTCTGAGCCTCAAGAACCAAACATGATATTGCAATAACTACACAGACTCAAACCTTTATTTCCCATCAACCTCCATGGGGTATTCTTTGTGGGCAGACGGCCTGGGTAGCCATTCCAAGCATCCTCTAAGAACTAAGAGCTGAGGACATCACACTGTGGTTGTATAGAAATGCCTCTTGGAAGCAGTCTTATGGGCTGATCAGCAGAGGTCTAAACTGTGTGCTGACTGTTAGAGTCAAATCTGTGTGTCCCCACTTGGGGTGAAAGGCAGAGCTTTGCCAGATCTGCTTTCCAGAGTTGACCTCTATAATGACAGTGTCTGGGCTACTGCAGGAGTTTTATGGACCTACTGTGACACCTAAAATAGCAGTAACTGTTCCCTGTAGAGAATGCACAGGGATAGAGGAAATCTACTTATCTGTTCTATCTCTATGAAAATATTTCAGTCCTACATATAAACTGCACCAGAGCAGGAAAGATGGGAAGCCTGCAAAGAAAACTCCATGGCAGGTGGACTCTGGTAATTTTGTTCAGTGTAGTACTATAAATGCTATTTACAGTATTCCTTCATGCAGCAAATACTGTAAGTGCTGTAAATCCAAGGAAGAATGTTGTGACTTTTTCTGTTTGGAAAACTGTCTGGGAACTCTTATTCTATAGCATATTGCATAGGAAATGGAGCCTTAATTCTGTGGAATGCTTCTCTGAGTCTCGTGAGAAGAGAACTCTAAGCCATACTTCAGTAAAGAATTAGCTCAGGTGCAGAAAGAAGTGTTTAGCTATGGTTTTCTAGCCTGCTGAGCTATCAGAGAGAATTTTGGGCAGAAACAGTTCAGCTGGTTTTCTCAAGGTATGTATCCAAGGGTACTCTGAGTTCTGCCTCTTTTACCACAGCAGAAATGCAGAAGTAACAGTCATTTGTGTTTTTGAGGCACCAGAAGCCCTCGGGTTCACACATACACACATTCAAGTGCAGGATATCCTTCCCAAATGGACTAATATGGGAAGGAAATCACATTTTTTCAGCCTGCTCAAGTATAATTCTGTAAGTAATGACTACAAAACTCTGAATTTCCTAACACCAGAAAGTAAAATGCAAGACTGGAAACAGGTGCACTGTGCTGCATTCTAGGGTGAATACACAAGAAAGAAAGGGGCCCATTTTGCTTTATTTTCTATGTAAGGCAGAGGGAGAAATTGCTGGTAAAGAGAATAGCAGAAGCTAATCTGTGTTTGGAAAGCAAAATTTGGCTGTGCAGCATTTTGCTAACAAGCTACACCTATTAAAAATTAATTTACAAGTTTCTTAATTTTTTGTACAGCTTGCAGTGTACAAAACACTTTTTCAGGAGATACTCTACCATTTGCTTGAGGTGTTGCAAAGAGTTTTGCTGTGCTGGGCCCCAGCTGTTGTGTGAGATGTTTGTGCCTCCTGGATGTGGCAGTCTTGCAAAACTGCCTTTTTTTTTTTTTTTTTTTCTTCTTTTTCTGCTGACTGGTGAGCATTAATCAGCTTTAATTATCACTACTGGATGTACTAACAGCTTACAAAAGTTGCCCTCTCCATTCTGCTGTAAATGAAGCCTCAAATAGTTGTAGTTGCCTACGGCTGTGTGCTGGAATACCTGTTTTGTTGTGTGGCTCACGCTCTCACCCTTTAATCAGAACTTGTTCTGAAAATGGCAGTGCCATGTCTCTGAGGGTGATCTCATTTTTGAGGGCAGTAGCCAAGGGGGACATTGTCATCTGTTTCAACCTGTTCAGAAAATGAGCCTGCGAAAAACACATTTCGAACTTCCAAGGAAAAGCGTTATTCTGGTTTTCAGGCAGTTCATCTGGGAGCCTGAACAAAGAAGTTCTGGGTTTTGCTGATGCTGTTCTGCTTCTCAGGGATGCATCAGGACCCCTTTCCACACTGGCTCAAGGGACTCACCCCAGGGGACACCACAGATGTCACAGTAAGTCACCTGCTCAGGAGTCAAGTGTCTCAGCTCCCATTAGAGAGAGCAGATCCATAAAGCAGATGGGCTCATCTTGAAACAGGCCCCAAAGGGGAGATTTGGTTGTGTCAGCACAGCTGTCTGGGATGCCCTGCAGGATCCACAATGTCTGCACACACCTGGCAGGTGCAGGGCATTCAGGGAGGATCTGTGTCTTTTTGTACCTTCAAGAGGTACAAAAGGAGGCCCAGGGGCACCCAAAATGTTGGTGGGTACAGCAGAGGGGCCACTCCGACAGACTTGTCATATTTGGATGGTCTCTGACTGCACTGACTGGGGGTTACAGTGAGACTCTAAAGACACAGAGTGCATGTGAACACCTAAGTTCAAGTGCCTTTACCTAAAAAGGCCTTAAAAAGACCTAAGTTATGACTTCATAACTTGTAACTTGTTAGAGTTTAAATTAGTTTTGTATTTAAGAGCAGAGGCAGAGCATGTTAAATGCATTTACTGGAAAAGTAAATTATGAATACAAAAATCATAACCACATGATACCATTCTGCCTTATTTTCAGTTAACTTACAGAGTGTATCTGTGTTGTGATGAGGAGAAGAAAGGGAGGGGATCAGTGCACTTCAACCTGAATGCACTTCAGTTGATTACCTATATTCTTTCCCAGTAAATCTGTACCAGGTAAAAAAGTCTGTATATTCATGATATTCAGAATCTATTTGAGCCTTGAATGCACATATGATGTGGCATTTATATATCAGAAGCAGCCCTAGAACCACTCAGCTCTGTATTTTTTTTCTAGATTTTTGATCAGTGTTGTGTCTAGTGTGCTGGGAAAGTTTTGCTGTCATTACAAGACTTAAAATGTGGGTTTTACCTACTTTTATTGCCCTTGTAAATTGACCCTAACTATGTTTTTAATCCATTTTGAAGATAACTAAAATGTCATCGGAGAACTTATATTGTTTTATTTAAACTACAAGGTGGAATGCTAAGTTGGTTTGGATCAGAGAGGTTCAAAAAAATCTGTTACTTTTGGTGAGTGCCTCAAGTATATTCACTATTTGGGAGCTTTTGTTTGACACAGTGCATATTTGTCAGAGCACACCACTTTGAATGGGCAGCACTGAGATGAAATGCATTGATTTTACTTTGATAAATCTTATACAAGACATAATTTCTTGCCATTAACATATGGATATCATTACACAGGGAAATACTGCATTCCATTCTGATTTAGTTTGTGGTTGACAGAAGCGACCACTTAAAATTCACAGCGAGCTTTATTATATTTGGTTTTGCAGGCAGAATTTCTTCACATCCTAAATGTCAAGGTGCTGCCGGCCAGTCTGGTGAGAGGCACTGCAGACATGAAGAAGGTGCAAAGGCAAGTGTGGCACTCCCCAGCACACCCAGAGGTGCAGCTGTGGAAAGCTGTCTGAGAGGAAATGTGGTGCTAACAGGGCATGAGAGTGGAAACACTGGCATGCTGCCAGTGCCTGCTCACAAACAGAATAATGGCATTAAATGCCATGGACTGAAGTGGCAGCATTGCAGTGCAGGTACTGAAGGCTGAGAGGGACTGGAACTGGTTGGTGAGAAAGGAAGAGGGGAAACTCCTTCAGGGTGAAGGTCAGATAGTCAGCACGCGTGGCCAAAGCCAACAGTTATTTTCAGGCACAAATCACCAGGGCATCATCAAAGTCCTAATTCAATATGCAAATAAAACTGCTGAATTAATCTTGTTTTGTTGAATACTGGCAAACATTTATGAACTGCTCAATTCAAAGAGGGATTTGGCACTAGTTTGGACAGATGCTGACAACAGTGGAAATTCTGATAGGAAGTCTCACAGGAGTAGCCCTTCCTATATTGGAAAAGCTCCTATTTAAAGCAAAATATTCTACTTGGGGCTGAAGCACTGCCCATTTCAACTGGGAAATACCCATTTGTGTATGAAAATGTAGCTGCATTTCACCCAAAAATACCCTTGAGTGGCACAGATTGTTCTGTGCAGCTGGGATTTCTTGTTGTGTTGAAGGCTTGTAGGATGAAATCTATAACATAAATATAACAATATTATTACTTCCCACACTAAATAAGTATGGCAAAATATCTTTACCTGCCTTTGGTCCAGCCATGCCTGGGTGGAGCAAGGGGTGCTTAAGTGGTGTGGAGCTCAACAGGAAAGCTGAAAATCACACTGCCACTGGAATTGTTCATTTTGCCACCCTGATGCTGAAATAACTCCATTTCCACAAGAACGAGAAAACAGATTTTCAAAGAAGAATGAGAGCTCCATATCAGAACATTCACATTTTCCTGTGAATGCTGCAAAAAGAGATTTCAGCTGATTCCTTGTGGCTCTTGTGAGGCTGGGCTGATAGTACCATCTCTCAATTGGTCACCAAAGCAAGCCAGAAACTACTGTTCTCCTGTTTTTGTTGTGTATCTAAGTGTGTATTGATGAACACTGTCTCCATCATATCTCCAATCCCCCTCAGATTTGGAGTCTTTTCTTCATCCTCCTCCCTCCCATGGAGTTTATCATGTGAAAGTGACTGTCTGCTGTCACCTCTCATTTTGTTGCCAAAATCAGTCAAAAACTCCTTCAAACCACTGCAGCATTACAAAGCAGACATTCTTTGCTACAGTGCTGGATAAGCAAAGGGATAACTCCACCAAAATGGTGCATCCTGAGTACAGAAAACCTCCTGCTTTTGTATACTCTGTTTTACATACATATTCATCGATTTCCCCGGAGTAAACATTTGTATGATAATCCTTTCTCTGAGCCATTAACACAAGTTCCCTGCCCTTTGCACACGCGTTTATCTGTCCCAGGGGTCCCTCTGGTGCTCGTAGACCCCAGAGTTCCCCCTGGATGAATTGGTGTTACCTCCCAAATAGAGAGCAGAGTTGGAACACCCAGATTGGATCATGACTTTGCTCCTCTTCCTGGTTAATATTTAATGATCCTACAGAGTAAGCTTCGTGGAGTTTCATAGGCCAGTGTTTCTGCAAGATAACAACTGTATTTTCCCACCAGCTGAGCAAATAGTTTTACATCTGTCAACAAATTCAGACCAGACTTACAACTAGTCCATGCTGAATAGGAGGATTTAGCCCTCTTTTTAGCAAGCCATGTATTGATATCAAATATTTTTTTTGGCTGATGGAAATTACCTGCTATTCTGTAACTTCTGTGGTACCTGCTGGGCACCACAGGCTGGCAGTTTCTTTGAGGATCCATGCCTGAACTGCTTCTCCTTTAGAAAGGAGGAGTCCAGAGAGATTCAGACCTGGGGTTTACTTCCTTTGTTTTAAAATGAGCTGTAGTTACCTTGCATTTACAGTGTTACAAACAAGTTTTATTTTTGCAAAGCCCTGTGTCCAGTGTTGAGGTGGTTTGGGGTTGCCATGAGACACTGATGAACCCCACACCTAAAAAAGCAGCAGCTCCCCAGTGTGGGGCACCCAGCAGCACCTCTGGGGTGGGTTGGACATGGGGAGCAATTGTGGAAAAAGTGTCCTTTGCTGATGCCTTTCCAGCTGTGCCCTGAGGGTCTTTTCTCAGGTTCCCAGTAGTAATTCAGAGGTGTCTTGTGGAGCGTGGAGGTTAAACATTAGGTACCTAAAAGCCGTCAGATTCTGGCAGTTAAATTTCATCTTATATAAGGATTGACATTTAATGCCACCACTAAAGAAGTGCTCACTTCTCTCAAGAGTTTTGATGTAGGTTTTCTTCCGTGTTCATAGCTTTGTCTGCTAGAAATGACTCACTATAAAGTTGTAATATTCCTCTCTCCTTTGATATCAAAATCTATCTGTATCATATAAAATACAGAGTTTTAATCTGAGAAAATTTTAAGTCTGTGGAAGAACTGCCATTAGAAAATCAGTATTACAATGTCCAGCATCCCAGGCCAAGATGATCACAGGTGGAAGAGAGTTAGTCTCTGTTATGAGGAATAAAAAGTTGTGGCAGAAGTCATTGTCTTACATTTATATCATATCTGTGCTTTGCTGTGCTTCACATCTGGCTGTTTCTCTTGTTATGGGAGCCTCATTTGCTGCAATGTGACTGACCACTTGCAGAAATGTGCTCTGTAAAGTGCCCTTGCTTTTGCAATTCTTGGTGGATTCTGAGGCAGCCAGTCAATGGCATGTCTGATAATGTCCTTCCTGAAGGCTGCACTGATCACCATAGCCATGGGGCCACATCCTTTGCTCCTTCCTCTCTGCTTTTCTAGTCTTTAGCTGTGCCAGAGAAGTTGTGGAAAGTAGTTTCTGGGTTTTGCCTATACGTATTTCTGTTTGAAAATTTGGGTAGTCTGGAAATAAATCTGGTATATATTCAACTTGGCTTTATTCATGTGGCTCTCTGCCACTGAAGTGGAGAGATATCTGAGGAAAGAGCAGTGGGATATTTGATGACTAAGTGCCATATGACCACAATCCATGCTGAAATATGGGTCATTTCTTAAGAAACAGAGAAATGAGTGCAGGTAGTTATGGTGTTAGTGAAGCCCAATGTATTGAGTATATAATAATAATAGATAATAAAATAATATATAATAATATATAATATAAAGAGTTCACCCATTCATTCAGATTGAAATTTTAACTTGCTTATAAAAGTCCTCAAAGTCGTACATGACTTTTGGTGGCAACATGTTGTTACTCTGTTTGCAACCTTCCCTTCATTGTAAAGAGGGGTACATGCACAGCACGGGCTGCTGTGAAACTGCTGCAGCTCCAGCTTTGGATGGAAATGAAGAGCAGGGAGCAATAGCTCTATCTGGGTTGTCAGGAATAAAAAGCAAAGTCAAAATTCTGTCTGTGTCCCAGGTTGCCATGACCCTAATGTGTCTAGCTGATATGAATAAACATGTTAAGATTCTCTACTGGTAGTGGATCAGAATTAAAAGCATCCCAAAAGGATGTTACTAATGAAACCTCTAGTAAATATCCATAATCTCAGCTGGGAAATTGTGTGCAAATAGATGCAGAGGCACACAGCATTTTACTGACCTGCTGCACCAAAACACCTCTCTCTCCAGTGTGATTACCAGGTCAGTGAATTCACCTTTCAGCAAGTGCTGGGACTTCTCCAGTTTCAATGACTTTAGCAAAGCCTTCAGATAGAAAAGGAGAAAATACGTTTTGTGTGTCTGGCTGTACTGGGAAATCCTAAAAGATGATGAGTGGTCTCTTTGCATGAGAGTGCAGGTGATAATGATAAGCTGAAAAGTGTCTGATGTAATAGTCATGAAGATGAGGAATGTTTGATGGTGTTCTGGGCATGGCTTAGTGTGAGGACTTTGTGTGTAGATCTCAATTCATATTCCAGCAGGTATGTGTGTAAATGCTTTCCCTGGAAGACACACTCTGTCTTTATTGCTCTGAGGACAGGCAAAGATGAAGAGTAGACTATGTAATTTGGAAAGTATGTGTTGCTTCTTCCCCAGTGTATCAGCCTGATGAAGTTGTTCAGCTGTGTTTGTGGCTTTATCCCTTTTTCTGCTGTGCTGGTTTGGGCTATTCTGTCTTCAGAAATGGAACAACCCAAGGATTTCCAGCAGATACTGCAAGATAAATGGTCCTGAGACCATTTCAGCCTTCTCTAGGAAGGCTAGAATGGGCATCAACAGCTGCAGGAAGAGGATCTGCAGGTTAGCTTGGTGTAGTGGGTTGCCCCTGGCTGGATGCCAGGCACCCACCAAAGCCTCCCTGTCTCTCCCCTCCACAGCTGGACAGGGGAGAGAAAATACAGCAAAGGGTTCATGAGTTGAGATAAGAACTGGGAGAAATCACTCAGTGATTTTACCATATGGGCAAAACAGGCTGGAATTAGCGATATTAATGAATTTATTACCAGCAAAATCAGAGCAGGATAATGAGAAGTAAAATAAGACCTTAAAAATACCATCCCCCTACCCCTCCCTCCTTCCCAGCTCTACCTCCTACCCCAGTGCTGCAGGGGTCATGGTCAGTTCATCACATGTTATTTCTGCTGCTGCTCAGGGAGGAGAGTTGGACTCTTTCCCTTGTTCCAGTGTGTGATCCCTGTCACGGGAGACAGTCCTCCATGTACTTCCCAACCTGCATCCAACTGTGAACTGCAGCAGCATGGTCACCTTTCCACGAGCTCAGTCCTTCAAGCACAGGATGCTCCAGCCTGGGTCACTTTGCCTGGGTCCTTCCAGCAAACCTGCTCCAGCATGGGATCCTCTCTGCATGGGTCCACAGGTCCCTGCCAGGACCCTTGTTCCAGTGTGGGTCTCCCAAGGAGCCACAGCCTTCTTTGAGCATCCCCTTGCTCTGGCATAGGCTCCTGCAGGGGCTGCACATGGATCTCTGCACTCCCATGCCCTCCATGGGCTGCAGGGGCACAGCTGCCTCGCCATGGGCTTCCCTACAGAATCTCAGGGGAATCCTGGCCCTGGTATCTGAAGCAGCTCCTGCCTTTCTGCCCTGCCCTGGGTGCCTGCAGAGCTGTTCTCACATATCCTCACCCTGCTCTGCTCTGGACCCAATTACAACTGCAGAATAACTTTTTTTTCTATATAAATCTGTTATCCCTCAGGTGTCACCACCATTCCAGATTGGCCCAGCCTTGGCCAGCGGTGACTCCGTTCTGGAGCAGGATAGTGTTGGCTTTACTGGACAAGGAGGAAGCTTCTGGCAGCTGCTCAGAGGAGCCTCCCCTGTGGCCCCCCATATCAAAACCTGGCCACACAAACCCAATACACTTGAAAAGTGGTGTTTCTCCATGAATTCCAACCAAGACTGCTGGTTTTGTGTTGTTCTTCCAATGTGCTGCAACAGCAGGGTTTCCTTCCTTCTGCCTGAGTATCTCAACACCTGGGAGTATGGATTAATGTCTGGAACATACTCAGAGCACTTGTCTGCCATGGAAGAAACAGGTAACTCCCCAGACTGCAGTTGCACGTATGGCAAATGTGCTTAATTATATTTTTCAGTGATCACTTACCAGGTCAATGTAAATTGGAACAGTTGCTATTCTGGACCATACTGAAAAAAAAAAAAAGCATCAGCAAACACAAACTTCCTTCTCTCTTTTAAAAATGCTGCATCAGAATTAAAGAGGTGATAGTGAACTCCAGAAAGGTATGGTACTGCTATGGCTAGTTGGAGTTAGGCCTTCACAGCCACAGAGGTTTAGTTTAGTTAGCAAACACTGAACAGCAACAACCTGCACAACTTGTTAATTGATCCCTTATCACCAAAGTGCAGCTGTTGATTCAGTCATTGCTGCTCTGTTTTCCAGCAGAAATTTAAGTATGTCAAGGTACAGGAAAACCCAGATAAAAAAGTTAACGTTTTTGCACAGTAAAACTTGTTTATGAATCAATAAAACTGTGAGTTAGGGCTTGGATGTTTCTTCATCTTTATGATTGTTCTTTGGGAGCAAATGAGCTGTTCTAACACACACCAGGAATGGTCTAAAGGTTCCCACTGATTTCCAAACAGACTTTGGATCAACTCCATATGGTTGTTTCGAACTCCTGCAGAGAGGATCCTGATCCAAAATCAAAATGGGAGCAGATATTTGTTCCTAGTGCCATCCTGGCTCTGAAATGCTGCAGAAGGAGAATACTTTTTCTTTTTTTTTAAACCAAAAATCTTTTCTTTAATTCTCCCTGGTCTGTCACATCTGGTGAGGGCTGAATTTTTTACACCTTGGGCCGTTTTTGTCATATGAAGACTGAATTTTCCTCACCTCCATTATCCATGCACCAAAATCATTTCATTTATTCATTATTTAAGTGAAGATGTTGGTGTTGTGCAGCAGAAGCAAGCTCAGCAGGGAAATCAAATGTGCATTCCTGAATTTCCCAGAAAGCAGCAGGATTTATGCAATATTTCCTGGAACAGCATTGCCGATGTTCATGTTTACAGCCAAAACATGACCCAGTAGGTTAATGTCATGCAAACTTTTAGCAAGGGTCCCAACAAATAATTTGAGTGTGCAGCAGTCATTTCCACTTTTAAAGAAAGAGATAAAAATGTTGAGTCTGTGACATTTAGAATCTGCACACTGTTGCAGAAGGCACTCCAGAGCAATGGAAAGCTCTGCAAAAGGAGCCCCTGTATCCAGTGGAGCATAGTGCTTTTCTAGGGAGGATGTTACCTCCTCACACTGTCCCCATAGGCATGACCTGCCCTACTGCAAACAAGCATCCTGCAGGCAGGAACCAGCTTACACCTGTAACAGGGAGGGGCCTGTTGCTCCCTGGGATGGGTGCAGAGCACATTTCAGCTCGAGCAGGAACACAGCAGCCACAGAGTTCAAACACGACCCACCTGTGGGTATGAATGGGTTGTTGGGAGAAGGTGCTTTGTAAACCAGGATAAATGTGTTTAGGTAAGAGCCACGTCTCAGTCGTGCAATCTTTCATGGCTGCTGCCCAACAGGGCATTTCTTCATCTCTCTGTCTGCTCCTTTTGCCCTGAGAAATGCAAGTGAGCACCCAGCAGGGTTGATTACCTGGGTAGCCCCATGGAGGATGAGCAGATCCTGATCCAACAGTCTGAGATGCTTCCTGACAGCACCAAGAGCTTAGCTGACACATGCCCCTTCCAGGCAGTGCAGATTGCACACTGTACCCTTTATTCATGCCATTTGCCTCATGGCTGGTTTTACTTCTGCTTAAAATACTTGAAAGAAATAATCCTCATCATGGGCTAAATGCTGTGTGACATCTGAAAGCTCCAGCTGATGGCGCTGATTACAAAGAGAGGCACTAGGAGAAGCATCTCAGCCTACAAAAGTGGAAGGTATGGAGAAATAAAATGATTTAAGCCAGATTTAATTTTGCTGCAGGATATGGCTTTGTGCTGTAAGTTTAATGATGAAGTACATTCTTAGTCATCTGACAAACTTTTGGGAAATCGTTCCGTGAACCATTGATACCTTGATTATAAACTTCTGATGTAACAGCTTCCAATAACTTCCACCTAGAAATGAGAGAATATTTCTCTTTGGTCTTTCTTTTCTTATACCATTACAACTGCTTCTAGCTAAAAAAAAGGCAGAACATCTGTTTTCTATTAGCAACTAGTTGTCACTCTAACTGGTACAGTTATTAGTAACTATGTTTACAAGCAGTAACTATAAAAGCATTTTTTTTCCTACTAGTTTCTACTCTCTGCTGTAGGAGAGGCTAAAACTATCATCCCAGCCAGCAGCAGTATGGCAGTGAGTAAAGATGTTGGAGTAAAAAGAATAAAACACTAGCCTACAAGTCTGTGAGGCAGCAGCAAGGCTTCTTCTGTGCAACTTAGCACAGTAAGGGCCTGCTCCTCATTGGGGTTTCTAGGCACTCCACAGACATATTTTTGAAATATATAGTCTGCTCATGCTCTAACAGCAGTTGGTGCCATTTTTGAACTCTTCTTCCATTTATATGCAACTCTTACTTTGAAGGAGGGAAATAACACATATGGATAAGTTAGAATTTGTGGAGCAAAGAAGATAGAAAATAGCCATGTGAAACGTTTGAATATCTGTATTTTGCAGAATAATTAAGAGCCTTCCTTGGGCTCTTTGGGTGCTTATTTTGAGCCAGTGCAATTAGAAGGCACATCTAGAAAATGTGCAGGCTGAGCTGTGGCTTAGGTATCTTCACTTCTGTAAAAGCCAAAGAGAAAATAATTAGTAAAGATGGCTGGGATGGCTTAGGGCTCTTGGATTTCTCTGTAAACACTGTGTGGAGCTCGTGCTGAAGGTGATTGATAGCTCCAACCTGGAGGAGGCTGCCAGGCTTGTTACCAGCTCATGAGTATTTTATCATCATGGCCAAGCGTGGAAGGGTGCTGGGAGCTACTGCTTGTCATTCTCACCTCCCTGTGTGTTCACAGGACAAGCACAAGGAGCCAGGGTTGTTTCTGGACCTCCTCACTTTAGCTGCACAAAATTGTGTCCTTGTGATGATGGATTTTCCTGCAGTCTTCAGCTGGGTGTGGACAGACTGTTGGGGCTGTGCTGGATCCGAGCACTCCCTCAAAAACAAGGGTTTAATTAAGCTGAAGTGTGGGAAAGGGGGAAAAATACAACAGTGGGAAAAGCTGTGAACACTTGTACCTCTCTGCCTTTGAAGCTGAGAGTGTGTGGCAACAGCCTTGCACTAAGAGCTAATCTGCAACCATCAATATATGGATCATGTTAGGATATCTTATATTAAGGGAAGCTGATGTGACATTCATAGCTGTCCCCCTGCTGCCAGCCCTTGGAATACGTCACAAGGCTCCTACAGAAAATCTTAGAAAATTAAGGTGAATTTCTGTGCTTTTCAAACACTGAACAAGCAAATTACCAAGTCTCCTGTGGTGTTTAATGGAGGAGCAGGAGCACCCAGTGCTCTCCCATGTATATAACATTATGAAAGGAGCAAACCAGATCACTCTGCTCCTGATGATCAGAAGAAAACCTTGCAATGCAGTGTTAGGGATGCAGTAATGGCTTTGCACATGGGAGCACACGCTGGAATCACAGCAGTAATACAGCTTGATTGCAGCACTGGAACTTGATTGGATTTGCCACCATGGGGTCCTTTTGGAAGCAAAAAAAAAAAAAACACCCAAAAAAAGCCCGAAAACATACAGCTGCAAAACAGGAAGGCACATTAAGTGGAGCTGTAACATGTTCTTATGTAAATTCAGTGCAGTGTTTAAAAGTGAATTAACAAAAAATTTTCTAAGCCTGGGAATAAAATTGAAGTGGTATCAGGTTGTCCTGAAGGAAACCAAAGTGACAGTGAAAAAAGAGAGAGTCTTGTGGACTCTGCTGCTGCAGTGCACAGTGGGACTGGCCAGCAGGGTTTCATGTCAGATCAAATTAGAGCTGTGAGTTTCTGCACTATTTTTCTGGTTTTGCTGTCCCTGTGGCCATCAGAGGAAAGTGTGCTGTCCTGCTCTGTGTGTGAGAAAACTGCAGTGGGAGCTCCAGGCCAGTAAAGGGGTGAGCAAGAATAAGTCTGCTTTCATGGCTTGCTGCTGGATGCTCACACGGATGCTTCAGTGAAAATCCAAGTCCTAATTCCCAGGGAACAGCTGTGAGTTTTGCATTAAAATCACTGTGTACAGTGCACTTGGATGTTCACCTCTTCCATCCTTGCCAGAGGAAAGCTGGGATTTGCTTACTGGTGGTCACACTGCAGTGCAGAAGCCCAAGAGTGACTTTCAGGTGTTGAAATAGAATTTTATATTAACAGACTTGAATTCAGGGTCAAACCCCAGAAAAAGGGCTGGGACTTCAGACACATCTTTCCTTCATGTTATCTGTTGCTTGGTGCAGTTCTGAATCATGACTAGTGTGCTGGCTCTAGAAAGTTTTAGAAGATTATAAGAAATGTTCATGTTAAAATCAGCACTTGGATTGTGAGGCCCATTCCTGGAGGGTCAAAATAAGGTAGTCCAAACCTAAGGAGCTCCTTTATAATTCTGGGCCTTCTCCTCTTTCTACCCCAAAACCACTGCAGGGTGGTGGTTAGCTTGAAGTGGGAATGATTTTTTTAGAGAAAAAAAGTTTTGGTTTCCTTGTGGAACAGAGGATCCAACAGCCACCTTTTGAATTGAATGTGTATCTGTTACTGCCTACCCAGAAAACCTTCTGTGGATGCTCTCAAATGCCCAGTGATCTGGAAAGTTTGTACTGATTCTCATGAAACTGAAGTTTTTGGGATCCTTTTCTTGCAAACACAAGAAAGGAGGATGGGGGAGGAGGTATCTTTTTTCTCAGCACTGATTTGAAATGGGATGCTTCAAAATTCTTTTGTTTCCCCATGGATAGGGAGTTCCATTTTTTTTCTCTATGCTAGACATTGAGGTTTTCCAAAACTTTTAGATTTTCTAGGAAGACAAAGGCACTGAAAGCTTTGAAATGTTTGAGTATTACAGCAGCAAGGTCTTAGGAACTTCAGATGACTTTATATGGTATATGGGATAGCTGCTATTTTCTCACTACTAAAAAACAAAAGCAGCTAACTCGGTGATAAATGTCTGTGCTTGAAATGAATGTTCCCATAATCACCTTGTGATTCCATTTGTGAGTTTTGAGACTGTTGTTCATTCATTCTAGTGCAGGAACCTGACTTAAATTTTGTGATAGGTGATCATCCCTTCAAACCAGAATGCAGTCAAGCCCACCAAAATAGTTTAAATTTTATCTGCCTTCAATAATAAAGTGTATCAAAGTAGATGAATTTGAAAACCTGCTGTTTCCCTTGTAATAAGCCTCCTCCTTTCCCTATGCCAGCCTCCACCTCCTCCATAAAAACATGCAGTTTAATTTACATTTTGTGTAAGTTTGGGGGAGAATTCTTCTTGGAACACAATAATCCTTGGTGCTGGTTTTGTGAGAGAGCTATAGATATTTAGTAACAAGATAAAGGTTCTCCTTATGGGGTGGAACACCTGCTACTTCAGACTAAATAATTATGGTGGAGAATTTGTAGACTTTTGGTGAGGAATGACTTGATGCTGGTGTGGGAGGAATCACTTGTTTTGGTGTTGTGATGATTCCTCAGGAGAAGTGGGGACCCCACAGCTGGCCCTGGCTGTGTCCTGGAGGATCTCAATCCCAAGATCTCCTCTCCAGCATCTCATCCCCAGGCTGCTGCCAGGCTTCTCCCCCCTGAGCTGTGGTGAAGACCAATGTCACACAGTGTCCCCAAGGCTCAGGGCTGATGGGCAACCAGGCAGAAAAGAACTGCTGTGAGTGCCAGGAACTAAAGCTGCTGCAGTGGCCACAATGTTCCAAAGCCAAGAATGCACCCTCAATCTATGATTTTGTATTTTACAGCTGTCTTTCTCCTTTGCTCCTGAATTAAGAGCTGCACCAGGCAATTTAGGAAAATTAGTCCTGCCCTAAAGGCCTTGAGCTGAGAGTTGCTAAGTGGCTGTGGAGGTGCTATTAGAGAATGGTGCTTACATGTAAAAAAGCAATTGAAATTCTAACATTCCTCAGCTCCAAAGACCCAGTTACTTTAAAACTTGACTTACAAACTCAATTATCTGTTAAATGAAAATTACTTGTGTTCTAAAGTTGAGTGCTGCTTCCTTACCCAGAAAATCAAATTTGTCTTAAATTATGGTGATCCTCATTTTTTAAAGAAAATACAGTCCTTAAAATTCTGTGTGCAATGACTGGAGCATTTTGAGGATAAATAGAAAACTTAGAAAGAACATTAGTATGTTTTGTTTGGCACTTTAATTTGTTTCTTGTTCAATGTGCCTTTTTTTTGTTTTTTAAATCTTTGCAGTAAGAGCAGAATTTGTTCTGCTTCTCTATAGAGGGAACTTTATTGCAGTTTTTCCCCTGTAGCCCTTGTTTATGTGGCAGAAAGAACAATGGCAAATGAGCGAAAAAGAGAAATTTCTTTTCTTTAGAGATAGATTGGAATAGCTAAGGCATTTTCTACCTGAAGTGTATATTTTCTAGGATGTTTACTAACAGCAATAGCTGTTCTGCAGGGCTCTCCAGAGATCTGGGCATCCATAGGACTGGCAGCAGCAGTGTTTTTTCATGGTGGTATCATTGCATCTACTGGGAGAACAGAAAAAACTGAGACATGAGTGATAGGGAAGCAGTTGGGATCTCTGCGAGATGATGCTGCTGTTTGAGATCTGCTTCCAGGTAGTGATCAGGCAATGTGAGCATGAAAAATTCTCTAGGTTTCTCTCTGGAGCCTGGCCTTTAATTGAGATATATTGGCATAGGGAAGTTGTGTAAATAAGGCCAATAAATCTTCAGAGGATTCTGGTCTAAGAGTGCCATTAGGATTTGTCTCAGGTTCTTTTCTTTGACTGTCAGCAGTGTTAAATGTATTTGGCCCTGTACTGAGCTTGGATGGGCACAAAAAAGGCACAGATAGGCCTTTCAAAAAAGTTAAAGCAGAGAGTGGTTTAAAAAATAACAATGAGTTTATTATTACTAAACTCATGACTTATTGCTTCTCATTTTGATGGATTTTCAGTTCCAGGACAATTGAAAGGTACAACTTACAAACTTCTCCAACCAGAGGCTCAGCAAGTATTTTTTTGTCATTAAAACATTTCTTCAGCATGATAGAAGAGCAATGGCTATTGCTGAAGAGTGCCCTCACATGGCATAATACAAGGATTAACTTCCTACGGATTCAGGTTCTGGCATGAAGGACTGTGGCTATGGCCTTTGGTGGGGAAATTTGGTCTTGTCAATTTTGGTTCCACTTGAGTGTCTTATAGTGGTGACCTGTATTTTCTTCCTACACTTGGATTATATTTACTTGCTTTATCTTTGACATTTTACCTTTTTCACTGTAAGAAGAGTACTGGTGAGTTCTGGCTGTAACAGATCATTTAAAAACTGAGGGAACGCAAGACTGTACATGTGCAACCTAGACTCTGTTATGTGCCTTTCCAAGGAAAGGGTCCCTGTGGCTCCACTGGCACTGGTGTCCCCTGGGCAGAAGGGACAGAGGACAGTGCCATGGTTTCATTTCCCAGCCTGGAGCATCAGGGAAACATCCTCCATCCCTGTGCTCGTGTTCTGTCATGAACCACATACTGGGACACTTGTGGCCACTGGTGGTTTTTTTTTTTTTTTTTTTGTCTCAATTGAGTAGTATACTGCAAACAATGGAGATTGCATTTTGGGCTACACTGCTTGCTAGGTCATGCAATTATCAGGTTTTTTTAGGATTTCTAAATATATATTTATATTGATGGTTAATTAAAAATAGTATTTAACACTTTTCAGCAAAGAAAGTCATGCTGAATTATTCAAGGTTTAATTTTGCATTCTGAACTAGTGAGTGCTCATGTATTAATAATGCTTAATAAGTATTGTTGAATTTCTAGTTGCTTCACAGTTTGTATTCAGCCCTACAGGGAGCAGGAGCAGGGGGGGCAATAAAGAAGAAGAGCAGCTGTGGCCCATGGTGTTGCCTTGTTACCATGTGAGGTACCTCATGTTAAATATTCATAGGAGAGACCTGGTCCCTGAGCCATTAGGGAAGTACCAGGAAGAGCAGAGCCTGGCTGGGATCTCTGAACTCTGCAGGGAGCTCTCAGCAGTGATCAGTACTGAGCCAGGTGCCTGTGGGCACTGGAGCACCCCAGGGGTTTGGAGTGAAAAGGGTGCAGGATGCCTGCCTGTCCTTGCCTGTCATGGCTTTTTGTGGCTTTTTGGAAATGGGCTGGGATGGACCAAAATGTTTCGCTTTGTGGAACGCAGTCAGAAATATTTCCATTTTTTATGCTTGCTGGGAAAACTGATTATGTTAGCAATCGAAATCTCTGTGAGGAGAAGGGGTGGCTAGGGGGGAAATAAAGCCTTAGATCTGCTGCTCAGACTTCTCCCTGGTGAGGCTCTCCAAGACACAGGTAACTCCCTGTAGCATTTAAATATTGGCATGTTCTTGGCTTTCCCTCACACATCTGTCTAATGGGCAGGTGGTCATGGATTTGTGTTATTTCCCAAGCAATTCCTGTGGTTTTTCTGCAGGAGAAGTCAGCAGCAAGACATTATGTGATAATCCCTTCAGCCAGTTTGAAGAGGAAGACACCTCTCATGACCATGACAGGGTGATCACTTGAGAACTCCTTAAAAATTAAAAACCACTGTTGAAATCTTTTAGGTTGCTGTAAGACTGAGTGTATGTAGCCCTCATGTGCTGAAATAGACTCAGTGCTGCTCTAGGTAACAGAAAGAAAAATGACATCTCTAAATACTTGTTCACCAGACCCAAGTGTGTAAATTAATTCAATACATTGTGTGTAGATATAACAAGTACAGTGGCAGAACAGGGGAGAGAATATTTTCCAAGGGCTCAGTAGTTCAGCTTGAAAACATATTGGGTGGAAAGCACCTAATTTTTCCCTAGGAAATGATCAACAGTCTTGCACTTTCCACGTGGAGAACATATGCCTTGTATCTCACAGGGATGTCACACACAGTTTGTGGGTTGGACCTATATCCATCTTTTATTTTTTAGATTATTTGGGATAAGATATCCTGATATCTTGTGTGTGAACTCCTCCTCCCTGCTGTGGGAGACTCATGTCCTCTCCCCAAGATATCTTGTGGGAAGAGATCATGTCCAGGAAACACCATCAGCCTGTAGACTTGTGGGAACTCACTCATGTCTGAAGCTGGGCGTCTGGATGGGGAAAAGCTTTGGTCTGACATTGGTCAGGGAAATGGTGAGAGTAATAGATGTGAGAGGGTCAAAAAGTTTGGGCATTTGCTTAACAGAGGTCCAAACAAACTCTTAAAGCTGCTGCCTCTGGACTTATTTTCAGATATTATTATTATTATTATTATTAATAATAATAATATACACAGACACTTATACCTACCTACATATATATATGTATTCATGTCTACACACATGTCCATGCACTGACTAGAAAAAAAAAGTCTGGGGAAAGAGCAACCTCCAAAAACTCCAAGGGACTGACTAGTAATACTGTTTTAGGGAAAATTAAAGAACTGGATGTTTGTGGAAGCCAGTAATAGGACAAGGCTGCCTAAACTCCACTATTAGAGAGCTTAGCATACAGAATAGCATCAAAAAAAGGGTCCAAATTTGAATGAAGACACTTTTCAGTGTCTTAAGCAGTGCATAATCCTCTAAACTTTGAGTAGGACTTCTGGACTACAGTACTATTGTCTTTCATTTTTCATAGGAACATGATTATTTTTTCTAATATAATTAAGGATGGTCCCTAGCATGGATGTGTCATGCATACTCTAGGCTGTTAAATTTACTAACTCCAAGATTATTTGTTATATACTAACTTGAAATGTTTTGATCTTGCTGAAATCTTCATTTGGACAGAAAAGAAATATCGTGCATATAAATTGTATGTTGTCATTTCTTTCACAAGGGTAGTTATCTAGCTATTGGTAGCCTGCAGAGTGAAGATTTGTTGAAAATAATCACTTCCAGTTCTCATTTATTGAAGTTAAATAGCCTGAACAGGGGAAAATTTGTTCACGCTCTTTAATACTCATATTATTGCAGTGTGAAAACTCAGTATATAAATATGAGGAAACTGAAAATAAATCAATAGGAGAACATGTTAGAAAACTGAGGAATGATTTCTGGAGAAGATTTCATAATGTTCCAGTAGAAAACCACTTGTTTGCATTGATTTTTCTTTTTTTTCATCATACAGCTCTTTAGATATGTGCCCATTAGAACTGGAAAGCTTTTCTTTCGAGGAATTAACTACTCTAACAAACACATGCAAATAAATAAAATCAAATCTCATATGTTCTGAAAGTATGTTCTGGGCATTATGATTCAAAAGACTGTGGAACTTCTCTATTTCTACAGATGATCTGTGGGGACAGTCTAAAATTTGGCATAACCAGAAACTGAAAAAATTTGTGATGAAAGATGTTTGATCTTTATTGGTATTTTGGTTCATCCCGGTGACCTTGATGAACAGTCCTTGTGATGAGCAGGATACCTTTCATTTTCCTGTCCCTTGTCACCACTTCCCAAGAAACTTGTCTTTTTTTGCTTTTTATTCATTGCACTGTGTTCATTTTTCTCATATTTTAAAATCAAACTCCTCTTTATTAGACCATCATTAACATTCCTGACAAACAGCTCTCTCCTGGCAGTACAGACTCATTCCAAGCAGGAGTGACCAATGCAACACCTGGGCAAAGGTAACTGGAGAAGGCTTTATATAAAACTGGTCCACAGCTTTATATAAAACTGATTTTCCACAGAGATGGAAAATCAATAACTTTGTCTCTTAGAGGTAAAAATTACCCATTTAAGTTAAAGGTAATTATTATACTACACATCTGAGCCACCTGATGTCCCATGAGAAAAACTAAATGCCATTATAGTATGCTAATCATGACTGGTAGCTGGTGGCTATGGACTTCCTCTAGTGAGCTGAACACTTCAGGCATGGCATAATTGGAAAATTACTCTTTTGTTTCCCACTCTGGCTGGTAGCAAACCCCCCCGAGCCTGTTGTGCTGCGTGGGAGAGGCTTCAGATAAGACTAAAGAGTTTGTAAATTGGATTCCAATCAGTCCTCGTGAGAGGTGTATCTCAGGGTTTTTTCCAAACCCACTGTTTCTCTGAATAGGAAATTCCTTTCTGTTGTTCATCTTTGAACACATGGTGTGAGGAACTAGGAACATGCTTTCAGAAATTCTAGTTTTGGTGACAGTTTCTTGAAGACACCTGAAAGAACAATCTGCCCATGTGGGGATGAATGTTAATAAACAGATAATTCTCAGACTCTATAGAAATAGGTAATTATAATCCTCTCTGTAGAAAAGAATCTCTCTATAATCCCCTTTGCATTAATACCACAATGGTGTTTAGCTTGCAATGATCTGGGTGAACCTCAAATGCCTGGGAAGATATATGGAGTTTCTCAGTCATTTGTCTTGATTAACCAGATTTTCAACCTTTTAACAGGTTCTTGAAATTTCATGGTATGAAAAATTTTAAAGGTACTATAGAACTGTGCTTTTTGCACACAGACTGGTTTTTGCATCTTAATATCAGAGAAATTTTCTATAGAGCTACAGGCTGAAGTTCTTCCTTTTCAGACAAACCAAAATCTTCCCAACTTGTAACTGTTCCTCTTGGGTGCTGAGAGCTGCAGGTGCAGGGATGGCCCTTTGTCACTTTTACATCAGCAGGTGGGGTCAGGCTCTTCTATTCCTTCTCTCAGTACCTGGTGAGAACTGAGCAACCTTGCTTATCTTGAGCATGCAGAGAGATGGGAGTAATCAGGATTTTCTTACATATTGGAAATGCTGTGACAGTTAAGAACAAGGAGATACCCCAGCACGAATGGCATTGTAAGGCATGGGAGGAATAGGGAAGGCTTTCTCCTTGCCTCATTTTTTGACTGAGAATTAATTTTTGTAATCTCATCCATGGTCAGTATCTGCCAGCTCACTCAAGATTTTACCTCTTACACCAGACAGCCTGGATCTTGTCCCTGAACATCACAGTCCCCAACAGAAGGACTTAAACCAAATATCTTTGAATTTAGCTTGTATTTCCCATGGTTTCAGGAGTGGGCAGCTCTTCTCTAAACTGCCTGTCTGCTTTTGTGATGTTTGGTTTATTTAAAAGAAAAATTGTCAATATCAACATTTTTGCTGACCAAAACAATGTGTGTACAGTATGAAGACAACCTTAGCACCAAGCCAAAGGGGTCTGGCACAGACTTTATTTAGCACATACCTGGATTCCAAGTACTACATTAGGAATGTGTTATAAATACTTTGCCAACTAGCTGGTTAAGACAATTTTATTGTCTTTGCTGTGTACAAAGTGCAAAGGATTTACATGAATAATAGAGAGCCTGTCAGCTTTTACAGGAGTCCTGTGGTGCCTGGTTGTAAAATCTTTCTGAGAGTGCTTCTGAACGTGTTATTCTCTCTCTTCAGTTCCTCCCTCTCACTGATCTAAGGGAAAATCTCATTGTAAAGTGACCTTCTGTCCAGGTGGATAAATGTTCACTGAAACTGGGTTTCAGGCTCTTTATCCTCTAATTAGAAGCTCTCAGGAAAGCTAGAAAGTCTTTCTGTGGCTAAAATCTGGGGTGGAAGTCGTATGGAATGGAAGATCCTTCTTTTTTCTATCCAGTGAAACTTTTGACACCTTGTCACAAGCTGAAACATTCTACAATAAGATTTTCAGAAGCATCCTTGTATCATTCAAATGTCTTGTCAGGTCTAGCTGACACTTTTTAAAAGAAAGCTGTTTTAGGAGCAGAAAACATATCCATTCACTTCCCTGATACTGAAGACTCTCTCTGAAGGCAGGCTGGAGTAGTAGTCCCTGCTTGAGCTAGGAGAAATGTCTTTTTGCTGCTGAGCTGTACTTCAAGGTTTTCCACTCAAATGAGAAACTTCACTGAAACATATTTTTTACTAGGAAAGTGAAGGAAATCTCATTGCTTAGGCAGCATTCTCCTGTGCCTTTAGAAATGTGCTCTTGGCAAGCTGTTTGAGGCAAGAGGGTGACTTTGCTTATGACATTTCTGTTGTGAAATGTCTCACTGATCATCACCAGTAACTGAATCATAAAATCACACAATATGCTGAGTTGGAAGGGTCCCACCAGGATTATCAAGTCCAACGCCTGGTCCTGCACAGACACCCCAACAATCCCACCCCCTGCCTGAGAGCATTGTCCAAATACTCCTGGAGCTCTGGCTGCCTTGTGGCCATTCCCTGGGGAGCCTGGTCAGTGCCCCTCCACCCTCTGTGGGAGGAACCTTTTGCTGATATCTAACCTAAACGTCCCCAGAACAGTTTCAGTTGTTGCCTCAAGTCCTGTTACTGGTCAGGAGGGTGAAGTGTTTGGTACCTGGTCCAACACTGCCCCTTGGAAGGACGTTGAAGACCTCCATGAGGTCTGACCTCAGCCTCCTCTTCTAAACTCATGATGAGTTTGTGCAGAGCAATGTCATCTCCTCTTACCATCAGCTTTCCTCTCCCTGATCACTCCTGGAGCCTCCTCATCTTCCACTGTGATTCCTCGTGCCCAAAGATGACTGACCAGAACTGAGCTCAGAAGCTCTCAATACAACTTTGCAGGATGTTTTCATCCCTCTGAGATTGAGATCTTTTGCCTTTTCCTTCTCTCTAATCTGGCAAATTTCTTTTCTATGTTTCTGTTCCATTAGTTATCCTGCTGTAACCCATGACAACCTTCTTACCATTCTTGATACTTGAGACAAGGGATCTGTGCAGTATTTGAGCCAGGGTTAGATTATCTTTTTTCTCAGCTCAGTCTACATCATCGGTGGTCCTGGGGTTTTTTTGGTTTTTTTTTTGTTTTGTTTTGTTTGTTTGTTTGGTGTTTTATTTTGTTTTTCATGGCCTATTTGTTATAAACTGAGTAGAAGCCCTTTGCCTTGGCAGAAAATATGATTGCCCTTTTATCTTGGGGGAAAGGGAAGGGATGGTAGCAGTGTGGTTTTGGCATGGTTTCCATCCCTAAGTTTCTGACTTGATGAGAATCCCATGAACTGTGCAGCATTAGATCTACCCCCCACTAACTGTGACAAGGAACTGGAGTGAATACTTAAGACTGACTGGGTAATACGTACTTACATCTTTGCAAAGTGGAAGCAATTCACCTTTGGTGCTCTATTTTTCTAGGTGTGAAAGTTGCAAAGGATCAGAGATAACAGGAAATTGTATTCACTATTTGTAGCTACTAACACTTCAAAAAGCCTTTACTACTAAAATCATTATCTCCTCTTTTGTTTGTCAGGAAGATTATCCTGGAAATGGTGCCTTTATTTTTTTTCATTTGGCTGCCACTTCATGTTACTTCTTTAATTATAAATATTTAAGTATCCTGAAGCAATGCCAATATCTTAAAAACAGAGATCTTTCTGTCATCTGCTGTTCAGTGAAACACAAAAATACATTCCCTATTGCTTCAACCTGTCCTCACTAAGGGGAATAAAATGAGAACTCTCACAGGCAGTCAGAAGTAATAAAGAACATACTAAACAATTGCTAGGTAAATTATAATGCATTTATATTCATCCAGCTGAAATTGTCACCCTAGTTTTGATAACAAAATATAGTCTTGTCTCACTTTATCTACCTGGAGTATATTTGGATGGATTTAAATAGCTTTCATTGCATCTTATGAGCCTCTACTTTTTAATAAGGCAGATAAAATCATTGAGAAGAACTTTTAAACTTTTTGTTTATGCCAGTCTTAGTGTCTTAATGGGAAATTATGTTGCAGGGATATTTCTATTCTTAAAATGTTAATTTTGCAGGGACAAGGTCACTTGAACAGGGCAGCTGATAACTACACTGCCAGTGATGTTAACTGTAAGTCAGGAAAAAGCCTCATTTTGTGACAGGAGGAGCTGAAAAATGTTTTCTCTCCTGTTTGTTCCCCTACTGGGTGAATTCCCAATACAAACTGATATTTCTGGCAAGATGCCAGTGCTTGGTGAATGGTTGGACTCAACCTTAGAGGTCTTTTCCAGCCTTACTGATTCCATTCTTTCCATGGCCATTTTGGGGATTAGCTTTTCTACAGGTAAATTAATGCTAAATGCAATTGCTCTTTTATTTTTCACTCTTTACTGACTGACATAGTTACATTTTTTTCCCCAAAAAATTAATTGTGGAGATGCCTTTGTATTTCTGTTTGTTTACCACCTTCTTCCCTGTCATTTATTATAACTGAAAAAATAGTTAAATCATTCTTAGAAGGCCAATGAAGTAGTTGAATGAAACTTCAAAGGGTTGAACACACACGAATTAAGTTGTCAGGTTTTTAGCAAGAGGCTGGGATAAAACAGCTTACATTGCTGAGCTTAGGGAGAGGAGAAGACCCTGATCTGATTTGTCCCTATGGCTTTAAATGAGGGTCAGTAGTCACCTGCAATGTCTGTGTGGAATAGGGAATGAAGGCTTTGCACCTTGCTTTTGTCCATTTTCTATTGCACTTATGTGGCTGTGGGCAGGTCAGAGCAGCAAGCCTTTCCCTCTGATCCAGACCTCCAGAAAGGAGCATGGTCCACTTGGGCACAGGCTGAGCCCCTGCATGGAGGGAGATTACCCTGCTGAGCACTGACTCCTGCATCAGCAGCACCCTCAGCAGTGCTATCCTACCTGCCTCTGCCTGCTGCCAAGACAGCATTTGCAATTTAGCATCTACTTTCAGCCCCAAACTATCTGCTGGCCTTGCAAGAGCCAAATTTCTTAATCCAACAAGTGTTTGTTGGCCCACAGTTTATTTAATCCCATCATGGAATGAAGTTCTGTTATCCATTTACCTCTATTTCTAGCAACCTCACAGTGGTTCCAAAATGACTTAAAAGGCTGAAGCTGTTTAGATTGGCTGACTTGTTCAGCCCTATGAGGCTGCTAAAACATGTTATCCTGCATGAAGTGCTTCATGTCTATGCATGCACTAAAAGGAGATGGCAAGCACTGTTCCATCATTGCTAAGGAGATGCTGCTGGGAATGCAAATACAAGGTTGAGGGGCCAAGGCTTCCTGCCATTAATCATGCTGAAGGAGTCACACTGATAAAGTGTTGGGAAAAATGCTTTGCATAAGTACAGCATTGTGAGGGTGAGGGTCTGAAATGACCCAGGGGCCCCAGGTAGGTGCAAAGGAGAGCAGCTTTATTCCAAAAACTTGGCCTTTTTACGCAGTTAGCTGGTTATCAGTTACATAGTTTTAAATCATAACAAACATAATTCAACCAACCACTATAAGCCACAATATGAATGTGTAATGGTTATATAATTTTTTTTTCTACCTTTAATTCAGCTGAGTCACTTTCCCATAGTCTTTTTCTGCTTAGCTGAAGTAACAGGCCTGAGCCATGACTTTACAAGGCCTTCCCTTTGTAAGGTTTTACTTATATGCAACACATCTTAAAGACATTTGCAGTAGTGGAGGTGAACATGTATTTATCGTTGTTTATTTCAGGATATTCAGTTTTGCTCACCTGAAGAAGATTGTGGAGTATTTTATGTCTCCTAATATTCTTACTGCTCTATAATTGGGAGTAAATAATCAAGTTTGTGGCAAAGGATTTGCTGTGAATTAACTTTATTAGGGAACGTGGGGCTGTTTCTTTTAGATGTCTTCCATATAAAGATCTCTAAACATGTCATAAATAAAAGTTATGGGAGAATCTCAATAATTTAATTGCTATTATCTTTCTCCACTCCCCCCGCAAAAAAAAAAAAAAGGAAATTAGGACACTGTATGCAGATAAATTTATTTACATCAAGAACTGGCAACCCATTTGCTAATGTATTTTCTGTGCATTTTATAATATGGAATAATCCCATTGTGAGAAGGGACATATCTACATAAAATATGCAGGCACACGTGCACACACTGCTAATATGATAAGCAGCCTTCCTTATAATGTGCACTCACACATGTTGCATTAACTGTAGCACTTTTCTTGTACAAGTGGTGCTGGTAAGCTGAAATTATAACCTTTATTTTTTCTTAGGGGCTTTTAAATTTTTTAAGCTCATTCTTCTTCAAGAAAAATTGCTAAAGTACTGGCATGCAGAACCTTTTAGAATGTGAATATTTAATAATTAAAGGTTAAAAGCAGGAAACACATCAAAAGGTGATTGACAAAAATGTTCTTCAGTGGGTTGCACACAAGTTGTAACCCTAAGCAGCTCAAAATCAAATGCTATTGCACTGCCTGGAAGTAAATGGGAAGAATGTGCTCTTTCATACCCTGCAGGGGTGGCATGACTGACAAACATTCTGAGTCACTGGGCATTTCAAACATTTCTACAAAAGGGAGTTATAGCACTACCAGCCTTCCTTCCAGGAACTAATAAAACTGGCTGCTTGTTAAATCCTTGCACATCTCCTGCACTCTCAGGAGGAGAACAAAACCATGCTGCTGTCAGGTTTATAAAGGCAGATGGGTTATGTGGTGGGTAACTCAGGATCTTGCTGACCTTCCTTACACCGAGGGGCAATATCTTTGCAAGGCTGAACTACTTCTAAATGCTTTCTCTGCTGTGTTAAATATACACACAATTTCCCAGGAAGGCTTTCTAAATAAATACTTTATTACATATATTTAATTTCTCAGTGGAAAACCCCACACTGCAGTCATCGGTCTGCATTTCATCATGTAAAAGAGGAATTTCTGTTGTGAGAGACCTGGTCCCAGCCTTTGCTGAAGTCTGTCAGATGGTGCTTCTCCTTCAAATCACACAGCATAAACTGGCAACTTTTTTTAGTGCCACTGGCTTTCTGGGGACTGAGGCTGAAGCTTCCTTTTGGCTTGTGAATCTGCAGAAATGATCATCTGTTTTACTATCACACACTGACTGGATAGCAAAGTCTTCTTGGACAGGAATCATGTCAAGTTCATGGCAAGAAGGGAATCCATTTATATTGTAGGACCTTTTTGAGAAGTTCAAGGCATGAAGTCCCACAAACATTCCTTATCTTTTTCACCTGAATGCACCTGGATATAAATGGTATGTCCTGGTGCTATCTTTCCATTTCCCCTGAGTTCTGAATTTTTTTCTCACAGATACTCCAAAGACAGCTCATAAATTCTTTCCTCTCTGGATCTTTACATGCAGTCTCCACTGTTCAAGTGCATCTGCTTCTCACTTGCAACCTTCTGCATCTCCCTCTTGGCCTTCCTTCCACCTCCCACTGCCATTGCTTGTTTGAGATCATACCTGATATATTCTGGGCTGGTTTGGTGCTTTTTCCCTCTGTTGCTTCTATGCCCTAATTTCCCCTTTTCCATCCTTGTTCCACTTGACTGGTATGGCTTTTTTAATCTTGCCCTTCTCACCAGTGTGAACATTTCACCTTAGTCTGTCTATACTGAAAATACACGCAGTTGTGATGCTGCTTTGATATTTAAGGAGAGCTCTAAATATAAGTGAGTGTGATTGTGTAGCATGTTCCCTTGTATTTATATAGTGTCATATAATGCACTAAGGCCACTGAACTATCAAGTCATTAGGAGATGAATTCTCATACCATGTAAAGAAATGTTTCTTCTAGTTTCAGAAAGTGCAAGGACATCAGTATCTTGTAGGCCAGGGCTTCCCTGAGATCACCTGTTCCTTCTCCAGCAAAAACAAGAGAGGAGCAAGGTTATTGTAAACTCTTTAAACCCCTAAACCCCTATAACAGGTCATGTTAATGTGCTGATCCTTAGGGGAATCACAGTAAAGGCATAATTCTGCAACAGAAAAGTATGTGGATGAAGAAGAAACATCTCTATGAATGTACCACAGAAGGAAAATTATGTTGTCTTGGCACGACAAAAATCCTGATGAACTGGCTTTAGTCACAGTTTAGGGATTGCCATATTCAATAAAGATGTAAAAGCATTTTAGCTGAACTCCAAGGAGAAGATTGTATGTTTAAAGCAGAAGTACATGGCAGGGTCCAGCAACATTTAACTGAGGCTTAGCTGCTCAGAACACAGAAGGTCTCTGTGGCCATCAATCTGTAAATGCACAGCAGTTTCCCAGTGGGAAATACACAATAGGAAAGAAAAAAGCTCTACTTGAATACATGGCTTTTTAGTAAGCATGTATGTCACCAGCTGGGAAGTACAAATACTCTGATTTGCCATCACCCTACCAAATCACTTCTTTGTGCCTCCAGCTTGCACTGTTATGTGGAATTTATTACTGATTTCCCCTGTGACCTAATTAGATGACAGTGATAAGTATTCTTTTCTTGCCCTTGTTTGAAGGTGCTGACTCTTTCCTCTTACCATCTTCTCTTCTGTCATCTGGAAATACTTTCTTCCCTTCCCCACCTATTTGCAATTTTTCAGCTCTGCAGTGAGGTGTTGAGAACTCCCAAAATATTTTTTTTCATTTGTTATTGGAACTTGTGATAACCTAAAGAGCTCTATGGGTTTATTTTTTTGTTTGTTTGTTTCGCTGATAATGTGTCATTGGGAAATTTTTGCTTTTAGCTTTAAGCCCTTTATGTATGCTGAAAAGAAAGCCCTGAAAACATAAACTTTATAGAGTCAAACACTGGGTAGCATGAATTCAGAAAGTAACTGCTCTCTCACCTGAGGCTCAGAAAGATGTGGTTTCTCAAGTGTGAGTTATTGCAGAAAAGTGAAGTCCTGATGAAGTGGAGGGGATGCTTTCCATGTCAGGTTTCTCTGGCCAACACAAATCAAGCAGCCCTTCCTCCTCTAAACACCTGTGAGTGCCAGCACTACTGAGGTGTATCCCTGACCACTGGCTAAGTGGCTATCAGCAAAGTCTCTGCTTATTCCCTTTGCCTTGCTAGGTAAATGGTAGATAAGAGATGCTTCACACCTTGCCTAAAATCTGATACCATAGCTTGTCCCAAGTTTTCCAACATCTGACTGCAGATGATAAAGAAAAATTATGCAATTTCATTTAAAAAACCAAAACTTATCAAACATTTGTGGAGACTACAGATTTGGGTAGTCTTAATCTCTTTAGTTGAGGAGTTTCTCTCCTCAATCTGGCACAGTTTGGCTTGTGAAGAGCAGTATTTGGTGACTTTAAAAACAGCCATACAGCTGTAACAAACAGAAATCCAGAGCTACATATTAAAAGACAGAGTGAGACCCATGAGACCCAAGAAAATCCCATGTCTTGTGGATTTGGCATGGCAGCATATCAGGCCTTTCAAAAGCTAAAGAAATCAATTAGCTTGTCTGATTTCCTTTGATATTTTGATAAATATTTCAAGATCCTATTATTTTTAATAAAGAATAGATATGCAAGGGACAACTTTAACTGCCATGATTTCCTTGTGAAGCCTTGTAATTTGGCGAGGGAGCTGTCACAATTTCGAGTATCTTTCTAAATTAGTAATAGAAAATTTTATGGAGGAGAGTAACCCCCATGGACTTAATTACTTTGTTGTTATGCTTTCTCCTGGTGAACAGGCATACAGAGCATGGTGAGGGGTGGCACAGGCGGGGAGGAGGAGGAAGGTAGAGGAAGGAGGCTCATTGCACCCAGCTGGGGCTCATTCCTCTGGGGGCTGGAGCAGCAGCAGGAACAACCCCTACTCAACGACACCCCCAGCATGTCCCAAGAGAGGCAAAGCCTGGCCCAGCCTCGGTTTGTGGGCAGGAGGCAGAGGGAGGAGGGAAGATGGTGTCATGCAAAAAGATGGATGTGCTGGCTGAGGGAGGGCGGAGGTCACTGCCGGCAGCTTTTCTGGTGAGGTGGCTCTGAACAGTGGGAGTAACCTTGAGGTACTGCATCATTGCTCATCCAGCAGTGTACTTATTTTCTTTTTTTTCTCTTTGGGATCGTTGTGACACTCTGACAAACTAAGTAGGGTGACCCTAAGTAGGGTGACCCTCAGCTCACCAGCACAAATAGGAGATGTCGGTGATTAAAATAGGACACGTCACACTGTGTTTTATGGTGTGCCAGATCTCTGGCACACTGGGAAGGTCATGCTTTCTTCTAGCTGTCTTGCGCTCTGTGAGGGTCATGCTGTGTTTTTGGCTCTCTGGCACACTGGGGAAGTCATGCTGTACCTTTGGATGTACCTTCTCTATGTTAGGATCAAGATGGTGCTGGTGGCTGCCACCAGACCCTCACCAGCCAGGTCTGGGGGTCATGGCAGCCCCACTGCACATGGATGGAGGAAGTAACTGCCCCAGCACTGTGTGGTGTGAGCTGTGCTCTGTGCTGAGAGGTCTGGAGTGTGGTGCCAGCAACACACCCCCATCCATATCCACATGCATGGTCTTTGTCACCTCAGGGTGCTGTGATGCACCCCTGGAACTGCCTGTCCCTGTGTGGGTACTGCTGCCCAACAATCTGGGATCCAGCTCTGCTCTCATCCTCAAGTCTCTGTCTGAGGGGAGAGGGTGTGTGTTCTGATGAGGTGTTGGTGCTTTTCTTATTTTCTCTGAATGACCTTCCTCAGGAACCTGTTCCTTGCAAGCATTATAGAAACAAACCTATGGGTTTCCAAAAAGATTCCTTAACTAAAAAGACCTGTGAAAAGTAAAAGCATCCATAATACATTTGCTGAATATTAGGGAAAAATAGATCCTCAGGTATATTTTTTGTATATATAATGCAAACAACATTTTTTTATTTTTAGGTAGCCTTCCTAACATTTAAAGCACATATGTTGTAGGCATAACTCAAATTGCTGCAAATCAAAATCTAGTGGAAAATTGACACTTTAAGTAAAGTTACAGTCTATGTTAAAACAAGGATATTGATGAGATTTTTTTCAAGGAGTCTAAAAGAAATAGACAAGAACTCTATAAAACTTCAGGGGCTTCTGGCCGTTGTGGTTTCTCAGGACTCTTCTACAGCCCATTCTTGGTTTCCTTGTTATACTGTTGGCACAATAAAAGCCAGCAAAATTCAAGTTCTCTGTTGGTTTGTCACTGAAGATAATAAAAGAGGAGGATGAACTTGAGTAATTGCAATGGAGTAGCGAACTGCTTATTTTGTATAGTAATGACATACAGCTGAAAAGAATTTATGTTCCAAATTAGCATGCAGAAAGGTAGTGAATGCAAAGCAGCTCTGGTAAAATAAGTGACTTAAAGATCTTGACAGCAAATAGTTATTAAATGTTGTGCTCAATAACAGGATAACAATGCTCTTTTAGAAACTTTTTTTATCTTTGTGACATAGGTGATAGCAGTTCTGAAAATAGCTGGTAGATCAGAGCCACAAAAGTGCAGCTTCCAGAACAGAGACACATGAAAGCAGAGGATCAGTATGGACTTTGAAGTGCTTTATCTCAGTGTACTTTTTTAACCAGAGTAAACAGATCTGAGGCCAGATAGTCAATGAATAATCAGGGAGACTGCTAAAGAGATTTAAACATGCTTTATTTTCAGCATATTTATCTTGAATATTCAGATATAGCTGGAGTTTCTGCAAGCTCCAAGGGCTGTAAGCTGTTCCATCAGTTTCATGAGGCTTTTACCTTCTGTTCATTGCTGCATAGAGCTCTTTGGATTTTTTCTTTTGTCCAGGTAGTTCAATGTAAGGAAGTTTTGGGCCAATAACTGACAAGAACTCTAGAATTTGGAAAGTGGTGGTTATAGTATACCTGCCATGAAGGAATAAAAAAAATTCTGGTGTAACTCATGCAAAATTGATGTCTTGAGGGAAAGAGACTGTTTGAAGAAACAGTTGTTTTCCTGTGTGTGGTATATATTGGCTTTTAAAGTAACACTATTGAAAAGTGAAACAACACCTACTAGACCAGAGACTGCATACATGACTGGCGGTTGCCAAGCAGTAATTACCAGGAGAAAAAAGTCATTATCCACCAGGACTTTGTGCCTGTGTGAGGCTTCTTTTATGTCAAATTTTTGGTCATGTTTCATGTCTGCTCTTCATTGCCATCCTACCTCCCCATTTACATTCTTCTCCCTACCACAGAGTCCTATGTTGCCATTTGGCAGCTCTGATTTTAGCAAGGATTCTTTTTGTCAGATGCCTGAAAACTGTTAATGAAATGTACTCTGTTCAAGCATTGAGTATTTTTGTAAACTGAAATGGTATAAAATGAATCTTTACAGTCCCATTATTCTTTTCAGTCAACTGTGAAGATAGATCTAAACTGTGGGGTGTAGAACCAAGTCAGGGCTTTGATCACTGCATGTCTCGGGAGCATTGGACTGCTTGTTAACTCTGGCTTGTCTCCTGTGTGTAGTTGTAATATTTCCTGTCTTTTTGGGTATAGATTTGTAGTCTGTGCATCTGTGAGGTCAAGTGCTTAGGCATCTGTGTCTTTGTGTCTCTGTAAATTTGATTGTCTTTATTTTTTCTGATCTGATGCAAAAGGTGAGGGTGATATCTGTTCCAAACCTCAGTGTGCCTTCTGTCAGCATTCCTGGGAATGCTGGCTGCTGGAAGTAGGAGTAGAGGAAGCTCAGAAAGGAACTCCTTTGCTCAGCTTGTTACAAGCTTGTTTCCTTATGTTCAAGTCCTAGAATTGTTTCTACCAAATCATCATAATTTCTCAATAAATTCAGTCACAAATGGATGTCAGAGGAGCAGGCATGTGTTTGGCTGTTAATGCTGAAGTTAGTGTTCTGCATTTTGTCTGATTCAGATTCTCACACACGCAGGGAAAAAAATAGCCATAATAAGGTGTGTAGAAACAAAGAAGAAATGATGTTTCAAATGCTGCTGTAGTTTGCAATCAGTTGGAATGCATTTAAATGCAGCATGTAAAGGGAGATGTTAGGAAGAAATGCTTTGTCCCCTCTGCCTTGACAGCCTTGATCATAAGTGCTTTGTGCTCATATTTCTGGGATCAGGATGCTCTGTAATGTATCCTCTGTCTGCTCTGTGTCCCCTTAGCATCTCTGCTAGATGCTGGCAAGCACTGAGGGACCATAACCTTGTCCCTACTGCTTGGGCATGCTGCCACTACTGCTTGTAACCTACTTGTACAGTTTTCAGGCTGACTGAGGATAGTAGTTTGGTTTTGAATATTTTTAGTTTGCTCCCAGTTTCACTTGACCAAGGCTGCCTAAAAAAGTGTCATTATACCAGGACAGATGGTCTTATCTTGATGGTCCTGCTTGCATGGTAGAACTTCTTTTCCCTTACACCTTCTTAAACTGGTGCTGAAATAACTAACAGTGTTCATCTGATGATTCACTGAAGAAGCAGCAGCTCTATTTGAGATAGCATTCTGGTCAGACCTTCCTACAGGGATATGTGGGCTAATAATAAGACTTTGAGGAAGCTCCAGGCTGCATTCCTCCTCTATATACTGAATGACACGTTATTATCTTCAAGTCAGTACAGTGAGTTCATTTGTTTCTACTTCTTAACAACTTAGAAAGAAGGATAAAACCTGGGCTTCTCTCATTGTTCTCCTCCCCACAGGCTGATATTGGAGATGCAAGCTTCCTGCTGCCATCCTCCCTCTCCTTTACCTTGCCACTTTTTTCACAATGATTGAATAAGCTTATTCTATGTCTTTCATCTCCCAGAAGTTCCCTTGAATGCTCCTCGAGTTTTGTGAATGGAGAAGGTAGGGAACTGAATTCCACATTTGCTACCTGTGATTGGAACTTACCAGAACTAGGTATCACAGGAGAGATGATGACAGTCTTTGTCTGTGCTATCAGTTATATGCCCGACCTTTTCTGAGGGCTTTTGTCCGTTTTCATTGGGAACTGTGTATAGCACCAAAAGCTGCAACTCAGTCATGCAGAGAAAAGCATCACCTGAAAAAAAATCTTTCTCTCTCAGAGAAATTTCTTCTTCAATACACCAGGATTTAGGTTTACCTCTAGATAGCCAGGTTTGTAACATATATCTAAGTTTTCAATTGCATCTCAGCCACCTGTGTTGATTTATTGGCTTGGAGAAAGGAAAAGCTGCTCTGTAAATTCCAGCATTTGTTTCATGCAGCTAAATACTTAATTTGGGATGTATGACTGTTGCATACAAGTAGAGATATTATAAAAGAAAGGCCTTACAAAATATGGTTTAGGCTCTGCTACTCTAGCTAAGCTAGCAGTAGCTTGTTAGTTCCCATAAGGAGAAATCTTAAGAATGAGAATCCATTTGCATAGCAACTTATTCTTAGAGAGAAAAATGAGTGGCACCTGCATAAACAATGAATCTATCCCATGGGAATCAGTGCACGAAATATGTAAACTAACCAAATACAGAGAGATTTGACAGGTGTACACCCTAGCCATTTACCAACCAATAAACTGAGTGTCAGTGTATTGTTAGTGAATTAGGCCTGACACAGTGCCTCCTGACATTTCCTATAAATATGAGCTTTGTGAATAAAGAATTGGCTTTTCTGCATGAAGAAACCGAGTCCATTCTACTTATTAATACAACATATGACTATTCTCACAATTATTTATACTTTGATAAAACATTATGAAATGCAAAAGAATGGTTCTTTAAAGAAATGTATTTCAAATCAGACTTCCTTATGTGACAATCCAGAGTTGATGTCTTAGTTTTACCAATCTAACTCTGAAATTAAGCTTCTGTGTAGTACAGTGAAATCATGGTCTTTCTAGGATTGTTCCAAAGCATCCAGCTGGATTTTAAGGAAAATCAAACATGGCTTTTATTTTCTGCTCATCAGATAAAACCATTTGCTCTTGTCTGTAATTACTGGGAAATTGCTAATCATAAGGGGGCTATACTTTGGGGCTGAGGGAATGACTGAGGATAATAAAGAGGGATATAACGCAAAGTATTTGGTTTTGTCTTTGTAAAAGAAGCCTACTTGTCTGCTATAGGACTTTGAGTTTGGTTACTCCTACAAGAGAACTTGCTGCTCCTTGATTTAAGAGCTCTTAGGGCTACTTAGTGATACAAGTGAATTCAAGACGATTTTTAAAAAGACAAACATAATATTTGCATAATATTTGTAATGAAAGCCAACTGATAGTAATTAAACATTCTTTTATCTTGATGAGGGGTACAGGCTTTTGAGGTAAATATTGAGAGTTTTGTGACTCCATGCCTCAAGGAGCCTTTCCACCTTAGTTTGGCCTTGAGGACGTAATTATTTTCCCTCTCAGTGCAGGCATTGCTGTCATTCTTTATGTTTTACATCCTCATAACTTGATTATTGCTTGTGGCTGTATCTTAAATCAATCTGGAAGCTTTGCCTGGTGCAGAATGCTTAGTAGTGTTCTGAATAATGAAGCTGTAGCACAGCAGAATTTAATGTTCTCCGTTCTATTCTAAGTGAATTCCATGGCATTTCTACAAGGTGCCAGGTGAGCATTACTGGTGACAAATGCTTCTCTTGTCACCTGCCATGGCTGGAAACACTGCAGGCTTCCCTACACAGCCCTGCAGTCTGATTTACAGAGATCATATGGGTGGGCAAAATACCCTTTTAGTTATGCACAAACTCTTGTCCTTCCTATGCTGGCAGGACTTGTCAGCAGAGACAGGAAATGAGCTGAGCACGTGTGTCTCAGCCACTGGACTAAAGTTCTTTAAAGTCCACAGGGAATGGAATAGGCTTCACTCTTTATGGTCTAGGTGGAAATTCCGCATTGGCAAACAGCAGCAGATGCAATTTCTCCACTTTTAAGGTGAAAGATTGGTTTGTGTCTGGCTTCACTTTGAAGTTAAAACTCCAGGGAGACTAAATATTTTAGTCTATGCCCTGTTAATGTATTCCCTACAGTAATACCAGAAAGCTCTAGTGTGCCTTATTTTGTCTTCCTTTCCCTAGAAGATGTGTCTGTGCAATGGTATTTCCTGATCAGCGTATAACCTGAGAATATTGTCTTCCAAATGGAAAGCAAGAGAGTTTGCATGTCTTGGTTTGAGACAATTGAAAGAGGTAGACAATCTGAAATGGGTAAAACTCCCTCTTGATTCAAGCCAATCCCAGCTAAGGAACAAGATACAAATAGATTTAGGTGGGAAAAAAAAGTTTATTAACAATTTTTGGGCACAATAACTGTGGAATACAATATAGCATTCTGGATTACTCCAGGATATATGTGCAGAGACTTGTATCCTGTCCTAAGTAGTCTACTGGGTAGAAGTAGTCAGGAAAGGTTTTTTGTGTTTTTTTTCCCTTTATTTATTTAATTTTTTAAAATTTACCATTACATGTGCCTAGGATGTGCGAGAGTGAAACTCATGAAGTGATTTGGAGCAATCATTTGACTTTGATCTCGAACTGGGTAATGGCTAGTTTGCAATAAACATACTTTTTTCATGACTGTTTCTAAAAAGTGGAGATTGGATTTCATGCTTTAAACATTTCAGTGTCCTTCTAGGAACAGATTTTTTGTATTTTCATCAGCCATGGCTTTCTGTTTTTAAGGGATATTTATTAGGATGGGAGGAATGCAGAGAATTGTATCAGGTGCCTTAGCTCAGTGGAAAAGAGCTGTCAGATCTCTGAGATCTGCAGGAGATTTGAGTCTAGATTTCACTTTTTTTCCCCCATCATGTTTTATGTGAACTGACTGTCTGACATGATGCTGCAAGTGCCTGTGCCTCCATGGCTGCAGAAAAATGGTTTGTTACCACCTACTCAACAAGAGGTCTGTATTTGTATCAACTAATTTTAGTCTGCTGGACTCCCATCAATATCCTTACGTGAGGTTAAGCTACCTAATTAACAAGGTGTAAGGAAACTAGTTATGAGTTGTGTACCTGAAGGCAAAGGAGAAATAGAGCACTTAGTTATGAAATACAAATTGTATGTGGGACTTAAAAGATGTGGCCAAGCTGACTCAGAACTCACAGATTCTGTGCTGGAGCTGGCTGCACAACAGATACAGAGAGGAAGCAGAGTGGGCAGAACAGAGTAGGAAGGTAGTTTGCACAGGTGTGTGTTCATTCTCACTTGCTGTTGTGAAATTTCTTGAAGCTGCTTTGAACACCTTAGAAGGATTTTTTGGTACAGAATGTCAGCTGGTGTAATGGCTCCTGAGAGATCTAGCAGTGCATGTCCCGAGGTTTCTGTAGGTTATATGCTTTGTAGGACTGCTTGTTTTCTCTTGTTATTTCGTGATCAGCCTGTCTCATTCACTGTGTCCCTACAGCAACACTTCTGCCCAAAGGGAGCTCAGCTTGTTTGAGGTGCTGTGGGTGGTGGCAGGCACTGCTCTGGCTGAAGATGTTTCTGCTGTGGGCTTAGAAACAAACAGAACTTAACATTTACTGTGTGCTAAAACTGCAGATCTGATTTTTTTAAAAGAGGGAGAGAAAACAGTATCTGATAAAAAACTTCCTATGTTTTATGAAAACAGTCTAATGCAGGAAACTTCTTTGGCCTATGATGTGATAACAAGAAATACTGACTTGACTTTAGACTGTGTGCTAGTTCAAAGCCATCACTGGCTTCCAGAAAGGTCTTTGCTTAACCTTTTAACCTTGCCAGAGAGCTCAGCATGCCAGGATGGAGCAGCAGCACCAGACAAAGATGAAGATGATCCTGGACACCGGTAACCAGGATCAAAGGTCTGGTATTCCCCAGAGAGTCTTTCGAAAAAGTTAGAGCAGGCATCCAGGAATTCTTGGAGCCAAATGAAATGCTAGGTCAAAGTACACCTTTCAATACAAATGGTAGGATCTTTCCTGAGTGAAATGAATTTGGGGTGCTTCTGAAGCTGCTGGAGTGATTTCTGTGTATGCACTGTCCTTGCTGAGAAAACAAGGTGCAGATACAACCATTCAGTGTGAGATAAGGGAAAACCCTAGGAGATAGAAAAATGGCAAGTAGCAAAGCTACAAATGATAGAAAGCTAGACTAAAACCTATTCCTGAGAAGCACTGGATAGATTCTTTTTCACAAGTGAAACAACTCTGTTTGGAAATAGGGACACAGTTCCAGTCTGTTATTGTGCCCCGCACCTGTGATTTAATAAGTATTTTCCATCTTGTTTCTCTGGTCAGAATGTAAATAAGCAGAAAGAATTAAGTGGTGGAAGTGCTGTATCTTTTCACAGAAAAAACATTCAAGGTGGGTCACAACAAAATGACTTCCCTTCTACTAGGAGAACGGCAGGGATGACTTAGGTCATAAACATTCATTGTGTTTCAACAGTGTGAGTGCCTCCCACCTCAACGTGAGTGGAGTAAATGTTCACAGTATAAAATTTGACCTTTGTCTGTGGGTTTGAAGTCAACACTAATGGTTGTTGCATATATATTTTTCCAGAGAGAAATATTTTTGAGGTAGGGTATGGTTTTAAGGTAATTTGCCACTTGAAGTCAAACTTTAATTAGTAGAGTTTTCAGTGGTACTGAAATAAAACTGTTGAAGACCCTGTATCAAATATCACAATAACTGTACAGGCAATTCTTGGGTGAATTTATTACAGGAAAACATAAAATCACAGAATGATTTGGGTTGGAAGGGACCTTAAAGACCATCCTGTCCCAGCCCCTGCCATAGTCAGGGACACCTTCCATTATCCCAGACTGCTCCAAGCCCTGATCAACTTGGCTTTGCACACTTCCAGGGATGGAGCAGCCACAGCTTCTCTGGGCACCCTGTGCCAGGGCCTCCCCATCCTCACAGAGAAGAATTTCTTCCTAATATCCAATTTAAATGTAGTCTCTTTAAGTTTAAAGCCATTCCCCCTTGTTCTGTCACTGCATGCCCTTCTGAACAGTTCCTCTCCAACTCTCTTGGAGCCTCTTTTCTCTGGAAGGCTGCAGTTAGGTCAGGCTGCAGTTAGGTCACTCCAGAGCCTTCTCTTCTGCAGGCTGAATGTGGAGCTTGCTGATCTTTAGGCAGGTTTTCCTCCTATCAGGTGACCTAGGTAAGAGCAACAATTCTGTTCAAATAGTGTTGTGCCACTGATGTGCTTCTGCTGTTTATTCATCAGAAGGGAGTCCCTAAACAGGATGCTGCTTGTATGCAGAATTCCCCAAGTAAACTATGGGAGAGGGTTTAGCACAGTGTAAAATCCACTGTGCACTCTAGCTGGTTGGGGAACAGGCTGCACGGCATCTTGTAGTACCAGAATTCTGTAAAAACCCCCTGCAATTCAGAATTAAATAAAAAACCAAACTTCTAGAGGATATGAAAAAGACTGGAGAGTAAATTAAAGGCTAATCTTTTTAGTGTGAGCTTGTGAGTTTTAATGGTACCCTCTGGCTAGCTGTGGTCATGCTATTAGCCTGTAATTCTGGAAGATGAGAGCTGCTGTGTTCTTGTTCTATTTCTGTAGCTGCCTTTGTTTTTTTTCTTCTTGCAGCCAGAAGATAAGAATTCATTAACTCCCTCTCATCTCAGCATCTACCTTTCAGGCTTTGTTCTTAATAGTCTTTAATAGTTTTGGGAGCAGTTTTCCTTTCATTTGTTTGTTTTCCCTTTTTCTCCACTGCAATAAGTATGCCAGATCATGCCCAAATAATACTGATCAATTTACCAAATTGTGACTTATTACTGGAAAAAATCTCTCCCTTTTAATTGAGGGAACGAGTTCCATCAGTGATGAAGTACAATTCAGAAAATTAGCTTTGCAAATCCATTAGTGACCTTTGTGCATCATTGAATTTTGAGCAGTGGGATATAATCCAGCAATATAATCCTGGCAGGTCACTGGCAGCACCAGTAGACATTAGCTACACAATTAGGAACAGACAGGTTGATGTTTGGGTTGGACTGGTGGGTTTGGTTACCAGAGATATGATGCTTGTGCAACCTCAAGGACACCCTTCTGGTTTTGCTGTGCTGTGTAAGGCTTCAGGCCAACCTACTTTGTTTTCCTCTTTTCCCATTTCTTGCTTTTTGAAAATATTTTTTTATCTTTCTTTTTCTTCTTTTTCTTTTTGTTTTTAATTCTTATTTGTCATTTGCCACAACCACTAGTCATTCATTGGCTATGTGGACATACAAACTTAGTTTTATCTCATAGCAGAAAGGAAATGCTTCTGTAACATGTCTGCATAAGTAACTCCTATTATCCCTTTGTATTCTCTGCTGGAGTCCTTGTGAGTGGCTGTCAGTCTGTCCAGGTCTAAACCATCTGACTGCCTGACAGGCACTACTTAGTGGCCATTCAACTTGCATTAATAGTTAGTCTTGTACTCAGAAAGGTTGTTTCTGCCTCTGAAAAGGTGAGTGAGCTGTGCAGAGCCAGGCTGGAAGTTTTCAGTTCAGTCCACCTCTTGGTGGAGTAGCTCTCAGCAGGGATTTGGCACTTCACAAGGAAGGGAAAAAAACCAGCAGTGTGGTGGTCTCATGGCACAGCTTTGGACCTTCAAAGTAACTGCTGAGAATCCTGAGGGACTGCTTGGGGAAAAAAAAAAAAAAAAAGGTGTTGAAAGAACTTGATTCTTCTTTCATCTGTCCTTCTTTACTGAGAGTAGGTTTTTATCCTAACCTTTAGCCTCTGGAAACACAGCCTGGAGAAGAATGGAGTTGTGCTGACTGTCATGCCCATACTCTAGGCAGTATAGATAGATGTGATGGTTTAGCACAGGTAGTTTTTTTTGGTTTTTAGTCTTTAGGGAAGTTGTAGCAAATACTGACAGCTTGTCT
>JBBMKD010000217.1:4035277-4051846 GCA_037834095.1 Argya squamiceps
GCTCCAGCATGTGTCTCTTTCCATGGGCTGCTGTCCCTCAGGAACTGCTCCAGCATGTGTCTCTTTCCATGGGCTGCAGTTCCTCAGGAACTGCTCCAGCATGTGTCTCTTTCCATGGGCTGCTGTCCTTCAGGAGCAGGCTGCTCTGTTGTGTCCCCCACAGGGTCACAGCCCCCTTTGGGCTTCCCCCTGCTCCAGTGTGGGATCCTCCATGTGGATCTCTGCTCCCCCATGGGCTGCACACCAGGCTGAAGGGCAACCTCTGCTCTGGTGCCTGGAGCATCTCCTCCTGCCCTGACTGGGGTGTCTGCAGAGCTGTTCTCTCACACATCCTCACTCCTCTCTTCACTGCTATTGCCCCTGCACAATAACTTTTCCCTTCTTATTTCTGTTATCCCAGAGGTGGCACTGCCGTCTCTGCTGGGCTCAGCTTTGGCTGGCTGTGAGTCTGTCCTGGAGCCAGATGGTGTTGGCTTCATCAGGCACCAGGGTGGCTTCTGGCAGCTTCTCACAGCAGCCACCCCTGCAGCCCCAAAATCTGGCCATGCAAACCCAATGCAGAGGTCCACAGAAACATTTTGTTCCTGAGAAATGATGCAGCATGTTCAAGTATAATTCTCATTTCTTCAGCTGCACTCACCATCAAGCAGAGGTGTGCTGCAAAATTTTGAGGCATGCTTTCTTTCAGATTTGGTGCTTTTTTCCCTCTTTGTGATTCTCTTGTTGCTTTGTTTGTGTTTAACATTGCTGCAGGTGGGAACATAGACCTGAAGGGAGATGGAGTGTAATCTCAGACAGAATTCCTGGCTGGCAGACCCCTGTGACTACTGGCTGCAGCATTTCTCTCGAGGTATTGAATGTTTCCCAGCTTCTCCCCTCTGCCTGGGCAAGGGTGCTCATCAGACTACCAACAAGACAGCCTGGAAAAAAGGAAAATACCCCTAACTGTATGCCTGGGAATGCAGCATTCTTCTGGACAGAGCCAATCACAAAAACTGCATCTGGCAGTTAGCAGGAGCACGGCTGCAGGAGGGCTGTGGTGATCTGTGGGTTGCTGGTGCTTGACGGGCTGATGAAAACAAAGGAACTGTAATTAAGCTGATGCATGCAGGAACCCACGGACATTTTGTTTCTTTTGTCCCTTGTAAATGGCAACAACTCTAATCGTTGTATTGAGCCTAACAGAGGGGGAAAAATACCTGTTTTGGAGCAGAATTATGGCTTGTGGCCGTTACAGCTGGAGTACTGCAGAGTACTCCTACATTAGGAGTAGGTAATGAGGTAGAATTTTGGATCCTTGCTGTTACCTGGGTAGACATCACTGCTGGGGGATTTTTTGCGCAGCAGCGTGTCATACACAGGGCAATATCATTCAGCTGCTTGGTGTTTTTCTAGTAAAATGTAAATTTTTATCTAAGTTTTAGAGAGAGGAGGCTTCCCAGCTGAAGAGAAGAGCAGAAACTGGATAAGTCCTCTATGCTCCAAGTAGGTTCTGCATCTTTTGAGCTGGTGTTGCCCCCTGGTGAGATCCTGGAAGGTGGCTGGACTTCAGAAGGATGTAGAAGTAATTTGATTTTTTTGAAAGAAATCCCAGAGCTCTACATGAAATAGAAAATAGGCTTTACCTTTGGCACTGTACAATAAGAACTGTAAAGCATCTTACTGGACAAGAGCTTGTTGCATAAAGTGAATGTATAATGGTCCTGTATGGACTGTCTATTGACCCTCTGCCAATCAGGTATCTGCATTTTAGTGACCAAAATGTGGGCTTGGTGGGCTTGTGCTGACCTGCACTGGTTACCTCATCTCAGGAACTTTTTTTGTCTTGATGGCTTGCAGGGAGAAAGAGGAAGGAAATTCATTTAACCAGCTCAGTTTCTTTGGGTCCATGTCATCTGCAGATAATCTGGATGGGTAGCAGAGGTAGTGTTACTGTTATTTTCTTTGGTGCATGAATTTCTGTGATTCAAGGTCTCCTTGTATGGTATTAAAGAAACTCTGGGAACTTCAGTCTTGCTGTTATGCCAGAAAAATTTTATAAAAGCTTTACAAAGGTAAATAATGCCAGTGTGATAAATATTTTATTATGACGAGTGAGAAAATTTACCTTTTTATCTTTCAAAATTCAATCTAAAAGCTGTATTTCATTCTCTTTTTATCCAGGAAAATAACTGAAAACGGTTTTTCCTTGGAACACAGATAAGAAAACATTAGTGATTAAAGATAATATTGTGAAATGTCTGGCAGGGTTCAGTGCATCAATAACCCTGACACGTAATTAAAGTAATTGAAAATGCCCTGCATGTGTTCTCTGATAGAAGGCAGTAAAAAGATCACTGAGGTACCAAAGCTCTTGCACAATACCAGATATATTTAAAAATCAATCCCTTTTATTTTTAATCTTTTATTTGAATCCTTTAAATATCCATAAAGCCAAAACCTGAGCCTGCATCATCGCCTTTAGCTTTCCTGTTGAGAGAGAGCAGCTCATATTTCATTCAGCTTGTTGCTCAAGTCAGCAGAAAGGACTGGATTTCAGCTGAGAAACAGGGCCAAAGGGGCTCCTCAAGGATGCTGACATCTGACAGAGCTGGGCTGGGTCTCTCTCCTTTTCCCTGGCAGTTCTCTTCTTCAAAATCCAGTCTTGAACCCCCATCTTTCTCCATTTCCCCCCTTTTTTTAAAACTAGGTATGCTTGTACTTTCCTTCCTGTACTTATGCAACAGCTGTCTGAAATTAACCCTAGGATAATAGGAAAACTTGTTATTTAGAAATTCTGTAGAAGGAGGACATCATCCTGATGTAGGTTACTTATTTCCAGATGGGTCCTGGACTTCATTAACCCAGAGCTCTACATTGGAAAGAACTGGGAATCTTTTGGGACCACTCTAATTTTAACAGAAGGGCCAAAACTGTATGAGACTTTGTAAATGACTTCAGGCAATATGCAAGGGAAAGTGTTTTCCATGAAAAAGCAGCTACAAATCTGGGTTTGTTTTGTCCCAAATTCAGACTCAGCCAAGGGTTAAAGTTCTTTCTGGATTTCCTTCATCAGAAAGTGGTGAGGGCACCTGGCCTTTAAAGAAGCTTGAAGTGAAATGTCATTTTTCCAGGTGAAATGTTGTTTCCCTGACTGTGATTTGAGAGTCAGAGCTAGAACAAAAATGAAACAGTTGGCAGTTGGAAGGGGCCCACAGTAACCCTCTAGTGCAGCTGCCTGGGAGCAGGCAAGAAATCAGAGAATTCCTTCTTGCCCCTCCCACCTTCACAAGGTTTTTCCTCTAATACTTGAATGAATCCCCCTTTTTCTCCTAAGGACACATTAGAATCATAGGTTTTGGAATCAAGAGTTCAAAGTAATTAAAAATATGTCCATACCGAACCATGATTTTATGCATTTAGTAAGCTCTGATTTTTTCAAATTGGAAACGCAACTTTGATGATGAGACGCTGAGACAAAAATGCAGGTAGCCAGGATGATTTATCTCCCTGTGTCCCTGATGGACAGTGCTGCCTAATCAAAATATTCTGACTGGTTTTCTTTTATGAAAAAGAAAGTAAGTTCTCAAAATTAAGGAACGTAAAATGAAAGGTGTATGTGGCTGTCATGTTTCTGAAGGAAGATGGATGTTGTTAATGGCTTCTGTTGTATTTTATTAAAAGTTCTTTACATGGAAGTGCTAAATTGTCCTTAGTTCTTGCACTAAAAATGATGTCCTGGTGTTGACAAGCTGCATCTGTACAAGTCAGAGAGCCTTTGGGGCAAGTCCTGGAGCTCCAGAAATGCTGGGGTGGTGGTGCTTGGCACGTGGGGCCTTTTGGGACTGGCTCTTGGGAGAAGTTCTTGCTGGCATCATCACTGAGTGCTGGCTCAAAGGGCACAGATTTGGGATGTTCCAGTACCCATCATACTTTCATGTAACTGAGCAGGAGCAATCAATGTTTTATTCTTGCCTCAGGAGGAAGTAATTGAGATTAGTATGACTGGCAGTTAAATGTGGGGATGCGGAAAGTGAGCTCTATACATAAAATTCAGTATGTTTTCCCTTAATCAGTGATGAAGACAAGCACAGGGAATAATCCATGTTTCACTTAGTTTGGAATTGCATGTGTGAAAGTCACTCGAGTTAAATTAACACACAGTGCTGAAATACATTACTGCAACCCTTGTGATCTGAGGGTGATTGTATTCCAAGGTGCTACCCTTGAATGATCACCAGAAGAGACTAGTCCTGAGCTTCATTAAATCCTCACTGCAGAGGTCAGGGAAAATTAAGCCAATGGAATTAAAGCATAAAATATGCTTAGATAGAGATATTTGGGTAGGATTAAAATTAAACATGTAGGATAAAACTTCAAAAAGGGATTTAATCTTCAGAGATTCAGAGAAGGATGTGATTTGGGTATATAGTCTGCTCAATACCGAGTGGACATCAACAGTTGTTAGCATTTGTAAACATGTGGGCACCTCAGAAAGATACCTCATCTAGTTCTTGCAGTAGTGAACTTGTGAGCAACCTGCTCCCCTGCCCATCTTGGTTGTGAGCCTGCCATGAACTCCTCACTCACAAGTGAACAGTCAGCACAGGACAAAGCAGAGCCTTGTGTGAGTAAAGGGTACCAGGGGGCAAAATACCAGCTGTCAGGCAGACTGAGAGATGAGATAAGGAAAAGAGTGGGTTAGACAATAAAATTGTGTTCATATTTGGATTTTTCTTTTATCAATAGTTTCAATTATCAATTAGCAGCATTAACTCCCTACACAGCTTAACCAGAAGGCAAAGATAATAGAGCTGATCACATGCTCCCAGAGGAGCTGTCCTCATGCATGTAATACCAAACTGTTATTTCCATCCAAATTACAGTACAGAAAAGTTAAGGGTTACAACATTTCTGAGCATGTTTGCATCTGTACAGTAAAACCCCCCCATAGTTTTAGTGTCAGATTGCATTGTATATGCTGTGATGACCTTTTTATTTGCCTCCTCTCATCTGTCTCTCCTTTTATAAGGGAAGTGTGGATGCCATAAAAGCTGATCTGGCCAGGCAGACAGGCAGCTCCCCCCACCTTCAGCTGGTGCTTGTCTTGGCTGCTCTGTCTCCAATAACAGTCTCAGTATTCTTTGCCAGTGTTTCACTATCCATCTTGTTAATTTGTTTTGTTTTCCTAACACCTGACTAAAATTTTCCTTGTCCCACTTCACAACTATTTCTTCTTGTCCCACCTACAGTAGAGTTTATTCTTTCCTGTTCACCAGCTGCATTTTCTACAAAATCTTGCCTTGGTTTTCTTTAGTCCAGGCAACAAAAGTTCCTTCAGCATCTCTTTTCAGGTCATGATTTTCCAGAATTCAGACTTTTTTGTTCTCAGTATCTCTCCTTAATTTTAAAACATGGGCATTGTAGCCTGCTTAGAGCAACACAAAGCATCTGGAACCTAAAGAAAGAAGCAGGGTTATCAAAATGCTTCTCAGTGGGCACATGCCTCACCTCACATGCACAGTATGGGTTGCAATTCATCCTCTGCAGATACAGGAGCCGCATGGACATGGTGAGGATGCCCTGTCAGAGCAGCCTTGTGGGAATAACTCTTAATGCACAGCTGGAACTAGGGAAGACTGCCTTCCTTTGTCTCACTTCTCTGTAGCATGGGAGTGCTACTGGAATTTACATAGTTTATGGCCATTCTAAACCAACACAGAAAAATACACAGTTTGGACCTGGAGGGCCAAAGCTTCTTTGCCAGGAGACAAAAGGGATTCAGATGCAAAAAGCTCTTGCTTTTGTTTGTATATGCTCTGATTGCTAAAAAGGATGCAGAAGAGGAGGTGATACACTGCTTAAAGTTTTATTTAAAACCTAATGAAAGAAGCCAAACCCCCAATTTATTCTCATGTAGGAAAGGATCATTTTCTCCCAGAGAACAAGTCCAGGTGGCAGCCTGGACAGGTCAAGTCCAGGACATCAGCACCAAGCTTTGCAGTGTGGGAGCTCTGTGAGGGACATTCCTAACAATGGGCAGTGAGTGTGTTGGTAGATAGATGTGTGTCTGAGGGAAATCTTAGGATTTGGGGCATTGGCCTAACATTGTGAGACATATTGGAGCAAGAGGAGTTATAGCTTTGCCTGGTTTAAAAAGCCAGGGCATTCTTTCGAGGTGCCCAGATCATCATCTGGGTCATCTGTGCTGTAATTGCATCTGGAATGTGTCAGAAAATCCAGCTGGAAGGATGAAGCCCTGCTCCTGATGATGGCTATAAAAACTGCTGCTCACCCTGCAGAAAATGTGGCTGCACAAGAATAACAGTATCAAGCACTGTTTAGTTTCATAGAAGCTCTCTGATGTCTGATTCCTATGAAATCTTTAATTTTGTTTTGGAATAGGTTCCAAGGAATGGTTGATGGGCACTGGGTCAGCACTGCAGAGCTCTGGTGCTGCTCTGTGATCAGTAGGCCATGCTGGCTATGATTTGGGGTGCTTTTGCTTATTTTGTGTGTTCAAGATGTAGGTGTTAAACCATGCTGGCACCTGGAAGGTAGGATCAGCGTGACTTTGAGAACACCTGGGGACACATCAGTGGAACATGAAGTTTTTCTGCATGACATCTCTTTAACACTTGAGAACAGGACACTTCTGAGATGCCTGTGGTCTTGAGGGCTGCACATTACAATTTTTTAGTGATATCCCCCTGCTCAAACAAGCATTTGGGAGTCCCATCCAAATGTGTGAGCTGGTGCAGACCCATAAACATCAGTGGCTCCTGAGCAAGTGTTTCCTGGCAGCTCTAGTGAACATCAAAATAAACCTTTGTGTACTGCTACACAGGAAAGGTAATTGGATATTTTGGAAGGCTATGAACAGCCCTGAGATAACTGCATGTCATTTGGTTCTGGTGTCAGTCCTTGCCTTAAGAATTTGATTTGAAAACTGTCAGCCTAAGGTGAAATGCTGGTAAATGGGGTTATAAGGGTAGAGAATCTCTCTGATTCCATGAAAGAAAATGGGGGAAAAGATAGAAATCCCTGCAAGGTGAAATGTTTGAAAGAATTGCATACTGAGAGGCTAATTGGATATAATTTTTCATCTCCTAAAAGTGTTATGATGGATGCCAGAGAAAGCTGTAAGAAATCTGTTGTCCAGATGCATTTGTTTCCTATGGCTAAATGTAAAACTCCCCTTGACAGCTGGTGCCTGCAAATGAGTCCAGGAAACAGATGATAGGGATGAATTACCAGTGAGGAAATCAGCATGACAGCCAGGCAGTGTGACTGTTTCACATGGACCCTCTGCCCCTGCCCCACAGCTTCCAGATTCACTGCCACAGCACAGAGCAGTTCCAATAACAGGATTGCTCCCCTGAATTATCAGTGAGCACTTGGACAAAGATCTGGCTTCATTTGGGGAAGTTCCTGTTGGCTTCAAAAGCTGGGAGTGTGACCCAGTTAGAACTGTGGGATTTAGCAAGTTGCTCTGTGTGGCTTTATGTTCATTTGCAGAACAGAGACTGGACATTTTCACTGCAGATCAGTGTGTCTGTGTCTGTGTATGGGTGTGAGAGAAGGAAAAGTCAAGCCTCAAGGAAAGAAAATACCATTTTCTCAACAAGATATAAAAGGGAATTAGCCACACTCTACCATCTAGCTGCTCCATTATCATGAGTCAATAATATTAATAATAAGTTGCACTGGGAAAATTAGACTATGGAGAAAAAGAAGAATGACTGGAAAATTAGACTTGGACCCCATGATCTGGATCACTGGATAAAATGCCATGTGCCTAAATGAGAGCACGTTTTCTATCCTATATTTCTATCTTATGAAGTAGAGATTAAAAATTTCAAAATTGTGATAAGACAAGGAAATATAAGTATGAATCAGCCAAACCAGGACAGTGTGCTCTCCCTTGGTATATTGCAAAAAATGGGAGAAATGCAGAGTGTTTGGTACATTAAAATTTCTATTAGAATTTTCAAAACAATGTTGACCATTCTGCACCACTTTCTTTTCCCTCCTCTTTTTCTATACTTTTTTCCTTCCCTTTGTCCTCTTCCTTCCCTGCAATCCTCCTTTGCTCCTTCAGCAAACTCTGAAGACACCTTCAGTCACAGCCCTCAACCAGCCCATGTTGGGCTCCAGCCTCTGCAGGGCATGGAAGAGGAATTCTCCTGGGACTAGCAGGCAGCCAGCTTCACAACTGGGTGCTCCCTTTTCTCCTTGCCTTCTCCAGACTCAGCTGGCAGAACTCCCAGAGCTGCTTCTCCTTCAAAATCAGGAGGAGGGTGAGGCTGTTGCCAGCCTGCCCTGTGTCTGTCCTTTGGTTATCCCAGCAGGACAGATGCAGCCCTGCTTCCAAAAGCTACAGGAATGGTCCTCGTGGATCTTGAGAACTGCATTTTGCCTCTTTGATCTCTCATCCCAAACCCCTTGAGTTCTACTTCCTCCTTTAAGTGCATGTACTGGCAGCCTGGCTGGTGAATGGCTCTGGGAAAAGTCCCTTCTGCTGTCCTTGAGGTTCCTCTGTGGCAGGAAGGTTTCCTCCAGATGGGTGTTCTCCCAGAGCTCATCTCCACTTTTCCAGAGTTATGCTTGCTGCTCACTTCCACCCCTCAGTGCCTCAGTCTTGCATAGAGAGGAATATCTTCCCTGATTGAAGAATTCATGGCTTTGCCATGAATCTGTGGAAGATTCATGATCTTAACTGAGGAAGTCCAGTAGAGCTGCCCAGCTTTCTGCTGCTTTCTCCCTTCCTTTTCCTGTTCTTCACCACATGCCCCCAAGGCCGATTGTTTGTGAATCAGATCCTTAAGGCTTCTATTTTGGGAGCTGAAAGAAGGTCCCTGAAACCCCTAGGTACTTTCTCACTTCTTTCCCATGCAGCTGACACTACTTACTGCCATTAGCTGATCTTAGACACTGAGATGCCAAGGCTTGGTTGCTCCGTAGTTCTGTTTTCTTCAAAGACTTTGTTCATCTCCAAGACCAGCTTTTACAATTCCCATCTGTGTAGTGTCAAGAGATGTGTTTTATCCAGGAGGCTTTTCCTAGGCCTCTGGACTTTGAGGGGAGTCTGCACTGAAGGCAGGTGAGGAAGGTGAGGAAAGAGTAGCAGCCACAGCTGGTGTTACATGAATATACCTGCTTTCAGAGTAAACTAGAACTGCAACAGCTAAAGGTAAAGGCAGGTGATAGTGATTCTTTGGCAATAAGGTAAAATTCCAAAATACTGCTTCCTCTGGGAGATTTTTGTGAAATTAATTTCCAATGTCTTCAGTGATTGGATTTCAGTTTGCAGCATTTTTTGATCTGCAGGCTGCTGACTAACTTTGTGTATATCACATTTTACTGTACCTTACAAATGGTACCCTTTGACATAAATTATTCAAATAGTGGTTAATTCCACCTGAAAGCAATAGGGATTTCACTATTATCTTTCACATGTGGCAATAAGGTTCTGTAAAGCACTTTTTGCTCTCAATTACTTGAGCTAAATGTCCAATAAATAACACAGAGTTCCAGGCTATGCATGAGCTAGAGATGGAGTTTTCAGTTAATGGAACAATTCACACACTTTTCTCAAGAAGAAACAGCAATGGGAAAGTTGATTGAAATGCAATGGTGGAAACAATAAAATGAACTATTATTAATAATACCTGTAGCAACTTTTACCAGATTTATGGGACTTTTGCTTATAATAAAATAGACCAATCAATACCTTGAAGCTGATTAGGAGAGAGAACTGATTGAGCTTGATTTATGTGTAACCAACTAAGGCAAAATTGATGTGCTTGGATCTGTACAAGCTATTTATAATTCAGGGTAAACAAGGAATAGTTTGACCATATTGCTAAAGTTTGGAAGTGTGTGCTTTCCCTTCTTCGTATGGAAAAAGAGACAGCAAAATAGAGGAAGCCTGTAGAATTTGGCTGTAGGGAACAGGATAGAGATGCCCTTGATGGGAATCCTTGGAAGCACACTAAAGGAGATGGGAAGACTCAGGGACTATATGTCATGGCAAAGGGTTAACTTTCTGGGTTTTTTAATTGCTGCTGTGTGGCTGTTGTCTATTGATGTAGCAGTTTATAGGGAAGTGAAGGGTAAAAACAAGATTGGTCTTCTACTGGATGGGTATGTGGAGTCCCTCTGGAAGCATGACAAGCAGAGCAAACATCAAATTAAATCCCATGAAGGCTTCTTAAAGGTACACAAGTCCTGACTTTTCAGCCCTGGGTTTGCAAGCCTGCTGTATAATTTCTCTGTGTATGTCTATATTGTGCGTTTGTTTTCTTTATATATAAAAAGAGAGAATGTACTCTTTGGGAGTAAAAACTTCATGTTTCAGGTGTTGGTATTTCTTTGAAAAGGAAATCGATAACTTAGTCCTGTGTATCTTTGATGCAGTGTAATGCTCTCTGAGCAGAACAGCCATAATAATTTAGAAATTGGCTGATTTGTTCAGAATTTTCAGCCTCTTTGCACTAGCAGTGAGTTTTCTTTCTTCCCTTTCTTTGCTTTTACTCCATGTTTTCTAATGTTTTCTCCATGCTTCTGCTTATCATTGTGTGTAAGTCCAAGTCCCAGCCAAAGTGCATGAAACAAAATCCAAGGGAATTAACTCCTTTACCCTTATTGCTTGTGCTCTTAGGGAGGTTTTGTATTGATCCAGCTGCCTCCACAAAAGAGGTTGCTTTATCCTTCTGCATATACTGAAGGACAGCCCCTGTCCCCTTCTCCCCCCTCAACCCTTCCATGAAGATAATGGGCAGAAGACAGGGGTTAGATGAGAATGGAGAAGCTGCCCAATCTGCTGGTTGAGGCAGGACATAAATCTCCAGCAAAGACTCTCTGCAGGAGTGCAGAATGCCAGGAGCTGAGCCTGGGATGAGATGGAAACATGGAGTGCTCATTTGCAGCCTGTGGAAGTCTTTTACCAGTTTGGGGGGTTTGAGGGTGCCACTCTGGACCTTTCTGCTGCTGCAGAAAGGAATTGACTGTGGTTGCTTTCCTGGAATGAATTCCTCTGTTCAGTTGCTAAAGCACAACACAGCTGTTTGGGTTTGAGGAACCCCACCTGTTTGCAGCAAAGCATCCCTTTTCCTCTTCAGAGGATCAGAGATATTTGGCTGCCGGGATCACCATACAGGGAAGGGGTTTTTCATCCTACAGTGTAACTAGTCAACCAAGTTTGAAAAAGCAGTACTCTCATTAGTAATAAAGTAATAAATTTACCTCTTGGTGCAAAATGTAGTCTTCATTGCATAAGGACTAAAAAAAAGTTTAAATCTTTCTGGAAGAGAGAAGGGGGGAATGTGGTGTTAAAACAGCTTAGTCAGAAGATGGATGAGGCAGCAGTAGCTTGATATTGATCTCTGTCCTTGAATTAGATAGGCACTGGCTGATAAAATATCCCTATTTTTCTAGGTGTCATCACGTATTTCCAAAACATCCTACTTCCCTGCTGGCTGCTCAGCCTTGGGAGTGAGGACTGTTCTGCCTCTCAATGAGGCCTCTTTATTGGGCACCAGAATGGAGATGTTAAACTAACAAATGCAGCAGCGTGACGCTACAGCCAATTAAAAGGTTCTGTTTAACACAACAAGTACAAGTTTCCATCTCAGGGAAATGTGCCTTTTCAGAGGACATTGTCTCAGCATTAAATACCACAAGCACCAGTGATGCAGAAACAGCACACGGTTGTGGCCCTGCTGCAATCTGATACATCTATTCTGAGAAAAATTTGCACAACATGTGAATGCTAATGCAGCTCCTGGGCCAAAAGAGGGAAAGGAGGAGGAAGAAGCCCCACTTCACTGTCATTTCTCATACAACTCTCTGCCAGAACTTGGGTCCTTGGGTGTTAGCTATGCCTGCCAGAGCTGTCCCTAACCTCTGGCCTCCCAGCCCATGAGTGGGGCTGCAGAGTCTCTGTACTTCATTCAGCACCTCACCTCTCAGGATGAAGGGAAATTCAAAAAACCCTGTCCAGGAAAAAAAAAAAATAATGGTGCCTCCATGTAATGTGTTTGAAAGATCTTCAGTGACACTGTTACCTAAGTAGTACAGCAAGTAAATTAGCAACATTGCTGTAAGACAACCTGATAAACAAGAGCCTACTTAAAATTCTAATGGTTGTAAATATGAATGCAAAGGAAATAAGTTCTTTAGGATGTCTCTCTATTTCCTAGAAATCAATAATATAAAGCCCATCATGGAAAGCATTTATCTGTGTTCTTGCCTCCCCCCAAAATTGATTATGCATCTGCAGACAGGATTTTAAGTGTGAACAAGAGTTTGCACACTTGGGTCACTGTTCGGCAGATCCTTTATCTTACTATTCTGTCACTAAGGTAAAGTTGCCTTAATTTATAGATATCATTTTGTAGTGCTGCTAATTTTAGCTGGTCACAGCAAGAGAAAGTCTTTATCTTTTGTAATTTCTCATCTTTTTGGCTTTTTAAGAAATTCTGTTTCTAATTAGCATGATTTATGTCACTGAAGTCAGTAATTTGATTAACTTGGGTGGTTGGAAGGCTCTTAAAAGCACAGGACCTTCAGGAATTCTAAACCTAATTATTGTCTACACTCAGAATATTCTTTGTATTTAATACCACATTGATAGTTTGTTTTCTGCATCAGCATGTCAAGATTGCAGGCCTTCATTCCTTATGATACAGACAATCTCCCCTTTACTTTAATGTATCCTTGTCCACTGGAAACAACATGGTGTTATTCAGTGCTGGGGCATTGGTTCCTCAGCAATGTGTTATAAGGAGCTTCAGTGGGATCTCAGTTGATGGTATCACATCACTAGTGACAGAAAATCACTGCCAGAAGGTTGCCAGGCATTTAGCTAAAAAAATACCCTACCATCCTTTGATGCCTTAATGTATCTTGATACTGAAAGACCGCATAAAATGACTAAGTTTGTAAAAGGGTAAAACATACCACTTTTGCAATCTTATTTTAGTGTATTTTCTTTAGTTGTTTTAAATGCTAACTCTTGACTAAGGAAAGAGCTGTTCCTTAACAGCCTAAGCAGAATGGGGACTTAGCAGTAACATAATATTTTCTTTCAATTTTTGTGCAAACCTTTAAATGGGTTTTCACTGCTCCCTGTGTGAATGCTCCCAAAAGTTTATTCCCAGTAGCATTAACACTCTTATTACCTTTCATTATTTATGGGCAGATAGTTATTGCTTATCCAGTTATGAAATTAAGGTGAGTTCAAAGCACAACAGTTTGGTTCCTTCTGTTTCAAAGACATTCTCAGGAAACTTCTTTAATGCCAGTTGCACAGTCTGTGCAGATATGAAACTCAGTGGTGAAGTTTTGCAGCAGAAGTGAACAGAAACTTCCTTTCCTTGGAGGCTTCTGATAAAAACTCCCCATAAAACAGATCAATATCTACATTCCCATCTTTTTCTTGTATCACTAGAGGTTGTTTTAAGACTGAAAATTACTTCAGAAAATGAACATTTCAAAATGTGCAACCTGGCATTTTATACCTGGAAATCCCTTTTTAGACAATTATATTAATAAATGACCCCTTACTTTTGCCTTTACTGCTCTTTTTTCTAATTATACTGCACATGGAACTTTGGGTTTCTTTATTTCTCAGATTGCCACAAGCGACACGTTACAAAGATGGATATTCTCTCCAATGGAAATTCTTTATTTTAGTTTTCTTGGCAAACTGCACATCAACAAACTGACTGGGAAACCTGCTGTGCTTTCCTTCCTAGTTTGCTAGTAGTTTGCATGACCAAATTCCTTTTTCTGGGCAAGAAATTTCCCAATGGAAGTCTACTCTCCTACCTGTTACCAGGTAGAAGTGATACATTTTTAATTCTTGTGTAATAATTTACACTAGCACACGCTCTGCAGTTTGTTGGAAATCTCTCTGGTAGGGCCATGGCATTGCTCTACTCCAGAGGCATTCCAGCTGGTGTTCCTTAAATGACTCTTCTCCAAATTCCAGGGGTTTTTTTCTGTTTTGAAATATATTCTGTCTTAATTTTTCCTTGAAAGACCAAGCCATTCACTTGCATTGTTTGCATAGTACCACTTCCAATGGACATTGGACTTTTCCTACCACTTTCCTCTTAATTAAATACTAGGAATTTATGAAGGATGAGGGTTTTATTTAGTGAAATTATTCAAAATGTTGATCGTGATTATTTTTGAAATCACTTTTGATTTATCTGACTTCATCAGCATCAAAAATTGTTTTGGTAATAAAAAATATTAACTCCTGCTCATATAAATAAATTTTAAAAAGACACTTATTTGGAAATCTGTGATACAGGAGAAAAAGTTCTTACATGAAACATTTGCTGATAAATAGGTATGTACTGCCTCTGTTCTGATAACAGTTTCCCTCAAATGCTGATTCAGATTTGCAAAGGCTTGACACAGTGCTGCAGGCTATGAAATTACTTTGTCTTACAACAAATTATTCAGAAACTTTGCGTTAGATGGAAGACAGCCAAGTTTACTCTGGGCTGCAAATAATCCAGACAGGAACAGTCTTCATGTGAGCCTGTTGTATATTAGAGCTGTGCTGCACTGCTGCAGTATTCCCATGCTTGAGTTCCTCCAAATAAATCAACCTTTCAAACATATGCTTCTTACAGTGGTCGTAGCCACTCTTTGGGCTGCTGTTCCCAGGGCTTCCACGACTGTGGGAAGCACCATGCCCACCAGGAATGCTGTGTTTGGCAGTGATGGATGCCTTTGTGCTGCAGGGCTGCTGGAAGGCACAGTGGAGCCTGTGTAGGCTCTGCAGACAGAGCCTTCTGCACTGGAGACTGCTCCAGTCCAGCCCATGGCAAAAGCCAAAGCTGGACTGGCAGATCTCAGCCAGCTCCTCATGGGTTTGGAAACTGCTGGACCAGCCAGCTGGCTGGTGTAGTTAAGGAATTTTTGTTAGGTTCCCCCTCCCCAGCATAATTTTTGTCCTCAGACTATGAAGCCAAGCACAAAACTACTCAGATTAGTTCATTTGCAGCAGGATCTTTTTCACTTACTGAGGTTTACTTCTGGCAGAAGCTTCCTCAGTTTTGATCCAGTTAGCTAAGCTCAAGGCAAGATATTTCAGACATTTCTGAGCATTTTATGGTGTTTTCCAAGCATTTTATGGTATTTTTTCCTGGATTTATGGAGACTATGCACTAATGCATTTAGTGGCTTAGGGTAAGACTGCCACCATCCTGACCCAGCAGTAAAGTGTGGAAATGAGCCTGGCTCATGTCTTAACCAGTGTGACACTGGTACACTGACTGTTACACAGGGATCATAGTGGTTGAGATTTCCTCTGTTTCAGTGTAACCTTATAAATTCAGAACAAGTCCACTTGCCAGTGAGCTGAAAGACACCTGGGATGTCCTTCCTCTGCAGAGACCTGTCCCTGTTTCCTTACTGTGACTGCCCCAGGACAGCACCTGCTTCATTGACAGCCTCAAATATTTGACACCACCTGCCTTTGATCTAGATGTTGTGATGAGCATTCTTTTGCATAAAAAAACCAACTTTGTAGAGCACTTGAAGTTTCAGATCCACATTGAGACACTAAAATATGTGAGTAGATTTTTTTTTTTCAACTGGTGACAATCTTTTCTTACTCCTTGCATGAACAACAGTTCATGCACAACTTCTCTAAACTTAGGTCAGCTCTTTAGGTTTTGGAATACTAATGGGAACAGTAAAAGAGCTGCAGGCTGGGGACAGAGTGGCTAGACAGTGGTCAGGCAGAAAGGGACCTGGGGGTACTGGTGACAGCAGTTGAACATGAGCCAGCAGTGTGCCCTGGTGGCCAAGAAGGCCAAGGGCATCCTGGCCTGTGTAGGAGAAGGGAATACAGGTGTCCTCACCCCTGATAAGTAACAGCTGTGTTAATTATGCAACACAGCCTTGCCCCTGATGAGTCACAAGTATATCCAATAAGGATGAGTGAGATAAAAGAAGAGGTGAGCTAGTAAGGGGAGGATCATTATGGAGGAGGAAGCTTGAGGAGCATGAAGGAGAGAATCATGAAGCAGGATCCTGAGGAGAGACAATACCTGCTGTGAGGTCAATCTGGGTCTGCAGCTAGAGCCTGTTGTTGGAACCTCCAGTCCCAGTCTAGCTGGGTAAAAGCCTGCAGTCAGAGTTTGCAAACCAATACCTGCAGTCAGAGTTCAGCAGGAAATAACCAGCAGTCAGACACTGCAAGGGAAATCTACAGTAGGGGCTTACTGCAGCCAGAGTCAGTGAATGGTTGGAGTTGGGATGGCTGAGCTGTGAAGAGGAATAAACCAGGACCCTTTTCATGCTGTAATAAAGAAGAAGTCTGTGCCTTGGGTCATTTTTAGCCTCTAATAAGAGGACTGCTGCAACAGCCTGGATCAGGAATGGTGTGGCCAGCAGGAGCAGTGAGGTCATTCTTCCCCTGTACTGAGCACTGATGAGGCCACACCTTGAGTGCTGTGTCCAGCTCTGGGTGTCTCAGTTTAGGAAAGACATTGAGGGCTGTGTCCAGCTCTGGGTGTCTCAGTTTAGGAAGGACATTGAGTGCTGTGTCCAGCTCTGGGTGTC
>JBBMKD010000217.1:4051946-4085379 GCA_037834095.1 Argya squamiceps
ACAAACCCTGTGAGGAACAACTGAGGGAGCTGGGGTTGTTCAGCCTGGAGAAAAGGAGACTCAGGGGTGACCTTATCCCCCTCCACAACTCCCTGAAAGGTGACTGTGGTCAGGTGGGGGTTGGTCTCTTTCTCCAGGCAACAACTGACAGAAGGCGAAGACACAGCCTGAAGCTGTGCTAGGGGGAGTTTAGGCTAGATACTAGAAAAGAATTCTTCACAGAAAGAGTGATTGGGCGCTGAAATTGTCTGTCCAGGGAGGTGGTGGTGTCACTGTTCCTGCTTGCGTTTAAAAAAATACTTGATGAAGTGCTGTGGTTTAGCTGATAATGATGTTAGGTTATAGGTTGGACTTGATGATCTCAAAGATCTTTTCCAAGCTAGTTTCTTCTGTGGTTCTGTGATTTTGGCTTTTTAATTTTTTCAAAATTTTCACTTATGCTTTTTTAAATTTTATTTTTCCTTAGCTAGTGGGATTTGAATAGCATGTTCTGTAGCTTCCTTGGTATCCTTTAGAGGACAATTCAAAGAGGAAGAAAGTGGAAATGGCTCCACTGTTTCATCTACTGGTGACTATTATAGGGAACTGGAAGATGAGAATGGGTACCTGCAATACAGTGAGAAAGTAAAAATACTAACAGAAACAACCAGCTATTATTACATTAAGTAATTGTCATTCAATCCAGCACTTGCACAGTGAATGCCAAATATATCGGTTTTTGACATCTCATCAGTAGTGCTGCATAGACAATTTGTCAGATTATTAAAAGTATTAGTACTTGCAAGCTGGCATTGGGGTATCCCCAGAGAGAGGGTTAATGCTTAATCAAATGGTGTCACATTAGAGAAGGTCTCTATTAATCAGTAATGAAATGGTTTATAAAATTGATTAGTTGTTTTTAACACAGTAATTATTTTATGGCAGTATTAGTCAATTCTTACACTAATTTACTGCAGTTCTGCCATGGTGTGGTAAAATTGAACAGGATTAGGAATGCTGTGTTGGGAATTAGTAAATGTATTATTGTAATTTACTTCTATTGCTTCAGAAGGCAAGACATGTCCACATTCCTAATTCCAGTAATTTCTAAAGGCTGTAACACAGGGAGTGGAATGTAAAGGAATCTTCCTGTGTAGATGACTTGCATTGGACTTCCTTTCCCAGAAAGCTCTAAGAATTCACAAATTATGAGACAGTTCCATACAAAACCAACCTCAAACCCTCCAGTGCTCCTTAGCAGCACTGAAATGACTAGGGAGCCCTTCAATCTTTCATCTCAGTTTAAGGCCAGATGAAAATCTCTCAAAATCTCCAAATTTTTCTGTAGCCACCTCCCTGATGTGGGCACACCCAGATGTCTCTGGAAGGTAGCAAGGATGGAAGGTTTGGTATATCATTGGGAGAATTGTGCTTGCTGGGACAGGGGTTTGTAGCTTTTCTGCAGATCCATGCTAGTAGCTGGTGTGTGAACCCCAAAGAGGAGCAGTCTGCTGCATGCCTGGGCTGTGCTTGTGGTTGCAAGCTCCTCTTGCAACCCAACAGTTCAGCATGGTGTTTTGTTTGAGACTGGCAAGTACAGCTGGGATTCAGCAATCCTGGAGAATCCTTTGAAACAAATACTTTTGTGCACACAGTGGTTGGCTTTGTTCTGCTCTCACGAATGAACCTGGGGGGCCTCTGTAATGTCAAGAAGTGTAAGTGAAAACAGAATTAAATCATAACTACATGGATTATGTTCAGTTCCCAGTGGAAATTACACTGAGAGCTGTGCAGAGCTAATGAAGAGGGATGAGCTATCATGAGATCCCTGGGAGGGAGCTGTAGTCCATGAGAAAGCTGCAAGAACTGGCAGGATGGGAGCTGGAAAAGATAACAATGAAGCAAGGACTGATGGATGGAAAAAAGCTAATTTTGAAAGGCTGTTTGGGAAAGCACAAAGCTCTGCAGAACCCGTTGCTGTCCCTTATATTGGGGACATACCAACAGTTGAATGTCTCTGTAGTTTTGTGTTTGCAAACTTGGATGTTGCTGTTCAGAACTTGCAAAAAATTAAGGCTTCAGTCCCATGTGAAAGTGTGATATTTCATGGCTTCATTTTCATAGCCAGGGAACAAACACTTGACATATCACTTTGCCTAGATGTCTGTTGTTGTCACAATGCAAGACAAGATCTACACTATGAGAAATCCAAGAAAAGTTAATCTGTGGAATGAAGTGTGTGTGTACAAAGAGAGATGTGTGTCTAAGCAGGGCTACATGTATATAAAATATTATCTCTGTGTCTGTACAGATCTGATTTCACCATTTTGTACAGACTTTATCTAAATTGGAATTTGATTTTATTGTCCTTTGCCATAAAGATCCAAGCTGTTTCTTGTTTGGCCATACAGATCCTTCAACACCCTGGCTGGCACTACCTCTGGGTGCTTCACAGAAATGTCTCTCTGCTTCTTTACGTGATGCAGATTGTCAAGTTTGGTAAAGTTTCTTGGGAATCACTGGGCTTAGATGTGCCTTGCAACTGTTGTTTGTTTTTTTCTGACTGCCTCTCTGCAATAAAACACCCCAGTGTGTGCACTTGCCAGCACATGGCTCCCCTCTTTCTGTTTTCTTTAGCAGAGTGAAATGCAGTCAGGTTTTTTTCCTGGTTACAGGGTGACCCTTGCATCTGCACTGTTTGAGCAGAAGTTTGCTTTTCACTAAAATCTAGCTGTTCTTTACAAGAGTAATTATTCCTTCCTTAGATTCCCAGTAAACAGTAAACCTTTAGTCAGCTACAAAACAAGTATGTTGAGGTGAGCACTGCCCAGGAGTGCATGGGAAGCGTGGCACTGAACATGTGTAGGAGTCCAAGTTTAAAATTCCTCATTTGTGCCTGGTGGTAGCTGGAAAGGTGGATAGCATGGACTTGGAGGAACGTGAAATGGAAGAAACTGAGGCTTGAGAAAGGCTGAAACAGGACAATAGGTTTGGGAATACTGTCTCTCTGTGCCAGTTCCATCCCTCTCAGATTTTCTGCTTTCCCACTCAGCTCCCAGACTTGCATGTCCACTCCAAAAAGAATTGTCCTTCTTCCTCCCACTTTGTGGCTTACATTCCTCATCTCCATCAGGAGAGAAGAGAGCAGAATGTGTGGCTGCCCTCCTGCAGGAGGGAAGGTTGGTAGCACTTGTATTCTGATTCTGGTGGCAGAGACAAAATTCCTGCCTGAAATGGGTGTACCATATAAAGACTGATGGGAAAATGTAATTGATTGTGTTGAAAGTCTCACAACTTTTGGGTTAAGAGTACCTTAAGAGTACCTGCACCTTCTTAATGCGAGCCTTTTGCCCTCATTCAGGCTTGGGAAGGGGAAGGGAAGCTGTGGACTATGTCTTGCAAGAAATGCCCTCTTTGCTTTTTTTTCCCTAGATGACCTTGTACAGCTATATCACAGAATCCCAGACTGGTTTGGGTTGGAAGGGACATTAAAGCCCACCCAGTCCCACCTCTGGCATGGGTAGGGACACCTTCCACTATCCCAGGCAGCTCCAAGCCCCAAAGTCCAGCCTGGCCTTGGACACTGCCAGGGATCCAGGGGCAGCCACAGCTGCTCTGGGCACCCTGTGCCAGGGCCTGCCCACCCTCCCAGGGAACAATTCCTTCCCAATATCCCATCCAGCCCTGCCCTCTGGCACTGGGAAGCCATTCCCTGTGTCCTGTCCCTCCATCCCTTGTCCCCAGTCCCTCTCCAGCGCCCTTCAGGCCCTGGCAGGGGCTCTGAGCTCTCCCTGGAGCCTTCTCCGCTTCAGGTGAGCACCCGCAGCTCTCCCAGCCTGGCTCCAGAGCAGAGGGGCTCCAGCCCTTGGAGCATCTCTGTGGCTTCCTCTGGATTCACTCCCACAGCTCCATGTCCTTCCACTGCTAAAGAGCCTGGACCTGGGTGCCCTATGCACTCCCAAAATTCATCTCATGTTTTGATTCAGAAATTCTTTTAAACAAAATAGCTGCTTTTAAAACTATTCAAAATTGTTCTGATTAATGTAAAGGGGGGGACTTCTAGGCAAAACCCCACCAAGAATCCTTTTGTCTGCAATTTTCTTCTTTCTTAATCGAAGTGCAAGTAAGTTATGTCATTGAGCAATAGTGCTACCTCAAATATAATTTTTATAAAAACCCTTAATTGTTCTAGTATGTAAACTAATCTCCAACATTTTATCAGCATTTAATGAAAAAAACAGTTATAGGCTTTTGTGATGTGAGGAATACGTTAATCAAAAATGTCTCTTCAGTCCAAAATAGCAATTAATTTGAATTAAAACATTGCATAGCAACACTTCTCACACTGATGATTTTTGTGGGCTATTATTAGGGCATTTTGAGACTGAAAGGATTAATTTTGCCTTCTTCTTTAGCTGTGATGATTGTCAAAATTATTACCTACAAATTATTTTACTATTTCATTTAATGAAAATAAGAATTGTTCTTTTTACCAAGACAAAACAAACTTTCATCGTTTAATTTCCTGCAGTACACAAGTTTTGGTTTTCAGCATCTCTGCTCATTAGGCTTTAAATGTATGAGCTTTTTATGTTAGAGAACCTGGTGTTTATACTTCCCAAAGTCTGGATCCAGAGCAAGGTGATGGCTCCTGATTCATGGTTAGAAACTGACTTTCATGGGAATTTGATTAATCTGTGTGTGAAACCTGTTTTCCCAGCTGTGAATCTGCTGGTTGAGCTAAACCTGGTCCTGAGTCACTTGTTGCTGGCTCTGGGGCCTGAGGCAGTGACCAGATAATAGTTCTGATCCTTATGGATAAAAGGGCATAAATACATTTCCTTGACAAACTCCTGAGAATCAGGGACTGTTTTTATTCTCATAGAGTATGGGAATGTCTCATTTTTGACTGGGGCTTGTACCAATATAAGAAAGATCAAGATTCATGGTGGCCAAGGTGGAAATGATCTGAAATAACTATTTAAGAAAGCAAAGCAAAAATCCTACATTTGGAAAGAATTTATGATTCTCGACAGTTGAATTTTAAAAGAAATGAAATACAGTTTTGTTTGAGCCAGCAAGGCACCATGACAGCACATTTCAACATCCATTTTCTACACTGATCTAAGTGAAAACTGCTGATTGCCACGTTTGTTCCAAGCAGGGACGTGGCAGAGATGACTTAAATTTTCTTGCAAACAATGAGTCGCTACTGATGGCACTGCTGGTACTTCTACAGCTATTATCATACATTTAGACAAACTCATTATCAGCATTATGGATGTTAACACTCAGTAAGAGCTATCAGCCTACGCAGAGAACAAAGGGAAATAGGTAAGCACAAAGAAGTTATTTTTATGGAGAGTAGTTTTAAAAAGCAGTCATGCATATTGCACTGTTTGCATGCAGGCCCTGAGCCAGTGGGATGGATCTGAAGAGTGTATTTGCCTATATGGAATAATTGCAGATAAGAAAAAAGTAACCTATGAAAGGAAATTGCTCATTTCAGTGTCTTATCTCTGATCAGTTCTTGCCACTGGATTCTATCCATGTATTTAAATGTCCTTAAGTTCATCACAATTAGTGTCTTAAAGTTCTTAGCTGTCACTGAGAAGTGGGTGAGCAGTGAAGGGAAGATTTTCCTGTTTGGCAGCAGGAGAGCTACATCTGTTTTAGGGCTGCCACAGAGCTTGTGTTTAGAGCTGCAGCTGAAGACCAGATGAGAAAAGATTGAAATCAGGAATTTCCACCTTTGTAGGGGAACATCTCTGTGGGCAGCAAGATGCAGTTACCCAACCTGATCTACAAAAACCATGGCTGGGTTTTGTGGTCAAACACTCAGCCAGGGAATGGGAAGGAGAGATCTATCCCCATGAGAAACTTTGTGTGTTTGGGGGTGCATTTACATAAATATGTCTTGGTTTAAACTTTTCCCTCTGTGTGAATGTGCCCCTCTTGCTTTGGGGCACCTGAGCCATTGGGCTGTACACTGGTCACCTCTCTGAGTTCTTCAGCAGTTTTTGAGTTTGGTAAGAGATGTTCTTAGGAAACAACCAGCCTCAAATACCTGAAGCTAACTGATAACATTTTTTCAGGTACCTGCTTCAGTTTGGAGAGGAAATAGATTTAAATGGATTCATTCTTCTGCTTTTGTAGCACCACTTTTTTCCCTGTCTGCTTTGCTATTACTGCATAAACCAGATATTGTAGTTTGAGCATGACTGAGGCATTCAGCCAGTGGAGGGGCCTGGCAGCAAATGGGAATGCTGTGGGATGGAGTAACTTCCTCCTTCACCCAGTGCCTGAAGCTGAGTATGGAGCCCTCCACCTCCCCTGGCATTTCCCAGGCAGCACTCGTGGCACCTCCTTGCTCCAGAGGTTCATCCTGCCAAGGCCCTGGTGCTGCCTGGCACAAAGCCGGCTCTGTCTGTGCCACCTCTGTGCCATCCCATGCCCTTGTGCTGGAGGGGACTGAGTCAGCTTTCTCTGTGTTTTGGGTGACTTGGCTCCTATCCCAGCCCTGCCTGGCCATGGAATTAAAGAGGGGTTGTGGCAGCAGTGCCAGCTCAAACCTGAGCTCACGATAACTACAGCAGAGCTATTGATTACAGCCATATGGAAAAATCCCTGCTGCTGGCACTCTGAGCACTGCTGGGGGAGCTGGACTGCCTCTTCAGGGGCTTCCCAGTGCTGCACTGGGCTCTAGGCAGTACTGAGCAACCCAGCCCCTCTGGGTCTTTCTTACACAGCTCACACACATTTGAACATGACCCAAAGAGGCATAACTCCAGCTTGTCACTAAATGGAAAAACTTAACTTTAAAAGGAGTTTTCCAAACCCTGCAGAACCCGTAGACCTCTTTGTTCACATTTGCTTTGGCCTCCTTGCTTTATTTAATTTAGGGGCACCTGCAGAATTCAATTAAGCAAGGGCACCATAAAGGGAATTCATTCATTGCTGCCTCTTGATCTTCAGAACTCCCTGCAGGCAAGTGAAGCTTCCAGACTGGAAAAATCTGCAGGCAACATTCTGAAAATCTCATATGACAGGGAACAAGTGTGAATTTCAGGAAGCAAAATGGTCAGAATAAATATGCAGCTGTATAAGTGCTTCTTTGAGGACAATTTCACAGTGCTGTACTTTCAGTTTCGCCTGGAATTTTCCTGGAATGGTTTTCAACATCAAAAGTGTAGGGAAACACATGGTTATCTCTTTCAATGAGAAGTCTCCACCCTTCAAAAGGAGGCTGAGCCTTCAGAAATTTGATTCTAAATAAGCATGCAATTATAGATTTCAATATTAAACTCTTTCGTAAGAACCCCCTTTTCCCTAGGAAGGCTGCAGATCTGGGCCTTGACATTGGTGGCTCAATGACTGTAGAACCAGAATTTTCAATTAATTCCAGAGCTTTCAGCAGCAGCACTGGCTTCTTACATTATTCCTGTTCCAGCTAGGACACGTTTTTCTGGGAAACTTAAATGGTATCTCAAGTATTTCAGAAAGGGTTTGCTTGCAGGCCTTTGAAAACAGTAACAAAATCTTCATTGGAGATATTTGTTTCCTCTATGAGTCAGAAGCAGGAGCAGTTTCATCTGAGAATTGTCAGAAGTACCTGTGTAAAAGAAGACAGGATCTTGGCTTGCAGAGAGCCATGTCATCAGGCTGCAGCTGTCAGATATATGTATATATACACAACTTATCTGAAATGTGGACAAAACTGCCTTTTTCACCCTTTATCCTCTACCTGATGCCACAACAGACAGCATCTCAGCCACCTTCTGGGGGGGTCCCTCACTGACACAGCTACACTGAGCACAGCCCAGGAGGCTCTGCTGAGCAGGGATTTATTGCAGTGTGCTCAAGTTTGAATTGTCCTGCACTGCACCTGGCTTCTGCTCACTTGCATCTCATCCATGTGCTTCCAATGTTTTCCTTTTTTGAAGAAATGGTCATTGACTATACAAATTCAAAGGGAATTTGTCCCCTGACTGAAGTGTTTACAGCCTAGCTGCTGGAAGAATTTAGAGGAGCAACTCAGCTGTGTTTGGGGCAGGGGACTTCAGTGGAAGTGGGATTAAGGCAATTTTTCTAGATGGAGCTAGCAGCCCCCAGCAATTCAGTGAGCAGGGAAGGGCAGTTTCAGCGCTGATGCACACTGAAGGCTGGCTGCTCTGTACAATTAAGAGTGCTGAAATCAGAGAATTTTCATTCTTTTCATTTCTTGTTTTCAGTGAGGGACCTTCACAATATTTAACATCTTTCTAGGAGATTTCTGTTGAAGGTCATGTCTTTATGCTTCTTGTCGTTGATGAAACTCTGAGTGGGGGTTTGATGAAGGCATCTGCAGTGGGATGGAGGTGCTAGAGGGGGAAATGGATGTAAGGAGAGACAGGAGAATACAGCTGAGGGATTAGATGGTTTCTTGGAGCTGGGAGTAGGCTTTGGAAGTGGGTTTAGCCTCAAGCCACCCAGCAAATGGGCTGCTGTCCTAAAAATAAAACATAGGACAACAGAGGGGACTTCAGGAATATAATCCCCAAATTTTGCTGTGGTAAAGTTTCTTCCTGTGTTTGAGCCTTCAGAAGTGGCGAGGATGAGCACACAGGTCAGTGCATCCCAAAAGACTGTTCTGCAGAATGGATGCTGGTGCTCAGGGTGTTGTGTGGTGCAAAACTGGGTACCCTTGCACAGGAGAGAAGGGGGAACAGCAGGAGGGGATGATGGAGACAGTGAGTGACAGAAACACCAGGATGGGTTTTTCTCAGTGGCCTTCCAAAATTCATGTTGTCATGGTACTAAATAATGGTGTACTTTTGTGGGGTGATAAATACTGCTTTTCTGAATGCTCTGCTCTCTTCCCTGATTTATTTGTTATGAGTTATATCAATGACCTGTCTTTCATAATTAAGTTGACATGCTCTTCAGTGCCCTTGGCAAGTGTTACTCAAAATAATGCAATTTAAAAGAGCATCTCTCAGTCTCCAGGGCTGAAATTTGCCTGCTAATGCTCTCCCAGTGATGTCCTCAAGTGGTGACTGGAGGTAAAATGCTGTGGGAAGAAATGGCAGTGTGTTGCTGGGGAATAGCTCTGCATTTCTGTAGTTGGAGTTCCAGGACATAGCTATAGTTCTGTTTCTTCTCTTTCCAGCCAAAAACTGCAGCAGATTGTTGGAGATAAAATAATGACAAGGTAATAAAATCCCAGCAAAGTAATTGGTGAGGGATAGCTTGTCATTAACAAATAATGTTGTAGCATATAGCTGCAAACCTCCTCATGTTCAGCAGGGAGAAATAAAAAGAACACAAAAAGTAAAAGGGATCATTACTTGAGTGAGGGAAAACAAAAGTGCTCACAAACGTTGCAGGGAGAAAAGAATAGAAAGTTAAGGAAAGGAAAATAATTACATGAGAAATCGACAGAAAAATTTTGGGCTGTGTCAGATCATTATTTATTTGAATCTATTCATGTTTCCTGAAGAAAACCCAATCCCACACTGAAAGAAACATGAACACAGAGATGCTCACAACAGCCCTCTGAAGAGAAAAAATATGTTTTTCACTGATCTTCTGCTCAGTGTACCCAAAGGAGCTGAACTTAGTTTCTGACCTCTTAAAATTTCACAGGTCACTTTGAGCCAAGGCTTGAATCCCTCTTGTCTGAGGGTTCAAGGACACATTCCTGTGCAGAAGGAGCTGTGAGCACATTGATGGTGAGTGCTGGCTGGGAATTTTTTTAGGAGCTTGTTTGCCTGGCAGGAGCAGGGCTGTGAGCCTCGGCTTCCTCAGTGACAGACTCCTGGCCTGGTACAGCCAGGACATTGCTGCTCCTGGCCTCTTTCCCTGCCAGAAGACCTATTAACTACACAGTGATCAGCCAGGCTGCTAATTAGGGGCCCCTGGTTGGGCAGTTTGGGCTGGTGACAGCAAAGGCAGCAGAGCTCACCTGAGGGTCATTCCCAGGCAGAGAGGGGAGTTGTGTCCTGCCCTATGCCTCCCTCTTCCCCCTGGCTATTGCACTGGCCCTAGGTGCCCTTCACCCTGCCATGAGCCAGTTCAATGATATACCAGAGTTATTTGCAGTTTTTATTCCTCTTTAGCCTGATTGCTGTTTTCCATCGTGTAAGTGCATCCAGGCAGGGCTTTGCTCTGAGCTAGAGCCAACAGAAGGCAGCAGCAAGCAGGCAGGAGGAGAGACTGGGAAGGCAGGGGCATCTTTTTTGGCAGCACAGCTGATACCTCCTCATCATGTCCTGTGGAGCCATACTCTGCCAATCATCCAATTAAATGGTTCTACTAGGAAGGATGTGAGTAAAAGGCAGAAGAAAAACACTGGGAGCCAGAGCAAAATGAGATAAAATATTGTTCTGGAAGCAGTCCAGCTCTGTGCTATGTAAACTTCATGCTTTGCAACCCTGGCATCACCTTCTTGGTGCATGGATAATGAATTGCTTGCCATTTGGACAGCCTGCCCCAGATTTGGCTCACCTCACAGGAGCTAACTAAAAGTCAAGCCTCTAGTGCTAAGGTTGTTCTATTGGCTTCCTTTAGAGATGGAAAAAAGGATCAGGCACTCCCAGGCAGTGATTTACGCAGCCTAGCGGGAGAGGGGGTTTGTCCCTCTCTGGAGGTGCTGGAAGAGCCAGGCCATTGTCCTTGTCCAGGGAGAGGCTCCTCTCATTTAGTGCACTCTTGTGTCCAACTGGGATCACCATTAGCTGGGCTCTCTTCCTTGGAGACAAACTGCCAAACTGGCTGGTCATGCCTCTGGTGGAGGCTGCAGTGCCTCCTCTGCTCTCAGGGAGGACCAGGACTCCTGCTCCAGGCACTGAGTTGTTCAGAAACTTGTTAGGGAGCTTGTCATCTCTCCTGGCAGGGGTAAGCAATCCTCCCACGTGGATGCATCACACCTCAGGGAGTGATGATGGGTAAAGCCTGGTGTTATTCCAGGGAGTGTGGGTGTCCTGGGGTGCCTGTGTCACGAATTCCAGCCTTATGTGGGTGTCTCAGAAATCCAAAGGGCACAGACCACACATGTGCTGAGGCTGGGGAGGCACCTGTGGCCCTCCTGAGGAAGCTTCAGTCTAATGGAATGAGTCATCTCCTCTTTGTGTGTTTTCACCCTGGGGCAGGGAGGATGTTCTCCATACTCTGGGACAGGTTTTTTTTTTTCCACAGTGTTGGTCTTGTCTGTTCTGGGACACTCCTGCCCTCCTCCTTTCCTGATGTGCCCCCAAAAGGGAGGATGCTGTGGGACTGGGAATGTCCTGCTGGGAAGAGCAGGGAGTGTGTGGGGCCACGTCTCCAGCACAGAACATTGCCCCCCATTAGGGTCTGGTGGTGTCCTTGAAAAGCACAATTGGTGGAGTTTGGGGCAGGGCTGAATGGGTAATATTGGTCAGCAGAAGATTAAAGTTTGGGTTTCAAGTTTTATTTCCATGCCACTTAAAATTGCAAATGTACTTTTCTGTAATGATTATTTTAAGATAGCCCCACTGCTCCAGGGATCTCCTAATTATGTGAGTATATTTTATCCAAATCCATTCCCAGGATGGCTGGTGCAAGGGCTCACAACAGGAAAGGTAATGAGAATGTAAATGGAGATGTGAAATATCCACATGAGAAATTCCAGATGCAATTGAGTTTTCAACAGGTTGTCATTTATTCTGGCATGTGAACAATGACCTGATGTGCTACAGGGTAAAGTTCTAAATTATAATCTGTTACCAGAATGCTCTAAAAGTTTAGGGTTGGTAGTGCACACATAACTTACTATGAGGGGGAGGTATTGCCAAATGGAAATGGGAAATAAAAATGGCCAGGGAGGCAGGGCAGGAAATGTGGATGAAATCAGGAACTTCAAAGCAAAGTAAACCTTTGGTTAAAAGTGTGGATTTCTGAGATACCCCACAGGGAACCATTCTTTTGGGCCATGATTTGAATACTAGACTAGTTAGTTCTAACTTTTATTTTGGCAGTGGATTCGATGATAAAATATTTTAGTGTTTGAATTAGATTTAAAATTTAGTTGTGTAGAAGATTCAGATCACAACAAATAGGAAATAATTCTTGGTGGTATGAGGCTTTCCATCATCAACGGTGGAAATTATTTGGAAAGCAAGTCTTTTCTTCTCAGATTATTTCCCCAAAACCAAAGAGTGAACCTGGGAAAGCTTGTCATAGGAAAACAGAAAATTACCAGGAGGCATTAGCACAGTTGATGTGAGTAAATAATTCTGTTTGCATTTTGGGGATATAATATTCTTGACTGAACTATCAGAGCTTGAGATATTTGGGCCTTTCATATATATATTTGCATGTGTCATTCTGTTGTTGCAGATAAACAAGCCTGGAGTTCTTTGCATGTACAATAATGTTATTATCAGTTCTGTGATAAGACAAAATGAAAGCACTTTCTTTCTTTCCTCTTGATGCAGCTTGGCAGCCAAAACATCCCTGGGTTTAGCAAACCTGAAAATAGTTTCCTGCAATTTTGTGCAAAGGAAAAGAAGAGATGAAGGTTAAAGAATGAAATGAGCTTTCTGGTGTGAGAGGTTAGCAAAACCCCCAAGTCCCGATGTGGAGGGAAGAAGAAATGAGGAACTGGTTTATCAACTGTTGGTAATTGATGCTTAAATTCACAGAATCACAGAATGAACTAGGTTGGAAAAGACCTTTAAGATCATCTAGTCCAAGTCTAGTCTTCTGTGCTGTATTAAGTTCCCAGCAGGTATCTGGTAGGTTGAAGTCACCTACAAGAACAAGGGCTAGTGATCTTGAAACATTCTCCAGCTCCTTATAGAGTAAGTTGTCCACCTCCTCTTCCTGGTTGGGTGGACAGTAACAGGCTTCCAGTAGGATATCAGCCTTGTTGGCTTTCCCCTTAATTCTTACCCATCACCATTCAACTTCATTAGTTTCAATACCCATGGCATCAATAGCCTTCCTAATATAAAGGGCCACCCCACCACCTCTTCTCCTTTTCTGAAGAGCTTGTAGCCATCCAGTGCAGCACTCCAGCTATGTGAGTCATCCCACCACATTTCTGTGACCGTGACTACATCATAGCCTTGCTGTTGCACCATGACTTCCAGCTCTTCCTGTTTGTCACCTGTGCTGTGTGCATTGGTGACAATGGTATACATTGGTATACATGCACTTCAGCTGGGCTGCTGATTTCACCCCTAACTCAGGCTTAGCACCCTTGGGCCTGCTTCCAGATAGCCCAGCTGCATCCCCTTCCCTGTTTGAGCCTAGTTGAAAGCCCTCTCAGTAAGTTCTGCTAGTTCATGAGCTAAAATCCTTCTTCCCTTAACAGAGAGATGGAGCCCATCCAGTGCCAGCAGGCCAGGTGCCAAAAAGGTTGCCCCGTGATCAAAGAACCCAAAATTCTGCAGATAACACCAACCCCTGAGCCACTTGTTAATAATGTGGGCTCTCCTATTCCTTTCATCATTTGTCGCTGAAAGGAATGATCAGAACACTACCTGTGCTCTCGACCCAGAGCCCTGAAGTCCCTTTTAATTGCCCTGGTGCTCTTCTTTTCAATCTCATCACTGCCACCCTGGAGTACCAGCAGTGGGTAACAATCAGAGGGCTGAATCAGCCCAGGGAGTCCCTCAGTAATATCCTGTACCCAGGCCCCAGGGAGGCAGCAGACCTCCCTGTGGAATGGGCCTGGAAGACATTTGGGGCCCTCTGTTCCCCTCAGAAGGGACTCACCCACTATGACTACCCTTCTTTTATTTTTAATAAAAGAGTTGGTGATCCATCTGAGACATGAAGCATAATTGGGAGGCCCAGTGGGCAGATCATTTTCTTCCACCTCATCTGGCTGACCCTCTAGATCCAGGGTCTCAAACCTATTCTGAGGTGGCACCTGGGCAGGTGATGGGGTTGGGGAGAAATTTTTATTACCTCCCTGAGAAGGGACCCATTTCCACTCCCCTTCATGATCTAGGTCTCTTCCTTCTGCCTGATGGTAGCAGGCATGGGAGTCCTCTGACTCCTGGTGGGCTTCTCTCAGGGATGGAAGGGTGAAACTTCACCAATCTATTTCCCTTTCACTTTCCCTAATACTCCTTAGTCTTTCTACTTCCTCCTTAAGCTCAGCTACCAGACAGAGGAGATCATTCACCTGTTCTCACCACACACAGGCATCTTTTGCACTGTCCCCTGGTACTACTGAGAGGCTCAAACACTCCTTGCAGGAAGGGATCTGGACATGTCCTTCTTGGAGGGTTCTGTTTGCATTGGTACACTTCTACTTGCTATAGCTTTTGATTGTTTAGAAACCATTGCAAGAAAAAAAAAAAAAAGAAATCACCTACCAAAATCAAGGTAAATAAAATAAAAATGCCATAAGCAGGAGAGAAATGCAGCCCTGCACCTGAAGAGCTAGTGAGAGCTAGGGAAGCACCTTCTCCAGCAGAAAGTGTAATATCCAAGTGCTGTGCTGCTGCAGAGCCCTTTAAGGATTCAGCTGAAACTTCCTTGCAGTGCAATGCAGAAATCATGACCTGAAAAAGCAGCCAGAATTTCCAGTGCTTGATGCTGGACCGTTAATAGCTGTGATGGAGATCAGGATCTTTAGGATTCAGTCTGGGTGCAGATACCTCTGACAAAACTCTGCCAGCTTATCAAATCAATCTGATAAGGACAGTCCTCCCCACAAGAAGCCAGGTATTAGGAAGAGCATTAACAGATAAAACACGTTTTTTCAGCACCTGTGAGATGCTATCAAGGTTGCCTACATCTTTACTAACTCTTCTGCCCCTACTTTTGGCTGGACAACTTCTTCCTCAGGACCCCTTACTTTTCCCCTGGCTTAGATAAAGATTGAGATTTATGGGGGGAAAAAATCTATTTGTCTCCAGCGCTCAGTGAAGGGAATAACTTTTAGTTTTTGTTTTGAGCCCATGATGAAAATTCTGGAAATGCCAAGATCAGGTTGGATGATCAAGTTTAAAATTGTAAACACTGAGAAGAGATCTTCGAAACAGGGAGAAGTAGATGGAGCCAAGGAACAACAATTCTTAAATCAAGCAGATATTGATTTCACTGAAATGAACATCAAGTTTTATTGATCTGAGATAAATATTGACTGAAGCGTCCTCATGCGTTTCCTAACCTGTGCAGTTGTTTTTTCCCTGAAACAGGTTTCCTTCTTTTCCCTTGTCCCTTCACAGAGAATAATATCTTACCTCAGCTGCTCTAAACTTGTGCTGTTTTTGCAAAGCCAGCATTGTTTTCCAGCTTGCTGTTGTAAACATCAGAGACAGGAAAAATGGTTGTGACTTTATAAATCAATAAAGCCCTATACCCAAACAGCTATTAACAAACTAAAAAAGTGCCTGGAAATCCAAACAACCTGTTATAAAGTAATTACAAAAGGCTCTGCAGCACAGTCAAGTTCTTGGCTCCCCTTGCAGAGAAAATCTTAAAAAAAAAAAAAAAAATTGCACTTTGAGGAAGTGATGATTTTTGATTTTTTTAAGGGAAAAAATATGACCTAATTCTTAATGCTGTCTAAAATATTTTATTGAATCTACCCTTTATTACTTGAATGTAAATGCCAGTTTACAAGGGCACAGAAGCTTTGCAAGTAGTGGAGAAATGAGAATTTGGAGGGAAGGACCAAAATAGAGAATATGGGACAATAGTGAAACAATTAATTTTGAACTATAAGGGTGGGTACACCTCTATGTTAAAGGGATGAAAATTCAAATATTTCAAACCTCAAAGAGCAGCTACGTGATTGCAGCATGTTCATCTGGGCAAGTGCAGGCTCCAGGTGAGGAAAAAGGGCTTTTGCTATGGATCTTACATGTCATTTAGAGTGAAATATTTAGAAATGTACAAAATTCTGAAATAGTTTTCAGGATTTTATAATGCTCAAGGTTCTGCATGCTGCACATGGAAGACTGCCCAGGAAGGCAAATGAGAGAGGATCATATGGTAACGCAAATGGAAGGAGGAAGAGAGAAATAAATGGCTACAAATTCTCTCCAGGCAAGTTCTTGCCTTTTGAAACAGTAAATAATTTTGTTTCCCATCAAAAACAACTTCACATTGGATTTAAGCAATCATGAAATGTGGAGATAGAGAGCCCCCACTGACTTTCTCCCTGTGTGTCTGAAAACGCCAGTTTGGGCAGCTAAGGAGAAAACCCAAGTGGAATTCAGACCTACATTATGATAACTTGGAGAGATCTCACAGTGAGCAAATTCTGAAATTGCTTATCAGTTAATTTCACCCCGAGGAAGTGAAGACAAATGGCCCAGAGGGAAAGGAGTGGTCCACAGCAAGCTCCTGTCAGCAGCAAATTACCAGTGAAAGAATGAGTTTGGGTTCACTGGCTCTTTCAGATTGAAAGACAAGTTTTGAGTAGAAAGTCCAGAACCACTCGAATGTGGGGTAAAAGTGCCTGCCACCAAGAGAAATCAATCAGGGGGTTTGGGAAGAGCCCGACGTGGAAGGTACCAGTGGGGTGCTGGGGAAGCTCTGTCCATCAGGAAATAGGGAATGGGTGTGTTTTTAATGGCTAAGCAGCTATCTGTACAGAGGTTTTCAAAAGAAGCTCACTGAAAAACTGTGATTATTTCTTGCAATTTTTCTTCCCAAACAAACATCCCACTTCTGAATTTTATGTCAGATTTCCTTCATGGTTTTCCTCATCAGAACTCCCCCAATTACCAAGTGCTGTTTTTCAGCACTGTAGTCATCCCTGATGTGAAAACCCCATAAAATTTTATTTTAATATCATTTTGTCAGAAGTGTTTTCTTTGTGTGTGGAGAAAAAAAAAATAATCTGTTTTGCTGTATTATTCCAGAGAACATCCAGTGTGTTCCTGTGTTCACCATGTGCACTTTTTCTGGTATAACTATTGTGGTGATGCACAGCTCTGTGTGTTCTTGTGAAAAAGGTTGATCAGAAAATGCTATTCAAGCAAAGGGAAGGAATCCCTTTTAAAACTCACTGACATTTTCCAGGCAGTTTTTCTGTTTGATTGGCATATTTAATGTCCCCAGGTATAGCATTGGCCTTGTAAATGAGAAGCCTGCATTAACAGAAGTGACCTCACAAACCAGGGACAGGGGAAGCATTCAGGCTGGCAGCAATTGTGGAAAAAGAGCTACAGTTTTAAAAGAATCATGACATCCTAAGACTATGACATTTCTGAAACAAACAGGCATGCTAAGTATGGTTACACTATGATGAGCTAGGAATCATTCCCATTATCTTCTCCTTAAAATTCCTTTGCCCAAGGTAAGATGGGATGAGTTCTGTGTATCTTGCAGAACTGAACCAACATTTTTCTTATCACCAGGTGCTTTTACTGTATTTTCCCCTTAGATTTCATAAAAATAGCCTTGAATAACAAGTTTTTATTCCTCTCAAAATTATCCAGATTCTTGGAGCTTCCCAAGCTTCTGAAAAAACTTGAGGTTTTTCTCCCTCTGCTCTCAACACTCATTTATATCATAATTGTTTATTTTGTTGTCCTTGTTCTTCAGCTGTCTAAAGCTGCACTGTTTTAACAGAGGCATGGCTTTTCCTACAGGTTCCTGCTTCTTCCTTGCAGCACGTTTCTGGATGGGAAAAGGACAAAAGGAAAAGCGTTATAGAGGGACATGTGACTGAACAAATTGACAGCCCAGGGAAACAGCAATAAGATGGGAGTAGATGTGGATCTCGAGGAAAGACAGAATATTGTGAGTAGATTATTATGGAGACTGTGATAAATTTCTCAGCAAGTCAGTAGACATTTGTAAGTTGTTAATTAGTGATGAAATAATTATTTTGAAGTAGGAGGTTAATTGAATTTGTTTCTTTGTGAAGTAGCAAAATTTGGAAGATGAAATATTTTTAAATGAGGCATTAAAACTACAACACTGATTCTGCCCATCACCTTGGGGTCTTGGGTATTAGATTCTGCCTTTGTTTCACAAACTGCTGGGTTGTGTCAGATGCAATTTTGGCTCTGTTTTGATGTAGGACACCACAGATGCTTTGAATGCACAGTCATAAATAGAACATGGAAGTAATGGAAGGACTCATTTGCAACTTGATATTGCAAGGGAATACCTTGTGATATACTAACTCTGTTAGCAAGTTAAATGAAATTTGACTCATGGAAATTGCTGTGTAAATCCATAGAGAAAATTAAAATCAAACCTGACTTTGAAAGTTTGAAATAACACATTTATTTCCTCACTTCCTCCTGTTATTATTCACAATCTCATACTATCCTGAGACAAGAAAAAAAGAAAAAAAGAACTTGGAAGCAGAAGAGAGTTCTTCCCTAATTCAGGTTCTCCAGAACAACAGGAATCTTTTAAAGAAATCCTCTTCCTATGAGAATCTGAATACAATTTTCAGCCCTTCAAAGAGTGAGGTATTTCGAAAAAGAATTCAGTTAAAACCTGGACAGGCAGGTAACCTCCTGCTTGGCAGCTCTCTTGTGACTGATCCCTGCAAAACTTCAGCAGTACAGATATACTAACATTTATTTCAGGAAATGTATCTGTTTGTATTCATTCTGGTTCTTTAGGAGATCCCACCACATGTTACAGGCAAGGATATTAGTGGAGGGAAAGGACCTTGTGGCTGCACAGCGTGCTGTAAGTTCTAGCATATTTTACTAACACTTGCATAAACAATACCCACAGCCAAAATCAATTTTCAAACAGTGATCCACCTGCATCCCAACTTAATTGTTTTATATGAGTGGGTCCTATAATGATTTTCTTTTTTCTTTCTTTTTTTTTTTCCCCCCCTAGTCATTCAAGCCAGTCATGTTTGCAAACGAGTTTTGCTATTGGTTTTATTGACTGTTCTTCCAGAATTTCACCCTTGGCAAGTTTCTTATTGTTCCTTATGTGCTTATCTATTAAAACTAGCATGAAGATATGGCCTTGCTTTATGTCTTCTGGAGGTGACAGCAGCCTGTGCACTGGGATTAACTGAGCACACGTGTGTGGACTGTCCCTGGGGAGCCCCATCATGATGGCTCTGCATGGGTTGGCTCAGCAGTTTCAGCTTTTCCAGGAGCCCAGAGGCAGAGGTATTTTGGTTTTTTTTCTGCTTTACAGCACAACTCCTGTTGTTACAGATAATAAAAAGAGAAAAGGCAATTGTATTATTTGTCTGGAAAAAGTGGCTGAGCTACATCTTTGTGCCTTTCTGCTGACAAAATTTTGTGAGATCTGTCTTGAAATTCAGATGGGTCTGAATACACCCTTGAATTTTAACACATTGTTTGATACTCTGCTATAAAAAAGATATATTTGAGCTACCAAGTCATCATCGTGCAGTTATCTCTTATATCGTAGTATTTTTCAGCTGAAACTCTCAGGAAGAACAAACTGTATTTGAAGCTTATGGCTCTTTTTATCACTGTTAGTCACATACAGCTGAACATCAGGTGCTTGGATAAGACCACACAGCTCACAGGTCTGCTCTTACAAATGGAAGAACTAAAGAGCAATCTCATATCTCATTCTTTCAACCTAAGAAAAATAGCAAATTGAAAACTCTGGTACCATGCTTATTATTTTTTGATGTTTTAGAACACTATTTCTCTCTTGCCTATATCTTCTGCCAGAGGAAGTGCTCTCTGAGGTGCTGCAGTGCTAATCATCGCACAGTCTGTCCAAGGTGATTTCTGGTGCTTAAATACAACCCTAAATATCCAAGTTAAATTAGTTGGAGTAAATGTGAAGTCGCTAAAGAGAGGCACTTAACAGTGCTATCAGATCCTTACTGTGGTGCAAAACTAAATGTATGCAATGCAGTCTCTGCTGCCTTTGGAATATTGAAATCTATGAATGGAATGCTGGCATGAAACCCTAACAATTAAAATAGTCATGTGCAAGATGTAAGGAATTCGTAGCACTGCTACAGCTTGTAAAAAAGATGATCTCTTTGGAGCAGTGAAATATCTGTTTCACCTGAGGATTATAAGTGGACCAGGCTTATGTTTTGTTTTAATATCAGTAAAAGACTGTTTAGCCATAGTTCTTTATTCCACTAATGTTTTCACTGTAGGAATATTTGAGATTTCCTCATTCTTGCATATGTAGGAATCTAGTGTCAGTCAAATCTCCACCAATACCAGGCACAAAACATTTCAGATTATGCTGATACAAATCATTAACATGTTCAGTAATTTAAAAAAAGTCTTTCGAGTATCTTAATGCAGCTGTCTCTTTGATGGCTTCTAGCTCCACCTAGTATATATTTGCATGAAGCTCCTTTTATGAAAAAATTCAAAAAAGAATCTGCAATTTTAGGTGCCCTAAAGGTAGGGTTTTCTAAATTTGAATTTTCTAAATAGACAGAATTCAGTTGCTTTCTAAGATGGAATTCCTTGCTGTGACAATGCTAAGTTTGGAGGCACCTGGTGACTATCAGACTATAGAAGTTAATGAAGAACAAATTTTGTTATCTGTTGAAAATAAATAACAAGAAAGAAAACTTTTAAGATCTACTTGAATGGAAACTTTGGAATCAGAATAGAAAAGGAATTGAAACAGAAATTACATTGCTTGCTGGATTCCGTGAGAATCGGTGTTGAATTAGGCTAGTCCTTTCATTTGTTTTATTCCTGGCTCCGTTAGGAGGAAAAGGACTTTTCCTTCTCTTGGTGTGGGTGATGCCCACTGCCTATTTCCACAGTCTAATTGCTTCCTTGCACAATGTCTGTGAGTCCACTGGTTCTGTTGTGTGTCTGATGAGGCCAGTGCTCCCAGGAGGGGACAGAGACACAGTGCTCCCTGGAAAAGCTGCCTTTTGGGAGGGGAAGCTGGAGTACAGAGGCGCTTAAGGACATGAGGGTGAAGAGAAGCCAATACTCTGTCAATTGACTTAATAAAAATGATGTTAAATATTACCAGAGGAGAAAGTGAAAAGTCATGTATTTTAGTGGGAATAAGCATTTACTCTGTGCAATCATTGCTTAACAGATCTAGGAAAATGCCCATTTTGTGTGTGGAACAGCAATTCCACTCAGAAAGTGAAGTGAAGGAACTGTAGGCTTTGAAACATCAATTAAAGTTTTCAATTAGTGTGCATAGATGGGAAATGGATGTTTATTAGTCATAGAATAACACATTAACGATTCTCTGGTGATACTGAGTAATCTCTTTGTATCAGGGATTTTAACATTCCAGTCAGTAATTCCACCCTCATAGGGCTCAGAAATAGGTGGCTTTCTGGAGGCTCCTGTCCCTGTCCATTGACAGTTTAGGAAGCCAAAGTATGTGACTCAATCTTACTGGTTCATTTTTGGATGGTGGAACTTAGGGAGCTCAGGTAGGTAAGTCCTGTGCTCTCCATGATGCAGATCCTTAGATACTGTTAAGCTACCAAATAGATTTTAAAGTGAAGATTGACACCAAACTTTTGTTAGGGTGTCTACTGTGACAAACCTGGATCTCCTGTTAAGCAGCCTGCTCCCTGCTTGGGTATGAAGTTAAGCAGCCCTACACTTTAGAATCCTTTGCACTTTTCCTGGGCTCAGTTTAAAGCCTTTCTTTTTGCTTTCTCTTTGTTTTTGTCTTTGCCTTCAGCTTCTGTTTCCCTCATTTCTTGATGATGGGGTTGTGCCACATCATTAACTGTAAGAAGTGTGTCTGCAAATGTTCAAATAATGATGGATTTTATTATGCTGTCACCACAGTCACATTGAGGAGGCCATCTTTAATACATTATTGATGCCCTAAACCATTATTTTTAATAGCATTGTGCACTGGGGGAATGCTGCCAGTGGAATGGAAGCACAGATGAAGAAGAGTTCTGGAGCAATAATCCAGTAGGAAGTCAGTCTCTTGGAAGCATCTCTGGTTGACAATGTGCAGTCTTTTACTTTGAGCCATTAACTGCAGAGGAAGGATTTACTGCTGGAAATGTAGGATAATTTGACAACTTGTAATTAATTTTTATATTGGTAAAACTCACATGGCTAGAACTTGACATGGTAAATGCTCTTTGTTGGACTTAGCTAAATTAATACCCTGTGGCAGTCTAGCATCAGACACTGTAGGCACATGGCTTTGTAAGTGGTTCATGCATTGTCTCATTCTTTGCCAGCATTTTTGGCTTGGACTTTAGTTTGTTTTTCTTTTTCCTCACCCATAAGACTGAAAAGTTAGTGTCTTTTCTAACTTACAGTTTCTGTAAGTAATTTCAAATCTGGAGTTATGTTATGCCACCAAATAACTAAGCTTTATCTCCTGGGAATGAAGAATTTTATTTCCAGTTTTCAGTACTTGAAAGCATAAATTTCCAAACATCTTCCTTGCCAGCATAAAGGTTGGAGTGGGTCTCTGCCCCAGGGGAGCATACATGATGTGCTACTTCCACACTGACATCTCAAAACCTGCCAGAGGTACAAAGGGGAGGCAGATAACCCCCTGAGATGGTGAAAATATCATAAAAGAGATGTGCTGAAATTTGCATTTTAATGCTCAAATTAAGGCTTCTGTGGTCTTATTTATCTCACCTCTTGCCAAGTGAAAGCAGCGTTGAACATGGTTATTTACATTCATGTGCTGTAAATACAGTCAAAGAAACTCTGCAGCCTGACATTACCCAGGGGAAATGAATCTGTTTCTCTCTTGTTTTGTGTTTTTAAGGAGAAATTCAGTGCTCTGCCTTGAGCTTTTCCTGGCAGAGGAGAGCTCTCCCAAAGGGCCCCCAGCTGTCTGGGGTTCTGTGTCTGCACATGAAAGGCAAAGTGAATGGGATATCACAGACTCTGATGTTTGAGCTAAAAAAAGCAGAAAGCTAGCAAATTCCAGCAGTAAGAAAGGGTGCCAGAGGACAATTTTAGGCCAGGCAGGAGAATTCTGCACATCATGGGCTCTAATAACTCTCACAAACAGAGCAAAAGGGAATTACTGAGTGAATCTGATAAAATAAGCAGGAATGTCAGTGTTGATGTTGCTTTTCCGTCAAATTAGCAAGGCAGAAGGCAGGTGTTAGCACAGGGGTGGGTTATTCAGCTGAGGTTCAGGATGTGTTTTCTTCAGGCTTTATGCCTTTGTTTCTTGGGCTGCCTTGTGATTACACCTGACTCTTTCCAAAGCCTCAGTACAAACCAGTGCCCTCCCTCCGAGCTCCCTCCTGTGCCAGCTGCTCCTCCAGCCAGGGAGGTGCCAGCTCTGCCCCCTGGTTCCAGCCCTCCTTTCTCCATGTTGGATTAATGACTTTGTTAAGCTGGGGATTCTTTGTCCTCTGACACAGATCAAGGACTTAGTGCAGAACTCACTCGATTTCCAAAATAAAAAGATAAGTATTTTTTTTTCTGCTGGTTGCTGCAGGTGAAGGGTTAATTTTACCTCTGAAAATCGTACCATTCACTTCTGTGGTCCCCTGGGCTCTGTTGAGTTGTTAAATTGTACTATTTATAATATATATCATACCATCTATTTAAAATGTCTTTTTTTTCCTTTTCCTGCAGGAAAAAAAAAGAAATATTTTATAGGTATTTTATATATAAAACCATGCTGCTACTCTTTTTTTCCATGCTTGTCAATAATCATGACATTTGTAACTTTTTTTTTTTTATTTCCCATCCTGAAACTCAGTCCCAGCAGCTTTGTTGTACTAGTGAAATTAGAGCAAAGTTCTTGGTGGCTGCAAAAGAACAGAAAATCCTGTAAATAATAGCTCCTCATTGACTGAAGTCAAGAGGCAATTTCAGGAAGTCTCTGATGTTCCTAATTAGCTCTGTCCTTTACAAACCTGCCCCAGGAAGCTAAAGGCAAACCAGGTAAAAGGAAAACAGCTAAAAATCCTTGTGAGCCTCCAGTCCTCAAAAAGAAAGTAGCTTTCACTCCCCCAGTACTGCACACCCTGACACACTGCTCTCATTTTCTCTGGGCTTCTATATAGAATTATGAAATATTAATTATAACTCTTATCCGCTGAGAGAGTGACTTGTTCCCAGAGTAGTATAGGAGAGCATCCTTACTGAAAAAAATCAAAGCATTTTTTGCTGATTGTTCTACTGGTTTAAACTTACTGCTCTGTGAAAATGGCAAGAGTATATGCCAGGGTATGCCAAATCACATCTGGAAATTGCAGGTTTTGTCATAGAATAGACATTCTCTCCTAAAACAAGCTCTGGTCCTGAGATACAGAATCTTTACAGGTAAAATAAACGAGAAGGAAAAAAAAGCATGGAGCAAAAAGCATGGATTGTATGGCATTTATTGCAGGTCTCGGGGTTTTTTTTAAGGTACTGAATTGTAGGGAAATGAAGTTTTGGATTGCATTGCTTTCTCATATGTTATATATGTATTCCTTGCATGACAGATGCTATGCAATGCTATCACCAGGTTTGGCCTTTACTTTTGCTGAAAAGTAAAATAATCTTTAATTGTGAACACATATATGCTTGTCAGCATGTATTGGGAGCAGTTCTCAAAGTGCAGCATATGAGTGGTTGTAGGAGATGCTTTATGGAAAATTAACCCAAAATTACCCAAATGCTCGTGGGTGCCAGTTCTCCTTCCCTTGCCCATGGAGTCCTTAGTACACAGGGGGCTGATCCAGCTCCACAGCACATCAGCAACCCCTGCCCACAAAGCTGACCCAGCTGAAATGATCTCCTTTAGTGAGGGTGCCAGGGCTGAAACTTGAGGAGTAATCTAACAGAAGGTTAAAAAAATCAGAGGGAGAAACTGAATCTTTCCTAACAGACTGCCCCCAGCTACAGCAGCACTGCTTTCCTGCATTTGCATGGCCCATTGATCTTCCAGGGGAATGATGTTTTAATTGATGTGCTTTTTTTTTCCTGTCACCCCTCCAAAGTAAGCTACTGCTGCTTTGCCTAGGGAATTTTATTCTTTGTCAACAGAGGCACCTGGTTTTGCTGTCAGAGTTCCTTACCTGGTGTCCTTTGTGCTGGTGGGAGGTGTCCCTGCTGAGGGTCAGCCCTTCAGGGGCTGCCTGTGCTTGAGTGAGTCAGCTTGGTTGAGCTGCAGGACACCAGCCCAAGCGTTTGCATCTGTGCCATGGTTAATCTGGATATAAGAAGGGAAATGTTTACATGGAGAATGCATCACCTGTCACGTGTGAAGTGACATTGGTGAAATGTCAGGGAATAGGGCAGTATTTCTGACCTCTTTGAAGTGATCCAAATCTTTAAGTGGTCTTCCAGTTTAACCTTCTTCTCTGTTACCCTTGAGAAAGTTAACATGGAATTTCTGATAGATGAACCACAAAGTCACAGCAAAAGTCATGTTGGACTTTTTTTTTTTGTTTTTTGGTTAGGATGATGAATTTCACTGAAAGTGTCAGCCAGGTTTTAGGGGTTTGAATGGGTGGCATGAGTTATAAAACTTCTTTTACATTGCTTTAATTCTGAAATGTTTATTTTTTTCCACAGTTACTCTGTGGTTTTATTCCCCATTATTTTCTATTTTTATCCATGGCATTGTTACCTTTTCACTTGTAAGATCTGCTAGTACAGAGCTATACATTGAAGCTGCTGCTTAGCTGCAAGACTGTGGTTGATTTATATTTGTCGTCTTGCCTGAGCTGTCTGGGTCAGTAAGAAACAGCTTGAGAGGTGTAGATAAAGTTTACTTTTCCTTTCCTTCAGAGCAATGGGACTTCTTTGGACCTTACTGACAGAAGATTTGCCTGAGAGGTGGAGTGGTCTTAAAACACAGTCCTTGGCTCATACCTGGAGGTAGAAATACATAAAATCTGAATATGAATTTTTTTCCTTTAAAAAAAACCATTAATTTTGGAAAAGTATTGTTGATGTTTGGGCAAAACTGCTTCTCCTTCCACTAGTCCTTTGACATATGTAAGACAACAAATGGACAGATCATAGCCTAGGAAGAAGCTGCTCCTGTCACTCACTGTCCATCACAGCTTCTGCCTTTTTTCCTTGTCTTTTGTTTTTTGTCATTTCCCATGAAAGATGGCTTAGTGTGGCCTATATAGCCCTTCCTCAGATTCATAACACTTAAGAATTATGCAAAAGCATACTGAATATCACCTTTGTTTGACTGCATTAAAGAGCTGCTTTAAAGCAAATAGTCTTTTGATAGTAAGACGGCAAAGTAAAGCACGTCTCTTTTGGATAAAATGCTGTATTTAATGTAACTGTCATTAACCATGCAAATAATGGGCTCTGAGGAACTAATGAGAAATATTTTGGAGATGCTTTGTGTACAAATGAAAAGGTTTGCATGATATCACAAAGATAAAGCTAATTTCATAAAACATCTCACAATCTGAATAAATCAGCTGCAGTGCTGAGCAAAGACAATAACAATGCTAACTCTTCTCATCAGACACTGAGAACTCATTTATTTGACTTTTAGAATCTTAATATCAGTAATAAATTTGTGGACCCATAGGAAAATATGTATGGAAAGGATTACCAGGTGTCTAGTCAATGAACTTGGGGCTTGTGGCTGGATAAATGTATGTTGATTTAAAAAGTAGTAATAAAACCAAACCTAAGGAGAACAGCGAAAAAGTTGGGACAGTGTGTCTAAGGTGACCTTTCAAATCAAGGGAACAGAGGAGGAAAACCACCATCAAGTAAAGGACAAACAACTTGCTGTTCTACCAGTTGATGGGGGTGATTTAAACACAGACATCAATGGAAAGAATGGTCTTATTTTGCTATGAATATAAAGGCAACACAAAAGTAAAATGATTCATTGAATAAAACTACGTGCTTGGCTTTAGCAACAAGCAAAAGTAAGCAAGGTAATGCACCTAATCATTACTGTATGAGAGAGAGGATAGTGATTGAGAAAGATACATCTCCAATTCCCCAAATACTCCACCATCAGCCAGAGTCTGTGTTCTCTGGGGAGCCCCATTTTGCAGTGAGGACCTGGAGAACCCTTCCCAGCAACTGGGAAATTCCTGTGCGGTGTGTCCACCCACAGGTGAGGTCTCCAAATTCACCCTGAAAGTGGTGTCAGCTTTTATAGACCCCAATCAGTAAGCTGAAGTGACTTGATTATATTTTTAGCACAGAAACTCCTGGGTCTGATGGCAGACTTCCTGACCAGCCAGGGCCCAGGCATCTTTGTCATCTAATTTTAGCTAAATAATTCTAATGGTGTTGATCACACAGTGCCCAGGATTCATCTTGTAAATCAGCTCTGGCTGAGGCCTGCTGCTCAGGCCTTAGCATATCACCTGCACAGTGTGGTGGTCAAAAAAAGGAGATAAAAATCCATGATCAAAACAGTTATTCCTTCCCACCCACTGCCTTTGGGCAAAGGGAGTTCTTTTGCTGTTCTCAGTGTTAGAAATTTTGTAGGTGTTTTGTTTCTTTTGCCTTGCATCTGTGAAGGTTCTTCCTTTTTTCCTTGCCAAGGTTGGGATTAATATATGGGAAAAGTAGGTAGAAGCAGGAAGAAGAAGGAAGAGGGGGGTGAAGAAGAAGGACTAAGTCAATGCCCAAAAACCTCCATCTTGGCTCATGTACTACTATATACTAAATATTTTATATATATACATATAAAATATAATATAAATAATATATACTTACTATATGCTAAAATTTGAAATCTAAGTGTTTCACTCTGTGAGATCACACAGTGCTATTCAAACTACACACCCACAACCTCTGTGCTATCACTCAATTTTTGAAGCCTGTTCCAAAGCCTCAAGGCAAATGTGGTGCTTGCTTGAGGGTCAGCACCTTTTGACACAGAAAGCCTGAAATTTTCAGCCTCCAGGGCTCCAACATGCATCTGTCTTCATTCTTTTGCAGCTGTACCTGTGGCCCTTCCCTGCTCATGTGCCATCCATCCTGGGCACGGGGAGCTATTCATTCCTGCAGCCTGCTACCCAAGGGAGCTGCTCCTCTCCTCCTGCTGCTCCTCAGGCTAAGCTGCCCCAATTCTGCCATTGTGGCAATTCTCATCCTAATTCCCAAAAGCATCCCAATTCTTTCTCGTGGTAACTGATAGGCTGGGATGAGCAAGGGATTAGCCCTGGTAGCTTATGCAGAAACCATAAACCTGAGGTCATGGAATCAGGATGCTGAAAAGGAGATATCTGGTTAGGTCATGGTGAGAAGAGTGTAACCATGGGAGGTGGTATGCTAATAGAATCATTCCATAGTAGGTCATGTCCCTGTCCTGTGTTTGGGATTGGACCCCTGCCCTCAGGTAACCATATATATTGTTAAGTTAGCCACGCCTCCAGGTCTTTGGATGCTGCCCCTTGGACCATGTGGTCCATTTCACCACCATTGAAGTTTATTTTGTTATTTTACCACCATTAAAGTTTACTTTTTGGGCAACTCCATCATTCCTGTCCCTTTATATTTTGCCATGCTCCTCCTGGCTGGACTGGACCTGGAATCACAGTGCCCACTGTGGTACTCTCTGACTTTCCCATCCCTTTGTGCATCTACTGCACAGGGTCATTGCCTCCCCACCAGGAGTAATCCTGGAGCTGTGTGTGTACATGGCATATGCATGGGCTATAGAGTTTTATTCAGTGTTTTTTATCACAAGCAGTCATAGAGGCTCTTGCCTTCAGCATTTGTTTTTGACACAGATCTAAGGGACTAGTTGTCATTGTGGTATTTCCCCAAGCATAAAACCACAAACATACCCTTCTCCTTCCAGCCCATGCACACAGCCCTGCACACAGTGCTGAATGTACCTGCTGTGGGAAAAGCCATTCCTTGCCACTGGAGTCAGGACAGTATTTCTGCAGTGCTGGCACAGCATTCCAGAAGCTCCATTTGACCTTGCCTCTGTGATATGCAGGACCATGACTGAAATATGATGATGCTTTACTATAAAGTCACCCTGCCTCCTGGTCACTAAGGCTCTTCCGTGGAGAGCAGTGTCTGAAGGAAAAAGGGATTTTTCAGAAGTGCATGTATGTGTTCTGGTTTCACTTGAGCAATGCAGTGCTACCTTTTACAATTTTAATTTCTGTTCTGAGGATGTTAATTGCACGTGGAGCTGCATGCAACACTGAGTTCTTATGTGCTCATAAATATTCTGGGACTGTCAAGGTTTCTGAGATGTTGCTGGAACCTTCTCTAGAATATCCATCTAATAACAGTTTCCTTGGATGGAAGTACTTTCAGAAGCCTGCCAGGGTCTGTTTAACGGGAAAGACTTAATAACATGGAGCAATCGGTGAGGCAGACAAATTAACAATGTGCATGAATTTGTATTTGCATGCTAAGAATGTGCCAACATTAAAATCCCTTAACAATAAGCTTGTTTTTCCACCTCCATAAAGCCAATTATTATCCACATAATGTTGCACTGAACTCTCAGTTCCCAGACCACCTTACACTTGCTGAATGCTTCTGTTACTTAAAGATCTGAAATTTTTTGATAATTTTGTGCTGGGAAAAAAAAGGGAAATATGTGATCATAATCAAAACTTTTGAGCCTACGGTGTAGTAACATTGTGTAATACATGAAAATAGTGTCTGACAACTCCAAACAAGAACAATGTAGCTGTAATCGTAACCAGGAGTAAAATTTAATCTCTTCTGGTCCTGTTACAGCAACAAAATTTCCTAAGAAGAAGGGGAGCAAGTTCATCAGTGTAGATTCAATTGTTTAAACTTGTTTGGCTGCTAAAATTTTTGGATTAGGAACGAAGGGAGAAGAAGTAGGGCATTAGGAAAGTAAACGCCTTTGAGCTGTTTGCCATGAGATTAGAAGAGAGGTCATGGAAGAGGGGAAGGCAAGCATACAGAGTAGTTCTGTGCTGCCTTATAAAACGGATGTTTTCAAAATCTGGTAAATCCATAAATTGCTTCCATCTATATGTGTATGATATTTTAATTTAAACAACAAATTTGCTTGTAGCTTCTAAGGATCCTTTACAGAAGTTTTATGTCACTAAGAATGCCCTTGATTTTAAGAGTTTTCTTCCTAGTGAGCTATATGTTGTTTCTATGAGAGTAAATTATTTAGCAGCTTATCTTCAGGGTGGGTAAAAGGGCAGAGAGGTAAGTTCATCCATCAGGCAGAGTGATGCTTTGCAGATATATGCAAACAACCTTTATGGCACATTTCTGTGGCTCAGGGTTTCCTGGCACAGCTGTACCATAGCAGGAGTATTGCTCTTGCTGACCAGGAGCAGCATGGGGCATTGACCCACCTCTCACTGCCAAGCAGCACTGAAGCTTTTCTGGGTGCCCTGGAGGAGAGCATTCCCTGTAGTGCCAGATTTTAGAGAAATCTTTATCTGTCTTTTGTCTGTTCCTTGACAGAACCCTCGAATCACCTCTCTGTCTGCCTTTCCTGCCTTGTTCTGGGGCTGTGGCTGTCGAGGGTCTTTGGGGATTCTCCTGTCAGGAACAGGCAGAGTTCTGACACATCCCTGGAGGGCTGAATCTGCCCCTTTCATAATGTGCTGGGAATAAAGTCCTGCTTTTTGCTTTTGAACATCACATGGAATGCTGGGCCTCACGGTGTCCATGGCACATCAGCCTCCTTCCTTCTGTGCAGGGCTGCTCTGGGTGCTCAGAGCACCATGGCTAACTCTGCCTGTGTGCAGTGGGATCAGCCTGGCCCCCAAGCAAGCCTCAGTCACCAGCCTTGTGCTTCACCTTCATGGTGTCCCCCTTGGCTTGGCAGAGAGACTGTGTTTGTCTGCTGAGCACAGCCAAGCCGTGGTGGGACATCCTCAGGCAGGATGGTGAGTCCAGCCCCTTCTGCCTGGACTGGGGCTTTTGTTTAAATGTTTGGCTCCAGGCACTTCAGCAGCTGATTTGATTTCAACTAAGACTGGCAACTGGGGTCTAGCTCCTCAGCTGTCAGGTTGGGACACCCCACTCATATGCATGAACCAGTGAGACTGAGATTTTTACTCCCTTAACATCAGACTCTCCTCATTTTCGGGAATTCTGCCTGTTACAGCTACAAGTTCTGACGTTGTGTTTACCTGCTTCTCATTTAAATGCTTCTAGGAGGAAGCAATACCTGAAGCCCACTTTCCCTCTCTATACTATAACTGGATTAAAAACTTAGGCAAAGCATCCTCCCTCAGCATTTTTCCCCAGTGGAAGCAAGGCTCAAACCCTAGTGCATCCTTGCTGACGGTTCTACAGCTTAGAACAATGGTTTTGCATATTTCTCTACAGTTTTCTTTAGAACACTTGATTAATTTTTTTGCCTTCTGTAGGCACTTCTGGTTAGGCATTTGAAATCCACAGGTCTTGTAATGTTCACCTTATGGAAATATGTTCACCCTTATTGTTAAGAATTATATCTGCTTGAAATTTTGTTCCTCACAAGGTTATTTCACTGGTTTGGACACTCTGTTTCTTGTTTCAGAAGTGTCAGTGATATATCACCCATTTTTTGCTTTTGCAGAAAAAAGAAAAAAAAATCTTTAAAAAAAGATTTTCAGGGATATTTTTTGGAAGAAGTTTGTATGTGTTCAGCCATCTTATTCAATGCATTTTATCAACTGAGATAAGGAGTTTTTTGCCGTGGTAAATCCAACTGGATAGGAACTTCTGTGTTCAGAATGTTCAGTGGTAAAGTAACTGTAGGAAATCCTAAAGGATGTTTTGGATTTTGTGGTACTGAATGTGTAGCCAGAATCTAATCTGGTCTTCTAAAGGTGCCATCAGTAGATAAGGGCAAAATGGAAAAATACTAAATTGATGAATCATATTTGAAACTGAAATAAAGCTGAAATATCAACTTCACACATACAAAAATGCTTTAAACTCAGAAGAACATCCAGGTCTTTGCTCCTATTGCCAGAGCAAAGTAGTTTAGGACTGATTCGTGTCCAGGTAAAACCCCTGAGCCAAAGACCGTCCTTGAGATCTTTCACACTTGAGTATTTCTATTGCTCCTATAATTCTCAATATACATTTATTCCTTTATCTTTCTACAACACTAATAATGATGTTATATCTCCTATTACACCCTAAGAACAAAAATTACCCTTAATCTGGCTGATTTGGGAAGATTATTTTCTTTTCAAGGGTTCTTGAACTCAAAGCCAGAGGTTTGCTCTCCAGCAGTTTTAATGAGGGATCGTGGATAGCAACAAATTGTCAGGTTTTGCAGCCACATTTAGTCCTTCATTTACTCCTCTCACTAAGTTTTAGACATGCTGGAAAGTTATCTCTAGCATTTATTTGGATAAATGGGCACATATTCAGCTGAAGTGAATTGGCACAGTTTTGTTTCAATGGGTGCATTTACCCTGTGTGAATGTTGAGCTCCAATAATTAGCTTAAACTGTGTTTAGCTCTTAGGGTAACTTTGGATTTGGTTTCCTTGTGGAAAATTGAATTTCTGATAGGTGAACTGTTAGTGGCAAAGGTGCTCTGAAGAGTATAAATATGAATTTGAGTCTGCTTATATAGACCTTACATAAATTCTTTATGTAAATTATATCTATCTGCTTAGAGAGTAGATAAAGTACTGTATGACCTTGAACACAGTGCAGATGGCACGTTACAGACAGCAACTATTTGCAATATCTGCTCTGGCCAAAAAAATTGCAGGCAGAACATATGCTGAGCTGTGTTCCATTAAAATTCTGGTTGACAAGCCTAGTGAGAAAGTTTGCAAGTAGTCAGGAGGCATAGCATTTCTCCAGGATGGTGAGATCACTCATTCATCCAAATTGGGAATGTGCCTGGAGAATGATTCTTCAGGGGGATGGTGCAAGCAGAGGTTCTGCCCATGAACAATGCTTCCCATCCTGCCAACACTGGAACAGACTGGGGGAAGGAAGGAGCAGTCTCTGGGCCCCGGGATCAGTGTGCTGGACTGGGACAGGCTGTTGGAAATATAGAACTTCCCTGGAAACAGGAACACATGTAGCTTAGTAGACTAGATATAATATCCTCTTTATTGTCTGAAGAATTAATAGTCTACAGCATGTCACAGCATTTCCTCAGCTTGGGAAAGTCTGCCTGGAGACATTTGCTGATGCTCTCTCATCCTCTTACAGCAACAGGATGAAAATCAAACCATTTGCTTAAACTGCAGCCCTTTAAAATTACAATCCAGAGTGATACAGGTTAATGGGCGATAGAAAGACATGGAGTACACCAAGAATTTCAAAACCAGTTTATACAAAGCACAAGAAAATGTAGCACTGGTCCAGGATAGGGAAGGATGAATGGGTATGCTTGCAGCCCACAAAGAGAGCTGCATCCTGGGGTAATCCCACATTGTAGGCAACAGGCTGAGAGGGCATTCTGCCCCTCTACTCAGGTGAGACCCCACCTGCAGAGCTGCCCCAGCCCTGGGGCCCAGCACAGAAGGACATGGAGCTGTGGGAGTGAATCCAGAGATCATGGAGCTGCTCCAAGGGCTGGAGCCCCTCTGCTCTGGAGCCAGGCTGGGAGAGCTGGGGATGTTCACCTGGAGCAGAGAAGGCTCCAGGGAGAGCTCAGAGCCCCTGCCAGGGCCTAAAGGGGCTCCAGGAGAGCTGGAGAGGGACTGGGGA
>JBBMKD010000217.1:4097926-4125398 GCA_037834095.1 Argya squamiceps
TTGCCACCTCGCTCACTTTCATTAGTAACTTCAGTCTTAATAGCCAAAAAGGAAAAGAGTCACAGAAAAGGTCAGAGGTGGCAATAAAATTCTCACCACTATAATCCCAGACATCCTCATCCCAAATCTCAGAATCCTCATAATGGGTTGATTTGTGAATTTGACTGGCCATTCTCGGAGAGGGTATAAAAAGATCTAATTTTTCTTGAAGACTTTTTTCACATTTTTCTGCTTCAGCCAATTGAGATCTCCTCGTTGTGTCCTGCAGAACTGGCTGAACTGCAGGAGTATTCCAAGCATTTGGAAGAATCCAAGATGGAATATGTGTGACAGAATACATGTGGCAAATCTGTCTGACTGGGGAAGATCGATTTTCATGGAATGAGGAAGAAGTGGAGGTGTATTGGGGTCCTGGTGAGTTCTGAACCAGAGATTATGATTATTCCTTAAGTGCATGGGTGGTATATTGGACAGGGGAGGATAGGGGAGATCCGCTGTTTTTTAAAACTACTGGACTCTCTGATCTCTGGCTTCTGTGCAGGATGAAATATGGGAGGTTCATGTTTAAAACACCACAGCTCCTGTGACATTCCACAGCAAATATTCCTGTCTGGCTTTTTGGGGAAAAAGAGTTGACTAAGGTTGAAGAGCTTGTGGGCTCCACCCAAACACAACACTTAGGATTTAATTTACTTTATTGGTGCACCTGGAAACTCCCATGTGAAACTTTATGGAGTTTCACACTGAGACATACTGGTTTGCTGAGGTAAAAATAGAATCTAAATGAATGTGAGACAATTCAAGCTCTGAATTATCAATCTATTGGATATCAGTACTGCTGCCTTCTTCTAAAATATCTAATGTAAAATTATATCCCCCGCCAGCAGCAGCACTTAAGGGAATCGATGGGAGGGTTGGCAGATTCCTTAAAAAGAGGCATCATTAAAAGGATTAATCTGCCTTTTAATTCACTTGTGTATTCAGTAAAGAAACCTGCTTGTATTATTGTTGTTTTCCAGTGTTTGAATGGCAACACAGACCCATTAACAGCTGCAGTACGTAATATTGCAAATTTAACAGCCATGGGTAGCAGTACTAGATACTGAAGATGTGTTTTTTATGGTTCCCTTACAAGGGGAAGACAAAGAGGAATTTGGTTTTCCCTGGGAAGGTTTACAGTGTCCCTTTAACAGGCTCCCTCAGGGGTGTAAACCTTCACCCACTGCTGCTCATGCTGCACTTGATGAGTTGTTACCATCTCACTCCTCCCAGAAGTGAAGCTGTACCAACATATGGATGGCATCTAATTGGAGGACATTCCCATGAGGAGCTGGGAGAAGCAACACCAGCTGTGTGGGAAGCATTACATAAAGCAGAAATTGAAATTACACCCGAAAAATGCCAAGGACCAAGTAAAGAAGTAACATTTTGGTACTTGGATAGCAGGCAATGCAGTAGTTCCTCCAGAAAACTTTAAAAGCAATGGAACAAATACAGATGCCCCGATGTAAGAAAGACTTACAAAAGTTAATGGGAAATTTAGGGTACTGGAGAAAACATGCTTGGTGTTTCTATCATTGCTCTTTACTCTGAGCAGTGCAACAACCTGAGAAGATACATCAGGAACAAACTGTACAGTTGGTACAAACCAGAGAACTGTTTAATTTTCTGGAGTCTATTTTACAGAGGTCTTCTCTCCCAGAACAAGTTGCACAAAAATCCAGTCAGGAAATGGAATGTCTCCTCAATGGCAGCTGCAAGAGGAGTAGGCTAACAGAAGGACCAGCTGAATGACTGTCAATGACTATCAATGACTATCAATGACTATCAGTGACTATCAATGCAGATCCATTAGCATTACACAACTTTTCAAACCTTCACCAATTTTAGATGCACTTCCCCTTACCAAGGAGATGCCAACAGAAGATATTTGGGTCGCTGATGCCTCAGCAAAGAGGGCAAGTGGTAAATAGCAGTACAAGGCTGTTGTACTGAACATCAACACAAAAAATTAATAGAAGAGGGTCAAGGTAGGGTACAAGTGGGAAGTTAAGAGCAGCTGTCTGAGCAGCTCAGAATGGAGCAAAAAATAATCTACATGGAATCCTGTGCTGTTGGGGCTGGTGCTACCTAGTGGGTCTGCCAATAGGAATTACTAAATTAGGAGGCAAAAAGTCTTCTACCTGGAGACCTCTGGATTGGAAATTACTAAATATAGCATAAATAATGCCATACAGAATAGGATGGCTCAAAGCCCATGCCAAGGATAAGAAACCAGCCACAAGCTGGAATTGAAAGGTGGATGAATTAACTAAAATCAGGGAAACAGAGATAAGAGGCTCCTCAAATCAGGAGTAGTTTCGATTGGGAGAATGGTATCATCAGAAATTAGGGCACTCTGGCAAGGAAGCACTTTGCTTTGCTGCACAGGGAAAAGGTTGGCCCCTAAACAGGGAAAACCTGTGAAATCATTCTTACAGAATGCCCTCAGTGTAGATTAAAATTACAAATAGATCATCCTGTTAAAGCACCACCCCTAGACATCAGTAAAGGAAAAACTCTATGGTCCACATGGCAAATTGATTCCATGGGGCCACTCAGACCCTCTGCAGGACATGATCCATCCTCACAGGTGTAGGAGTTTTGGGCTACACATGGCAGCCAAATGCCAAAGGGCTGATGGGCACAGTAAGGGGACACACTACATAGTAAGGGGACTGTCATTGTGCTTCTCAAGTCTGCCTACTTCTGATACCATCCAAAGTGACAATGGCTCATGATTCTCCTGTAGGGAGATACAAGAGCAGGCCAAACAGAAAAGAATTCAATGGGTATTCCACACCCCATACTACCCCCTGTCCAATGGAATCAGAGAAAGAGCTAATGGCTTATTGAAAAAGAGCCTTAAATCACACACCTGGGCAGAATGTTCAACTCTCCAAAATACTTCAGCATCTAGATAATTGATATGGACTTACTGGGAGCCCTGTGAGTTGAGGATTCCTTGCAAAACCTGAATCAGGTGCTCCACCTTCCATCAAAGGGGGACATCTGACAGGACTACAACCAGGACAGCCTGTTATGGTAAAATTATCTCAAACTGGAACTTTGCCTATGACTCTGGCTAAACCTTGTGGCCTAGCTGCCAGGGAAGCTGCTGAAAACAGTGCTACAAACATGGAATTAGTGCAGGGTGGATTTTTCCTTCTTTTTAAAGGGATAACCTTTCTGAGCAAACCCTGTTGAGACTTGTTTTGTTTTACTTTTTCAGAAATTAATCTTGGGAATGATGCCAGCACATCTCCGCTGAAGATCAAGTTGTTCTTCTCCCGGAAGGAATCAGTGCCAGAATGAGCCAGGCTGGGCACACACATCACCAAACCTACAAGAGGGAGATCCTCACTTTTCCTATCTGTAAATGGTCACTGTGGGAGCAGTTGTACCCACACTGGAGCCTGAATGCATTTCAGTGACAATTGCTGATAAAACAAGTTCTAATGGGACAAATCTAGGAGCTTGAATTTGGCAGAGGGAAATTTCACGGTAATATGTGAAATACAACCTCCAGTAAGTGAAGGGTAAATTTGCTTATTCAGTTTCCAATATTTGCCCTTCAAAAACCAGAGCAGATGTTACAAGACCAGTACCTGCTCAGAGCATTACATAGAAACAGTATATGGTAAAAGGAGGTGGTAACGTGTGGAGATGTAGTGTATCCACAACCATTACTGTGCCAAAATGTATTTTGACAACACAACAAAACCCTCTCAATGCGTTCCACAACCTCCCAGGATTGGACCCTATGCCATACACAGGTGAGCCACAAATGCTATTTAACTCTTTCATGTTCCTCAGATGAGTAGGGTGCTCAATGCAGATCAGTATCTCTGCAACCAAAGCCCTGCTGTCCATTTCTGGCTCCACCCTTGCAGGGTGGTGGGCATGGCTGCATGGGTGGGCCCTCACCTCTCCAACGTGATCATGGTGAGATGTGACTGGTATCTTGGGGACAGTGATGCCTTAAGTTTCAGCTTTCATGTTTTTCAGATTCTGTGCTGCCCAGGGGTGCAGTTCTGAGCCTCATATTTAGTGTCAGCTCTCTTCAGAGACTAGGGAGACAAAACAAATCCTTTTCCTGCTGGAGACCAAAGACAACTTTCAGGCGCAAAAGCACAAACAAGGGTGGACTGAAGGGAGGAACAAGAAGGATGGGACCTCACAACCTGCAGTTCTAATTGGACAATTAAACCCCAATATGCAAATGCACCAAAACTTTTATAAGTGTGAGACCTCGTGACCAGCTGTCCATTTTTGTGGCCATTCTTAGTCCACCTTGGGTGTAGCCCTGGTCAGGCTCTTGTCCTGCCCAAGGTGTATCCTAAAGGCCTTTCAATAAATCTCTATTATCTAGCTCTGTCCAGTCTCTGTTTCAGGTCAGCCCTCCCAAAGCATCAACAGGATTAGGGGTGTTAATGACATGGAAGCTGGAATCCTAACAAACAAAGTAAATTCAGTAACAAGTGATTTATACCAGCTGAAACATCCATTTCAATCTTCCCCATCAGCATTAGGAACTAATCAATGGCTCTTTTCAGATACATTACCTCATTGGGAAAAAATTGATGAAATGATCACCAGCTAATAGGGAGCACCCTCAAACCAGCACCTTTCATGCTCTCAGCTGCATCCAAGTGCATCATTTGCATCATGCATCAGTTGTGGATACAATTTAGTGTATCAGCAATTGTAGGGGAGGGGCCATGGAGGTCCTTAGCCCAATGATATTTGAAAGGTAATCTAGGATGGCACAAACAAATTTAAAAGAGAATTACAATCTTGGTGACATCTACTTAACCTCATCTGTGACCCTACAGAAGCAGACCCACAGCTTTAGTTTAAAGATTACACAATGCTTTGGTAAAGCCCATCTACGCAGGCATTGTCCTGGGTTAAATCCCCAAGGAACTATAGTGTATCCTATACAACAGGGCATGGGCCCAACAAATGGGAACAAAATGGGAACTGCTGATGTTAATATCTGGGGCTGCTGTGGGGCTGGTACAGGGCAGGGAGCTGCATCCTCAGTGATTTACTTGGCATGGACTTCAGGCTCCATTTCCATTGAAAGAGTATCTGGAAACCCAGGAGAACATGGGTGAGTCTTGGGCTTTATCTGTGGATCAAGACTACAGTTTTCTTATTTTTGGCTCTGGAACAGCGAGCAGCCAACGGAGTAAAACCAATTTCCAGGGCTTTTCCAGCTCTCTGGTTATTGGCGTTTTCTATTGATGTTATCAAGAAACCTACTTGAAAATCTGACAGGTTTCTCCTGGAAATTTAGAAGTCAGGATTCATCCTTGCTACTGCGTTTTGGGAACAGGGGAAAAATAAATTCAGCAAAGCCAATAGTTTCTACAAAATCTTTTTGCTTCAGGTAAGTATTTCTTCTGGCAAAAGTGAATTTGTTAGAGGATGGTCTGCCCTGCTCTGTCTTTGGGGTGGCCAGAATTCCTCTTTTCTGGAAAATACAGTCAATGTTTGCTATTGACTGCTAATACATACCAGCTGAAGAAGGGGGATTTTTACCACTTCAAATTTGTCTCAGTTTTTTTTCTTAAAATTATGAACTAGAAATAAAATTAATTGAGATGATAATGATGAAATAAAATTAATTCAGTTAAAATTTTGAGGTGAAATCATAAGATCTATTAAAGCCAGAGCCCAGTAATAGTCAGGGCTTAGGGACAGACTTCTTGGCAGGTAAAGAAAAGTGTTCTTCAAGTGCCCTCACCTGAAGTTTGATATATTCCAGAGGGTAAAGTAAATGTATCACCCCAGTAAAATACTGGGCTCTTGTGTCAAACCTGGAATGATGATGAATACCATCAAGGCCTAGATGTAGCATTTATTTCGTGTGCTTTGGTGAGCTGAGAGCAAGAGCAGAGCTGCTTTTTGTGTGGATTGGGGTGGGGCACAGAAAGAGCTCTTGTGCTGCAATTTGCTGGTTTGAAGTGAAGCTCCTGTTGGAGTCAGTGTGGCCACATCAGGAAATACATGAGAAGTGGTTCATTTGCTCACCACTGTTACGTGACCTTTCCTCTTGATGTACAGCTGCATTTCTCAATCTTGTTTTTACTAAAATGCAGATCAAGTTTTAAAAACGTTGTAAGTTTAAATATAAGCAAAATATGTATTTAAAAAATGATATTTCCAAATACATCAGCAAAGTGTTTTCCACTGGCTGCTGCTGAGAGCTGAAATTCAAGAGAGGAATGGATGCCTGTTAAGAGGTTGACTGGCTTGTTCTCAGTTGATTTTTGTGTCCTTTGCCATCTACAGATGACCCAGAATTTAATGAATTTATTTTTTTATAACTATTACCTACTGGGACCTGGCTAGTCTCCAACAAGCAATCCTGCTGAACTTCTGACAAAATTCTGGCCTGAGTGTAGTCTACCTGCTTTCTCTCACTGCAGGAATTCTGTTGGGTTTTTTTTCTGTTTGTAATTGTAATTTTTCACTGAAATCTCCCACATTTGTGCTTGATCTGCCAGAGGAGAAATAAAAGGTGGAAAGATTTTATTTATTTATTTATGTATTTATCTTCACTGTTTGCCTGTAACAGTGACTATATGGAAGGAACTGCTCAAATGATGGCACTGAGACCACTTTCATGTAGCTTCACCTCAGAGAATATTGTTGTGAAATCTGCTGAATAATAGCCTCAATAAAATAGAACACAATATTAATTTTAGGCTATTTCCAGAGCTTGCTGCTTCCAGGAACCTTTGAATATTTCAGGTAGAGAAAATATTTTGCTCTTCATTGTACCATCCTCCCAGTCTCTTACCATTCAGAAGAGAATTCTTACCATTCAGAAGAGAAATCTGTGCCTCTGAGAGGATGAGAATCCTGAGATATTGTGGAACTCACCATGTTGGTCAGTGCTCTTCCCTTCAGGGTGTGTGTTTACTTTTCTCAGCTGCAGTTTCTATAACTGCAGAATATTCATGGTTTGTATTTCCAGAGCGACCCTCTGAAAGAAAACAAGACTTTCTTACAAATTCTGTTTACAGCAATAGAAAGCAATAGTGTTAGATCTCCTAATGAGAAAGGCTTGCCTATTTAAACTAATTCTGAGGGTGTTCAAAATTAAGTTTCTCTGAAAAATCATTTTTGGTGCCTGCCTATCTATTGTTAAAAAGTCCCCATTATAATTTATGGTTTAAATTCTCATTATTTTTAAAGTGGTCTGGCTTGCTTGTTGTCTCTTCCCATACTGATCAATTTTTCCTAGTTAAGGATTTTCCACGTGTGTTGAAAATAAACATTGGCTGTGTTTCCCTATTGATTGCTGGGATGGCACAGCACGTCCTGCTCACTGGAGGTGGCAATGCCATGCAGTGCCACACCTATGAGGCTTTCCACCTCTTCTTCTGAGTCCTTTCCCACTGGCTTCCAGGGGACTGAGTTTTGCATTTCACATCCCAGTAGAGGTTTTGTCCTCTGTTAATCAAATGTAAGATGTTCAAACGCTTGTCCATTTTAAAAATTTAAATTGTTTTACTCCCTGGAAGGATGACTAAAACCCACTGAATTTAGCTGTGATGCCAGCAAACTATTCCATTAAAAAATAGAAACAGCAAAACAGAACACTCCATCCCTGCTGTTTCAGCCTCACATGGAAGGGCTGCCATGTTCCTCCTTCAGCAGTTCCTGCTAAAATAAACACTGCACCAATGCAGTGCTGTGTGCAGACAGAGGAGAGGGATTGAGTCTTGAAGGAACAGAGAGCAGGCTCATTAGACATGAATTTGTCAGAATTCATTCTTGATTGAATCTGTCCTTAGATTTGAATACTATGTGGAATGGGTCTCTTTGTTGCTAGGGGTTCTTTTTAGGGTGTTTGTTTGTGGTTTTGGGGGATTTTTTTGTGTGGAGTTTGTTGGTTGGTTGGTTTGTTTTGGGTTTTTTTTGTTTGCCCCTCCCTCCCCAGGTCCCCATCCTTTTGTCTGGAAGAGAAAATCTGCAAGACACTCAGCTCACACTAGGGGAAGAGCTCATGAAGTCAAATACCATCAGGACCATCTTAGCCATCAGGGCTCTCATTTCCTATTTTCATTCACAGTGTTTTTCACTGTAGACAGGTGAGCAGAGGAGTGTTTGAACACTCATTGTTTCTGTATCTGAGTGTTCCTAGATTCTGTGACAGTGATCACCTGCTCTGTGGTCACTGCAAACCCTAAATCCTTAACTCAAGCATCTTTAGATGGATAAATCATATTTTCCAGAGTTTTAACCCAGTTACTTAAGTGGGTCTTCATAAAACTGACTATTTTCAAGTTGGGATGGCCAGGATGGTCAGGGCCAGCCTGGTTTAGTGGAAGGTGTCCCTGCACATGGCAGGAGGTTGGAACAAGATGACCTTTAAGGTCCTTTCCAACACAAACTAATCTTGATTACTGAAACTCAGAAATGTACAGGGGGAAAAAAATAGTATCTATTAAAAATATAGTATAATTTACGTGTTTAAAGTACTTGCGACAGAGAAAATGTTGAAAATGTCTATGTACCACAGCAGTGGCTGCTGTGCAGTGGGGCTGGGAGAGATCTGGGTGTTTTCAGCTCTTTTGCAAACTGATGTACACAGGAGAAAGCAATCCTCTGGCCTTGAGGCCATGGGGAACAGCATCAACACCACTAATGTGCTGTTTCAGAGCTGCCAGGTCACTGTGAAGGGGAATGCAGGTTAAAGAATTGAACCTCTCCCTCAAGAGACAATTCCAGTTTAAACAAAGTAAGAATTTCTGTGAATTCTTTGTGAATGTCAATAAATGCTGGAATAGGGGAATGCCACAGAGGTATTCTTTCAGTTCTCTTAAGGGATTTTTCCATATCTTGATTCATGCAGAAGGAGAAATGCTAAAGAAGCCACTTCCCTGTTATGCTCAGTGGAGCATAACGTGTCAGTGAGTGTGCCTGGTAACTGAGTCATGGGGGAACAGCACTGGAAGGTGCTCTGGCACATCCAGGGATAACTTTCAGCTCAGCAATTCCAGTATTTGACAGGTCAGTTTGAAGGGTCCTGTTCCCCTTATTTTCAGCTGCCTACCCAATTTTGGGTATTGCTGGCAGCAGTAGAAATCTTTGCCTTTGATGTATTCTGTGACAGCTCTGCAGAAGAGCTGTTCTGGCTGGTCCTGACAGTAACAACTTGTTTTCTGTGAGGAAAATATTGTGTTGAAGTTAATCTACTCCCTCTGAAGTCATAGTGTCCTGTCTGGTCTGCACACAGCTCCAGCCTTCTCCTGGCTAGGGAATGTCTGGCTGCCAAGCTGCTGCTTTAGTCCTCCCTGGCTAAGCAGTACTGTCAGCATTCCCTGCCCAGTACCTGGGATGTGACACATTCTAAAAGGTACAGACCCCTTCATTCTCTCATATCCTGCAATGGCCAGTAGCAAAAGATTCATTCCACTTGCCTCAACATCAGTCCTGACTGAGCTCTTTTAATTCCAAAGTGGATCGTTTTAGCTAATTACGCCTTTTTTTTTCTTTTTTTTTTCCTCCCAAAAATGTTTCTAGTATCTGTTTGATCGTTTTGAAGTCTTGTATTTTTAATTCAGTCCTTCTGAAGTTGGTTACAAGCAGCTAGCAATCCTGGCCAAGCGCTTTTAAATAAATGAGTTAGAAAAGTATTTACTGTGCTCCAGTGATGTTGAATTACTGTTTAAATAGAGCAAATTAGATCCAAGACTTAATCTCTCATCAGTATCCTCCCAAGTGACAGTGTCAACTCAGGATTGCTTTAGTCATTGTAATTTCAATAAAAATTGCATTTGGCAAGAAGGGCTCCCTTTCTTTGACAGAGGAGTTCAGAGTCTTGGGCTCCCTTTATCAGTCGGTCCATTTGAATATTAAACTGGTGCTCTTGGTAATTCTAAGCCCCAGGGAAGGGTGGTTTGGCTGCAAGATCAGCACTCCTGATAGATGAGATGGTTTGTTGTCACAACAAAACAAATGAGCCTTTAAAGAGAAGTGTGTTGAGTTTTACTTACCTAGAGAATTAGGTGGCATAAAGTAAATTATGAGGATCATTCAGAAAGGGTTTTCCATGGAGTACAATTCTGATTTCTCCCTAACTTTCAGTAGCCACTCTCCTACTCCTAGTCACTGGCTGTATTCCTGAAATAGAAGACAGACAGGAGTGTTGTGCCTTTGGTTAAATCTTTATGGCATTGTGGCTTTGCTGAAATGAGGGGGGTCAAGAAAGCAGACAGATTGTATGCTCATCCTGATATTTTTTTAGAGATGCTCTCACCTTTCTCCCATATTCTTAGAAGTGTTGCAGCTCAGAGAAGGTCTGGAAGACATAGGGGCAAAAAGCTATCAGATAATTCACCCTGATGCATCCTTTGCTGTGAGCATTGCCTCTCTTCTGACATTTTGTGGGGAGTTTCAGGTGATGGCCAGAAATAAACTGAGTGTTTATGTATGGGAGCAGAAATTTCTGTAAATCAAGGAGATGAGTGTCTTGGTCACCCCAAGACAATGAGAAACTTCTAGGCAGATCCAGTGAAAGCTCCTTAGGTTCTTTCTTCCATCATTTAGTGACCAGCAACCATGTAAGAGAAAACAAAGTCCAGCAGGATGGACAGAAGCCTCATCTTGAACACTTTCAGGTGCAAAACACCTCTCAAAGTCCTGTATAAAATCTGTGGTGAAAGAGCAAAAACCCCAGTTGGATGTTTGTGCCCTGCATGGGAAACAGAAGAGATGAAGGATGTTGCTGATGTCACAGGCAGCTGCACAACAGGGAATATGTGAGGCAGATTCCTGGTTGATTCCCAGTGGCCCATGCAATGGAGGCAAATGAAATCTGTTCGGTGTTCCTGCCAGTTCTTAATTCCACACACTCCAAATCTATTCTTGGGAGCGTGGGCAAGATAACCTACCCAAACACCTGAGGATGTGCCTACAGGGGGAACACCCAGCCAGTCTCCTGGAAAGGAAAAGTCAAACAGCCCAAACCAGCCATGGCAATCAAATTACACAGCAGAGGGGATGGTAGGAAGCAGGGGCAGAGGTGGAGAGGAAATTAATGGACTGTCTGTAGCCTTTATTTGGCTAAGGACCTTTTTCTTGCTGATAGGGAAATGTATTGGGCTTGGATCAGAATAGTTTCTTGCTCTTTCTGCCCCTCTTCTACTTTGATTCTTGTGCAAGTTTGTGCCAGTTTTGTGTTGCCTTTTTACAGTGCCCTGGCCAGTGCTGGCTGTCCTGTCAATAATCTGCTTCTGAATAAATGCACTTCTGAAAGGAGCAAAACCCCACAGGATGTAGGTTTTCTTGGACCAAGCAAGCTGTCACTGAAAGACTGAGCAGAAGCAAGAACAGGAAAGGAAAAAGTCTCTCAATCAGCAGGAAAAGGAAGTGTTTGTTTCTTTCTTTCCTTAGCTGTGTGTCCCGATTTGCTGTTTCTTCTGCTTTGTGCTCCCCTTCAGGCCTTTCTGTCTGCAGTTCATGGTTCCCAGTGTGGCACATTCCTGGCTCTGAGGGGGGAGCACAGGATCTGCTGTTGGAGTTCATTGCCTGTCACTCTGTTGTGCTTTTCCTTCACTAAAACAGGGAGATGCTCTATCAGTGGCCAAGCAGAGCAACCTGATACTCTGGCTACTCTGTCAGACTATAAACTGGGCCTTTCTAAGCACTAATTATTCTCTGTCAAATTGCTTATTTTTATTTTCTCCTTGCACTGGAAACAAATGCATGGCTCTCCACAAGCAATACAGTAGCACAGGAGAGACATGTTATGGAAAGAGCATCTGCCACAGCTTGGTGGGATCTTGCCAGGTGCATTTTCAAAGTACTAAATAAAGTTGTGCCTTTTGCTTGTCCCACACAGGTGGGATCAGTCATTTCACTCAAAGAGAGAAATATTTCACTTCCATTTCTAACCCATATAACACGAATTTATGTAACTGAAACCAGGTGTTTGCAAAGTATCTGTGTTGGACTCAGGCTGAAGATAAAAAGAATTTCAAGTAATCTGGGATTGGAGAACTTCACAGTCACCTAACAAACAATTTGTTCACAAAAAACCTCTCTCAAGGCAGAATTCACTTACTAATTAGCCACAGAGCTCTAGTATAATTATGCCTCTGTGGGAACAGTGTGGGTAATGAATTGATCATGTGAGGCTTTTTTTCCTTGATATATCATCTAATGGGTTTGCCCTGCAAGTTGTTGCTCTCAAGGACTGATGAAAAAGCTCTACTGTTGGGCACTGAAATTTATAAACCAATTTACATTGTGGAAGGAATAATGGTTTTTCATTGAGTTAATGGTTAATTATCTGAGATCTTTTGTTCATTATTTCCTGTAACTGAATTGGTTTGTCACGTCTGTTAATTAATTAGACAAAAGAAAAAATATCATCAAGAGCCCTATTGCTCAAATTAGTGTCAGCTGTGGGTTTAGTGCATGGTTTATTGCCCCATGAACACATGCAAGGCCAGTGTGGGCTCAGAAGCTGAGCCACTGGCAGCACTGAGGAAAGAGGAAATAGGAAATGAGCCTTTCCAGGCTCAGGTCAGGAACACCTGACTGTCTCCAGCTGGAGAGAACTCCTATTCCTTTAGCACTGTGACCTTAAATGCGTCAGCACTGGGAAATGTCTTGGCAGTGACTACACTTGGCTTTAAAGGGACTTATTTTGGGCCTGGGGGGCAGTGGAGATGTGAGAGTTGCCAAGGTTACCCTCAGTGATGTGCACTGACATTCACAGAGGAAGGAGGAAGCAACAAACTGAATAAAGAAAACAATTTTGGAAAATGGACTTTCAAATATATTTGAATGACGATTTTCTTTCTTCCCTGACACCTGAGAGCTCCATAACAGCAGTTTAGGAAACTACTTCCCCAGGACACAGTAGGCTGTGTACAACCCTTTCTCCCCAGCAACCTCCTACAGTTAGGAGGGATGTTTTATTAAGGAAAAAACATGGTGGAGTGCAGATGAGACATTGCTCTGTCTTAATCTAGTCTGTAGGAAACATCTTTTTTTCAACCACCTTTTCCTTGAGTGACAAGGATGCAGAGCATGAGACAGAGATATGGGAACCTGTCCCCACCTCCTCTTTCCACCCAGCCTCAGATTGTTCCTCCTTTGCCTCCAAAATCCTGCTGGAAGGAGCCTCAAGAGGCAGTGGGGAAAGATGGGCTTCTCTGGGCTCCACTCCATTTCATCTGGGCTATAAAACTGTCTGGTGGAGTTAAGAGAATTCACTATTTTCCTTTTGGAAAGGAGGGGGAGCTGAGCTGCCTTGGTGACTGTCTGTTTTGTACAGCTGTGATGGAAAGGCTCTAGAGGGATGGCAGCACTCTTGTGCATCAGGGAAAATAGGAATGTTGCTACCCCAGATCCCTATAAACCACCTAATTCCAGCCAATTTTATAGGACATGGTGCTAAAAAAGGAGGCAGACACTTGCAGTCTCTTTTTCCATAGCCTTCAGAGTGTGTCTAACCCTGCTCCCAAATGCTGAGATCTCTTAAATGTATGGAAATAGCAGGGACAGTCAGTGCAAGGCAGCATGGCAGAGTCTGCAGGCAAGGCTTATGTATAAACAGTTACCTGGGGTTTTGGGGGAACTTTTATAGCCCCCTGATTTTCAGCTTAATTTCCCTGCCTGTCAGTTTGTATAATGCTTACAGTAAATAACAGAGGATTTACTTTTTTTTTTTTCTTTGAAAATAGGAATGCAAGGAAAAATAATAGGGCACATCCTGTTTTCTTAGGTGTTTGCTTTTTAATGAATAGGAGGATAAAATAGAAGCCCAGACACAATTCTCAGTAAATAAGTACCACTGTGCTGTGAATAGTGTGGTTGTAGTCAGGCTCTGTACCCACCATTTAGAGAAATGATGGGAAACAGGAAAGTTTGAAATGTTAACTAAAACATGGGAATACATAGCAGTGTTTAAAAAGGAAGATTGTAAAGCATGAATGGAGAACCCACTGAATCAAACAGCTTTTCTGAATGAGTATTCTGAAAAGAATACATGGCTATTTCAGAAAATATTCAGAAATATTTTCTGAATATTTCTGAAAATATTCAAAAATTTTCTTAACATTGTCTTTATAAGCCTTGTTCCCACTTAGAATTGGGTGCATTTTAGGTCTTTGAATAAACCTCACTGCTAGGGCTCTGGGTTATTCTCCTGGATACATAAGTTATTAGGATATTTCACATTTAAAAAGAACCTCAGACCAAGCCTTTTATTGTCCTTCAAATATTGTTACTGCTATTGATTGAGAAACCATGGTGTTAAAATCACCTTTCATGCCAGTGAAATAATATCATTCTCTCTTTTTATTTTTTTATTCTTTAACTCTGTTGAATTTTTTTTTCCTTCATATTTACTTTTCTCCCTCCTGGTCTTGGTTCCACAGCAGTTTCAGGAGGGTTTGTAGTGCTTTCAGGTGCACACATGGTATGGAAAGCACAAGCCTTGATCCTCAGCAAAGCATGTCAGACTACTGTGAGCCTGGCAGTCAAAAATGCTTTTATCCCCCAGCATCTGTTGTCCCTTAGACTTGCTGAGATGGAGATTTCCAGGTAGTTTAATATCAGTAGCTGGGTTTATTTGTTATGAACTTGCCCAGCTGTGCTTTCCAGCAGTTTTAGCTGTCCTGTAATCAAAACTCCTTGTTTGCTTCATTCCCAGTGACAGATGAGAAAGAGGGAAGTGTCAATAGTGTGGTCCCGCCAGTTGATTGTCTAACTGAACTGGGATGGGTGGCTAGGCCTTTAAATGAAGGCAAGGAGAGCCTTGCTGCTCTGGAGACACACCTGAATTGGGAATTAGGGACTGTCAATCTCTTCTCTAAACCAGGCATGGGAATGGAGAGGGATCCACAATGAGCAGGTAGCAAAGATACTACAGGTACTAAACTGAGGGAGTGAGTTTGCTTTTTCTTGCCAGTGCAAGTCGATGAGGTGTTCTCATTCCTGGTACAGGCAGGCTCCCTTGGTGAAGGGTTTACACCTGCACTGCTCCTGGTCTTTAATGCCTGTCCAGGTCCCTTTGCAGAGCCCTCCTACCCTCCAACAGATCAACACATGTTCTCAGCTTGATGTTATCTGCAAATTTACTAGTGGAGGACTCAATCCCCTCATCCAGATCATCAATGAACATATTAAAGAGGACTGGCCCCATCACAGACCCCTGAGGGACACCACTGGTGACTGTTCCCAGTTGGATACAGCACCGTTTACCACCACTCTGGGCCATGCAGCCAGTTCTGAACCCAGCAAAGAGTGCTCCTGTCCAAGGCATGGGCTGCCAGCTTTTCCAGGAGTGTGCTGTGGGAGACACTGTCAAAGGCCTTGCTGAAGGCCAAACAGACAACATCCACAGCCCTTCCTGCATCCACCAGGCAGGTCACCTGGTCATGAAAGGAGATCAGGTTGGTCAAACATGACCTACCCCTCCTAAACCTGTGCTGGCTGGGTCTGATACCCTGGCCATCGTGTAGGCACTGCATGATGACACTAAAGATGATCTACTCCATGACCTTACCAGGTACCAAGGTCAGCTGACTGGCTTGTAGTTTCCCAGATTGTCCTTCCAGCCCTTCTTGTGGATGGGTGTCACACTGGCCAGCTTCCAGTCATCTGGAACCTCACCAGTGAGCCAGGACTGTTGGCAAATGATGGAGAGCAGCTTCACAAGCTCATCTGCCAGCTCCCTCATCACCCTGGGATGGATCCCCACCTGGGCCCATAGATTCATCTATGAGCATCTGAGTGGTTCAGCACTAAATTCCTGGCTGCATGTTGCCATCTTCCTTTCCCCGTAGGCTGAGGCACTGGGAAGGCACAGCCTTCCCAAACTGCTAACCACATATTCCCCCTTGAATACGTAATTTTTCCCCAAAGTTCAGAGGATCAGGCTTGTGCCGACCCATTTGTCTATTTCAGGAGTCAAACTGTCTGGGCCTGGTAACAAACCTGCTGCCCAAAGTCAGTAGAGACATTAAGACCCATTTCAAAGAAGTTAACATCTGTCAAATTATTTGTGAAGACATTAGCACGCATCTTCCCACTCATTTTGAAATATCTTGCATGTAGTTTTTGAGATAAAAGACTTGACAAGGGCAGTGACTGGTAAAGTGGATCCAGAGTTCACATATGCTGAGGGTATCAGATTTTAATTTTATGAATAATTCTGACAACAAAAGCAACAGTTTGAATTGTAACTGAAATATGCATGTATTTTTAGGCACACATTAGCTGTCTATAAAATGCCTTTTCTCTCTTCTCCTAGTAAGATAATGAATGCCTTAGGGCATTTTACATTTTGCTGGAAGTCAGGTTGGCATGGCAGTGGTTCAGGGACTTGCCTTGTGTTTTGCTCAGGGATGTGCACAGCAGCTTTGTTCAGACTACAAATAAAAATAAATTTTTCAGGTTATTATTGCAGCACAAGACTTGCTAGCTAAGAACTGAGCTGTGATGTCTCTGCTCACCCTGCTATCAGCACGGGGCTGTCCTGGGCTGTCAGCACTGACTGCAGGAACAGCTCAGCCTGGCTGGAGAAGTTTGGTGCCTAGCTCAGCTGTTGATGGCATGTTGGATTGTCCCTTTTTTCTGACTTAGAGATGGGCAGAGGTGTTTTAAAACTGAGAAGTGTTTTAAAGACTTTTATTTCATTTTCAGTTTCATGTAAAGGGTGAGATGGTACAGATGTTATAATTCACAAAAAAATCTAAAGCTAAACTATTTCCTAATTACAATACATTATAAGCAGTTTTTGGCCTATCAGCTTTTTCCACAAAATGCTGCTAGTGCTTTTAAGCTAATCATCTAAAAATACCCCTCGTGGGTCCTACTACAATAATACATATTTCATAGTTCTGTTTGTCCAAAGTATCTAGTCTATTTGCAAGGTCATAATTCGAAACTTATTTCTGGTTCCATTTCTCTCAACAACGTCTGTCCTATTCCATGGCCTTTCTAAGTCAGTGTATTTTATCTCAAGGTTTGCATACAGATGCATATTGTGAGCCTTCTGTCAGGCTTTAAGAATTCTCTACAAATCCGTTTCCCGCAATGGCACAGCCCCTCTTCAGCTGGTGCAACAGGGGCAGTCCTGGGGACACCCATTCCTGGGGGTATTCCTGCCACTCTTCCCCTTCCCACCAGGGTATGTAAGCAGTGCCTCTGTCCTGCAGAGCCAGCCCTGGAAGTGCCTGTTGTATCCCCTCTGGGCTGTGAGGAGAGGCAGTGCTGGCAGGGTGACAGATCTCCCTCTGGGGGTGGCTTTCCTGGCTCTGCACTAGAGGAGCAACAGTGCCAGAATGAGAACACCTCCCGTGCCTCCAAGAGGTGCCTTTCTCCACTCACACGTACTCCTCTCATCTTTCAAAGTCCCTGCTGAGAAGGAGTGCTCTCCTTTGAGAGAATTTTTCCTTTTAACAGGTATCACACCATCAGCTGGTTGGCTTTTGGCTGTGATCTCTGTTACAGTGTTTGTCAGGAGCAAAATCAATGCCCCGCCTGCCTGCCATTGTCAGAAGTTTAGTTGTTTGTCTCTCCAGCTCTCAGCTTGAACTGTCAGCACTAGCAGCTACAAAGTCAGCCTCTTCTGGGTGATTAGAGGAGCTGCAACGAGATCAGGGCATCAGCAAACAGGACACTGATGTCATTTTAGAGGCAGGTACTGGCAACAGAAATACAAAAAACCTGCCCTCCAGGGAGATGGAAATCCCAATGAAATAGAAATTCCAGAAATTCAAAACCGCATCTTTTTTTCTTTTCGTTTTTTTGTTTTTTTGTTTTTTTTTTTTTTTAATTTTCTCTAATGTGTAGGACCTTTTAGCAGCCATTACTATTTCCTGATACATTTTGCCTCTGTCTGAGAAACAATATGTTGGTTTGAGGCTGCAGTAATGCAATGTAGTTTCTGGCTGAATTAAAATATGGGCATGGGAGATCAGGTGTGCCTGCTAAAGGTGATGTTTGGTGTGCCATAGAGCACAGTTTCTTCCGGAGAGATATTTCACTTTTGTTCAGACATCTTCATGTGGCAATGGGTAATTATTATTATTATTATTATTATTATTATTATTATTATTATTATTAGTTGTTATATGGTTAACACAGTAAGAATAATAGTCATTAAGATAGTAATAGAAATAGAATAATAGAAAGCAGAATCAAAGATAAACTTCTTGTGTTAATACTCAAGAAAAACATTCTGTTTTGTATCAACAGAAAGATTTTACATAATGCAAACTCTTCTCCATGGAAGCACCTTCAGTGATGACCTACAGTGTGCACTGGAGGGTGATTGTCTTCCACCACACATAGAGATAATTCAACCATGAGAATGCAATCATGTTTCTAATAATTAAAAGTATGTACCTGCTTTTGTGCTTGGATATCCTGCTCTGGCCTGTGATTAAACTGTTCAGTATAAGGACATGAATGTTGACTCATACCAGAAATAATTTGCATAAAATCTTGCCTCTGGAAGATGTACATCACATTCTTCATTACCTTGTGTAATGAGCCAGGCCCGTAACTTTCTGGGTGGTGTGTGGAAATAACAGTGGGTTTGAAGCCAGTTATTTGTACTTTTGCTCTTTTTCTGTGTCTGGGTGACACCTGCAGAAGTGCTGAGACTTGAGACAGTCATCTCAGAAATTTCAAGAAAGACAATTTTCTGCCTATTGTGAGATATTTACTAGTGAGAACAACTTGTGTCAAATCAGAAGTAATGACTGTTACAATGAGTGTAACTACACTTCTGCATTTCCTTTACAACCCAACTTTTGTTGTGATTTAATAAAAAACCAAATTTATTCTGAGTTTGAAAATCCTCCAGCATGGAAGTCAGAATTCTGTCAGATCGCAACAACAATAGCGAAACAAATTTGGCCACTCAGTACTCTGCAGCATTCCTAAATTGTAAAATTTAGGAATTGTAAATTACATACAAAAATCTACTGAATAAGAAATTGTGTAGTAAAGTGTACAAATTCTGCAGAGGGACCTGGCACAGCCCTGAAGGCTTGGGTTGGGCAATTCACTGCCCATCGTGTCCAGCCATGATGTTCTGATGGTCTTTAAGTGTTTGAAAATGTATAATACTATAGTGCTTGAAATAAATGAAAAATTACCTAAGAAATAACATCACAGGGAATCTTAGAATGAGTAACAGAGGGTGGAATATGGCCCAGTGAGATGGGATTTGATGTATATCACAAGCTCCAGCTGACTCCACCAACACAGTCTTTGAAAGAGTCATTACATCATTCTGTACCAGAAGATGCAGAAATGGGCTTTCACCCTCTTTTGCCCCCTTGTTTTTGGTTTTTGTTGGCAAGGAGAGGATGGGAAGCCTCTGCTGAAGTGCTCAGGGTGTGCAGCAGCACTGAGCCAGGCTGAGCCACAGGACAGAACAATCGTGCTCCAGAGAACTCTAAGTGAAAAGTTACATTTCAGGACATGCACCTTGCATTGTTTGCATCCATCTCTCCAAGCCTGATACAGAGCGTGGCACATCTCAGAGCCCTGCTGAAAATCAGGATGTAATTGCCAATTTAAATTGATCCTCGCTTGTATTATCAAGGACACGGTGATACATACACAGATGTATCAGATGTATCTCATCATCTCACAAACAGGCAAAACTTCCCACTTTTTTTTTTTTTTTTTCAGCTGTTCTCAGGGAAATACAACTCTGAACAGGGTTTTGGTTTATGACCATTTCTCCTGAATGCCTGCTGTTTGCAAATTGCTTCTCTTGGAGAGTTCCAAATATAGAGGTTTGTTGATATTAAATTCAGGGAGGAATCCTGGGGCTGTGCAGTGTCTCCCATGGAGTGGTTCTGGGTGGACACAGCACATTTACACCCTGGGATAGTGCGAGGAGGGGCTGCTGTCTGGTTTTTGTCACACTGCTCTGCCACGGATCCCACCTCCCTTTTGACTGAGGATCTCCCCTTGTTCTTTGAAACCCAGCAGTGAGGACAGCTCGAGAACTACCTGGAGGAGCTGAAGCTGTATTTCCTACCAAACACAGTGCTGCCACATGCAGGCTGTCCTCTGTACTTTGCCTAATCCTGTCCAGTTTATTAAAAACTTCTGTGGCTGCTGTAATCCATCCATTTCCCTGGCCTCTCCCATCTGCTCCCAAGCCCCTGATTCCCTTCTGCACTGACTTGGTGTGTGTGTGGAGCCCCACCAGCTCACTGGCTGTTGCATTTTAGCCCAGTTTCTTCTGCTACCTCTGTGCATGCCATTAAATCCCATTTATTAGACCTTTTTGCTTTCAATCTGGTGTATTTTTGTGCAGTGCAGAATGCATTATATTCTGGGGGGTGGTCTAGCTCTTCTCTGGTTCAAGTTCTCTAGTTCACTTCTCTGTTTCGAGGCTGGTTTATTGCTGTGCTCAGGACTCCCTCAAGAAGGGAACCTGTCCCTGCAGCATCCTCTTACTGGGCTGATAAATTTTGATAGCAGTTGATAAAGTTACAGGTGGGCATTAGTGCAAGAGCCTTCAAGAATTATCTTTTTAAAGAAGCTCTAATTAACTTTGCTGATGAAACTTGTCTTTCCACTGGTAGCTTAAATGTCAGCCTCATGGCCAAGTCCCATCTCTTAAATTTAAGCAAGGACTGTAATGGATGCCTGTAAACTTACAGGGATTTAGCCTTAATGTTTCAGCAGCAGAATTTTTTAATTTGTGGGGTTTTTTTCCCAATTAAACTTTAATTCCTACATTTCTCTACAGAGAAAAAATTTCAGCAAGAATTATTTTAGGATTCCCCCCAGTCACTTTTTAGACTTGTTTTATTATGCTATTGCTTTTTTAAATTTTTGAGTTAAAAAACTAGAGAATCTTGACTGATTATGTTCTATTTGAAAACCAGTGATATAGTAGCACCTGGAATTCTTAAATCTCCATCTGGAATTCCTAAATCCTCAGAGATGTCACATTTGATTGTTCATATATGCTGTTGTTGATCCTGTGCAACACTTTCCCATATGGTTTTAAAAAATAATATCAGATAAACCACAAGCGGGAAGTGTATTATCAGTGGTGAAAACTCACCAATTTCTATTTATAAGTAGTATTAATTCTGTTATTTTTAAGCAATGGTAGTAGCTGCCATCCTCCACAGCATGATGTTCGCTTACTAGTGAAACCAGGAATATTCAGGAAAGCACAGAAGTAATGATGGGGCTAAAAATCTAAATATAAAAAATGTTCTGCTGTTGTTTGCTTTAGTTTGTGGAATGAAATCTTTGTGGCATGTCATGGGTTATTGATAGGCACAAGATCTCTGGTGTCATTGGTGTCATTCCACTCCTTGGTGACCCAGGCATGGGCTCCTCCTCTTTGTTCCTGTACTTTGGGTGCAGACCTTTTACATCCCCCTCTTCAGGCAGGGGTTGGGGGTGTGTTTTGGGTATCTTATAGTGGTGAGCACTCAAATGTAGCCAACTATCACATCACATGGTGTCATAAATCCCACCTTAGGTTCCAACACAATTAATTTTTGGATTTACTGATGCCTGCACTCTGAATGACGTGGTAAAACAGAATGAATATGTCATTCCACTAGAGCACCCTGGTCAGAATTGCCTCTTTTACAGAGAAATCCAAGATAACTATCTCTGTAATTAAATGTGCTCCTGCTTTCTTAATAGCTGTAAACCAGACACTCGACTGTTGTAATTGCTGAGCAGCATTTAAGAATGCTCTGTGTTATCACCACATGTGCATCTTCAGGAGAGTTATATTAGGAAGGAAAACAAAATGCAAGTTACTGTTTAACCATGATGAATGCGAGTATTAAGTATGTGGTCGTCTTTCTTAAAACAGTTGTCTAGAAAAATTAAAGTAAAACCCCAAAAATATTAGTGCCAAATACAAAATGGTCCAAAGAAGATCCAGCAGTAGGAAGAATTATTTTAATAGACTTTTCCTGTCATTTTTCTCCTTTCTGTGGTCATTTGCTGATATCAAATCAGGTCACTTCTATCCATAATCACATAGTTTCATTTTTCTGAGATGCAGACAATTGCATATTTTTTTCTAAAATAACCAGGATAGTTTGCCAGTATGACCTTCTATTTGTGTTCAGTTTTCCAGTACAGACTTTATTGCATTGACTGCTCTTGATTCCCAAGTGAAAACAAAGATGCTGCTGCTTGTTGACTGTGGGTTGTCATATTGAAGGTTGCTGTATGCTACAATCCATTTAATTGTGTAGTACAGCAAAGTGTTTATCTGTTCTTACATAGTCATTTTAGGGAGTTAATATTCCTTCTGGCCTGATAAATACTACTTCTTCTGCTTGATTTGTGTCTCCTCTCAAGATCATATCTCTGCTTTCAGTGACCGAATAGCAAAGCTTTGTTGATAATGTCTTCTGTCATTTTTGCCCTGATTCTTTCAATTTTGAGTCACAATAGTCTCCGTTAATATACGTGAAGATCGTTTTCTCAGCAGGCTGATTCCTTTTTGTTCCTTTTCTGATGTCAAATATTATGTTTTCCCATAAATAAGTCTCTTATCCCTTGATATTTTGTTAATCACTTTGAGGTAACCTCTAAGTTGTTTCTGGTTTTTTTTTTCTTTCCTTTGGCTTTGTTTTTAAAACCTTCAAATATTAATTCTAATTAATTAAGGTCTAATTCTCCTCCCAGTGATGCTTTCACATATTTTTCCTTTGACTATTATGGTGGTCTAAAGTCTGAGCCTTCAGCATTTGTACTGCTAAAATGTGTGGTGTTTTCATATGGGCCTAAATGCAGGTTGTACTTAATAGTACACTATGGACATATAAGGCATAAAAACAAGGCAGACAGGGGAAAAACCTGTGAGGGAGCACAAAACAAACACCTCACTCTCCTGAAATACAAGGGAAGAAGAAATCTGCCAGGAAAAACAGACTAAGTAGATGATTGTGGTACAAAACCAAACCAAGCTAATAAAAGGCCAGACCACCCTGTCAATGATTTCTGTTTTTTTTGTTCACTGTGGAGGAGTTTGAGGACAGTTTCTGTTCCAGAACCTTTCTTTAGGATGAAGATTCCTCATGGAAATGAGTGTAGAAATAAATGGTAGCTCTTCCCATAGACAGGCCATCAGTAAGAAGAGTAGGAAGAGTAGCCTATGGTGGAATTTGTGTTGTTCAATGTGTCCCAGGTCACCCAAAAAGAGCAGGGAGGTGGCAGGCTTCCCTGGAGATACTGCATTTTTTGGCACAGGGGAAGTGAGGGCTGACTGAAGGGCTGCATAAAAAAATCAAGTGATGACATGAGTGATGAAAGTAACAGGTGAAATTCAGAAAAATGCAATACGAGGTACATGGTGTGGGGGGAGGAAGAGTAATTCTGAGATCCTCTTTCTATAATGCTGAGCATTATAACTCAAAACTGAGATTGGGGTAAGAAAGATTAGCTGAATTCCCCATAGGATTCAGGAATAAAAATGGTTCTGCTTGGGTTTAGAAGGAGGAATGAAAGTAAACCAGAAAACATCATTATGACATTGCATGATGGTGCTTCTGCATCTTGAATATTGCATATAGCTCTGGCCCCATCTTCATAAAGCTACAACAGAATGGGAAAAAGGCTCATAAAAGTGCAGCCTGAATAATCAAATGTACTGAGCAGGCTCCATAAAGGAAACAAATGGGAGTCTCCTGAACAAATGCCTGAAGAGGTCTAGGAATCTGGGAGGTGAAGATATCTCCCTGGTCAGCATCCAGCAGGAACCAAGTGAAACTCAAGGGCTCTGGCTCAAAAGAGAAAGGTTATTCTTCACTAAGTTGGTGGTAAAACTCTGGAATACCACAAGAGGTTGTAGATTCCAGAAGTTTCCAACTGTAAAAAACCCCAACAAGCTAGCTGGTTTTATTCATGGAAAAACAATCTTTCACATATTAAATAGAAATAGACTGTGTGTGGTTCCATATGTCCCTACATTGCAGTGACAGGCTGTTGGGCTGGACAGACCTTGTTCTTCCTTGGGCTGTTTTGTGCCAGGGACAACCTTTTGCTCTCCTGCATTTAATGATGTGTGATTTGAGGGGTGTGTTTATTAAGTAGTGTTTTGCCATATTATGGAAGTACATGTGACCATACATATATTAATCTATATATGGCTTGAAATATATTAATGGGTTGAACTCCATGTGTCTCAAAAGACAGGAGGAGGTTACTTGGATTCAAACTGCTAAGCCACCTCCCACATGTGCTGTGGCTGCTGCAACTGGCCAAGTGCCAAGTAAACTCTCCTGAAGGCAAGGATGAATAGCAAGGTTGCCTCACAAGAAGGTTTCTAATCCTGATTTCCATGAGTGTGCAGAAAAAATGGAAATGGCAAAACTGTTTTTGCAAGAACAACATATATTAAAAGAAAAAGCTGGCAAAAGCCTTGTCCTGAAGGGTGTGTTTGTGTGTGGTTGCTGCACGTGGCAGAGAAGCAACCACTGGGGGTGAGGCATTGCTCTTACACCTGAACTCTGATGTTGTGGAACCTTGACAGGTTCCAAACTGTTTCTCCTTTTCTCCTTCTCTTCTTGGCCCCTTCAGAGGAACTGCTGCAGAACAGATGGGCAGTAGATTTTGTCCTTGGAGAAGAATGGACTGGAAATGTAGCCTTGAAACAACAGAGGAGATTGTGGCTTACACCTTGGTAATCAGTGGAATACTGGCCACTGAATGGGAGCAGTAGCTGCTCTGCTGTAATTAGGGTGGTTAAACTGAGCTCGAGGCTGTGGCCCAGTCCCACAGGCATAAGTGAAACCTGTGACTGGAGTGCCCTTTTGGATGGTTACAGGTTCTTCAGGAGGGAGAGGCAAGGCAGGAGGGGTGGAGAGGTGATAATGTATGGAAAAGAAGGCTTGGAATGTCTGGAGTTCACAGTTGAGAACCTCTGATTAAGAATCAAGGGACGAATAATGTGGATATAGGACAGTCTTATTTTTGTACAATTTTTTTTTCTTTGGACACACTGGTAATTTATGATTTGTAGATTATGTCCAGATCACAGCTGCTGCTGACTGCAGCACAGTTCTTTCTCAGTTGATTCAGTTTGCTGAAGCTGAAACAGTGTTATACAGTTCATGCTTAATTGAATGACAGTGAGAAAAGATCATGCTTTTTCTGGAGTATGTTGTATAACTAACATTTAGAGACCCTGATAGTATTGATTTCACTCCTTTTGCTGGAAGACTTAGGAAAGCTCTTCATCAGCTGACCTTTTAGGAGGCTTAAGCCTGGCTGAGCAAACATGATAACCTCAACCACCTTCTGGTGCAGATAACAGTCCCTGGAGCTGCACAGATGTACACCAGCAGATGATCTGTTTACAGCCAGGGTGTTGGTGAAGTTCACTGACACTGCAGATCAGCTCAGCTGTGAGGAAAAGCCCAGAAAGGATGTAAGTTGCAACCCTCAGTAATTTTGTTTTCATCTCTTCTATGGCTTCTTTTCATCAGGTTAAAAGAAGAGTTAATTCAAATGGCAACATCTCCCTTCATAAGAGAATCAGGACAGCTGCTCCTGCTCACCTATCAGCTCCAAGGCTTTTCCTATCGGCAGGAGATCATGGCCACTGGGAGGTGGGTTGTCTTCTTGTATGACCCCATAGGACAGAAAATAAGATGCTGTAACCCATTAGATGACGTTTGAGAATTCCTGAAAAGATCTATCTGGATGCAGGGATTGTTACACTGCTAATTTGAGAATGAGATTGCAAGTAGAACCTCTGTTTAATCTCTAATTCCAGAAGATAGTTGGATTTTGTTCTTGAAGTGTTTTGTGCCTTTACCAAATGCTGGAAGTATTTAGAATTATAAAATGGTTTGGGTTGTGAGGGACCTTTGAAGGTCATCTAGTCCACCCCATCCTGCAATGAGCAGGGACATTTTCAGTTTACCTCTACCCAGCTTCCTCTGGTGGCCCTGAGAACCAGAGTTTTCAGGTGAGAGCTCTTGCAATGGTAACCCAGATTTGGTGCCTCTCCTTGACTCAGTGACCCCATCATAGACACCATATCAATTCCAAAATGAGGAGTAAACCCCTTAAAGGAAAAGTCAGTCAAGTACCAGAGAATAACAGCTTGTAAGATACTGTCTGTAAAACAATTTGGCATTTATAAATCACCTGAATTGCAGAAGGGAGATTGTTTCAGCCAGGATATGATTTCAGCAAAGTTCTTCTCAATCAGAAATTACCCACTGAACACATTCTGGTTTTAAATACAAGGCCTCTATTAGGCTCTGCCTTTCCCAGAAAGTCATTAGAATATCTGTCTGATTTCTCCTGTTATTCTCCTGATATTCTCTTCAGAGAATGAGACTGTACAGCTTGGTCTGCAGGGCCCCCTTGGGAACAGCAGTGTCTGGCAGAATCTTGTTCTGCTGGGTGCCCTGTTGTCTATCTCACACGCAGGGAGAACCTTCAGCACCTGGTGGCCATTGATGTACTGTCCAAAGAGAGAGGCAGATAAACATAAAGGTTAACCCTTTCTTTCTCCTTAGTGTCTAGGAAGAAAGAAGAACTGAGTCACATACAGTGGATGTGTGATATCAATGTTTTCTAGGGCATTATGAATATCCCAGTGTCTCAATTATGACAGTTCCAGCCATCTTTCCTTGGGTTTTTTGCACTGAAGACCAGGCATGCAATCCTGTATTAAACCAGCTTGCATTTAGTTAGCTTTCTGTCTGTTCACTTACTTTGTATCAAGGAAAAAGATGTAGAGTTTTATCCTTCATGTTGTAAGCAATTACATTTCAGAATTTCTCCAAGCAGTAGTTCACCTAAAGAAAAACTGAGAGATCTATAGATAGAGATTTATACACACATTTCACCCCCTCCCTGCTCCAAACACCCTGTCTTCTACAGATTTAGATTTGTGGCTGTATCTCACCAATGCTCTATTGTGTTATGCTTGTCCAAGCCATGGCTTTGGATAAAAATAGGTTAGAAGCAAGCCTGTGCAAGCCCTCATCTCTTACAATGATGGGAGAAGGGTTGACTGGAGGCATGACAATTATCACTGTCATCACAAAACAGCAGCTATCACAGCACAGGAGACATCAGCCTTGCCATGAAGTTAACCCTTGGTGGCAGTTTTTTTCAGGTCTTTTATAGCTGGTGTATGAGAAAAAGTGGAGTATTTCCAGACAGAATAATAGCGTGTAGGGAGAGAGCTGATTATTAATTCCATTAAACATGGTCTAGTTTTGATTTTTCTTTTAGATTTTCATTTAAAAAATCCCAAAGCTCTTGTATGGGGTGTTTTTTTGATTGCAGTGACTTACAATGACTTGGAAAAAGGATCATAGTATTGAAATCTCATGCTTTGAAAAAGATTTTTCAAGTATCTGTTATGATTCAGTTATACAAATTTTTACAGATGCCTCTGGCTAAATTATGGTGC
>JBBMKD010000217.1:4135563-4214491 GCA_037834095.1 Argya squamiceps
AGCACAGCCTGTTTGCACTGGATTGCCAGAGGGAGACCAGACCCATCTCACCACCACTGGACCTTCAGAGGAAAACTCCACCCTTCTACAGGATCATTGCTCCAACAGAACCACATCTGTCACTGCAGGAGGACTTGACTGGACTGACACCAACATCCTGACCAACAACAGGGTGTCAGGTAGTGCTCTGACTCTGTCAGTGTTTTGTTTTGTTTTGTTTTTGGTTTTTTGATTGTTTGTTTGTTTGTTTTCTTGCTTTTTTTGTACTACTACATTTTTATTTTTAATATTCCTAGTAAAGAACTGTTATTCTTATTCTCATATCTTTGCCTGAAACCCCCTTAATTTCAAAATTATAATAATTCAGGGGGAGGGGGTTTACATTCTCCATTCCAAGGGAGACTCCTGCCTTCTTTATCAGCCACCTCTCTTTCCAAACCAGGACAAATGAGAAAGGCTGTCTGTCCCCAGAGCACAGCCACTGCCTTGTGCCCAAGGGATGGTGGCAAACACAGCTCTGAACAGACAGTGCCCAGTGCCTCTGCTTCCAGTCAGGGCTGCCAGGAGGCAGCAGCCAGGAACAAGTGGGAAATGAGCTTGCACTCACCTATTAATCTGGAAGAAGCAGGTGATTCTGAGCTGCTGCTCAGGCAATAAATATGCAAAGGCTGCTGAAGGAGAACTGATGAAGGCAGCCTGCAACAGAAAGGGCTGTTTTCACACAGCCCTGCAAATGTGGAGGGAAGTAAAGGCATTCTATGAAAACTCATCCCCCTACTGAGCAAGCACTTCCTTGAAGCAAACACTCAGGATTTTGTAGCCAAGGTAGTGCCTAAACTTTAATGGCAGAATGTTATTTCAGTGTTAAATATGATATTTTTCTGTGTCTTTGCTGGCACAGTGTCTCTGAAGAAAATTGAAGGGAGCTGAAAAGAGAAAGGAATATCTTTGCTACCAACTGCGAACATTTTTCCTGCCTTTTATTAGCAGTATCCTTCTACAAAAAAATATGAACATTTTTATATTTCAAGGTTTTTTTTAGGACTGATGCTATATATTTTACATCCCACATCAACTTTTCTGTGGTTAATGCTAGTCAGAAACTTTACAGAGGATAAGGTCTTTTTCCTGTCATTTGAAATACTACATGACACCTAGATGAAATTAAATGTAATGACTGGTGTGAAGCTGTCATTCATTCATCTGTACTTTGGATAAAGGGGCAAAGGCATTAAAAAAGGCCCAGGTATGTCTGGGCAATTGTTGAATAACATAGAATTCTACAAGTCCTATTGTGATCAGGCTAACCTGTCTGTTTTCTTGTGCTATGGATAAATTATTCTGATTTCATAACATAGGAGAATTAATTTGAAAAAAAACCACAACCAACTAATTTTTAAGAACAAGAGCCCTAAGTATCACAAAAGGGCTCCTTGAATTCATTGTTTTTGCTCTTGGCTGGCATTATTTTCCTGTGAAATGTAATCATGACTTGGTTTGTAGGCTTTAATGCAATATACAGTTCATTGCCATGGAACTGAAGATTTTCCTCATGTATCCCTGTACTATTTCAGAATCACCATCCATGGTAATTTTAATTTAAATGGCCTTAGAAAAATAATTTGGTCTGCTGTAAAAACACCCCTGAAATGCAGAATATTCAGTATGACCTTATGCAGTTAGGCCTGAGTTTCATCAGGACTTGAGAGAAATACTGCTATGTATGACAGAGAATTATGGAAACTGAAAAGGACTAAAGAGGTACTGTAGAGAAAAGGCTTTTACTTGAATTCAGAAATCATGGACTTATATATAACAATCACTCACTTTAAATTCACTGCTGTGAAACCAAATTACACAGCAAAGCATTTCTGAGAGGGTATTTTCCATGTATTTTTTCTGACTACTTATATTTCTGTAGTATGCCAATCTCTCCTTGGTGATCTCCTGGTGAGCTATTAAAGATCTCGTTTCTCTTTCTTCTTTTTCCTACCCACTGCCTGCTCCAAACTGAATTCTGTCATTAAGTGAGCGTCAGTTTTCTTCACTGCGGTGGTCATTAATTTTTCTTGGTATCCTTTGCCCTTCATCAGTTGGAAATTGTGTCACCTCTGCCCTCTGATAAAGAAATCTGGTGTGCTGTTTCAGCACCAACAAACAGAAACCCTCAGGCCGTGGCTGACAGACAGATCCCTCTGTTTATCTTTGTGAGCAGAGTTATTCCTCCAGATAGGTGTGGCCAGTGGAATAACATTGCTGTTCCCCACAGGGATAGTCTTCCTTCAGGGCTGGGACAGGTGGAATACTCTCTTGAGAGGCTTGTGAGGCTGCAGAAGAAGGGAAATCCTGCACCTGACTAAAGCCTTCTCTTGCCAGGCAGTTTTGGGTTTGCACTGACCCTGTGTCACTGCAGCCATTTGGTTCAAGAAGCACTTTGCTTCCAAGGATATTCCATATTTGGGTGTTCTGTGGGAGTTCTTAAACTGCAGGATAAGCAAAGAGCACCTTTTTCCTGCAAGTTAGTGCAGTGAGCTAATTTTGATGTTAATTTGGAGGTGTTTGTAAAAGGCAGTTAATCGATATGGTTTGTACTGAGTAACAGAACTGACAGTGACAACTGGTGCTGTATGGAATACCTAATTTTCTTTTAATTACATATTTATTTCCTGTGTTCCATAAAGCAGACTATACAGGCTTGCTTTCTTGGCTTAATTCCCTGTGGATGAAGAAAAATCAATGCAAATGAAGGCCCAGTTTTGCTAATATCTGTATTTGGGTTCAGCGTAGTTACTCAAATTCCTAGTAATTTGGAAGAGCAAATCTTCATGTAGAAAGAAAGAGAGAATAGATAATTTATTTTTATCTCAGCAAAAGCACACTAGGTGTCATTATCTATGAATACCACAGCCATGATTAAGTATTAATTATACTGCTGGAGGTAACTGCAGGGGGTAAGAGGCTTGAAGTATTGGCTTTTCAGCAAAGGTAATGTTTTATATATGACATATTTATTATGAAAAGGATTCTTCTAGAACAAGCCCTTCAGAGAGAGACTGCTCCAAGACAAAGTTTCTTTATTTTGGTGTTTGTAAAGGAAGCCACATTTTTTTTTTTTTGTTTATACTTTTAGTTTTCCTTTTATATTCTGGTACACTGTTTTAGCAAGCGGCAGTTTTAGGATTCAGAATTAATTTTAGGTTGAATTAATCTTCAGTTGTGACATCTCACCATGGGTGAGCTCTGGTCACTGTATTGTGAAACCTCATTTTATTTTGAATAGTCACTGAGTGGGAACACCTGCAGGATGCCAGGATCTGGTAAAGCTGTAGGAACTTGGGTGAAGTCGGGCAGGCTTGTGATGCATCCTGAGCTTTTCTTTGGTTGTGACTGCTCCTGAGCTTTTGACTGGGATCATTCTGCTTGGTGTGTAATACCCACAACCGTGTGGGCCTGCTGGAAGTCGGTGCTGACATTTAAAGCTCTTTGGAAACATGAATCATCTCTAAAAGCCCAGATGTAAGGAGGTGCAATAACGCTTAAAGCATGGCTCACTGGCTCACATCTGCATTACAAAAGGAAGTCTGAACAGTTTGTGGTGCTCTGCTGTGCTTACTGTTGATGATTTGTGACTGCTCTCTGTGCTCCTTTCGGCAATACTGGGATCATCCTGTAAATGGTGGGAAAGTCGATGGTGAAATGCATGGAATGCCAAACCTGCATCCCATTTCCTGGAAGCTGATTTTGAAGGACTTCCTCATTGTCCCTGAGGTCACAACCTTTATGTAATGGGTAGGTGAGTGGTGTCAGGGTGAAGAGAGATTTAGTCCCACAGACAACATCACAGGAGATTAAACTGCTACAAATTCAGGCCAAATATAATTTATTGCTATAATAAATTCTCGTCTCTTCAAATACAGAGTATTTGAAGGAAAGGTAGCAGCAAAGGCAGAAATTTTTGAGGGTGTAGGTAGGTTTGCAGTTGAAAATAGCCACTCTAATATTTCGTTTGTCTTGCCAGTGAGCTGCTTTGATGAAACCAGAAGTCCTTGTTTTGCAGGTGTTTGTGAGGAAGTGCTGTGAGTGATGCTCCATAGGCTTCCTGTGCCAGTGTGACCCACAGGGGATGTCTCCCAGCTCTGAACAGCTCCTGGTGACGTGGCTGTGACCAAGGTGTGAAATGCAGAATTGATCATGGCAACAGGTTTGAGACCACCATGCTCTAAAGAGGGGGATTAATTCATGTGCTACCTCCATGTTCCATAGAGGCTGCTGTGAGAATTATTAATTTAACTTTGAGGAATTCTATCATGGATTAATAGCCTTTTGCAAGGTAAAAAGAAGTCACTGTTTTCTTGAAAGGACCAAACAGTATGTTTCCTGTTGGCATTTGTGGGGATATTAATGAGCTCAAACCATGTAACGTTCTTCAATTAACTTTGATTATACTTCTCAATAATTTATTTTGAACAATAACTGGAAAATTAGTTTTCATTCAGGAAACAATTGGAGCTCACCGTGTCTTGACCTCCTATACACTAAAGTAATTATAATGATACAGGATTGAATTTTATTAGGGCTGAGATGAATGCACTTGGGAGCAGAATCTCTTTCCTACCCCAAAATGGCAGTAAGAGTTATGGTGATGAAATGAGACAAAAACAATAGAAAGTGAGTATTTTCATTATTATAGGATTTTATGTAAGAGTGAGCAATCAGGTGTTAATAGAAATAGAAACCTTTGGAGGCATCTGCGCTATGTGATAATATTTCATCACATATCACATTTTCTTTTATGCCTGATAACCTTAGTTTCTGTGCTGCTGGGGAAGAAGAAGGACAACTGTAATGGCAAATAATATAAGAAGGGATGGTGTTTTCTCAGGCTCCTGATGCTCACTGCAGCACATCTGTTTAAAGACTGTGTAGGCTTTGTGGACAGCTGATTTCTGTTATAAATGTGATGACTTAAAAAGATAATTAGTTGATAATTAATTGTCCCCACCTTTGGGGAGAAGAGTGATTATTATAGCATTTAGTTTAGACGGCTTCCTACCTTATTTTCCCTTACTCTAACATCTGCTCCCTCCCAATCACTGCCAGCACAAATGTCATCTTTGGGAGAGGGACTCGGAATCCTTTTCCCTGTGTTTCAGAATGTCTTAATAGAAGGAACTGAGGAAAAGGGCAATGGTCAATGCAAGAAGAGCATTTCCCTCTTCTTGAAAAATGTGCCTATTTTCTGTCAGCATGCATGAGGCATTTGGATGATGCCTTTAGAACATTAATTTGAATTGGCCAGACCAGGTCAAGCTGACCTAAATGATCACTTGCAGGTCCCTTCCAACTAAAATAGCAGTAGCTTTTCTTTCTTCTCAGTAGCAATACGATTATTTTGTATTCCTGTTGCAAAAAACGTTATTTATTTACTTGAACTTAATGAATCAACATACACCTCAGTAACACCTCTAAACAAAATCTGGATTTATCCAGAGGTAGGAATATGATTTGCTCTTGTCTATACTCCTTCTACCTGCCTCTAAGGATAGGAGATATTCAACATTTTGAAACAGTTCTTTTAAGCCAGATGGGTTGTTAGATTCAGTTTCCTTTGGCTACAGCAAACGATTCTTGCCTGCTTGGTATCTCCCTTTAATTTAGATTTCTTGATTTTTGCAAAATGGGGTGACAGAATACAGGCCAGTGGAAGATTTAGTTTCTAAAACTATCTCAAGCTGTTCCCTCTCTCACTGCGCCTACCAAAGAACCCAGAATGATTTGGGATGGGAGAGAATTTAAAGTTCATCTCATTCCAGCCCCTCTGCCATGGCAGGGACACCTTCAACCACACCAGGCTGCTCCAAGCCCCATCCAACCTGGCCTTGAATAGCCCTTACAGAGACCCAGTCAAAGGGAGATATGTCCTAAAGAGGCTGGGAGAGGGAGCATGGCCTGGGATAGCTGACCTGAACTGGCTGGAGAGATGTTCTGTATCACAGAAAATCCTGCCCAATATAGAAAATGTGGGGAGCTGGCCAAGGGAGGCCAGTGACAGGGGGACAGAGCCAGCCAAGATGCCCTGCAGAGTGGGTTGGTCCCTTTAGAGATGAGAAATTGCCCTGTGGCAAATGAGAAATCCCTATTGTGAAGGTTCTTGCAACCCTTTCCTTCTTTCCTTTTTAAGTTTCCAGTAATTCCAACATCCTATGGCAGCACTCAGGGCATTTCAACATCCCCAACAGAACCATCCCACAATGTTCCATCTCATCCACTCCCTGCCAAGGAAAGGTTTCCCTGCTTGGGGCAGGTCCCTCTTTCCCTGCCCTCTGGCAGCCAAACCAAATAGGAAGCTCAGCACATGCCCAGAGCTGCACTCCCTGCTCCTGGTGACTCCGTGGTGCCTGTCCTGCTGCTCGGTGCTCTGAGGACTCTGACCAATCTTGTTTCCCCCACAGGTACCTGGAGAGATGTCCCCATGGCCATCCTCTTGGTCACCATCCCCAGCCCAGCCTGTCCCCACACGGGGTGGGCAGAGGCTGCCCTTAGGCATCACCCCCCTCCCACTGTGAATATGACCTCCAGCAGAGAGAGGAGCTGCAAAACATGTCTTTAATGACTAAATAGGAATGAGGAGTGTAGGAGAGGGCTGTGCCCGGGGGTCTAGATGAAGGCCACTGTCTTGGGGTGCCTTCAGGCCTGGGTGCTGCCCTCACCGCCGTCGTCTTTTCCTTGCTGGCTGGGCCACGGGCCTGTGGGGAAGTCTCTTAGCCCGTGGGGGTGCTGGCTGGCGCACAGCTCTCAGCCTGGCTGCTTCCACCTCCTGTGTTTTGGGGTGGACATGGATAGTGATGATGCCTGGTGGCTGCCTCTGCAGTGCCTCCTCCTCCATCTGGGCCGTGTGGGGTGAGTGAGGCTGGGGCGCAGCGGGTAGGCTGGCAGAGGGGGTCAGGTTGGGGATGGCAGGGATGGCATCCTGGCTGTTCCTTTGCTGTGCCTCCACCGCTGGATTGTTGGGATGGTCATCTTCCAGCAGGCACTCACAGAATTCAAGGAACTCATCGAAGTCCTCAGCCATCAAGCTGGGGACGTTAGCAGCCAAGATGGTGTCCTCATTGTCCCCCTGCTGTGCCAACTCCTCCACTTGCTTCTCAAGGCAGCCACTGTCCTCCAGGTACTCAGAGAGTTCTTCCAGGAGAGCATCCAAGCTGGAGCTGTTGGGACTGTCGAGGGGGGTGTCCTCGCTCAGCCTGGTATCAGGCCAGGCAAACAGATTGGTGTCAATGCTGTCCCCTGCCTGCTCAGGAATGGCCTCTGTGGTGCCAGCTAGTTCCTCTTCAGGCAGATCCGTGGTCACCAGATCTGCAAATGGAATGCCAAGAGATTGAAGCACTCCTCAGCTTGTCTGCTGGTGCGTGGGCTTTGCCACCCCCCAAAACTTACCTTCGGGCTCCATCGTGGTTGTGCCCTCTGGTAGAGCCAGGGCAGGCTGGTGGATGTGGAACACACTAGAGCCTGTGGGGTAAAGGGCCTCTTCCTGGACCACAGCTCTTGGCTGCTGGGGCAGCAGTGTCCCCATCACCACCTGCTGTACCCAGCCATAGGCAGGGGGACAGACAGCAGCCCCGAGGGGCAGCTGCACCAACTGGGGAAGAGGCACCACAGAGGGAAGATGCACCACCTGCCTCAGGGTTCCTGGAACCCCCTGCCTGGTGGTGACTGGGACCAGCTGCTGGGAGCCAGTGTGGAGCTGGACAGGCTCAGAGGACAGTGGCAGCCTGGGGACAGAAGGCAGCTCCCAGGCAGCTCCCAGGGCAGGGAAGCTCACGCCAGGCACCTTCACCACTGTCACCTGGAGAGGGAACCTCTCTGTTGGGGGAAGCAGACAGGGGTGATGGGGTGAGATACGGGCAGGCAGAGCTAGCTGGGGGTACCTGAAGGGCAAGAGTCCCAGGAGGAGGAGCAGGACCCTGCTGCAGTACCTGCCATGGTGCTTGGGCAGCCTGGGGGTTGCCTGGGACAAACACCACCCGGGGCGTTCTGTCGCCAAGGCGACTGTTGGGGCAAACAGAGTTCTGGGGGTTCCATGGCTATAGTTGCTGTTCCCAACAATACCTGCCCCAGCCAGTGTGATGATGGAATGAGAGCTGCTCCCTCATCAGTCCCCAGCCTGACGGTGACTGGAGGAGATGTGGGTGTGCCCTGGGATGGCCAGGAGCCCTCCATTGCCTGCCAGGCCTGTCCCCATGGCCAGCACCAAAGCTGCCATCATCTCCACAACATCCTCCTGGGAATGCCCTGCTGTTCCCAAAGGGATCCATTCCCCATGGGATAGCCCAGGCTCGCCCTGGCCCCCTCTGGCCTGGCACAGGGAGAGCTGCCCCTTCCCCACTCACCTGTCAGGGATCCATCAGCCGTTCTGGCAGTTGCCAGTTTCCAGTTCCACATCCAGGGCAGTTGGAGAGCCTTGCCCTGGCCCAGCCCCACGGCCTGGCCACCCCAAACCCCCATGGGGCACATTGGACACCATCCTGCTCCACAGCTGGGGAATGCCAGAATGGCTCCAGGCCCAGGTCCACTGAGGGCACTCAGGAGCCTCCAGGTCAATCCATCCTTCCCGTCCTGGGGTTCACATGCAGCTGGGCTGGGTTGGGCTTGTTCTTAAAACGATCCTAAAGAGGAATTTCCTGTGGAAACAGCTATCAGTGTGGAATTGCTGGAGGGTACTGAGAGGAATGTGGCCCAGGTCCAAACTCATTTCCATCCAGTTTTCAGAGCTGCTGAACACAATTCTGCCTGAAGTAAAACTCGGGCTTTGGTGGTCAATTGCTCTGAGGACAACCACAGAACTGGTAACAGCTCTCATTACATCCTAGGCTGCTGCTGTCAGAAATAAGGTTTAAAGCAGCGTGGAAAGGCATTTCAACATCTTCTTTCTGCAAACATTTGATCAAAATGCTGTGGTATGTTATGATAAAGTACTGTTTTATTTGTGTCTTAACTTCATACATTCAGTGGAATTAATTTTTAAACAGATTTCAGGTTTAAATAACTCGAAATATCATTCTTCACAGACAGAATGTAGTAGGTTTTTGGTCTGATCTTCCATTTTAAAAAAATGCAGGATGAGATGTAAAATACATTGGGAGGTATAGATAATTTTGTTTTGTTCTGTTCTGGATGGTGCATTGGATAAATTCTGCAGTGGTTTGGTGCAGAAACCCAGCTTCATGATTCTGCTGTATCTCTGAACTTGCAAGGTGGTTTGATGTTTTATTTCATGACAGGAAAGAAGTTTTGTCTATTTGGTTTGTGTTCTAGTGGGTTTTGAAATTTATTCTTATTTTAATTCTTTATTACTCTTAAATTGTGCACCTATTTCAAGTGGCTACAGTAGACTAGTCTAGGTCAAATGCACAGTACCAGCTGCTGCAGACTCTGGACAGCACCAGAATGAAATTCTTTGAAAATTGTGCTGACCACATCTTCTTAATAACTAATGACTTAATGATTAATAAGTGTCAAAACTTAGCTACTGAACACTTGCCAAGTATACAGAAAAATGCAGAGAACATTTTGGAGTAGGTTTTGTGCAGCTGTGGGTCTGCGGGTTTCTTAAATTTTATTTTCTTAGCTTTTGATTTTATTGACTTTTTTCTTACAGCCAAAGCTCTGTAAAAAAGAGTCTGCAGCACAAGCCTTATGAGCAATAGCTGAGGGAGCTGGGAAAGGGGCTCAGCCTGGAGAAAAGGAGGCTCAGGGGGGACCTTGTGGCTCTGCACAACTCCCTGACAGGAGGGGACAGCCGGGGGTCGGGCTCTGCTGCCAGGGAACAGGGACAGGACAAGGGGAAAGGGCCTCAAGCTGTGCCAGGGGAGGCTCAGGTTGGATATTAGGGAATTTTTTTCTTCTGATGAGGGTTGTAAAGCATTTGCATGGATTTCCCAGGGCAAGTGTGCCAAAAAAAGTGTGGATGTGGCACTTAGGGACATGGTTAGATGGTGAACACAGTGGTGCTGGTTGATAGTTGGATTTGATTACTTGAAAGGTCTTTTCCAACCTTACGGATTCTGTGATGATTCTAAAAAGATATTTAGTGCTACCACAGTACCAAAGCAATGTTTGGATGGTTTAGAGTTATTTCTGGAAACACTTCCTTTGATTTGCTAACGTGAGGAGTGGCAAGTGCTCAAACATCTTTGAAACCCAAATCTGGCAGTTTGAATATTATTAGAAATTACTCTGATTTTCCAATATCTCATAATAAATTCACTGGATTTCCTAACTGACAATACTGTAGAAGTCCATCACGAAGACATAACCTTGTAGGAATCCTCATCTATTGTTTCACTGAGTTCCAGATCAAAATTCACGACTGTCAAAAACATAACTGTGAACCACAGAACTTACTCTGACATCAGGCAGTGAGCCAAAATACATCCAAATGCCATATACTTTTTCTGGGAATGAAAAAAAGGCTGCCTGCTGCATTTTGCAAAGATCGTCTTTGATGATGATGAACTCACAGTGAGATTGTGTATGTGTATGAAATATTGGAATTTAGGATGTTGTTTCCAGTGTTGAAGAAAACAACAATGGCATAAAAACTGTATTTGAAGAGCTGCAACTTTTGGAGGAAAAGTAATGTTAAATTGTAAAGCAAGTTGATAAGGAAATTATGAAAGTTTTTAACATAAGACCCTACAACTCTATATTTAGATTGAGTTTATAACTTAGGATTTGGGAATGTGAATATAGTATAATTTTTCTTTTCTACCTAGATCTCCACCTTCTCTTTCAATTCCAATTTTGGGATTGGTTAGGAACCTCTAAAATTGCACAGCATCCTGTTTAAAAAGCTGAGCTTCTGGGCCAACTTCAGGAAAAGATTTGGCTGTGAAGCTGCAAAATAGATTGAATAAACTAAAGTATCTCCAAAAAAAACAAAATGAGTACTCAGTCAAACAGACATGCAGCAGGAAGTAGTGTTTACCAGCACATGAAGTTTGGCAAATTAAATATTTTATTATTTTTTCTTCTTGCCTCTAAGGAGGCTTTATTCTATTTTCTTCCCCTTCTCTGGTTCTTCTAGTCCTAAGACTTAATTTTTCATGTCAGTCTTAAAGGATCTTTGTAACAGCTCTGATTGCAGGCTGTGGGCCAGATCATCTCTGTAACATTAAGGCAAACAATTCCAAATAGTGTAGAACACCGGTGTGTAACACCTTGTCTTACATGAGTGGCCTTTACTGTGTTGTGGGGATTTAAAGTTTTGTAGACTTGTAACATTTAGCAGAGCAAGGCAATAAGTAAAAAGACTCCCAAATAAAAAAAGGATAAAGGAAGTAAATTATTTGGCAGAGATAATACTGTGCGTTGTTTGCAGATGGCTTCTAAAAAGGAAAAAAAGTGAGTAACTTAAAGTTACAGCCTCCAGGTTTGCCTGCTTCTTCTGGAAAGAAAAATACTGTTGTGGTTCACCCAGCTGACGAAAGTTTTTTATTTGATTAATAAACTGAAGTGTATCCAAAACGCTGGTTGAAAGAACAAGCAAGCAAACCCCCACCCCTCCCCGCCAAACCCAAACAAATGAAGAAATTCGTGAACAGTTGTCAGGAAACCATTTATAATTTTTTTTTTCTATCGTGATTTCTGCAAATATTTTGATTATTGCGGTGCCTGGATACTAGTTTTCTAAATGTAAATTTTATGCCTTAATTAGGCACCATTAAGCATTTCTCCCCAAACACAGAGATTAAGCATTTCAATATGCTTTTCTAATTGCATTAAAAAGAAAAAGATCAAGCTGCAAAACTGCCTGGAGTCAGTTCTGTGTGTACCCACACATGTAACTCTCATTAATGCCAGAGTTAAGTGTAGAGGAAAAAGAGAATTAGACCTGAGATACACCTTATTAAAATGTATGTAGGTGTTTAAATTTAAATCTGTCCTGGTTAGTGGAGTAATGCCTGAAGAATAGGGTCTGGTGTAGATCCAAGGCACAATAATAATTTTATCAAACTTGCCATGTGTGGGATTCATCCTACTTCCCTTCAGGCGTGTCCATGGGAGGCTAAAAAAGTGGCTTTCATTCTCCATTTTCCCTAAGAAAGCAAGTAATGTAGACTTTCCCAGCCATTGCTCTGGAGGAGCTGTGAGAAGACATTCCAAACAATTTTTAATCTTTGCACCTGCTGTTTTTCCATCTTGCTTACTTGCAAAGATGTTTACAAAGGAGTGTTGGTCTGAATGACCAGTTATGTCCAACTATATTGGAACAGTGCATAAAAGGAGTGTGCTTTTAATGAACGCTGCTATATGCCCTCCAAGAAGATTGGAGTCATGTCGTTATTTCAGCCATCTCAAGTACAACAACAATACCTTGCCATGAGTATTTAAGATTGTCAGTGGCAGGTCTGTGGTGTGGGAGCTGAGGAGGGCTGCTCTGCTCTGCCCAGTGCTTGTGCCAGGCTGGAGAAACAAGCTGGTGCTGGTAATTAGTTCCAGTGAAAAAGGGTTCTGAATTCTCCACTAGATTATGAAATACAGGGGCTGAAAACCTGCACGAGGCAGTTTTTAGTATTTTTTTTATGTTTAATCAAATAAAGCTGTTCCCTAAAAAAATGGAAATGTAATTATTAGTCTTTTTTGGTCTTGGAAAACCATGTTAGAGCAATTTTCAATAGACAGGGTTATTTTAGGCAGTTATAGGCAGGATCTTTTGTTAAAGAAAATGTTAAAAAAGAGCAAATAATATCATGTAAGGACTGTGACCTCCTCCCCTTCATTCTTCTGCTTGTTTGGAGCTGCACCTTAATCAGACTGAAGAGACAGAGAATAAAGGAAGATTAAAATACACTGTCATAGAACAATGCAAATGTCACACTTTTGTTAAGTGTAGCTAGCACAAAATCTGGATATTTCCAGTTTCATATTAAAAAATATTTTGAAATTTTAGGTGGATATAAATAGCATCTAACTTTTTGTGTTGGACTTTGCTGAGGTACCATAAAGTGCTGCTTCCCTCTCCACTCTTTGCTTTTCACATCACCATGCAAATGATGGAATTAGCAACCTGTTAACTTGCTGCCTTTCAAAGGTATTTAATTACTCCAGTTTGGTATGCTAGTGTTTCATGCTGATGCTTTAAATAGTAGTGGACACTTTGTATTGTTTCCCTGTAGGTCATTAACATTTAATCTAACTGCAAGTACATACAGAACTGACATTTTTTTGCCATGGCCAATTTAAACTGTCTGTAGCCCCATTGTTTCTTTTATTAACAAGGAACTAAAATAATCCTAAAAAAAACCCACATAAACCAGTAGAGCTTACTGTTAGCAAAGTCTCCCATGAGCTTTGACTAGGATATTGTTATTTATAAAGCAAAGCAACCCATCAAATCATATTTTTTTTTGCTTCAGTTTAAAGTGCAGTTAAGTAATGCAGTAAATATTAAATCCATTGATGTATGCTTTACATTTTATCATATTCAAAGTGATCCATGCACAATTAGGTTTATTTGAATTAAAGTCTAAGAATTATAGTGTTCATTTAAATGCAATACTGTCTATTAGGGAAAAAAATCAGAGACAGCCTAATGTTTTCTCATTCTTTCTATGTAGTTAATTTAATGCCTAATAAATACATATGTTTTTCTAATTTTTACAAATAGCAATTTATGACTTAGGCCCTATGTTTGCTCACTGAGCTGAAGCAAGCCTGGAAATGGATCCCTGGAAGTAGAAAATGAGGTTTTCTATAATTTTAAAATGCTTTAAAACACCACTTTATTTGTTTATTTTCTAAACAATCCGCTGAGTCAGCAGTCTGTAAATTAACTTGGTAAAACAAGTGACTGTGATTTGCCAGAGGCTGATGTTTGGGAACACAGGGCTCAGTGCTTGGGAGCACCTGTTAATTATGGTGCAAGAGAATATGATTTACCCTTAATAAAACCCAGAATCATTGCCCAGTTCTGTTGGTATCTTTACCACAGATTTAATTTGTTCTTTTTCCTGCAAAAATAAAAGAACCATGTTTTCCTTCTAAAATAAACTGACAGAATAGCTTTCCATAAGTAGAAAGGTCATTTAAAGCTGTTAATTTGAACTTACACAGTAAAAGAGAGATGAATCCATCTAATCTTTCGGCAATTAAAAATGAATGTTCCATTAATTAGAAAAAATTCTCAAATGAATTATTCTGAAATTAAAATAAGGATCTGCACTAAAATATTCCTTTAAAAATGTATGTATTTTTGATTACCTAATCTTAATGTATTTTTAATAGACTGCATTGTAAAAAAATGAAAAAAATCCAAGCACATAATTTCTGGAAGAATTGAAATGTCGCCCTTTATTCCCATTTCTCTGCTACAGAAAATCTGAGGATTTGTGAGGTGCATTGTAAATTATTTGCCCTGGTTTCAGACCCTGCATTTTGGTTGTTTCTCCATCCCTGGATTCTGATCCATTCTGAAGGTTGTATTGAACAGGAAGTGGCAGCTGTTAGGTACATTCACAAATTCTAGCAGGATGTGTGCTACCAAGAAATCTGGGAAAGTGAGGTAAATTCCCTACATCTAATACTGTTAGGATTTTGGTATCTGCTAAGTTCAACTTGATGTGGAAATAACACATTAGCTTGACTAAACCTCTCAACTAAGTCCTTTATTAAGAAAATACATGATAAAAACAGCATGAGTGCATCATAATTGAGAATTTCTGCACACATTTCAGGAAGGAGAAATACAGCCCTTTAATAGATTGTGACCTTTAAGAAGTACAAAATACTGCTTGAGGCAGCACTACTGTTCTTCTGAACCTTATATTCAGCCTTTTTTTTTTTTAATTTATGGATGAGGTCCCCTTATCAGTGTCCCTGGGTGCCCAGAGCAGGGTTTAGGGCCAGCTGAAAAGGGAAGGTTGTGCCCATGTGCTGCTTGCCCAGTACTGTCAAGGTTTATAACTGTGGATGGATCTCTCCAATGTCCAATTCCTTGTGAACCCAACTGTATTTCTGCCTTCCCCCTCCCCATGCTGCAACAAAGATTTTATCATTTTAATTGTGGGGTATGAAAAAGTAGTAAATTTTGGTTTTGCTCCTGGTGGTTACAATGGGTGTCTTATAGCTCTCGTATCTTGAGAAATAGCAAATAATGATTTCCTGTTCCCCTTTTGTCAGCTACCATAATTTTATTGCTCTTTATGATATTCCTCATTGTCTTCCTCATGCTACAGGGTCAAAATTTATGTAGGTGCTCCCAGACCAGCAGTTGACCCATTCCTGTTGATGTTTCTACCTTATTTCAGATTTCTCAGTCTGTTCTGAACACAACAGTGATGCCAACCTCATACCTCTCCCTGCAGTGCCAAAATTAATGGGTTTTTCAAAGGTCTCCTCACTGGAATGGGGTAAGTTTTGCTCAGACAAACAGCAAGCTTGTGGCAAAAGGAGCTTTCCAATTTACCAAACAACTTGGCAAGTTGGGTGTAGAGCAATGTTACTGAATGGTTCTAGCTGGCAGAAAATAGCCTTTCTGGTACTAAACTATCCAGTTGTGATTTTTTTTCTTTTGTGAGCCAAATGGATGGAGAAGGGGGACTACTAGACTCAGAGAGGGATACCTAACGTTGAGGAAAAAATAGGTTTTTGTGAATTATTTTGAGGGAGGGCCTCTCCTTTGCTAATGTTGAGGGCCAGAATTGCAAATCTGTTCATTAAATACAAGTGGGACCCAATTTTCTGCTTTGAGAAAAATATCTGAACCAATAACATATTTCCCCAGATCCTTGGGAGCAGAAAGCAGAGGAAGTTGGCTCCCAATTCTCAGTGATACTTGATTTAACTTTTTCCTGGGACAGTTTATTGAGGTTGATCTAGTCCATTAAGGTTTCATTCCATTCTTGTCCAATTTTTTTAAACCCAAACCCTATACTAACCTTCAAAATTCAAGGATCAGAATTTTCAGGAGGTAATCCTATTTGACTTCTGATAATCCCATGTTGAGGCACGTGGTGCAGTAAGGGCTTGTAAGAGAGTGGCATGGAACAACTACATTTACTCCCTGGGATTATGTGCAATATGCTCTTACAGTTTGGGCTTTAAAATGGGAAGCCTTTAATGCTGAATGGCCCTTGTAAGAACAGTTTACAGATCTGAAATTGGATTTTCTGGACAATTGTGGGGAGGCAGCTGGGCAGTGGAGCAGGGAGTACTGCAGGTTTGATGGATGGTGTGGACACCTTGGCCTTGGTAGGCCAGAAACCTTGGGAACACTAAATAGAAATGTAAGGGAGGAAGCAAAAATAAATGTGGTACTTTGTTTTAAGGAAGTCATGTAAGACTGCACCTGCAAGATTGTGGTAAAGCAATATTGCTAAGAAACATTAATAATGTGATTATTGCTTGGCAGCAGAAAATTTTACCTAAAGCTGTGAGAGTACATAAACCAAGCTTTGGAAACAATAGACAACTTCACACGACTTCACAATAAAAGACTTCTTGCTTGCACCTAAGTGGAGTCCTGTCTCTCAATTGCCAACAAAAAATAACCACATAAAAGCTTTTTTCAATATCACTCTTCCCTCAAAAAGGGAATGAAAAAAGGCAATTTCTCTCCCTTCTGTATTTTAAGTCAAATGATAAGTCACAAAGAACTTAATTAGCAGCAGTACATGTGAGACAGGGACCATAGGCTCAATTTCCATAATTTCCAGACAGCATTATCTCTATGGAAAGAGGTAACACCACACTCTTGAGTGGAGCTGGAGCACAAATCAAGGCAAGAAATGTTCTCCTTTTATTCCAACTCCAAGGTCTATTGATCTTCCTCTAAGCTCTTTAAAAGAATTTAGTTTGAATATATATATGTTTTACTCACTCCCTATGATACCTAAGGAACAAGTAATGTAAATAGCATATTTTTTGTTAAATTAAAAGATTAATCTGGTGGGCTGGATTGGTTCTGTGTTGTGTCCCAGCAGCAGTGCAAGGCAGTTGTGTCATTCATGGGCAGGTGTGTGACCATGCAAAGAATTGAAGAAGTTCCTTGGGACCTGCAAGTGTGTGGGTCAGGCTTTTCAAGTCCCAGTTTATATAGAAACTTTTTTGTGTTAAACCACTGAGCCTTAAATGCTGCACAGAGCATGCAGTGAGATGGAAAAGACTCCTCAGGCCACAGTGTGGACTCCATGAGACTTTTTTAAGTCTCTTTATTTAGAGGAAAAATATTTTGAGGTTTCAGTAATCTGATATTGCTGTAAATTTGCCAACAGCTGCTGTAATCTCTCATTCTAATGACACATAATCAATTTTCTCTCTAATGCAGAAGAGCAGAACTATTGAGGTGTAAATGCTCGTTATTTATAAACAGCTCAGTGCATCACAAATGTTCTCTTGCTTACTTAACATACTTCTTCACCTTACTGCTGATCCCTCATCCTAGTCTCTCCTGGCTAGTGATTTGGGAAAGAGGAAGGAATCAGGAGCCATATCCCATTTTTTTAGTGTTTTCAAAACTTATGTGGTCTCAGCCAGCACTTCTGTCCTGATGGACATTTGTCCCCTCTGAACTTAGTTGTGTCTGGGACACATCCTAATAACATTTAATTAAAGCCTGATGGGCATTCACTTGCTGATCTTCTCATACTTTCCAACAAATGACCTTTTTTCCTGTCTTCTTTATCCACTCTGTTGAGTTGTGATTCTCAAAATAATTCATGTGGGTGTTTAATATAGATGTTGACTGTATCTGTGCTTGTATCCTGACAGGGGAGACATAAAGGAACATTCCAAACATTCATATTTTCTTGAGTTCCACCCTCTAATAATTTGTGGCCCAGTGACTTTCTGAGCCAGAGTCAACAGTTTGATACCTGTGAATCCTTAGATGGGTTTTTATTGCATGACTTTAACCAGTGGCTCTGTAAAAGGTTCACGGTCCCGGGGTAACAGAGACACTTTTGTTTCTCCTTGCACTGTAGCTTAATTGGGTACCTACCTCTTCCTTCTTGCATTGGAAGAGGCTGTGATCAGTAACTCCCTCTTATTCTCTATAGTAATTACAGTTTCTCAGATGTAATTAGAGATAACTCTAGAGTTGGATTTTTTTGTTTGAACATTGTTGGATTTACCTAATTCCCAGAAGTTTAATTTTTAGAGGCCTGTTCTCTAAAATTTCCAATTTGTAAAAACCAAGAATTACATATGCTTCAAAGGAAAGCAGCTGTGCATCTCAAAGTAGGAAACATGGATTTGTTGTGTGATGTTTCGGAAATAAGCACCCGGTTTAGTACAAATCTGTACGACAACTTAATGAGTAAAGAAAAACGCTGTGATGCAATTTGTGACTCATAGATGTGCATTCTTCTTATGCCAGTGTTACCTAATGAATTTCTGACTCTAATATTAGTCTTTATAATGCTTATACTCTATTTAAACATCTGATAAAATGGAAAAAATCTCTTTCTGTTTTCAATTTTGGCCTCTCGAGTTGCTGATATGTATGAATTATTTTTTTATTTAGTAAACAGTCCTTTGAAAAATGAGCTATATGGCATATTCTCACTTCAAAATTTGCATTCTCTTTCCTAGTTACTATACTCAAGGTAATGTTTATGCTTTCTGATTTCTCAAGTAGTTTCTAGATAACTTCATTGTTCCAATTACCAGCTCTTTGTCACTTATTCAAATCTAAATGGGAAAAAATTGGTCAGGGAAGAGAAAAGGGATGACTGGAAGCTGACTATTAGTGCTGGTTCCAAAATTTCTCTTTTGTTTATTTTTTCATTACTTATTCAGTAAAGAAGGACTAGGCAAGATAAAAGTGTAATCTTTTTTCATGGGTATTAATTTATCTGATAGGGCTTTGCATCTCATCTCCTTAAAATAGTTTACTTATGGCTCTTTTCTCACTTTTTTTTTTTCAGGTTTCTGCTGTATTTTTAAGTTTGCATTCACTTTCTCATTAAAATTTTCTCTGTGTTCCCCAGCAAAACAGGGAAAAAGTGGACTTTAGGGCTTTTCAAAATGGTCAATCTTTGTAATCTCAAGCGGGAGCCAAGTCAGCTAAACAATATTTTACTCTTTAAAAAATGGGGAAAAAAGGACTGTTACTCTGCATTTATTTCAGTATTTCTGTTTTGTTAAGTGTGGACATTCCTTATAACTGGCCAGTCACAGTCACAGCTTTTTTCTATCTTTTTTTTTTTTTTTAAGTGGAACATATCTTGGTTTTTTATGTTCTTCCTTCATAAAACCCCCACCCTGCTCTTTGGTTTATCCCTGATTTCCAAAGCAGTATTCAGGAATGGCAGAGTGCAAAGCTGACACACGGAAATGGGGAGCTTCTTGGAGTTTTCTGGAAAAAGCAGCCCTTGAAGTGTCACTCAAACACCCCCCCCCACCAGCTGCATATGCAGAGCCTGTCACTCCATATCAACACAGTGCTGAGCCTGTGCTCCTTGGAATAAACACGTTTGTGTTTACTGAGGTGGGTTTATATTGGCTTTGGCAGCTTCTCTCTGAGTTGTTAACTGGTCACAGTGTTTCTGCAGCATCTTGTCATTGATAGCACAATTTATGGAGTACATTATACCAATTATGAGGAATGATATTTTCCTTTGATCAAATAAGGTTTGCTGCATATAATTCAGAAGCTGCAAAAAATTCTATTCTAGTACTAAACCATTAAAGCTTGGGGTAGAATGATCTTTAGTAATTCATTTTTAGATAATTTTTCCCTTCAACTGCTCGACCAATGGAAAAATGATGGCATAAAAGAGAGTTATGATTATTGGGGAATAAAATGGCTTTAAATTGTGGGAATTAAAAAGTGGCAGTTGCAATAGAGATCAGAAAACAGCAAGGGCAGAGAGCGGTGAGGAGAACTGGGATAAGAATGAAAATAACTCCTGGCAGAGAGTGGATAACCAGGCTGGCCCTTGGTGCTGGGGAGGTGGTGGGAAGGGCTGTCAGTGCTGTCATACTGAGTGTCATTCTGTCTGTCCATCCAGCACAGACCCAGTGGGCAAGGCCAGCCCTGAGTCCTGCTCTGGCTGATGCCAGCAGGATCTGTTGGTGTTGCCAGCAGGATCTGTTGGTGTTGTGCTGTTCCGTGCTCTCTGCTCAGGGACCAGAGTGGTCTGGCCACCTGTGGATGCACAGAGGTGAACAATGAGCTGTGCTGGTGTTAAATGCCTCCTGTTCCTCAGTGAGAGCCTCTGGATTTTGGGAAGGGCTCTGTGCACTCGGGATGGCCCTGAGTGTCAGTCCTTATGCCCGCCAAGAAGGATATCCACGTTTTCCATTTTTCTGTTTGGGTTTCTTCTTCTTGGCTCTGTCTGTTCAGTTAGACTTCTACATTTCTCTTTCCCAAAAGCCAGCTTAGTCTGCCAGCAGCATTGTTCTCCCGGGTATTTGTTCCACAGTCTTACTGGAGATTCCTAAATAAAACCCAATCAACAATGGAACCGGTGAGATTCCATGCTGAGACCTCTCCCTTGTGACAATTATTTTGTTCACATTCAACCCACATTAAAATCAGACCAAACTGGCATGAAATGTCTAAGCAGTGGAGAGCATCTTGCAGCCTGCTACATCTGCTTTGGTTGCCCCACCAAATATTTTTGTAAAAAATGATGAATTAAGATGTGTTTATTTGCCTTCAGCTCTTATTCTCTCTAGCTTTATAGTACTTTCTTCCTTAATATTCCCATATCTCCTTTAAGAAAAGCTCCAGACTTATCTTCCCTCACTTATCTGATACTCAAATTACAATTCTCTCAGATTCTTGAGACCTTCAGTAAAAAATTTGTGATTTTGGAAATGGTTTCTACTTGCTAAAAAGGAGCATTGAATAACAAAGTGAGCAAATACAACATGGAGCATAAACAAGTTATGAGATGTTGTAGATTGACTTAAGTCCTGATTCTGCAGTAATGAACATGTACTGTCTAATTTTGTTAGGCCAATTTTTACAAAAACTTGATGGTAAAATAATCTACTTGGCTGAAAAACTACTGGGAACAGATTTCTCTCTGTTAATGTTTTTCAAGAAAACAATTTTAATCTAAAAAGACAAGCAGCATTGCCAGGGTAACATTTCTCACTGAGTGTCTGTGCTCCCCATTTGCTCAGGACAGTTCAATGTCCAGGAAAATAGCTCAAATATCATATTTGAATATTATCCTTTGCCAAAAGCTATTTCTCATAATGAAATTTAATAACTTCAGATCCTGAGATAAGGCCAGAACTTGTGGTAATTAAATTAAAATATGCACTTCATTATGAAATGAGCCTATTTCCTGTTCTTTTGATAGTGGTGTTTTCTGTCACTGAGGTGCTCTGGCCTTCACTTCAGGATGTTTTTAGTGCAGTATTAAAAATGATAGGCAATAGAGACTTACTAGAAGTTTTACTGTAAGTTGGGAATTTTAATAATTTTCAGAATTACTTTGAAATCTCTGATTCGCATTTAATTAATATCTCTTGATTTTGTTTGGACCACATGTAGTTTAAAAAGCATGAGCTTTAGAAGGCAGGCAGTGGGAGGCACAAGCACTATTGTTTCTGTAAAACAAGCGAGGAAGCCCATTCAACTGAAAATCAATACATATTTTTCTTATTGTAGAATCTCTGCATAGGTGATGCATGTACTGTAAATGGGCAGCAACTGGAGTTAATATACTTTGGAATTTGCTGCTAAAGTTCCACGCAGAAAACAGCTGTTATTCAGCAACAACATAAACTGCGTTTTGCTGTAAGAAAAAGAGAATTAAGTAGCTGTAATAGCAAAAGAAGGGCAATATTGAGAAAACAAAAACATTGCCAAAGCTAAAAATTTAATTTACAGGAATACCTTTCCAATTTTGAGCCAACACTTAAGTCTCTAGATTATCCTAAGAAAAGGCTCTATCAGCAAATTTTGTCTTCTCCACGTCTTCGCAAGCTCCTCCTTTTGTGGTGGTGACTGTTAAACCACAGTATCCAAAAGTCTGAGTTCAGCACTGGGAAAAGATTCACTCAAGGAAACAGCTGTCAGGCTGCTTTGGGGTTGGCTTAAGCAGAATGTTACAGCCTTTGAATAAGCTTGTAAAAAGGGGCCTTTTTGCTTTCTTGATATTATTCACATTTGTCTTGCTTCCTTGCTGGATTTTTTTTAAAGAATATTCACATGGTACCAGTGCTTGTAAAATCAGGTCAGAATGGGGGATAAATTCTGCTAGAAGATGTAAAAACATGTAAGTAAAAGTTCTTTCTACAGAACGGTTGTGTTCTTTATAATTTACACTGAGAAATGTTTCTTTTGAGTACCATCCTCCAGAATAAAAATACAGCTTCAACAAAATGTCAGAGAGCAAACAAAACCAAATCCAGAGTTACTGGTCCCATCTGTTCTAATAATGACAGATATCCTTGAAGGGTTCTTGGGCAAAGTGGATTCCCTGGTGGGAGGTCTGACAGTCCTATACTGTAGGAGAGCAGTGTGTATGCAACATTCCTGATTAAACCACAGTATTTCCAACTGTAACTTGGACTGGAACAAGACCTGTTTGGTTGGGGTTTTTCATCTTCAGAGTCCCATTATTTTTCTCCAAAAATGTCTCTGGTTTAGTAGTTACTGCTAAGGAAAACAAAAAAGAGAACTGAGATATATGCAAATGATTTGTCATAACAAATTAATCAGAAATGTCAGAAACTATTTTAATTGAGGGTTTTTGTTTTTTTTTTGATTGGTTGAAATCCAAACTAAGGTAAGAAATGCAATCCCTGTGAGAGCAAGATGTGATTTCTTTGGGAATGCTCAGTTACAGCCAGCTGCTGTTTAATAGTCTATTCTGATATGTCAGTGGTGAAGAGATGAGGCCTTTATCTGCTGTTAAACTGTGATCCCAAGACTGAAAGTACCTTGATGCAAGATGAGAAGTGATAGAACAGCAGGATTAAAGGGTGACATCAAGGGCAGTTGGGATTTATAACACCAGCTTCAACCTGTGGTGATGTATCATCATACACTCATGCATGGTTTGTGTTCTGCACATGGCCACGTCCCAGGGGTTTTGTTTGAATGCCAGTTTAGCTAATCTTGGTTTAGTGTTGCTGTGTCTCTTCTGCAGTTCCTGACATTTTCCAAACACAGAATTGCAAATCCTGTGTCTGTTCTGATCAGAGACTGAGTTACTGATCTCCTTTTCGGGAATGTTTTTTAGGATTTCCTGCAATGATTCAGCTTTGCAACTCCTTTTCTGTAACAGCACCTGCAGGTATTGGGTTTGGGTTGTTTGTTTGTTTTTGATTGGTTAGTATTTTTGGTGTTTCCTTTTGTTGGTTTTTTTTCTGCTGTTGTTCAACCAAACACTGTGAAATGGCTTTTCTCTTTCTTAGAGTGCTAAAAGCCCTGACAGATCTCAGTGTTGGGTCTTTAACAATATTTTTTGACATGTTGCTGAACTTGTGCAATGTAAACTGCCCTGAGCTATGGAGGAAATAAATGTTTAAAAGATACACACAAGGACTGGGATGGGTTTTTTTATTTGTTTGAGCAGACATGACAAGCTATTTTATTGATTTTGGGAGTCTCCTTGTATATTGCTAACTGTTTCAGGACTTCAGGCTAATGCTATACAAGTCCACAGTAAAGAAAGTGTTATTTAAAGTTTGCATGTGAAGGTAGCAGTAGTTCCCAAGGTTCTGTTGCACTCGTCATGGATCAGGAATCATATTGAGATGAACACATTTACTGCAGCTTAGGTTTCTCCTGAGGAAATTATTAATACTGGCTGTTTATGTGAGCTAAATGCAAGAGGAAATGACTTTATGAAAAACTAAGGCTGAAATTTTCAGGGAATAGAGTTCCTCTCTCTTTACACTAAAAGCATGTGCTGGATATCATATCCTTTTGAAGGAAATGATGATTGTAGAAAATAAACTACAGGAAAAAGATTTAATAAGAAATAAAATAAAATAGAAATAAATTGAAACATAGTCATAACAAAGGAAAGTTAGATGTTCATCATATTCAAACACTATAAACATTTTAAAAATTCAAGAAATATTCCTATTCAAGAAAATGTTGTAAACAGAAGGAGGGACAAAAATTGGACTGTGTCATTATTTTAATAATTTTCTTGTATAAGGTTTCAGATGTAACCTCCCAAAGTGGCATATATAATTGTTTTCTGCCTAGATGCAGAGATTACATATCACAGGTCTGTAGGGGGAGATATTTCCAAGGAGGAATGATCCTAAGATGCCAAAATTGACTTAACTAGAATCCATACCTCTGTGCATTACCAGGTGTGATTGCAGATGGTGTAGCATTACTTTTTTAAAACAGGTTTTAGAAAGATTTCAGTCTTTTGGGCTCTGGAGAGTTAATTACTAAATAATCAAAAAGATTCTTTGACAAAATTAAACAATCCAGATCCATGCTTCTGTTTGACATTGTTTGATTGCACAGCAACTGTGATATGGTTTCTGTACAGGAATTTCTGACTAGACAATCATCTTGCTAAAGTCAATAAAATCCAGAGTCCTTCCACAAAACCCACATCAACAGAAGAGCTGACAAAGTTATCACAGTGCTTGTAGTGTCTGTAGAAATGACCAAAGGCAAGATTTTCCATTTCTGTCACAGACTCTTGTCGTATTCTTGTGAGATTGTTTCTGGTGAGGGGCATTATGCTAGAGGGAGCAGAAAAAAACCACCTTGGAATTGTCACACAAATTACAAAAGATGGATTCTGTGTCAGAGGTGTGGAATGAAATCGGCTGTGTGGGAGTCAGAGGGTTGTGAGGTGTCAGAGAAGAGGACACTTGCCCTCACTGCCTTAGAGCAGCTGGGCTTTGTATGATGTTAATGATCCAATAAACTGGAATAAGCATCAGGAGACCAGAATGCCAGAAGAATATCAGAAGATCTAGATTCCATCTCCAAGAACACCACTGTGGCATGAACCAGAAGGCATTTAGCAGCTGGCTGTGGAATCCTGAAAAAATGGACAAGGAAACTTCCCTATTCATTGGCATGTTAGGAACCTCCTGGAATAATGGAAACTGCTTCTCCATTAGAAACTCTCCCTCATGTTTTATGTAGATGTACTCCAGAACACTCAGAACATTTGCTTCCAGAGCAGTGTGAGGGGTCCAGCAGCACAGGCTGTGTGAGTCTCCCATGTCCTGTGAGGAGGAGGAGGAGGAGAAGGGCTGCCTTTTGCTGCATTTTTCCAGGTGCCATTAAAAGCCTAAACAGGAGTTCTATCTTAGTAATGAGGGCAGTTTTCTTGCATTCATAAATAAAAAGATGAAAGGTCAGATACGGAATAAATCCCTACTGATCCAGCAAAAGTAACCTTTATTTTATTATTATGCTCACGCTTTCTCAAATTAGCTGTCTCAATACCATGAATTTTTGAATCTCATTGTAAATTATTTCTCATGGAGAGCCTGAGTAAAAATCTCAATTACAAAGCCAAAACTTTCTCTGGGATGGAGCAAACCAATCTAAACCAACCATGAAAAACTAATATTTTGGTGAAGGACACACTCTATTTTGCTCACTGTGATAATTCCTTTTTAAGTCACTGGGAAGACCAGGCTTGAAATGACCCCAATACCTGTAACCAGAGACATCTTATTTCCTTCAAAATAATGTAATACTTGCCTGCATTGTTGTTTTAGTAATATGACAAGTAACAAACCCAGTTGGATTTTGATGGATGCTATAGGATTCAGAATTAGAAAAAGCACTTTCACTTGTAACCCAAAGAATTTCTCAATGTTTAAGAGAGAAATATGGAATTTAACACACTAATGTCTCAAAAGTCACTCTTCAGAGAAGAAATGCGCTTTAAATATGGAAAGAACCCCTGGACTTACTCTAATTATCACATAAATTGAAACATTTCCTATCTTGCCTACCCACTGAGAGGCCACTAGCAGTTAATAAGCTATATGTAGATGTAAATTGGTAATACAATTTAAATTAAATAGTATTTCTTTCATTTTTAATAGGCAATGTCATTTTATGGAATAATCACATTTTGTAGTTAGCAAATTGGAGACATGTCAGATTGAACATGCTGTAAAGTAATATTGAAACTAAGTATTCTCATTAAATAGAGCAGTGGGGAGGTGGCTCAGGGTCTGAGGCACTCTCTAAGGCAATGTCTAAGTTAACTCTTAAAACAACAAGTAGTAGCACAAGTTCAGTTCTTCACACATTTCAATGTATTATGAAAATGTAATGTGGGACCATCTACTTCAGATATATAAGAAAGCCTCCTGATGACTGCAGCTGCAATAAAGTTGAAATACCCAGTCCATTTTCAGTGTTTCAGACAGATGAAATAAATGTTCCACTGAACTAGAACTGCTTGAATGCAAAATAAAATTGTTGTCAAGCATATTCTGCATTTAATTCATTATTTAGGGAATCATGGGAATGGTGTGAAGTGTATAATGGAATATGTTATGGGATGTCCTCAGGACACAGGGAGGTTTGACTGTTGCTGTCAGTGTGCTCTGAGTTGTCCATTTTGCTCCAGTTGGATTCTCTTGAAGCAATACCAGAAATCCAAGCTCAGAACCATTGGTTTTCCATGCAGCTGGTGCAGGGAATGAGCAGTGCAGTGGTGCCCTCTCTTGTCTCTCCCCTCCAGAGCTCCTCTCCAGTTTCATGCAGATGATGTGAGGTTGCTGAAGGCTTTTTGTGTTGCCAGACTTTCTTTGGTAAGATCTTGAGGGTTGTGGGCTGTGTGTACTCCAAATAAATGCTACAAGTGCTCCTCATACAGGCTGAAAAAATGCTGCTGTCAGATGGTTCTTTGTGAAAAGCACATAGCTCCAGTTGGGAAACTGCAACAGGACGTCCAGGTGAGGCAGGCCTATGTGTGAGACACATCCATCCATTCATCCATCCATCCATCCATCCATCCATCCATCCATCCATCCATCCATCCATCCATCCATCCATCCATCCCAAGGACATTTATGATATTAGAGACTGAGTGATTACAAAAGACTAAATTAGGAATTCTTGCTCAGTAGTCACTTGGTCTCTCTATAGACAGAACACAGAACAGTCATTAGAGGCAGCAGATTAACTGCAGAACTTATTGCAGGTTTTTATATTTGTCTTGTTTTGTGACTAAACCAGTGTTTAGACAGAGTAGGTGGTGCAACTACAGTTTGATTAGAGATGGATTTTCCAGCCCTGAAATCATGATTGCCTTTAGTGAGAGGGACATTCCCTTGAGCAAGGATCACATTAGGATCTACGGGCACTTGAGCCCAGTTTCTGTGGATTAAGTTGCTGTTCCTTGTTCTGTTCTTGAGTGTCGGAGGGCTGTTTATGTTCTCTGGAGCAGTGCAAGCACTCGATGTCCTGTTTTCAAAGTTTTATCTTTCAAGATTATTTGAAAAAGTTCTTGGAATCTCTAATTTCCTTGTCCACTTTTTCCCTTTTATTTTCTTTGTAGGGTGAGGGAGAGGCCAGCAGTATAATTGGAGATCAAGGACAGGGATGGGCTAGCTTTGTTTGAAGCAGAAGACTGCACAAGATTGCTGTCATTGATGCAAAAGCATAAAGTCTAAGATCTTTTCACAGTCTAGCTGCTTAATAGGCCTGACTCATACCCCTACTGAAGCAAAACCTTATTTTCAAGTCTTCTTTTTGCTGTGGCAGCTGAGTTCCAGTGGTGTGTTGAAGGAACCCAAACGCTTTCGTTATCAAGTTTAATCAGTGACATTCGATTTGCTGGGTTTTTTCCCCTTGCTGGCAGACTTGCCAGAATCAATTTTAAAGTGTTAAGTCATAGGGCTAATGTTAGCATTGGAGACCCAGAGCTGTGATACACCATGTATTATAATATATGAAAGAATCTAGAGAATGCAAGTACAAGTGTGAACTCCTATTTCTTGTTTTAAATCCCTAATTAATCTACAGTCCTCTCTTTGTTATTTTTTTTCTGCACTTCAGGCAATTAAGTTGGAGAGTCTCTATAAGTATTTTATTGATAATAAATATTTTGTTTCTGATTTAACTCCTAAAATTAATACTGCCAACTGTCAGTACTGAACACTCATACCACAGCTATAGACTTTTTATTTTACTTTTGCTTTCTGATTTTTTGAGCCTTTCAATCATCTTCTTGAATTTAAGAGAGTGCTAGAGTGAATATTCTCTAAACAAAGCTTCCCAATGTCACTTCCCCTTAAATGACAGAAGCACTGAGGGTTTTTAGAGGGATAGGTCACTCTGTGATGGCAGCAGTGCTCGCCTCAACTTGGCTCAGTGAATGTCTATATGAGCTTTTCTACCACTATGTTTTCCAGTTGAACTGCTCAACTTGTTTTGAACAGATAAATTGTACATTTTAAAGTAAAATCATGGCATGGAACTTAGTGACTTACACTGGGGAATACTTGGTCCCACATGGGAGAATCTGTAAAACTAGGCTGCCATGCCTCACAAAATTATTTTCAACCTTGCATACTGCACATAATTATTTTCCTCAAGAATTTGCATTTATAAATCTTTGGTTTAATCATAAATACTTCCTGAAAATATTATAAAGCCTTCTAGGTGGTTTGAAGGTGCTTTGGTTTAGTAATTCCCCAGAGTGCTTTCAGGATCTGTATCAGGAGAGACAGTTTTCAAGAATTAATATATGTTGTATTGAGCTTCTGTGATTAAAAAAGGCCCCCACTCAGAAGGGGCATTTCAGCCCAAAGGTAACCTTGGTTCAAGGGAAGATCTTCCTTTGGATTGTGGAGAAGCAGAACATGCAGTAAATTGCTGTGGTACTCATCTCCTTGCAAGAAAAAAATGTTACAAAGCCGTACAGTAGCATCAGACTAAAATACAGTTGGAGCAGGGGGGCACAAGTCCACAATTCAGTTAAACCAAAAAAAAAAAAAACCCTGAATCATTCTAACAAGCCATTTTATGAGTTGCACTTCTCTGTGTCTCAATATTTATGCATGAACTGGTAATCTGCTGTTCCCTTGTAGATGGTGGACAGAAGGAGCTCCTTTAGGAACCTGATGTGCCACCCATGCTCTGCTGCCAGGCACAGGTAACAAAATGCTGTGCCACAAAAAAAACAGTGCCACAAAATGCTGTTCTTCTCATTAGCTGTGCTGAACTCTTTAACTGTATCCCACAGTTTCTGTTTATCCTTAGTGAGTAGGCAACAGGCCTTTAGTTTGTCCAACTGGATGATTAATTCTTTCTTAATATGCAAATATTTCTGTTTGGTACCTTAAAGCATAATTTTTAGCAGAGCCATGTAGACTAGAGCTATAGTTTGATGTAATATTTTTATACAATTATTTTAATAGCTCAAAAAAGACAGAAGTTCATGCTTCTGTTTGTGCATTTTCATGTCTCTCAATTAAAAATACTAACTACTTTTTCCATTACAGTAATGGATTGTACAGTAATTGAATCAAAAGGCATTTCATTTAACACAATTATGACTATATGACTCAAGACCAGAGAGGTTAAACATTAGCTTCACACGGTTGCTAGGTCTTCTAATGCATTAAAAATTTCTGTTGGTTTGGGATTTTTTTAATGTTAAGGAGGTAAATATTAAAAGCAGTATGTTTAATATTATGAATTTTCTTAGTGCTCTCATTTTAGACCTTGCCAAGTTCTTATTCAGCTTGGAGAAATCATTTTTGAGAATCAGTCACTCCTTTGGATGAGTGGACACCAATATCCACAGCTGACACTATGAAATTGGAGTCTTGGTCCTTGGTTTTTCCTGGTTGCAGCTGGGCTGGCTGACAGTGGTGGAGGTCCACTGCTATTAGTTATTTTAGTCAGGGGAAGACAGCCTCATTTCTTCCCCAAAAGCCCTGCAGAAGCGTGCTCCTGGTCAGTAAAAAAATAAAGGCCAATATTTCATAGCCTGTAACGTAGTAGAGGGGTATAGATGACATATCACCTTTCTCCAGGGGAAAGAGGACAGCATTTTAATGGCCTCCTTCCTTTTAAAGGTGGCAAGATCTTGGGAGGAGAAGGACTCCCAGGCCAGGAACACAGACAGGACTGGCTGTGTCCATCCTGGCACGTGGGAAGGTGCCACAGGATTAGATCTGTTTTGGGGAGGTTATTTTGGTCTAGCACTGCTCTGGGCTCTTGAACTGAATTGGCATCAGCAGCGGGTGAAACACACCTGGTCTAAGTTCCTCTAAAATGTGTCTGTTCATGTATGCTGAGACCTCTCCCTCGGGTGGTCTAAGAGTGATGAGGGGGGACTGAGGGGATTCTCCTCAACCCAAAATCCTGTATGAACTGAAATGGTAATCTTAGGTAATGTAGATGGTAATGGTAATCTAGATGCAATGTATTTATATATATATATATAGTGTGCATATCTATAGATAGATACATATATGTATGTTTAGAAATATGTATATATGTGTATATGTGTATATGTGCATGTATATATATATGTGCCTGTGTATATGTATTTCTCCAGGCAAGGGAGAATGTTTTACACTCTCAGTTGCTAGCAGAAATTTTATGGCAGAAAGATTGCTTCTGAACTGCTTCCAATTCTTCTTTTAAAGTTTTCTGCATTTAAGCAGTTGTGCTTTTAGCTGAGCTGGGTGGAAGCAAGTTAAGTGGCCTAGTGGGAAAAGCAGTGCAGAGCTGCAGCCTGGAAGAGCAAGCAAAGGAAAACCTGTGTCAAGTGAGATCACAGGAGTGACAGCTTTATTTCTGCCTGCGTTTAGTGTACAAGAGACCTCAGAAACTGGACAAAAGAGAGATAAAGACAGACAAGTGTACCAATTGTAGGTTCTGAAAATAGCTTCAAGGATGTGCTCTATGCTTAACCAGAGCTTAAACTCTCCCTTCAAACAAAGCCTAGCAAAGATAGGGGTGGTGTCTAATGACTGCTGATTTCATAAGAGTCGCCCTTTGCTGTTACCCCTTAAGTGGTTTTTTTGGACATGGAAAGTGGTTTTTTTGGAGTGTGGAAACTGAAAATCAGCGCTGCTTCCTGGTTTCCTGCCTTTCTGTGAACCCAAGTACTGGAACACAGGAATTACAGCAACCTGCATTTTTCTGGAAAAGACTAGAAAAGGGTCTTATTGTCTTCTGGCCCACAGCTAATTATTGACACAAGTCAGGGATAATCAGCCCTAAGCGTGGTACTCTTACTACTAAATTACAACTTACTTGTCATGAGAAGAACACCTTGGTATTGTTGCACTAAGCAGCAAAGCAGGTGCAGTAAGTACCTTTGCTGTGTGAGTTTGGGTGTCACAACACCTGCCTGGTGCCCTGGTGCCTTGTTTACAAACTGCATTTCACTCTACATGGTACAGATGGAGAGAAATGTTAGGAGATATCAATGGCTCTAGAAGAAGTAGAGCAAAGCTTTGTATTAATTTGCCTTCCTAAAAATTAATTTACATGCTTGGTGTTTGCTCTCCCCTGCACTGGCATGCTGCTTTGGGTCTCCATAAAGTGAAAGCTTGTCTGTGACAAAGAGTGACAGTTTTTAGTGACTAGACTAAAGACTGCATCTCCCGGGACTGGAGAGGCAGAAACCACAGCCCTCCTTGGCCACAGGCTCCTGCCTGGCTTTGATTTCTGCTGGAATCCATTCCATCCAGTCAATAGCAATGGATCTCACTTAACCACAGCAGTGTTAAAAGTTGGCTCCCTGATCTAAACTGCCCATCTGGGTCCTCTTTACAGCCGACAGGGAGAGATCAGTGCGTGCACAGGGTGATGAATTGTACTTGAAGACAGAATTGTTTTAGGTTGTGGAGGTCTCTGCAACCAACTCAGAGCAGACAAGTTTTAAATCATTGCAGTTAGGAGAGATGAATGTTTCCCATGGTCTTTCTGTGGACTTCAAAGCGGTTTAGAGCAGGTGCCTCCACTCTTTTCTCTGTTTTGGCAAGTTTCTGTATCTGGAGAGATGAGGTTCTTCTTATCACAGAAATTTACTGAGAATAAACTAGAGCAAAAATACAAATTGTTCAGTTAGGCTTTGGTTTATAAAGCAAATAGTATATCAGAAAACATGAGGAACAGCCAGCTTTGCTGGTGTGCTGGTTATTGCTGAAGTGCTGTAATGTATGTGAGAGCACAAGGAAGGGAGAAAACACAGCTGGTGAAGGCTAAGAAATATATGAACTCATAACAGACCCTACCAGGTTGCTTTAGTACACAGCATGCCCAAGAAAGTCATGACACCTCAGAATGTCTATCCGAGATTTTTTTTTTTTCTTTTTTTGCTCAGTTCAGTATCAGTTTTCAGCACCAGGCTAAGTTCCCCTGAGCTTGCATTTGAAACTGTAATAATTTCACTCCCATTCCCCTTTTTGGATGCAAAATGGATTGAAGTCTCTGTAGAGCTTAGCACTAGAACAGCATCTCTGCTAGGAAATCTGCAGAGGATTCAAAAGCTGGTTTTCAGCTTAGTGGTTAACAGTTGCTCACTTTGGGATCATTTCTCACAAATTCAGCCTCATTAAATAAAGCCTTGTTCTTGTTGCTGGCTTTTCCAACTTTTCCTCAAGCCAGTCATTCTATTACAAGGAACAAATTCTGCCCAACTGTCAGATCTGAAAATAATGGCTAAATTTGAAAGGAGAGACCATGATGAAACTTTTCCTTAACCTGCTTAGTGATGGCTGTATTCCACAGAGCACTGAATTTAAGGGGATTTTCACTGATTTTTAAAGAACTTGGTCCTGTTTCTTATTCCTGTCCTATTCATATGCAGTACTGGACTAGCTCAGAAGAGAATAATTCAAGGTTTTAATGATATTTTTGGGCAAAATGAGGAAATTTAATTAGATTAACATCCCAATGATATTTCTGTGATGGAATGTGTCAAAATACAGGCATACAGAAATTTGCTGGCCCAGCCTGGAAGGGAAGGAACATCTTTATCATAGCACATATTAAACTGTAGCACACAGAGAAAAGGCTGTGCTGAAATACTTCTGCATGGATAGATAAGATATAAATACTCCAATTTTTAATTTTTTGCCCTGCAAATCTATAGTTGAATTTTACATCAAATCTGTAGTCAGTAAAGATTGCAATAGGAATGGTGGGAAGAGAAAGAAGTATTTTTGCTTATTAGCAATAGGGAAGAAGGGTAAAATAGATTGATTTGATCTTGGAATTCCTGTCCTATCTGGGATGTGTTGGAGATCCAAAGGGCTTTTTAAATGGAACCGTAAGACTTCATTTGGCAGTGGAGAAAATGAGAGCATGAGGCAGATTGGACAATAAGGCATCACGCAAAAAAAACTCTGAGAAAAGAGGGAGTTTGAAAACTCCAGTGGATTTCTTCATTTTTTTTCCAAGTGAGATAGGAAATAAAGTAGATAGATTGCTGGCTTGCAGGCTGATAATAAAACAGCCAAAGCAGATGGTACGAATGATAAAGAAAAAGAGAAAGTTTATGCATAGCTCATTAACCACAGTTTGTAATTCGTTTGCAGATTTTTATGAGAAACTCTGCAACAAATAAAAGTCCAAGTTAAAAAATTAGGCAGAATTTAAGGAGGCTAAAATCAGCCCAATTAAGGCAAATATATAATACACTGTTGACTCAGAAACTTAATTTTTTACAGTAAATGTAAATATTTATCAGTTTCTTGCAAATCTCAATGGTAATAAAAAATTTTTAGTTGCTTGCTCTTTGATATATAAAATAAAACCTAGTGGTTCTTTTAGAAAGTTTTCATGACTAAACTAAATGTGTGGACTTAAGGGAAAGTAATTTCATTTTATTTATATTTCAAAGCAGGTTTATTTCCTTTGTTGTTCTTCATTCTTACATCAGTGTAATTCCCTAACACTCACAAACACTTGAACATGTGTCCCCAAGGGTTTGTCTGGGGCTGTTTGTGACATAGAGGAAGGGATGCTGCAGCAGCTCCTTCTTGTGTCTCTGGGGTTCTTCTGGACTGGGAAAAATGGTGTTTTATGTTTCTTGTGAGTCAGTAGTTGATAGGGGTTGGTGCTTTGCTTCAGGGATTCCTTCTGCAGAAGTTCTGCAGTTGTCCTGCCTGAAGGAGCCGACAGAAAAGATGGAGTGTTGGAGGTTAGAATTTTTCCTCTCAGGGAATTTTCTCCCATTTGTTGCCTAAAAGATGGTAATGACGACACTTAAGACAAAAGATGTGGCTGAGAGGAGGAGGAGAGGGAAGGGTACAGCTGGCTGCAGTCTCCTTGCTCGGGGACTTTCTCTTGGGAAATGCAGAAATACCGCAAGATTTTGGCTGGGGGGTGAGGGACTGGGCTCAGCTCCTCGCTTGCTCTTGCTCTCAGATTGGAGGGGAGATGGCCAGGCTGTGGTTGCTGTGGGAAAAATTTCCTGCCACTGTGGAGTTCTGTCTTTTACTGCTTCTCCTACTGTGGGTAATACAGCCATTGGACTTTTTCAACACCTGATCTCACTGAAAAGGACCCTCATCATCTACTCAGGTGCCTCAGAGGAAAACCTGGGACCCTTTCCCCCTACCCCCTCAAAGGGAGTGTCTGCCAGATATTTTTGGGAGCCTGGCTGCTGCTGCCCAGCCCCACTGCTTTCTGGTGCTGCTTTGGGGTTTTTTTGCTACACTTTGGCTGGACATCCTGTGTCTGCTGGGACCCCCCCACTGCCTCTGCCACTACTTGGGGCTTAGTGTCACACTTGGATTTGCTGCTCCCACGAGTCTGATTGCCTCTGCCATTCCAGCCACTGCTCTGAGGTCCCTGCTACAGCTCATTTCACCATCTGGAGGGGCACTGGGAGCAGCTGCCCCATGGGTGTGTAAAGGAAGCCCCATTCCCCATCCTTCTGCCCTCTGCACCCGCCATTAACTGCATGGAGATGGGATCTGAGCCCGCGCCACAGCGCCCCCTGCAGCCTTGGAGGAATCATCGCATCCACCCTGCCCGGCCGGGAGCCACCAGCGCCCCTGCTGGCCATGACTGGAACTGCACCAAAGGGAAAGCACCTCCGCCAAGAGTGGCTGGGACTGGATTCCTGTTCTGTTTGTTGGTGCTGTCATTGCTGTGGTTTGTTTGCCTTGTTATACATATATATACTAGTAAAGAACTGTTATTCCTTTTCCCTGAAAGCTCCTTAATTTCAAAGTTATAATAATTTGGAGGGAAGGAGGTCATATTCTCCGTTCCAAGGGAGGTTCCGACCTTCCTTGGCAGACACCTGTCCTTTAAACCAGGATGTGGAGAAAGATGTTTTTGTGCCAGGACAAGGGGGAATGGCCTCCCATGGCCAGAGGGCAGGGTTAGATGGGAAGGAATGTGAGGGTGGGCAGGCCCTGACACAGGGTGCCCACAGCAGCTGTGGCTGCCTCTGGATCCCTGGAAATGTCCAAGGCCAGACTTGGATGGGGCTTGGAGCAGCCTGGGATAGTGGAAGGTATCACTGTCCATGGCAGGGGGTGGAACAAGGTGAATTTTAAGGTCCTTTCTAACCCAAACCATTCCATGGTAATTTGAATTTGTAGAGATGTACAAACAGTAGGATAAAACACTAAGACTGTTCCCCGAGGAGATGGCTTTCATCATGTATTATCTTTGCTCAGCATAATTTCATAAAAAAATTCCCTTTCTATAGCAAAAATTCTAATTTCTTTGCTGGAGGACTCTGTCCAGGATTCCCTGTTACAATGATCATGTGTCCTGTTGAACAATGTATTTTTATCTACATTCTGTTTATCAGTTGCATCACTTTGGAGTTACTTCCCAGAAGTTACTGCAGCCTCTGTTATTCTTGGGTGTGTGTCTAAAGGCCAAGTCAAACACCGTATGGTTTTCCTGCAGCTGGGGGATTTACACGCAGCTCACTCTGAAGCTGTGCAAATACCTGCCTTGGCAGCTCACCTGCTTCAGAGAGAAGCATGATGAAAGTGAACTGCTCTGTGCTCAGCCTGGCAGCTTTCCAGAGACAGGGGCTGGATATTAATTAAACCTAAGTAAGAGGTGAAATGTGCTGGTGGGAGCTACTGGGAGATACTGCCATTCAGAGAAATGGGGTGATATGTGGTGCTGGTTTGGAGCCCAGGGCTCCCTTCTCCACTGTGTATGCTTCTGTAAGCACTCACTCAAAAGGGGTTTTTAAATGGGCATATGGTTGTTCCTACACCCTGGGTTAGACACACAGGAGAAATACCCATAAGATATTCTCAAATGATCAGAACAACAAAAAAAAAACTTTACTGGCAGCTTCAAAAAAAAAATCAGAGAACTTTTGCAAAAGGTTTAGTGCAACATTCAATCAACATCAAGCACTTCTCAAAGCATTAACTTGCCCCATCCAGCTTAGCAAACTCTAAGCCCACTCAATTTTAAGTTACTAAAATATTCCAAGAAGATGAATTAGAAGAAAGAGAAAAAGACAAAAATGATAAAGCAAAGATTTCTGAACCTAACACTATTTGTTTTTTGTCACCTAAAATTCACTCTGTGTGAGCTCAGTTAGGGTATGACCAAACGTTTATTTTACTGAACACTTTACAAAAATCTTTGCTCCTTAAATTGCCCCGTAATATTGTACCTGATACGTCTGCTGGGGAGTTGGAGTCTTCCTGCTCTATACAAATGGATAAGAAGGGTTTGGATCTCAATTTAAAGGATGAATTCTGCTTTTGTTCTTGTCTGATTAATGCTGCACTTAGAGCTCCCTCCATGCTAATGTGTAAAGATATTAAAGTCTTTGTGGTGGTGCCAAAAAATGAAGGGCTTGTGATAAACTACCCAGTTTAGTCGTAATTTAGAGGAAAATATTGGGACAAAATTTGCAACATATGCACTTTGTGTGGATAAGCGTAAATTTATGTGTCTGTAAGGAGCAAGAAGGTGATGGAGATACTTCTGGCTTGTATTTCCAATGCCTCTAATTACTCTCAGACTCCAGACTAAGGAGTTATAAAAATTAATTGGAATCAAATACTTGATTGAAGTGGGGGAAAAAAGAGACATTTTGGTTAAATAGGAATGTATAGGAATTTGTGTCCAAATTGGTTGGTTTGAAGCTCTCAAACTCATAAGCAATGTCACAAAAGTATTGTAAAAATTATGTGACTATTGTACAGAACTCTGGAAGTAATAATTAAAATCTTCAACCCCCCAAAAGCCAGAAACTTTTGTAGATTGAATTAAAAAGACAAATTATTCACTACTTTTTTTTTTCTTTTAGTGGAGACAAAGTTGTAATCCTCTTGTTATTTTCCTGTTGACAGCATCCCCCATAGTAACGGGTTTTGGACAGGAGTGTATAAATTTCCAGTTTTTTGTGGCAAGGAAGATTGCAATACCTTGGAAATGGGGCAGTGTAGGGGAAGGCATCTTTCAGCTGTCACCTGATAAACCTTTTTATATTTCCCATCAAAACTACAGATTATTTACTGCCATAAATACATACTGTTGGCATTTTCAGCTGCTTTCATTGCTTCTTGAAAGCAGATCAGTGTAAAAGATCTGCAGTATTTTGCATGAGAGGTTTTCTGATAAAAAAATCAAATATTGATATAATCCTTGATAAAATCAGTGAAGACTGATAATTCCCTCTAATGTTCTCCTAATTTTGCAGCAAAGAAAATATAATTTGCTCTTAATGAAACTTGTCAACAGTCTGCGAAATAGTTGTTTAATCAAGATGACACAAAATCAGGTTCACAATTACCTTGATTGGAAGAGGTATCATTGTTCTCCAGTAATTTATTTTTCCTCAAAGCCTCTTTTAAATATTGAGTACCTACAGGATTTCTATCATATAGATTAAGTTCAGTGGCATGTACAAAGTCAGATCACTGACTCTGTATTTCTTAAATGGGTACGTCGTTCTGCAGAGATTAAAATAAAACTACTCTTCAGAAATGATCCTTTCCCGGCTGCTGTAACAGTTTCTTCTTTGTTCTTCATCACACCTGTGAATATCTTCCCATTTCTAATTGCCAGGAGGTTTAGGTTCTGTGAAGAGACATTCTCTCTCACTTTTTATTTTCTTCATTTTTCTCCTAAAGATATATTAAGCCTCCAGGTCTTGAAGTTAACTTCAATTTATACTTTGGTTCCTATAACAGTGTTTGATAAATCATTGTCCACAGATGTTTGTGTGCATTAATTGCTTAATTTTACAACTAATGGTTCGAAATCTGAACAGCTGTACCGGTTTTTAATCAAAGAGGGGAAGAGAGAAAGTAGGCACAGAGTAGCTGAAGTCAGCTTGTGACAGGATTGAGAGCACTCACCTTTCATTTCTAATTAGTCTCTGCAGGTCCCTGGGGGCTAAGGCCTTGGGAGGTATTTTGAAAGGGAAAATGTGAGCAGAAAAACCTGAGGGATGGGAAAGGATCAAGCAGAAGATGCTTGGATCTAGAACAGGTTGGAAGTTACCTAATTGGAACTGACCAAACACCTTGAATTCTTGGTGAGCATGGCTGAAGCCCTCCTCAAGTGCCCTGGGTTACTGAAGGTGTTCCAGGAACCCCTCTCACGACCCACAATATTTGAACCTTTCTTTTCTGACTTGAGTTGTTACTTTAGTAAAGTACAAGGCTGTAGTTCCAGGCTCATTCAAACATGAGTTATTTTAAATCTCATTTCCTCATATTACCCTGTCTTTCTGGGTATTAATAATTGAATTGATAACTGATAATTGATAATTGAAGAATTGATAATTCATTATCAATTTTTTAGCTTTGTCTTCCTTTCCCCCCCACATTTTATGGGGCTAGCTCTACATAAAAAATTCCTATTGATGGTTTAGCAAGTGCTTGTCTCTCTCCTCACTCACCCTTGTGGTAATCCTTGCTCAGGTGATTGCCAATTAAAGGTATTTTCTGAGCTTGCCAAAGCTGAAACATGAACCTCTGAGAGCTTTCATAGCTTGTGGCTTCAGGAGAACTGAAGCTTTTCATGTTGCCATCTGCTTTCCACTTGTCAATTCTCATTGGAAACCATCGAGGCACATGTGTTTGCTTGCAGCTATTTTGAAGAGATTTGCATTTATCAGTGTAATCTAGTTAGGTCCTTTTATTAGGGCTGAACATTTAAATGCTTGCAGAAATTGGATTAACAATTATCCTTTTTTTATTCTAATGCATTGTAATAGGTGTAATCTATTAGCAAAAACATTCCAGGTCATGTGTGTACTTCATCTCCTGGAGCAGCAAATGATATAATTGCTGTTCTTTTCCTTTTGTGATGAATCCAACCAATAAAGAGTTCTTTGCTAGTAATTGCTTTGACCTGTGTATTTTTATTTTCTGGTCAGAAATTTTCCATTAACAGTTCCATTTTATTGACTTTATCCATGACATAAACTATTTCCCCAGTGATTTCTGCAAACAATATTTAGCTTCTAGTTATTTCATACACAGCTGAGTGATTTCAATAGCAGGTTTTCCATGTGGTGCCAGATTGTGCCAGCACACCAAAGGGCTCGGGGTGCTTCACCTAAAGTTAGCAGAGTGCAAGTTGTATTGTGATGTTACAGTCTCTGCAGCAAGACTGCAGGAAGGAGCCTTATTGTTCCTAAAATGAATTAATTTCTCAAAATCTGGGGATTTTGAAGTTTTTCCTGTCAAAGTGGAAAAAGAAAAAAATAGATATTAATCTATAAAACACACACTCTTTAAAGCTTGCATTTATTGTGGGGATGTGATCCACAGGAAATCTTGTTAAAAAGGATAGTTATTAAAATTATTTTAGCAAACAGAAGAAACTGAGGAAGTAAAGAACAACTGCTGAACTGGGTTAAATCTACTGTCCTCTTACTCTTAAAGTAAATTAAAGTTTTGCATGATTTCAGTTTAGTGTTGCCATTTTTAACAAGGAAAAAACACCTTTAAATTACTTTTAACAGATTAGGGAAAGAAATGTGTGGGTTTTTTCCTAATTACCCAAACTTGGTTCATATCCATAGCCTATTAAGAGAGCAACAGTACTTCTAATATTTCTGTGACAAAAGTTGTATTGAACAACACAAAAAAGAAATAAATGCTTCAGAATTACAGAGTATTGTTCATCAGCTGAGTGTATTTGCAGTTACATTGGATCAGTCACAGAACAACACAATAGTTTTTAATCATATTTAAAGCAAAAGACTTGGGTGATCAAAGTATCAAGAATACCACAAGAGATCATTCCTCTTAGTTTATTGAAAATAAAAAGCCCTGTTGAGCATTTAGCTGACTTATAAATATTTGCATTATTTTCCAGGTATATTTGTACAATTTTATTTTCTGCATGAAGAGCATTGCAGTGCCTGTGTGACCAGAGAGTTAAAAATAAAAGACTATCAAAAAGTAGATTATTAGGAAGGCAGGGAAGCCCCGGTGAGATTGGGTTCAACAGGGTGTGCTCTTTGTCCATAGGTAATGCTGTCAAACACACCAAAATAACTGTTATCTTCGGGAAGAAATGAAATGATTCAAGGGCTGGATGAACAGCGGCCAAGATATAATATTACAATATTTCTGAAAGGATATGCCCTTTGCAATTTTGTTACTTCTTAAAAGATGCATTATACCTAAACTGGGTATTATGCAGAGCTCTGAGAAGGTTCAATTCCCTATTTCAGTACCTATTTTCTTTTGGTGTACATCTGTAAGAATATGTAACAGTGAATTTTCATTAACTGGAGACAGCTGGAAATAAAGAAATATTGACCATATTTTTTAAAAAAAATCTCATTCCACTTCAGTGTTTGGAATTTATGAACTCTTATTTTTTCAAAATAATTTACCTTTCTTTGAAATTCTTTAGTCCTAAGGAGCTGATTTTTTTTTTCCTACTAAATTTCACCCTGTTCCCTTGTAAGAGCAAAGACTTCCAGTACATCCAAAATATTCCTTAGAATATTTTTTAAGGATGACCTCTGAGTTTGTGTCATACTAGTTTTAAGTAGCCCTCCTCTTAGGCCATGATAATTAATGAAAATAATTATTAGGAGAAATTTGAGAACTCAATTAAAGGACTCAATTCAGCATCTGGTCAATTCAGTTTCTATGTACAGGACAGTTCCTAATTAAGGAGAAGTTTTGCTCTATTTGTCATTTTACCATGTTTTTCTGTTCTTGTCTTACATCTGATCATTTTAGTCACAAATGAAAATCCTGCAAGGCTCTGGGTAAGCAAATCTGTTTGGTTTTTTGTGCAACTGAATAGATGTTACCTAGAGTAATTTTACATGTGTCTCTCTGACTATAAATATTTCCTTAAAAACATGCACTTAATCTTCCCTTCCTCAGTCTAAGGGAATTGAAAGCCATATGTCCTGCGTGCTTGGAAAATTACAGGTAGTAAACGCTTCCTATAGGGCAAAGGCACTCAACATGGTCTTCCAAATTTGAAGTCCTGTCCCAGAGACCATGAGGAGATTCTGGGTGGGGATTCTACCTGCAAAGTGGGGATGAGAGAGCAGAAGAAGCAGTCCTGTCTTCCAGAGAGCACTCCTGGTTCATCTCTGGAAAACTCAGTAGTCAGCCTGGAAATAGTTGCTGGAATTCAATGTTCTGTCCTAGTACTCTTCTATAGACTTCTCCAGGTGGGAACCCAAATCACAGCACAGTATTTTGGAACAGAGAGACTTCTGGGCTCTGAGTCAGAACACATGGAGGTACTTGTGCTGGGACAGTGCCTGACATGGTGTAGGTGCCTTCTGTCTAGTGCTTAGGGGTTTTGGATCCTCCTTGTGAGAAAATTTTACAGTCTGGCTCTTAGAGTCTGTTCTAAAATTGGGGCATCTCATTTTCTTTGGGATTCACTCATCTGATACCATATGTGTTAAATCACTGAGCTCCTTTGCAGGTTGTTCAAAAGCTAAAGTGATTACTTGGCCATATAACTAAGGTAAAAAAGCATGAGGTTGTTTTTCACAATGGGGGATTGTTTGGAAATCAGTTTTAGTTGAACATCAGCGTTCATTCGCAATACCTGACTGACAACGTGAGATCCTTGAACACTGGAAATAGCCTGGAGAAAGAGCAAGGGCAAGTATGGTTTTTGAGTAAGTGTTTGTGATGCTGTTGCTGAAATATGGTTTTGTTTTTTTTTTTTTATTTTAAAAGACACACTTTGAAAAAGCCTGTCAGAATGAGTAAACACTTGAGGAACTCAAGCTATGAAGTTCACTCAAAGTGAATATTGAAGGAATGCGTGCTAGTTTGAAAGAAAACCAGCAGGAGGAATCAACTCCACACAGATATCTTGCAAGAGATTCTAAGTCAGAACTACATTTTAACAGGAAAACTTAAAGAGAAACTCTGGCTTACACTGACAAAGCTAGAATATGACCTGACACCCTGTTGCTCAGGGTGGTAGCAGCAGTCCGATTGGAGTGACGGATGTGGCCTTGTTGAAGTGGTGACCTTCTCTGGAGGCACAATGGTGGTAACTGAGAGATCTTCTCCTCTGGAAATCCAGTGGTGGTATCGTGATGTCTCAAGCCTCAGATTATATACTGGTGGGAATGTTTGGTTCCTCCCCCAGGGCAGGGCATTTCTCATTAGGATGATGGAATTCTGTGAGTCATGCTGGGGAGTCCTTGATGGCCCATTGGCAGAGATGGCCCTCCAGGGTGGCTGCTGCTTCCCCAGAGGGAGTTATCATGGTTGAGTCATGAAGAAGATAAAGTACACTGGTCCACCCATTTTAACAGCTCGTGTAAGTGGTAGTAGAATACATCCTTTTGGTTACACCTTACATTGTAACCCAGGATGTAATGCAATCACAGCCTCCCATCCCTGTACACAGGGGCTTGTTAGATAATGGTGGAAGGTGATAGGGAGCGAAATCCAGGCAACTGGACTGGCAGTAAGACACATCTTTTTATCAATGACAATAATAAGAGAATTCCAGGATCACTGAGGCTGGAAAATCCCTCCCAGCCCATGGAGTCCCACCTTATCGCCAGCCCAGAGCACTGAGTGCCACCTCCAGCCCTTCCTTGGACACCTCCAGCCATGGGCACTCCAAACCTCCCTGGGCAGCCCCTGTTAAGGCCTAAACATCCTTTCCATGGACAAATTCCTGCTGCTGTCCAAGCTGAGCCTCCCCTGGCACAGCTTGAGGCCCTTTCCCCTTGTCCTGTCCCTGTTCCTTGGCAGCAGAGCCCGACCCCCCTGGCTGTCTCCTCCTGTCAGTAGCTGGAGCTCACCTGAGAAATTAGGTTGGTTCTCCACCACGTGGAGACTTTCAATTAAATGTAGATTTCTCTCTAGGAAGAGCCCTTGTTTAATAGCAAGTTGTAGTTTTCATGCATGAATGAGCTGCAAAATTGGCTTGTTTTAGACAGGACTTGACACTAAATGATTACAATTGTCTCTTTTGGAAACAAGGTAAAATTTGATTTATTAAAATTCAAAGTTTTTTCTACAGGGAGAATGTTTCTTGTCTTGTATGACCTTTTGCAGTGTTGTTTTCCCACAGAAAGATGAGAATCTATAATGAATATTCATTTCTTTAGGCATAGGATTCTCTTCTATTGTATTTGAAGGTGTTTCATTTTCTCTTCTGCAGTTCTAACTTCAATTTGGTTTTTTTTTACATTTATTGCTTAGCTTCATCTCAGAATTTCCTACCACAAGTCTTTCTCTTAACAGTTCTTGGAAAATTTGGTTTGTTATGATTTTTTCTCCTCCCTCTCTGTGTATGGAGACAACACCTATTCAAAAGCTTGTGTGTCTTTCTGAGGATCAAAGTATGATTTTTCTTATGTTAGTTCAGATGATTAGAAGCCATTCTGCCAATGACTTTAATAGTAGGAAGGAGTAGGCTGAAATCACGAGGTATCCCTCCTCACAGTGGTGCTTTACGCAGCATTTGGTTGAGAAGCCATGTGGACTTTAGGATATAAGAAACTACTAACAATCACTACATCAATGGAGAAAACAAATCAACTGAATAAAGAGAAAAATAAATGTTGTAGATGTTTTTGGAAGAAAGACTATATATTTTTTGCAGATTTTTTTTTTCTTTCTCTTTTTAAATACTGGCAACTGCAAGGCAGTACTTTACCTGCTTGCACAAGCAACTCGTTGTCAAATGTATCTTTTTTGGTTTTGTTTTCTTTTACTAGCAATCCCACTCCTGTTTTGGCTTCCTTAAGCAGCATTATGCCCTACTGACTTGCACTTCAGCACAGGAACCACTGTGTTGGACATTATTACTTCTGTGAATTCTGTGTCAACATCTTCAGAAACTTGTTCTAACAGGACACCTTACTACCATAGCATGGTCATGTGCTGCCCTGTAAGTGAAGAATATTTGTTCTTCTCAGAAGGTGGGAGGGTCATTTCCCTCCTACTACCCTGCTGCAGTCCTGCTGAAAAGGAATTCTCTGTATTTAGTTATGGAACATCCTCAAGTATCTCTGGGAAAACTATGGAGCAGATAAAATCTCTCAACGGCTGTGTTTCTGCATCAGCATTAACAAGAGAAGTAATTGTACATATCCAGTGTTAAAAGCAAAGCTATTTCCTGGCTCAGGTGAGTATCCCCAGAGATTGGGATTTCTTCTTTTTGGGTCCTCACCTCATGGAGGCTGCTGGGGGTGCTGCACAGGGCCTTTGTGAGCAGGTGGCATTTGCCCACCTGTTGTGTGATGTGACACATACCTGTCACTTGGTCCCTTGTCACAGGCTCTGGGTGTGATCATGTGAGGGATTAATGTCCAAATGCTCACTGGGTGAGGGTGGGCGACTCTAGAGGACCTTTCAGAGGTCAGCTGAGTACACACAACCATTTACATTGTGTTCCTGGGTACCAACCTCCTTTGCATACTAAAGAAAGCAGCCAAATGTAATTGCATAAATAAGTGAAGGCAGCAGCTTCCTGGAGTGCTTGAGGAAGTTGCTGCATCTGGCAATGCCTGCTGAGAGGGAAGGCTGAATAGTAATGAAGGAAATGGATTCGAAATGCTTCCTGATAGGGAACGTCTGTGGGTGAAATGCTGACAGCAGACACGTGCATGGAGTCACTTCTCACGTTAAGGAGAGCTGCAGGCATCTGAGGCCAGAGTTGAGTCAATATTTCTCCTCGTGTTGTCTGTGTGAGCTTGTCGCTGTTTATCCCGTTAACCCTTTGGCCAGATGATTGCAGAAATACTGTGTCCTGTCAATACCTGACAGCAGACAGGCTTTGAATCATATACACACAGTTAGCTTTCGACCTGGTAGCCTCTCTGATTTATTTGCTGCCGCCTCAAGAGTTTCTGTCTGTTTGAAAATCATGCCTGAGTTATATTGCTGCTGGGAGATATATGATGGCTTACCTGTTCTGTGGCTCCATGTTTTCTTTCACTTATGGCTTACCTTAATCATTCAGCTTCACTAATGTGCAAGTCACCACTTTGGCTTCATTTTCATTAAACTTGTGCCCATGTTATAAAATAAGGTGGAAATTTTCTGCTAAGCCAGATGCTAGGCAGAGTCAGCTGTACTTGTTTAGAATGAAACTGCAACCTCATTAAATCATAGCATTAATTTTCTTGCTGCCAGCTACAACATGCAGTGAGGAATCCATCACCTGCTTTTCAGCCACCACCCTTGTATGGCTGATTTGTAAATGCTCAGGTGAAGTTCCAGAGAAAATGAACATCAGTGAACTCTTGCCAGAAATGTGAAATATTTCTGTTCACTACTCAGGCTACATGATGGGCCCAAAAGTCAAACATCACCTGGTTTTCTTTTGGTGTGGGATAGGCTGGACACTGGAACTATTTCAAGCCTAAGGGGATTGTCAGATTAAGATAAAGGAGGGAGCTAGTTCAGCCAGAACCAAAAGTACCTAATCCCCTAACTGGAGTTGACATTTTTAGTGCAGAAAACCAAAACACATGATTAAGGAGCAATGCCCATGAAATAATTTCTATGGACTGGTGCTGAAGTTCAGAGCCTGATAGATGAGACATTCTGGTTTTCATGCCACTTCTTGAATTCTGGAGACACTGAGCCCTTTTTGTAGTGCTTACTGTACCTTCTAAAGGAGAAAAGCCTTGAGGTCCAGTGACTCCGGCTTTGAGACATATAAAACAGCTACTGTGGGACTGCATTATTTCAGCAGGAATAGCTGAGGTTTAAGTATGTTGTTTTTAACTGGGATCATGGGTGGGATCACAGATATGTTTCTGTGTTGCTGGCAGCCTTTGGGGACAGAATATAGGGGGGACTTGTGCCTCCTCTGTACTGTGTTCCATGGGTACCTGAAAACCAAGACTGTATTTCAAATGTTGAACATGTTGGGTTGTTCCCACATCTCTCATGGCACAGCTCTACTGAATAGCTGCTGATTCTGTGTGTATATCAATGACTGGAACTGATGTTCTACCTGTGGCAGTTTGATAGAAGGAGTCAATGTTAGGCAGGTGTCACTCTAGGCTTCCATGAGGTACTTGCAGTATTCTGGTCACTTGGGTCAGAGGGCAGAAATAGGAAAAAAATGCAGTGAAGGCTAAGAAAAATGTAACAGCTTCCACAGAGGGGAAAAGCTAATCTGGATTGTCACCCTGGGAAAACAGTGAGTAAGGGGAGAGAGGAAAATGGTCTAGAAAGTCATTACAAGAGGAGAGGGAGGAGATGAATTATTTGAAGATGATTTCTCACTGTTTCTTGGAGTTAACATATGTGGGTAACCTGGTAAAATTATCCAGCATGCAGCTTAAAGCAAATGAAACCCCATCTTATTTTGACATGTTGTAGTTACATCATGTAATTCATGTCCATGGGATATTTTGAAGCCTAAATATAAACATAAAAGGAGGCCAAACATACTCATGAGGTACAGGTAAAACAGATGTTTGGAGAGAACATGTGCAGTTGAATATTAAGCACAGTGGTCTGTCCTTCCTATGTCTTCAGCTTCAGAAACCCTCAGGCTACAGATTGCAGGGAACAGTAATTCAGTCCCTGTACTTGTCTTTGTTTTCCCTGGGTGGTCACTGCAGAGGTGGCAGCATGGCTTTACTCAGTGTGACAGGTCTCACTGGATCCACATGGAAATGTCCTGCTGTTTTAGCAGGACATATTTCCACCTAAACAGACAAATCCCCAAGGTGAGGGAATGTAGAGGGAAAGTGCTGTGTAATGGCTCTACAAGAAACAATCTCCATGTCTGTTTGGAGAAATGTCTGTGAGATTGGTTTTGACTCTGGGTACAGGAATCTGTTCTAACAGAAAGCAGGAATGTCTTATAAACCCATGAAGTTTTATCTCTGCAGATGAAACGAGAATAATTTGGGGGAGCTTTTCTTGTGAGAAATGACTTGATAAAAGCACTTCTCCTTTCAGAGATGCATTTAGATGTGTCCAAACAGAAATTTTAGCATTACAACTGATGGTCTTTAATGAAATCAAGTCCCACTTCTCAAGATGATTATTCTCTTGGCTTATGGATATGGCCCCTTTGAGTGGGTTAATTTCAATGTTATGCACTTCTCTGGGCTTGGGCCACCAGATCACAGCAATTTTTAGTGGGGTCTTGACAGTTCTGCTGTGCTGTTTAATTTAAATTAAATGCATTAAGATAATCTTCTTTCTTTCTAAAAAGAGAAAAGTCTTGATTTCAATGAATTGGGAAAGTGAATTACCCACAGCTGGTGATGAATTGTCATTGTAGAGATGATAGAAACATAATCATGGGGGGCACTGCAGACACCTCTCATCCAGTTGCAGTTTTTCCTCAATTTGATTACCTCTTAATCTTTTGTATGAAAAATTGTAAAGACAATGACAGTAAGACATAATTACAAGTCAGTAGGATTGTTCATAACACTTCTGCTGCAGTTTTCTGCCTACCAAAGCCAGTGGATTACTCGTCAAGTATCACCAAACCAGAAAATAACTGAGCTACACTGGCCAGTGAGTAAATGTCCTCAAGTACAAAGCTGGACATGTTTGTTGCATGTATGAGCTTGCCAAACTCTCTCCTTCCAGTAAATTCCCAGTAATCTTATGATATAAGCAAGTACTGGAGTGTGTAAAGGATAAAATAATGTTCTGTTGTATAAGCTATTGGCTATTTGTTAATTGTGTTGCCCTCAAGACTATGCATGTCAGATAAAATTTCTCAGGATAAAATCTAATTTTAGATCTAAAAATGAGTGCTAATATTGTAATGGAAATGGCTTAATGACAAGTTCCTTGATTTTGTGTCTGGTTTTGGTTTCTTCTTGCGTCCTGCCCTGCACATTTCCAGGAGAAAGCACATTGTGCATTCTTTTTTCTGTCCTTTTGGAGAAGGCAGGAATCTCATATCTTCTGTTGTGAACTCTTTGAAATTAACTATTCAGTATACATTCTCCAAAATATTACCAAATCAGTTTGGTGAGGTGAGGCACAAGCTTTGTGTGAGAGCATTTCAAATTTTTCATTTTACATTTTTCTTTTACATGATTGAATATTTCAGTTTGAGTTTACTTTTTGTTCAAATCAAAGGAAAAAAGAAAAATGAGAAATCCCTCAGCTTCTCATGCAACATGGAGAAGGATTTACATAAAAGATACCAATGCTGTAAATAAAACTAAATATTCCACAACAATCAAAGTTTTAGGCAGAATTGAGAGCATTTCACTGTTTTTGGTTGAATGAAGGTGCACTTTTTAACTGAAGTTCTGTGAAACTCTTTTTAGTGGTGACATAATTTTCTCTTTTCAGCTGACTCTGGAGATAGTACAGATTCTTTTTTTCTTCCTTCTTCTTCTTAGGAAATGGAAAATATTACTGTTCATGCCCACTTTCACGTCTCCAGTATAGGGAGGGTACTTAATGTACTCTTGTTTTCAGTAAATTTTTACCTTGGTGCTTAAGGGTATGCAGGTTTGAAATCTCAAATGTGCCAAAGAGAGGTGCTTGTTAAAACCCCACACTGTGTCTTCAATGTCATAGGTTGGCATGAAATATCAATTTTACACATTAGGCTTTTGCATTGTTTTGGCTCTTTAAAAGCAGGAATGTCTTTTTCACCAATTAAGTTTTCATAAGGGGGGATGGTGTGTGGAATTTCAGCCCTTGTTTTATCAGTGTGGATCTGGCTCTGCGTTATACAGTGCTAAAGACAAAGGATTGCTTCATCTCCCTTCTGTGGCAAGACCATGACACAGTGCTCTGAAGGACCAGCAGGTTTTAAAGATTTGAATCTGGGCTCATTTTGTGCCAGGCATGTCAGGGTTTCCATACAGGAATTCTCAATAAAGAGCAAGGTTGCTTACATGCAACCACTGAAGAGTTTGCACAGTCCTCATAATGCCGTAAAGTACATTTGGCCAGTTGGGAAATCCTGTCTGGGAGAGACTGCAGGTCCTGATCCATGTTTTCATTCTGTTGTTGATTCTTCCCTCTCCAAACATTCATCATCCTCAGTTATTTAACAGATAATCTTAAGTGTAGTTTAAATAATTGCCTCGTGGCTGTTGAAAGCTCACAGAGAGACAACCACCATAGTGTGAGATTTTTATTGATCAGAGAGAGCATTGTTTGAAGCAGAAGGACTTGAGCTAAGAGGGTTCTTTGTAGTAGAACAAATTCTGAAGAATTATCTCTCATATAAAGGGAGTACTTACTTTAGAATCTGGTTCAAAGCATTTTTCATGTTGTCAGTGAAGCATCTGTTGTGTGAATTAATGATTTTTGATGATTTTAGCTTTCAGAAGACATCAGGAACCAACATATTGGATTTGGGGGCTCTGTGCTTGAAAGAAATGGGATATTTTGCATTAATTTCCAGATCAATTGTATATTTCTGGGTCATATTTGCTCTGGTACATGGTTAAAGTTAATATGTCTGAAAACTCCAGATTCGACTGGGATTGTGTATGTGCAATTGTGCCGGGTTATTTGAGGTTTTTGGTCTCCTTCCTCATACTAGAGATGATTAAATTTGATGGTAGTCCTCACATTTCTCATTTCTCATCTTGCTCTTTTAAGTGCAACCGTTCTCACCTGCCTCCCTGAGTCCCATAAATGTCTTGTACTCCAGCCAGGACTTGTCTTGCCTTTTCCTTTAGAGGAAGCTCACACAAATCTGTAGAAAAGCTTTTCCAGTGCCAGATTTCAGAAACAGATAGCAGAGCCTTCTTCAGGATGCTCTGGGTTGTTCTGTGTCCCAGGATTTTAACGTGAAGGTCAGTGCAGAGCATCTTGTCCTTTCCATTTAAGAGAAGCAAACAGGTAAACAGCTCTAGAAGAGAGGAGCTGTGCAATAATATTGGCTGCTTCTCCTGTGTCAGGCCTGGCTGCTTAGGAAAAAGAAAAGCTGTGCACTGCAGGGCTCTGCTTCTGTAGTTCTGTGTGTTTTGCAGGGAGGTGGCCAGTCCAGCAAAAATAACACTGGAATGATTTGATTTCTTCCATTGTTGCCGTTTTCTGGAAACAAAGGTCTGTTTCCCCAGGCTCCCAGGGGCTTAGAGTGCCACTGTCATGTCTTGGAAGGGTTAATCCAATCTACTTGCTTGAACCAATCACCAAAATATTACAACAGTCCCTTTGAACTTCCTGTATCTTTTGTGGAGGCTCCGTATCTGCTGTCCTTTGGCACATCCTGCCTGCTGTCTTCTTTACTGCCCCAGCGCACAGCAGGCAGGCATGGCAACACCTCTCCCATCACCAGGCTGTTGATGAGCTTGTTCTCAATGTGCTCTTAGCTGTAGGCAGGGAAAAAGAGCAGTATCCTTGGCTTCCAGTTTAAAGCTGGAAAAATTGAGTTTCAGCTGTTCCTTACAAGCCTTGTACAACAAGCTGAACAGGGGACATGAGGACTGCTTTGTATGCATAAGCCTAGAGGGTCTTGTTCACTGCAGTTGAAATTTGTGGCGAACAGATCTCTACAACACGAATTCTAATGTCATAGCAGCTTTACAGTGAGTGGTTTAATTTCATGCCAGCTTTAGATAAGGAATTTTTTTTTGTTTCGTTCCTGTGGTTATTCAATAGCCTGTTGTTAAAAGTCAGCACTCAGGTTTATGCCCGTTGCAAGCCAGAAGCAGAAAACAATTCAGTAGTGCTACAGCAATGAGAAAGTTATCTTAATCTAAATTATACAAGAAATAAGCACAATATTTGATGGGGACTCTGGTTATCTTGTCATGTCCTCCCAGCTTGTGCTCTTTGCTGTGACAGGAATTAATGAATGAGGTTTAGAACTGAGAAATAGTATTTAACTCTTCATGGTAATCCTTTCTAGAATGACACTTAGTAGAGAATTAATATTTTTACTGTTTCCCTTTCCTTCATCCATGTCACTATCTTAAAACAGGAATTACCATGGAAGTTTCCATCCAGCTAAGATAATTGAGCTGCAGCTGTGGTAACACCTTTCTAGAACATACATATTTCTTTTTATTCATTCAGTCGTTATAAATTTCAGGAGTCCTGTAGTTGTAAATAAAGACTATTTTGGAACCAGGCTAGAGATTATCAAACACAAATTTTGTTACCAAGGATACAAGTAGGTGAATATTTACATACATAGTGTTCCACCAAGGAGTCTTGCATATCTTTCTTATGCATGGAAAGTTCATCCTTGCTCCTTTTTCTGAAGATTCCCACTGCAGCTTTTTCACCCCTGTGCTTAGTGCACCTGTCTGGTGCCCCACAAAGTCTGGAATTACTCAGTATGCAGAGCAAGGAGGAACTGTGGAGCTGTTTATCCACCAGTATGTGCTGTTTGCATATATATCAGTAAAATCAGGAGGCTCAGAAAACTAAGGAAAGCAACAGAACTTGCTCTGAGCCATCTTTTGAAGCATGGTAGGGAATTAAGAATTTTTTCCTCAGGATCTAAGGTCTCTCCCCTCCATGTAATTGCCTGAGTATGTCTTAAGAAGATTGGAGAGAGAGTCCTGATGACAGGAGCAGGGAGGCTGGAGGCGATCAAGCAAAGCTGACTCTGTGCTCAGCTCTCTGAATGAGCAGTGGCTGACTCCTCAATTCCCCAGGGAGCTGGAGGACACCTTGCTGGGGTTGGAGGACTGGCTGGTGAGGAGGGGGTGATGAAGGGACAGAGACCTTTCTTTCCTTGGTCACTGACACTGTCCCAGAACTCCTGGTCAACATCAGCACTCACTATTTGTTTGTTACTGTGCCAGTGGGAGATAATCCAAAGTTGCCTATGGTATAAGGAATTTTGGGAGCTATCCTAAAACACAGGCCTGTAGTTACCTGCCCATTGAACAGCTGTTTTAAGACATTTCAGTGAATGGACTTGAAGTTTTCTTTTCCACCTTGCCTGGAAGTTCAGTGGCCACAACGCTCAAAGGTGGATTTCCTGTCTTGGATACCAAATACCATTTGTAAAGACTTGTTGCATGCTCCTGTTGAAAGACTTGGGCCGTGAGCTTTGTCTAGCCTAAGTTACCATTTGGGAAATAGGTGCTGTAGGATTTAGCTGGCATTTAATCGCAGAAACCTTTGTCATGTAAGAAATAGCATGTTGGATTTATGGAGTGCTTTTGGTTCTCAACAGTGTATTTGTATTTTCGCTTAAGTAAGATTTAATTGTAAATGTGAAGCTGCTCATTAGCAGTAGACTGTTGTTGTTGTAATGGATTATGTTGTCCTGAAATTGTTCTCCATTACTTGTTTTACTCTCTTTAAAGTTTCAGTTTGTCTCTATAACCTTAATTATAACTTTTATGTCTTTGGAAGTCATTCCTTCAAAAAGCAGTTACCCTTTCTCACATCATGATTGGGAGGTTAAAAGTCCAGTTCCTGTTGTAAGATGCTAAGTACAGAAAATGGGGATCACAAGTCATCCATGCTTTCTTTCCTAATGTGTCCCTGCATGTTCATTTGATTTCTGCCCTTCTGAATTTTCCCAAAGTGTAAATCAAGTCAGCTTGCAACAGTGCTGCTGTTGATACTGTGCATTTAATCTGATAATAAGGCACTTTAAGTGTTAAGTAATTGAAATGATGTTCCTTCACCCAGCTCAAAGCCAAGCTAAAACACTCCAAGCATTAAGCTGAGGTGCTGTGAAAAGTTGACCTTTAAAGCTTAAGCTGCATCGAAACTGTTTCTAAGCATGCCTTAAAGTAGATGGCTGGAGGCCAGAGACCTCCAGTTAAGAACATTAATTTTCCTTCTGCCCCACAGAGGATTTTTTCCATGGTCATGGGCCTCTTCAAGTGACATAACCTGTGGTGTTTTGCAGTTCTCTTTCCTCACTGTGTCCAGGGTAGAGCCATTCCTGAAGAAGTTTGGGAATGAGGGAACTTCTGTGGCAGCTATTGTGACATTTTCAGAAATTTCCTCTAGCTTTCTCTCCTTTGGAGCAAACTGTATATCCCAAATCCTGCTGAAAGCTTTACTTTCAGCAGATTTAGTACTTTGATGAAAAAATAGTTGACTAATTTTTTTCCTGACCCTTCAGGTGGGTGAGATGAATATAGAAAATGAGAAAGTCCTTTGGAGGCTCAGCTGCTGGGAATACCCTGACTTCTGGGAGGAAATCTGATGCCAAAGGCTGGCTGTACCAGGTGGATGAAGGTAATCCCTGAGCATCCAGTATTGTTGGACCTGACACCTTTCCACTCTTTCTGCAACTGACATGACTTTGGGTGCTTAGATCTGAGAATTCTTTGAGAGCTGAGCTTTGGGACAATTTTGATTACCATGCTGGAGTTATGCAATCTGCCACCAAACTGTTCAAATTTAAGAATTTAAAATTTTACATTACAATCTGAAAAATAAAGGTAAATTCCCAGGAATTCAATTTATTTGCTTATTCTGCTTGTTTTCTTTCTCCTTGGGTTAAATGCCTGTTAGAAGCATTGCCTGGCTGTTGATAGATGATGCCAAAAGTAAGGAATGACTGTTCTTAAGGATTGCTGAGTTCTTTGGGGCAATTTGCGTTGAGGTATTCAGGGAGTTAACGCTGTAGATCCCATTGATTTAAAAATTGAGATACAGTGGAGACCTGCCATTCACTAACTCATCCTGCTGGAGTTTTCCACACAGCACAGTCAGCAATGACAGCTGCCCTTCTCCTCCAAAAGCCTCTGAATCACAAGAAAGAAGAGACAGAGAGCAGTCAGCACTATTTGCTCTGCCCAGCATAATTTTGGAGGCCTCTAACCTCTCCCACCCCAGTTTCTGTTTCCTGGCAGAAAGATGCTAATCTAGTCATCCCATGGTCTGAGACAGTTTCTTATCTCTGTCATTCTAGTCGCCCTTTCCATGCTTTTCCAATTCTGCTCTACTCCCTCGAGGTAAGAGGGTCAGAACCATAAAGATTGACTTATGGGAATTCCTTCCTTTTCTAGGTTTTGAAACATTAATTCATTTTGCATTTTTGACTCTTGAGGTTTGACTCATATTGAACAGGCAGTTTCCAACACATCTTAAGATCTCATTTTCTTTGTTTTAAAGAAATTTTCAAAATAAATTCACAAGTTTTCTTGAAGAGTGGTTTGCTTTTTAAGTTTTATTTTTTTTGACTATTCAATAGGATGCCAGTGCATCATTTCCTGCAGGTAGATGTTATTTACCTGTCACATCTTTAAAGCAATCTTAGGAGAGAACATTTACAGGAATTTCTCAAATCAGAATTTTTGATCTTTTGAATAACGTATCACAAATGGGAATAAGGACACAGAAGCCTGTTAGAAGAATATGTGAGATTTGATGTGCTGTCATTCTAAAATAAATCATTGATGTTGGCTAAAGAAAACAACCCACATTTACAGGTTTATTTTCCAGCTCCATTGCTATCCTCCTAGGTTTTTATCATGCTAGAAATATGATTGCTTTTCTGCTTAGATTCCACTATTCTATTGAACACTTCTGTCCACACTTCTTTTCTGTATGGGCAGAATTCTTTATTTCTCTGTTCAGTTCAACATAAGCATGGTATTTGACATTGACATGGATTGATGACTTTGTAACTGACATTGTGAGCTCAAGGAGCAGGTCCACTACTGACAGGGGAGACCTGATCTGGAGCACTTGTGTAGGGAGGGAAGAGGAGGAACAGAGAGAGAAGAGCTTGGGTCAGGCAAAAAATGAGAGCAGGAATGTTTGTGTTGGCCACATTCAGATGCTGTGGAAGGTTCTTCAGTGCTGGCTGGTCCAGTGACAGATTTCAGAAACAGGTTCAGAAACCTCTTCCCAGGAGGGGAGGTGCTCCCAGAGCTGCTCTTGTGCTGTGTGCGCAGCGACCTGAACAGAGCCTGACCATCCTCTTCTCTGTTTCTAGATTTGCAATGGGAACTCTGTGCAAACCCCTTAAAGACAGGGTGTTGAAAGAAACAGAAAAAGAACAAAACAAAGGCCAGGTGCAGTCAGATGAACTATTAGGATATGCTGGAGGAAATAAATGCTGATGTCTGGCCATAAAATCTCAGTGAACAGCTCTCTATCCATAATTTCCAAAAAGCGAGCTGAGCTGAATTTGGAACTGTTTGGTTGCAGACAGTGATACAGACAACCTAGAGGTAATTGGATACTCTTCCTGTTAGGAAATGCAGATTGTGTTTTGCTCTGTGAAATGGTCCAGCCAGTGACCCTTTTGGGTTTGCTTTGCTTTTCTAACAGCAGAACTGGACCAGTGGGAGCTGAGCAGAAGGATACAGCCTCAGAGAACAGTATTGCCCACGGCTTAAAATCTGTTCAAGGGAAATAATGTCCAAAGAAAACCAATCAAAGAACTTTATATTGCTTAGGTCCATTAGGGCTAATTAACAGCACTGGATGATAAAGTTTTGAAAGCCATGTTAGCCCATAGCTAATATTTGACAGCTGGCACAGGGAATATGGTATGAGCTGTTTTCCCATTCTGCAAGGGGAGGGAGTCCGTAAAGTTGAAGTGTTTAGTAAGTAACTACATTAATTATTTGCTGCATACTCTTGTAAGTAGAATATCTTGGGATTATCCCATCTCTGAGGAGAAGAGCATTGACAAATGAAGATTGTCTGGACAATTGCAATTTTGTTTAAAGCTTCCTGCAATGAGCGGGTGTTTGGAGAGATGAGAATTTTCATCTGAGTTTTCCTGAGGGGGCTTTGTAGCCCAATGTGTACTGCAAGTCTGCAGGGATGTATTTGCAAGCAGGGCTTGACATTTTTCACCTTCCTCTATACATACCAAAATGATGATAAAAACTAAAACTTGTGTTTAGTTTAAAACTAGAACTTCCCCTTTATATGTTGCACGTTTGTTTTTTAGAAACTATCTCACTACTTTCTCAATGTGGCTTCTGGTAATCTATTTTTGTAGGAAGATATGCTTCTGATGTTTCTGCAATATGGAGTGCACCAGCACACTGGTTAAATAAGCTTGTACAGGTTAAACTCGCTATGAGAAACAAACTTAAGGCAAGATGGGCATGTAAGTGGGGGTTCATTATGCTCCTTTCTACCCTGCACAGCCAAGGCCCAGTGAGAGGTGAGTGGAATTTTTAGCTGGTCCTTGCAGCAGCAGTCTCTGTGTGAGTTTTGGCCTCTGCAGTTGTGAGCACCCACCTTGCTCACAGCTTCACCTGCCCACTCTGGGAGAAGAGTCTGGAGCACCTGCCTCCTGTCTGAGGAACTGCAGATAAATATCTTGAAGCCTGAAGTGTTTTCTGAGCTGTGGCTTTCTGCTTTCTTGCAGACCTTCTGTGGAACTCTTGGAAGCAGGGAACAGCCTCAGCAAAAGCAGTGGGGCAGCATTTCCTGTCTATTAAGATCCCAGATGGTATCTGAGACTTTCACACCAACATCACATGATTCTGGGTTTTCTTTGAACTGGCATCCTAATGTGTCTTTAAACAACAGATGCAGAATGGGACCTACGGATTACTGACTCTGTGTATCCTCTACCAATCCCTTTCTATCCTGTATTATATTACCTACAGAGAGATTGCATCCCATTCAGAGCTATGTTAATACAAAAGTCACCTCTCAGAGAGTGGTATTTAAACCACTGAAGTATTTGTTCAAATCAGTTAATGCAACAGGCAATGCTGAAGAAGTAACAGGAACACAAAACTGGAAGAAGCAGCATCCCCCAAGTCTCTGACATGGCACTTACTGCATCTCTGGCGTGATTTCTGTGCCACCACTGGCCTGGCCACTCAGTCACACGTGCATTTACAATGACCTTGTGCAAGTCACACAATTCACAAGTGTGCACATCACACCATTTCCTAGAAATATTAGAGGAATAAGATAACCCTTGTGTAATTCATTTTTTAGGAAGGTGACTGTTTAAATCAGACATTATGATTTGTGTAGCACAGCATTTTTAGTTGCAATGATCTCTGGGCTCCTAACTACTAACAGCTAAGGTCAGGAGGATGTCTTGTGCACGTTTTTATTTCTAGAATCATTTAGGTTGGAAGAGACCTTTAAGATCATTGAGTCCAACTGGTTCATGGTGCTTTTCATGATGCTTCAGTTGGCTGAGCAATAAGCTAAGTGATAGCTTCTTTCTAAATAGTGGGTGAATGGAAAACCAGGAATTGTGTCTGTGGCTGCTTCAAGGAGCAGGCATGCTAAAGATCCCAGTTCTTTTCAGCATTGTTTGTGCTCCTTCAGCTGTGTTCATATCCAAGTTACAGAGAGAGTCAAGCCTTGATGTGCTTACGAGGGGGAACAGTATTTCCACAGGAGGGAAAGAGCTTGAACTACTCCTTGAAGAGTGAGTGGGACTTCTAAATGTATATTTAATTGACCCTCAAGATACAGGTCTTCTTCCAGTCCCATGTGGGGCAGGATATGTGTCTGCAATGCCATCAATTCCTCCAACACCAGCAAGGTTTCTCCACCTACCTGAAGCTCTCGGTGTGGGTAAAAATGACATGGGCAGAAAGGGACATTTTCTATCCCCCTTCATGGTCAGACTAAAAGGGAAAATTATCTGCAGGAATTAGTTTTGTCACACTCTGGAAGGACTGGTATTTTATGGGGTGGAGGAAGTGCTTAAGGGTACACTATTAGACAGCAAATGGAATACAACTGCTCTGTCACTGTAGATAAAACAAATATTTGGAAATATGAATACTAGAGAGAGAGAGAGAGAGGCATTTTTAAAGTCAGGTCCACCAGGTACCACAAGAATCATCTCTTTTTGTATATGACTGTGCTTCTTTTCACACAGTCACCCGTAACATTTACCTTTTACTTTTCTTTCTACATTTGCTCTCTGTATAGCACTCCATTTTCCCCAGCATGTTTTGAAAGCACAATCTCGTAATTTAATGGACTCAATAAGCTGCTTCCCTGAAGTAGCCTTTTTAGTTCCTGCTTACTGCAGTCTTTTTATGTTTCAGTCTACATTTGCTCTTTTTGTCCCATCCTCCATGGTCCCTATGTTTTTCTTTCCCAGCTTGCCATGTTTTCTTTCATGGGAAATAAAGTACATATCTGTTGTGATTGGGTCCATTCAGGTGTTACTAGACCACCTTAAGATAAGTTTTAAGTTGTGCCAAATAGAAAGTTCATGCAAAATTGTTCAGTTTGGGTCCATTTTGCCAGCACTTTTTCCTTCCTTCTTAAATTGTTCAAATCCATTAAATTTTCTAGAGGTTTAAAGATTAAAATATTGTACTATAGGCTAGAGATGTAAAGGCTTAAAGCAAATCCTCTCCAAGTTTATGAGCATAGCAAGAAGTTAATTAAAGTCAACCAAGAAAATACAAATGCTAGAGAAAAAATCCAAATTATAAAGGAGTTTTAACTGAGAGTTTCTGTGAGTAAGGTTGGATAGTCCAAGTTAAAGTTTTTACCTTACCCTTCAAAGTGAGTATTTTGTGATCACAGAAATTATGTGACATTGCCACACACCACAACCCCTCTTTGCCTTAGAGTCTGAATCTGAGCCCTACTCAGAAGGTTTTCCTGCCTGTCCAGTCCATGGTGCTGGAAAGGGCAGTTTGTGCCAGTTCAAGGCTTTTGTTCAAATGAAGTGTTCTGGCACACCTATTTTGGTGTAGCTTTATTTCCATCTATTATGTCTGTTTTATGTCTTCTGCCTGTCCAAGTAGTTTCGTTCCACTCCTGATGCCTGCAGAAAGAGGGATACTCTGAATTCCCAGAAAGATGGCTGAGAATATGTAAAGCTGCTGTGATACATCCCCAGTGTGACATACACAGCTCTCTGTTTAATGAGGTTATGTACTGTAAACGCAGTTTTTAAGAGGAAAAACCTGGAAATTCTAACAGTAAATGTAAATATTCATTTTAATGTCCCTGTTTAATCATTCGTTGAAGTTATTAGTGCTAATTAACCATACCCACATAAGTAGGGAGTCATTTGAGGCCTCTTGGCAATCCCAAATTGAAGTCTGAGCAATTTGCAAAGCCAAAGCCTGGATGTTCAGCTGTGCAGAGTACAAGGTTTTCAGAGTTTGCTGTGGGCTTTTTGTGGATCTGGAAAACTACTGGCTCTTTATATGCATCACAGGGGATCAAAATGGGAATAAGGCATCTGTTGTAATCCCAGCTGCAAATGCACTGATGTCATAATTTAGTACCTGGGAACTTGTGTGTGGTCATCTAGGAGCTGCTAATCTTCATGGTGAAACTCTCTCAGAGAGGTCTTTTATCACTGAGGCACAGAACCCCCATCCTAAGTCATGGAATCATACAAATTTAAACTTCTTCATAATTGGTTGGGATGAAATTACACTAGGGACAAGAATGTAATGTTCAGTTCAGAAAGCTTCTCCCAAAGTTTACAATGGATGTCAAAGTATGGTTTCTATGTTTTTATCATTTTTAGGACTAGCACCCAGAAATGTATCAAAAAAAGGAGCACAGTTTGAAAAAGGCAGTAAGTCTGGAAATATATTCAATGCAATTTCAAATCCACTGTGGCTTGTACTGAGAGACACTTGAGTGTGTGTGGGCTGGCCCAGCAGCTGGACTGCAGTGAATTGTCATCCTTGATATCAAACAGGCTTGAAAGGGGGACAGGCCATATTTGAAATCTTCCCAAGAAGAGGTAACTAAACTCTAACCTGTTTCTGATCAGTTCCAGCCTGGATGAAAACCATTACATCACTTTAAGGCAAAGTCAGACTGGTGAATTCCCAATCCTGATCCCAGGTTTCATGTTTGACTCTGCAGTGGAGCTGCCTTCAGATGTAGCTGAGCAGTTGGAATCAAGAAGCTTTTTGGAAATTGCTTGATCACCTCTCACTTTGTGAATGACTTGAATTGAAATGGGCCAATAGCAAATAGGTGAGCTTGACATTGCTCCTCTTTTTTCCCCCTTGTCTTTACCCTGAAAGAGCAGAAGGTCTGAAGTATTCAGGAGCTGCCAAAGGCAGTCTGAGAAGGCACAGTCCCTTTGCTGCTAATTTCACCTCCCAGCTGAGACAGCATGACATTTTTTGAGCATCATCCTGCAAAATCAGCCAGGAGAGTGTGAGTCACTCACACAGACCCTCCCAGTGCTGCAGCAGGCAGAGTTAGACTCAGTTTATGATGGACAAGATTATCTTCTACAGAATTGCTGTCTGCCCAGTTTGTTCTTGTCCCCGAATTTGCATTGTGACTTATTCCTGTCCCAAGGGTTGTTCCCTTCCCTTATTCTTACTAGAGTGATTTTCAGGCTCTTTGAGTGATTCATGGTTTAAATCATGTCAGGAACAACAGTGGTCTGCTGAGCCACTGTCAGCATTGAATTAGATTTAATACGCAAATACACATTATAACATACACTGATGCAGTGACACACACATACCTCAGAGTTTCTTCTCTTGGATGAAGTTGTAGAGGTTGTCCTCTAAATACTGTTTCAAAATCTTGGAGCTGTGGTGGACTAGAAACCATTAGGAGGTGTTGCTTTATCCAGAAAGGCCTTTTGTGTGTTGCCAGGGTTTACCAGCTTACTGGGATTTTGTACAGAGCAGTGGGGAAAGAGGGAAGCTGCTCGTGGCCATAATAACTAATAATGAAGACCACCAATGCAGTGTTTTGGTGCTTTGAGGCTGACTGGCTTGGAAAGCACTAGACAATTCTCTTTTACCACATTAAAGTTCTTCTCAATTAACTTTTAAAATAAGCAGTGGTTTATAAATGTCAATTGCCCGTCTTTAATTTGCAGTTAATAGTGGAAAGTTATTGCCTCTGATTAAGATTGGTTGTAATGAAAACAAGCCTGTGCTTAACTTCCTACTGAGTGACCAGTTTTACTGTCTTAGATGTTGTCATTTTGCAGACCTCTAAAGATTCTGGTTCTGCACATGTGGTTTTATAAGCCACAAAACCATCTTGCAACTGAGTTTAAAATTGATTGAAACAGAATTAGAAGATGGAGGAGGAGGGAAAATAATGTCCAGAGACTGTGTGAAAAGACAGAAAACTTCTGTCTTAGGAAATACCAAATTGAAAATGATTTGGTATTTAAATAGAAAAAGATGGGAGGTGTGTTTGTGTGTAAAATAACTTAAAATCCTGGTGCATACACTGTCTCAGAGGAGCATGGTTTAGGATGCAGAGATGTGAAAAAATTAGCAGCATATTTCTAATCCTAAATACGAATGTAACCCTTCTCATTGTCCTTGATAAAGAAGATGCTGAAGCCTTACAGTAAAACCCCAAGTTTTTTAATTGAACAGAATATAGGCGTAGATGACATGATTAGTCTTTCTCTGCTTTTCCAGTAAGATGCTGATTTGGAGTATTTGAATCTGTCTTTAAAGAGGCTTCCTGGGACCCTAAAAATGCCAATTATTGATGCCCTGTGTATATAAACCATAGATTATTTGGAAGGGATTAAATCACTTGCAATACAAAACATGAATCACTTGGCAGAAAGAAGCAAGACAACTGCATGAGAAGCCTTGAAACATAGTAGAGACTAAATCCCTGGCATTTCAATCAAGTGTGGCTGCAGTTTGGAATTTGATGTAAGGGGAGATTGATACCTGAGGTGGTCCCAGTGCTGAGCCCAGCTTCAAGCAGGCCAGGACAAATACCTTCCAAAGGAGATACAAACTGTGCCAGGATTGCCAGGGATTGATGTGCTTGGTGTCAGATGTTGAGAGAGAACCTGTAGTACAATTACTGGGAGGAGCAGGTTCTCAACTGAGCATTTATTTTTTTTTTCCCTGCAGAGCACAAAAGGCACATTGGCAATGGGTGTTACCCTGGTGGCTGATCCTGAGATTCCAGGCTGCATCCTGAGCCTCATGGCCCTGCAACATCAGCCTGGCAAGCTGAGCCTTCTCTCAGATTTCTGCACAGTGTATAAATGGATTTGATGGGCTGATCTGAGGCTGTTTCATGTAGCTCTGCTTTTAGATCATTATAGGCTGCTTTTTCAGGTTCTCTGATTCCTTGCAGCAGCCACGGTATTTCTCACCCCTGCCAGTGCTTTGTTCCTGCCTCTAAAGTTGTCAAACTGACTACACAGGCAGTCAAACCCCATCCATTCTTGATAAAGTTTTAAATTATTTATTGCTAACCTCTCGCTGAAAATTAGGCTTCTTGTGTCTGTGGAGAGGAGAATGAAAATTGACACTTTACTGATTGCTGAAGAAGTCTTGAAATACAGACACAAATTGCTCTTAGTTAGGTACAGAAGAACAGGATGGAATATAGACTTAATATTCCCTTTTTCTCCCCTAACCAGTGCCATTTCCCTGGCTACCATCCTCCTCTCCCCACAGTTCCATGGTCTCTGCCCCTATCACTGTCCTGCTTCACTGTTGCTACCACTGTGCTTCTCTTAGGTGTCTCTACATGAGAAACATAATTAATTATACACAATATAAGCATACTTGTCACGTGCAGTCAGGGTAATGGAAATTCTCTGCACAGAGGAGGTGGCAATGTGGGAAAAGGACTGTCCTGCATTTTAAGAGCCTCACAACAAATTAGAAAGGAAAATTTTCCTGTTGTACTTCAGAAGGCATTTAAGAGTAAGGAAATTACAAAAAATATCTCATTTTAAATCAAATGGGATTAGATGATAGTATCTGTTCAATTTGGTGGTATGAAGCAGATATGAAATAATAAATTACCAATTACATATGTGTTGCATTTTTTAGCTGCAATAGCACTCCACAGGTGTGAAACCATGGCCATGCATGCCACAGGATGCTGAGGAAATTTGGGAAACTACTTTCTGTCCCAGTCCTGCTGAGAACAGACACTGTTTTATTCCTCTTTAGTCATGCAGGCACATACAGAAATTAAATGGCTGATTGGTGAGAGGGCTACATTACTAGGTATATAAATTCATGTACTTACCTGAGTGTCGCTTGCTTAAAGTCCTTAAGTCACACAATTTGTACATGATTTTACAGATCATAAAGGATGAATGATTAATCTCTTAGAACTCTTGCATTTTATGGCTGTACCTGTTCTTTGTGGGTAGTGCAGAGGCTGAGGGCTTTTATTTAATGTTTCTTTATTCTGAAAAACAGACCCTGGGCTGCTGATTCACTCTGGGATGGGACTGCTGCCTCCATCCTGTTTATGGCCCATCAGCTACTGCTTTGTTTCCAGGAATCAAAGAATTTTCAACTGGAAGAAAATATTACAGGGTTCTGAATACTCCAAGGGTATGTCTTAGAGGCTAGATTTTTAAGTTTTCTGAAGTTCACTAATATTTTTAAATAAACAGTGGAGTGTAAGAGAACACAAAAATCTGAAAACTGCATGCCAGGATTTTAACAAATCACGTGAACTTCTTCTGTCTGTTGAGACTTCCTGTGAGCTGAGCCTGATCTTTCTCTGGCTTCTGCTGAGTGGAATCCTCCAGATGCCCCCTGAGGCTAGCAGTCTTTGTGGGCAGCAGCTCAGGTGACAGAAGTCCTTCTTCCAAGAGGTCACTGTGTCCCAAGTGAGCTGTTCTTTTGGGAGAAATTGTGTCAGAAGTTCCTGTCAGATGGTCCTGCCTTGAGGCTGCCATGTAATCTGTCTTCCTTCAGCGTTCTGTCACCATCCTTATCCCTTGCATGTGAGTTAAGGTTGTTTCCATGTCAAGCAGAACCATTTCAGCTTATTCTGGTTTGTTCCTTCAATGCTGATGAAGTAGAGGGAGCCCCAAAGCCTCACTGTGGTGTTACAGAGCCTGGAATCAAAGGCTGCATAATTTAACTGCCTTGGGCCAATTTTTCTGGCTTCACCCCTGAGCTGTTCCAGTTGCTTCCAGTGGACCTAGGGGTGAGCTCAGAGTGGCTGTGTGGGGAAGGTTTTGTCACAGAGCTGCCAGTGCAGGACTCACTGTGTGTGTGAAGGCTGAAGAATCCAAAGGTGACATCTGCCAGGAATTCAGAATGTCACATGGAGGAATGAGAGAATTGGAGAGGCATCCTGCTGCTTTTATCTCCAGGATGCCAATTCTAGGGTATAGCTAGTTTTATATTTTCCATTTAATACAAATGAATATTTCAGCTTCTTTCAAGCTTCCTATTAAAATAAATTTTATAGACTCCCTTATTCATTTCTTTATGGAATTCAAGATATTCTGACCTTGTCATAAGATCATTTCTTCTTTTAAGTCTGATTTTTTTTAATACAGAAAGAAAGTGATTTTCTAAATGACAAGGTCAATGCAAGTCCTGTTTAAGACACGTGGGAGCATGAATATTTCTCAAAGGGGTGGCTTACAAAGAGATATTTGCAATAAGTACAGTCAAAGGATTTGAAAAAGCAGAGAGAAAGAAGAAAAAAAACTGCAAAGTATATTCTGTGTTAAGTATTTTTAAATTCCTGTAATACGTACAAAGGAAAAACACATTATTTAATCTCCTAATGGGTGTCATGTATCTTTTGTTGGAAGGTTAAAAGTGATCTTCACCTGCAGCTTTGGGTCTGGGGTGTCCTGTAAGGGACAGGTTGGTTTAAACCAGATGAGATTTGTGGCTTTTTTGTGATAGACTGTCTAGAGGCTTATGGTTTATTCTTATGCAAGAATCTCCTTGTGAAGGGGCTCGAGGTAATTCTTCAGCAGCTCCTGGGATTAGGGGCAGAACAATGTACTGAAATCTCCAAATGAAAGTATAGCAACAACAAACATTCTCTGAAAATTTTGTTGTGAATATGGGAGAATGATTGAGAAGTGTGCAAACAGCACTTGATTCTGCCTTAAAGTGTAATAGCTTTAAAGAAAATATTGGGAATTTATTTTTATTCATTTATAATTTATTTATAATTTTATTTATTTATAATTTATTTTATTTATTTATATTTTGGGGTTTATTTTTCTTCCTTGAGTTAGTTTTTCTTATCTTTAGTAGTTTTCAGCTGACTGGGGAGGGGAGCTCTGAAATTGCATTGTAATCTAGATCTAAGAAATACAGTATTCAAACTAGAAAGGGAACTGATTTTAAAATACAATTAAAAAGATGAAAATATAGATATTGTCTGATCTAAGACTGAGCAGACATTATTGCAATTTGTAATTGCTTGAGGAGGAGGACTTGGGAGCTTGCAGTTGACGTCAACAGCAAAACCCCAGAGAGTTTGGAAAGAATCACAATTAACCTTTTTCAAAGTAATTTGAATTTTGAAGGCAGAGGAAGTTATCTGGCCCAGACTGAAGCTACAAGAATTTCAGAAGCTTTCTTTTGCCTCGGGTCCCTTTTCCTACAGGTCTATTTTTCTCTGTAGTCTGGAGAACTATGTTTATTTTCTTCCTTAGTTATTCCCTTCAATAAAAATGCATGTTCCAGGAGCCAAGAAGAGCTAAATTATACTCAGAGAGTGTCACAAATGTGTAGTGCATCAGATCCTTTTGCTCCCCTGTATTTTTGTGGGAGTGAGCAGAATGCAGCAATATTACCTGTAACCTCCAGCAATTCCTCAGAGAGATGATGTATCTGCAGTAGGTGATGGGACACAGTTGGAGGGCACACCTTTAATCCATCTGTGCTCCTGAGCACGTTGAGACAAGGCTGTATTCCCTGGGTTTTGGCAGCAGGTGTCTGGCAGCTGCTTGATTTTTCTCTTCCTAAGCCACTTTATGGTGATTTACACTCCCAGGACAAGCTGCTGCAGTCCTGCACCCTTGGGACTGCCTGGAATTTACAGATGCTGTGACCAAAAACCAGCTTGGCCATGCAAACCCTCACCTTGTGCAGACTGATATCTTCAATTAGTGTCATGTATGTGAATTTTAGAAGCTTCAGCATATTTACCCTCAGCATTTCCCCCTAAGGGAGAGCTGATTTCATGTCAGAGCTGTAGCAGGAACACAGGGATAACCAGTATTCCCACAGGAGTGGGATGGAACACAGCCTCTAACATGACTGGAAGTCCCAGGCAAAGAACTTTACCACAGCTTCCAACTCTCCAGCAATTCTCAAAATCAAAGAGCTCCCTGTTGTTTAATGTGAAGAGTTAAAAATCAGAAAGGATTTTTTCCCCATAATTTTTCAAGATTTTTTTAATCAAAGGATAATCAGGGGTCACCCAAGTCTACTGTAAATTCTTATCAATACATTCAGTAAATTTTAAACAAGCTGTGCAGCATTTTTTACAGGTCATGACTTTGAGACAGTGTAATTCCCTTTCTATCTGAGCATAGTAATATTGAAGCCAGACTTGCTTAATGACATGATTATATCACCAGCTCTATTAACTTAAAGTGAAAGGGGATCTACCATTATTCTTGCTATGTCTGGTATGTGTAATACCAGACAAAAATACAAATATCAAATTGCATTTTCCAGAACAATTAGAAAACCTGAAGGAGATTTGCAGGAATTTTATGTTGCCTCATAGAGCAGCTTTAAGCCTGGGCTACAAAGCAAAGCCACATATGAACTGCACAGGAACTTCTCTGAGGGGGCATCATAAGCGGGCAAAATAAGGGGTTTTTTTTGGCTGCAGTTTGCCAACTACAGCATTTTGGAGACTCTTATTCTCTCTGTGTTCTTCCCAACCTCCCCAACCTGCATGGCATGAGCCAGGGAAGCCAAGAGTAGGGACTGTTACCTGCTCACATCCTTTGGATGGAGAGCAGAGTGCAGGGAGGCCAGGGAAGGATTTATCCCTCCTTTTTCCCTCAAAGGGACTGTGGATATGTCTGGAGGGGAGAGGGAGAACTGCTGAGCTTTACTGGGAAAGGACAAAGTTAGTATTGTCCAGCATGAGATGTGACCAGGGAGATTGTGCCATGCAGCAGTCTGTCGCTGTAGGACATGAAAGAAAGACTCTAAACATTTCAGAAGGCAAAGAGCATAGGAAAAGAAGGCTTTATTTTCTAATTCTTACTACCTTTTATAAGGTGTTCCAATACAGACTTAACATGACTGGTGAATAGGAATGACATCTCTCTAATCCCATTGGTTAAACCAGAGAAACAGCAAAACATCACCTGGAGAAAGACTGTTTTGAGAAAGGAGAGTTGTTTGCCAAGATTGTTTTGAGAAGAAACTTTCTTGAGAAATTTTTCCTTGGGAAGAAGTTAGCAGGTGCTAGCAGGCTAAAATCTCTCAGACCCAGAAATATCAGCCCCACAGCAGTCAATCTCCAAGAGCTGCTTTCCTGGGGAATAGTCAAATCCTCCAGCCCTTTGACAAAGCTGGATATGAGTGGAAAGAAAATTCCCATGTTTCAGTTTGTCCCTGAATGTCAGAGCCATAAATGACAAACAGTTCAGCTTAAATGCTCTTGGTCAATTTGGTTTGATTTGTTAAGGTATCAAATTATATTATAGTTCTGTGCTCTTATTGCTGTGTGTGTTCAGTAGTTATTTTCACTGATCATTTTGCTATATAGAATTATGACATAACCGTTTTTACTGGATTTAACATTTTCTAGTAATTTTAGGAAGAAGGGAATCAGATTGTATGTTATTGTTTATTATTGCATGTTATTAAAATACTGTCACTCACTGTTGAAAGCTATTTATTCAAAATTAGGAACTAAAAAGAAAGTTAATTAAGATAATGGGATATTTTTGCAAACTTCTGATTTTGTTTTAACTGTTGGTCTCTACTCTCCATTTATCAAAATTCATATTTTCTATGCTTATTATTATCTCATTAAAATGAAAAGGAATACAATGATGTTTTCAAGAAGGAAAACCTATTGTTTGTAATTCTGCTACACTAAACAATCTATAGTTTTCTTGCTGTGATTTTTTTTCTTTCTTGCCAGTCTATCACCTGTATGATTTAATATTTTGAAAATAAAGTTTTAGCTGTGCTAAGCTATCATCAAACAACACATTTTCCAGGATAGGTATGATGAAGAAATTTCAGCACTTGCATATTGTTGCTGGAATTGTGGATATTGTTTTTGGTTTTGTTTCACTACAAGTCTGAAAAACTGTTTTTGTTAGCAAAATGCAAATTCCTCTCGTAAAACAGAAGCTTTTTCTGTGTTGTACTTTAATGAATTTAATAAATAGTCAAAAGTTAAACAAATCCAGATGCTTACTGGTATTTTATGTGACAGTATTGCGACAATTGATAAATATGTTCTGTTTTGTGAGAGCAGCCTTCTGCTCAGATGTACCATCCTCCTCGGTGATTTTTAGTTGAGTCTCAGCTGCATTTCACTGTAGATGGAGCTGTATCACACATAAAACCAAACAAAAAGCCCTATTGCATTTGTCGTTGGTAGTTAAGGGACCTAAATCTCAGTGAAGAAAATTCTTTGATATTTGTCATTTTCCAGGCAGAATAGTGGCAAAGGCAAGGCCAAGAACTCCTGTGAGTGGCTCCTCTCTGAAGGAATCTGCTTGTGTTGGGAAGCAGATGTTGCAGTGCCAATGCCACTAAGTCTGCCTTCCCTGCTGGGAAACAGAGGGAATTGTGAAGCGTCCTCTCACAGAGAGGAGGCTGTGTTATTGGGAGAGGTGGAAGTCACCGCAAATTACAGGCTGCCAAGCCCTGTGTCATTGTAAAGCCACTGCTAGATTTCCCTCTTTGCCTTCTGGATAATAAGAGAGCTTGGGAGACTTGTAAGAGCATTTTCCTTTATTCCTGTCAAGCTGGCCACTTACAGTGGCACAAAATAAGTGTCGCGTTAAGCACTGACTCTTCTGATTTCATGTTGCAGCGGTGAAACAGCCATTTGGATTGGTGACACCACATCAAACAGCAGCAAGAAAAGCAACTTGTGCCTCTGAGCAGTGAAGAGTGAGATGGAGAGAGGTGCAAGCCCTTCGTGGCTGGTTAGGTGCTCTCCAATGCTGACCGTGTGGACTGATCCTCTCATTTGTCATAAGAATGGAGGTGATTTCCTGCTTATGTGGTTTAACCAAGGCCTTCTTCTCATTCTGTCCTCTCTGAATCTCTGGGGTTTCTGAAAAAAAACCCCAACCCCTCCACAACAGATTTAGAGGAAACACTTGAAACAAGAAATTCTGGCACTTGGCTTGGGCATTGAGGAGAGAAGGTTCAACAGAGAGGAGATGCAGTGGGGTAAGAAACTCAGCTCTGATGCTGCTGTGTAAAGAGTGTTAAAGAGTTGAAAAGAAATATTTTGTGGGTATAGATTGAAAACAATTGAGAACTGCCACCAGCATGGGCAGCAGGGGAGGGGGGGATTCTGCCCCTCTGCCCCTGGGCTCAGGTCAGAGCCCACCTGCAGAGCTGCCCCAGCCCTGGGGCCCAGCACAGGAGGGACCTGGAGCTGCTGGGGAGAGGCCAGGGGAGGCTCCAGGATGAGCAGAGGGATGGAGCAGCTCTGCTGGGAGGAAAGGCTGGGAAAGCTGGGATTGTTCAGCCTGGAGAGGAGAAACTTTGAGGGGACCTCATTGTGGTCTTCCAGGACCTGAAGGAGCTGACAAGAAGCATGGAGAAAGACTCCTCTTTACAGGAGCCTGGAGGGCAAGAACAAGGAGGAATGGCTTCCCACTGACAAAGAGTGTGTTTGGATTGGGTATTGGGCAGGAATTGTTCCCTGGCAGGGTGGGCAGGCCCTGGCACAGGGTGCCCAGAGCAGCTGTGGCTGCCCCTGGATCCCTGGAAATGCCCAAGGTCAGGTTGGATGGAGCATGGAGCAGCCTGGGATAGTGGAAATTGTCCCTGCCCATGGCTGGGGGTAGGACTGGATGAACTGTAAGGTCCTTTTCCAACCCAAACCCATTTGTTATTCTATGATTACACACTGAGAGCTCAAATCACCAGGCTGTCATCCTATCCTCTTCATATATCTGTATCTGTTTGCCCATTTTGGAGTCAGACAAGATTTTTTCCTCAGCTTGATCCTCATTCTCCCATCTTATGCTTAGATTATATGATCATAAATTATGTGTTCACTTTAAGTGAAGTTTAACATAATAAAAAATTCCTAGTTCACATTCACTTTTCAAAATCTAGTAGCTTAAATGACTTAACTTTCAGATGCTGAAAATTCCTCAGGTAGAAGAGTTGAGCTTTTGTTTGCAATTCTGGCATTATGGGCCATCTGTCTCTCTCAACCATTTCCCTCTAGAAAGTATGATATTAAACCTCCTGCATCTACACTGGCACGCAAGGCAAAGAGATTTTTCTTTCTGAGACTTAAGTTTTCTAAAAATACTGAAGGGGAGGGATAAAAGTGGAGAGTAGAAATGGCTTGAGAAAAAACATGTTCTAAATATTTAAGCCTTGTGTTATTCAGAGCAGAAGCAGGGACTTTAATCCCCTCTTATGGTAAAACTATACAAAGGTCCCTGCTTGCTTAACACAATCCTGATACACAGATGTTTAATAACTGTAAAAAGGAAAATTCTCCTGGGTGTCTTAAGAATCAGGAGTGTTCACTGGCTCAAAAATTTCTGAGCTTCTTAATTTAGATCTACTCTCTTTTTTTTGTTAATATAAAGAAGTACAAGCCCAGGAAATGAGCTACTCCATGGGTTTCCAGGTGTCCTGCTTCCAGCCACTTTGTTACAGAAGGGCATTCCATTGTAGTCAATTCATTACTTGAAGACTCAACTCTGGATTACTCCTTAAAAGTTTGTGTCAATGCCAGGATCCTGTGAATTGGAGGCTAAGAAATTGTGTCCTAGGTTTTTTCTGTTTTTCCTGGAGTCCTAGACTAGGTTGTTCCAAGCCCTGTCTAACCTGGCCTTGGAGACTTCCAGGGATCCAGGGACAGCCAGAGCTTCTCTGGGCACCCTGTGCCAGGTCCTCCCCACTGTCACAGCCAAGAATTTCTTCTAATAAAGGTGTTTACCAAATTTGTTTTTAGAATCCTGCAGCAAAGGAAGTCTCACCACATTTCTGGATTGGGAGATTCGCCATTTGGGCTTAACAAGTTTCTTTATATTTAATGCCTTTGAGACTTTTTCTCTGTCCTTAGCAGAGTCATCACAGAGGACTGGTGATTGCCAGCATCCTTGTAATCTTCTAAGCATTTGAAGAAAGTGATAGTCACATAAATTTTCTTTTACTATGCTTTTTTTTTTTTTTTTTTTGGTCATGCATCATGCTTCCTAATGATTTTGTTGTTCTAGATGGTTCCTTTGGACCAGTTGGTTTATAATTTTATGGCAATTTAGTGCTCCAAAATGGCTTTTTGAAGCCCTAATAGAGCCAGGGAAAGAGAATCCAGATTTTTGGTGAGTGCATCACAGCCTGAGCATTGTCTTGATCAACATCACGTTGCAGTCATTCGCTTAGTGATATAATTATTGTATCATGTTTTGAGATTCACCATCTAGTCCTTATTTTATTTGGGCATCCCCCAAATGGGTTATTCTCATGAGAAATTTGGAGCTTTGGTTGTTTTTGTTTCGTTTCTCATTGAATTTAGTTTCTTTGATTTCAGAGTGCTTCCCTCATCTGCGATTTTGAATTGTGTTCTCATACCCCAGAGTGTTCACAGCCCATCCTAGCTTAGAACCATCCATAGGTTTAGGAATATATTCTACACTCCAAAATTGAAGCCTTTAGTGAAACTAAGAACAGAAGTAGGGCCCTGTTCAAAATGGTTTTCCTTATTAAGGCAGCTTAGGTGGCATTGCATGTCTTGGAACAAACTGCCCCATGGGAAGCAGAAGGAATTTTGGTGCAAGGTTGGAAAACATTGATTTATCCCTCAATAAAGCTGGACCAATGATCAACTTGACTGGTGGCTGGTGATATAACCTCCCTTTTACCCCTTTTTGCCCATGTAGGTGGAGAATAATTAACTGTTTATTGGCATTTGACATTTTGAAAAGCAATGAAAGTGGTCAGCACAAGCTGTGCCAGTGAGGGAGTTGCACAAATCTGGGTGAGCAGCATTGTTGCCAGAGCAGTGCCCTGTGCCGAACAACACCAAACTGGCCTTGCTGGTGGCAGGACATGGCACCTCACACCTGAAACCTTTTTTTCTGGCATCTGCTGATGCTGCTGGTGAATCACACAGGTAGGAAGGGACATTTTCTTTTTAAAATATATCAGACTGTAGCTAAGCTGTTACAAAAGGCACTGAGTTAAGTCAGCCCAAGTTCACTGTTAACACTTTTCATTCAGCACTGATTCACAGAGTGGATTTTCCCCCACCAGATCAAACTTTGAACTCTTAATCTATGCACACGTAGGTTATGCTTCCAATATGTTTTGTTGCCTGGCTTTATTTGTGCCATTGGATTTTGCTCTTTCCCATTCAAGCACGCTGGGTCATCCACAGGCACTGGAGTTATTTGGAGGGCACAAATTCACCACTGGAATGATGTGAACAGCATAAACTCATTGCTGCTGTGGATTGAGTGTGCAGGTGCTTCCTGCTGGTACCTGCACATGGGGATGGATGTGTCCATCACATGTTCTGCACAGACTGTTTCTGTGTGTCCTGCTCAGTGAAGCTGAGGTACAGCAAGGAACTTGTTTTTTGTAAAGTCAGAAGATGGGTTTCTCCTGAAGTGATATGAAATGACCAGATAAAATATCTTTGTGGGAGAAAAAAATTACTTGAGAGTATTGGACTAGTTCTTGAAGCTGCATATTTATGAGATTGCTGAATTATTTTAAAAACTTATGTAACACTATAGTTCAAAGATTTACTGCAAACTTATATATTTATTTCTATTTGTTTTAGTACTAATGCCTTATGAAATTGTTTCCTTCAACTCTCTCTGCACACAGACAGATTTTGGTCTTTAATTAAAACACCATCTTATTTTGACAACACTTCCAAGTAAGAACCTATCAATTTATTTTTAGTTTTGTTTATACTGAGCAGTTGCAAAATACTTAATTATACATTTTGTATGGCTTCCCCAGTTCTAACAGAAAATCTCTTTTGTCCTGTCTCTTTCAATACAAAAATGCAACTAAGATTATTCAAATAACCCTATTCACTGGAATGACTATGATTAGCAATGTGATGAGAACATAATTGTAAGAAATATGCTAATGTTCAATTTATTTTCACTGAGCTACTTTGAAGGTCTAAAAGGCAATTTATATGCATTAGTAATAATAATGGTGAATTAATAGATAAAATCATGATGAATTTATAGATAGATAATATAGATAGATAGATGTATTATAGATGTTTCCAAAAGTCCTTTTTGGCAGTGGAGGTGGGTTGAGCTTTGAGCTGTATCATGACAGATTTTCATAGGTTTAAGTGCTGGTTACTGAGTAAATATAATTAAGCTTCGATTTTCCAGATGTCCAGCTGTATTCTCATCTTAGAGCCCACTCTGGGAAGGTGATGTCTCTGTCCTGCTGCCAACCTGTGCCTTCCATGGCGAGTATTAGCAGTTTCCTGTTCATGTCTTGATGTGGAGAAGAAGGAGCAGAGAGCCAGGAGAGTGAGAGCTCAGAGGGTCCAGGGACAGGATCCCAGACCAGAGAGGCAAAAAGCAGAAGAAACAGCCTATAAAGATGGAGCCTAAGTTTAGGATGCACAGTGGGAAGAAAGGCTGTGATGCTGAGGTGCCCTGTTTGGGAAGGGAATGATGAAAGACTCATCTCTCTAACCCCACTAACTCAGAGGGCACTTTAAACCCTCCATGCTCATTGCAAACGCAGGAAAATGTTACCAATATGCGTTTGTTCCACTACTTAATTCCTTCACAAATACCTCCTATGATGACTGATAGAGAAGATAGAAATTTAAAATTTTTCCAAATAAACAGCCACAGCCTTTCAGATAGTGTTAACCATGTGGCTGGAAGGCCTGAACTTTTGTATTTTATGTCAGAAATAAACTTTGAGCTATAGGAGCTCTAGAACCTCAGGGGAAGTTTGGGTGACTTTTTGAGAAGCTGTTAACATCTTTCCCAATCTTGCTCAGCATGTGCACACGCACACACAGAAACACCTATGCACACACCCCGATTTCTGAAGTTGTTTGCATTATTTTGTTCCTAAAACTGTCTGTCCTCCTCTTGTCCAGAAGTTCTGCTTGATGAAGTTCTCAGTCTCTCCAGGTTAACTCCTCACAAAAGCTGTGCTGAGAGAGTCATTAGGTATGTTGATAGAAATTGTAAAATAGTTCAGGAATGAAATATTGGCACTTGGCCCACTGGGTTTTCTGCAGCATCTGGGAGAAGATGGTGAGAAGAGACCAGACCTTTGAGCTGCTTCCTGGCTTGGCAGCCCAGTGAAAGGGGGTTTATCAGATGACCTACATCTTTTTGAGATCTAAAGGAATGACTTTCAGGAAGCAGACCTAGCAGGTGTTCCCTGAGATTCCTGCAGTCAAAGCTATCTGTGATACCATGGTGGTGGGGATATATCCAAGGATATACCCTGCAGATCCCAGGGATATCACTGTATGTGTTCACTGTGAGCAGGGTGTGCTAAAGAGGAACCCACATTATGGCATTTCTTGCAGTCTGGAGATGGAGCAGATCCTGATATTTTCTGAAAAATCTGTAAGAGGATTGCCATACATCCAGTGGAAGTGAACAATCAGCTTTTGTGTTTCAGACTTGTTTCCTCCTTGCTGTGTATGAAGCTGGTATGAAGTGGCTGCTCATAGGTAGGATTATTGGGGCTCCCTGTTGGAAGTGGTCTGAACTGGTAGGAATTAGCTGTTTCCTGTTAAACAACAGGGAAGATAAAAGCACTGGAAAAGATAACTCCAGTTGGGAAAGACTGTACAGGAAGCACTGCAGCTGCCACTGAACAGACAGCCCAGAACTTCTAAACATGTTTCCCAGAATTTTTTCCTTGCAGTGTTACTTACCTAGCTTAGGAAAGTCAGCTGAGGTAATATTTGGCATAGTCCCTTTTTTATTGTTTTAGTTCACAAAAGTAATCTCTAGGAGAATGGAGCAGGTCCTTTGGCAAGAGGGTGTGTTTGGAGCTGCTGGGAAGGAGGCAGTAGTGGCAGCAGCCCTTATCATCCTCTCCTTATCAGCATTGCTCATTATATTGGCTTAAGCTTGCCATTAAATTGTGCATTGGTGATGTTCCTGTGCTGATGTGTTCTTGATTCCCCTGTCAGCTCTCTGGAATGCAGCCTGTGATGATCCCACTGCAGCCCTGCTGGAAGGGTTGTGAGGAGTTTCTCAAATAACTGCACTGTAGGAAGGAAACCACAGAGTCATGGAATGGTTTGTCTGGGAAGGGATCTTAAATCCCATCTAGTGCCACCCCTGCCATGGCAGGGACACCTTCCACTGTCCCAGGCTGCTCCAAGCCCCACAGTCCAGCCTGGCCTTGGACACTGCCAGGGATCCAGGGGCAGCCCCAGCTGCTCTGGGCACCCTGTGCCAGGGCCTGCCCACCCTGCCAGGGAACAATTCCTGCCCAGTATCCCATACAGCCCTGCCCTCTGGCAGTGGGAAGCCATCCCCCCTTGTCCTGGCACTCCATTCCTTGTTCCAAGTCCCTCTCCAGCTCTCTTGGATCCCTCTAAGCACTGGCAGGGGCTCTGAGCTCTCCCTGAGCCTTCTCCAGACTGAACACCCCCAGCTCTCCCAGCCTGTCAAATGCTGGAGCCTCTCAGAGCTGGTGTTTGTCATCTCTGTGTTCTTGGGACATTTGGATGCCTGTTGGTCTGGCCTGAGTTGGGTGTTTATTTTTTGTTTTGCTCTATGAGCCATCAACTTTAATCCTTGGAGAAAACCCAGCTGGTTTGTAAGAAGTGAGGTTTTAATATATGTCCAGGTAAAAATGTCCAGTTAGTTCTGGGTCAGGTATTATAGGTCTTGAGCAGAAGGAATGGAATAAGTATTTCACTGCTGGGATTATTGTCAGGATGGTTCAGGAGAAAAACAAACATAAGCCTTCACACTGGGATTGTTGACTAAATACTAAGAAGAGACCAGAAGCAGACATAGGTATTCATCAGAATTTCAGTCATATTTCACTTGCCAAATTATTATGCCTCATGAAATTCACCCTCATTTCCCCCCCGCCTCCTCCCTGCCCTGTACCCCGTGTTTGCTGATAGATGATGGGGTAGCAGATTGTTAGCATTTTTCAAATATTTGGGTCAGTGAGCCTGAGACCTGTCTGAGAATTTTGTGGTTTGTGTTTTTTAAATATTTGTTTGTTTGGGGTTTTTTTTGATTGATAGTCAGACTCTCCTGAGAGTTTTCTGGGATTTCTAACGCTTTCAGAACTGCTTCTCTCTCCTTGCTCTGGTTGTTGAGCCTGCCTTGCCTCTCAATTGCCTGACACCAGAGGCAGCTCAGGATTTTAATACCAGCTGTCAGCAAGAGGCTGGAGAGCATGCTGGAGCAGCGAGAAGTGTGGACTCTTCAAATGTCTTTTCATTACAAATTCTTCAAATGGAGTCTCTGACCTTCAGGGAGAAAAGGGGAGGAAAGAGTCACCTGCCAGCACAGGTGTGGAAGCCTTCTGAAAACCAGTCAGAAATGACACTTGGGAAAAAGTGGATATGTAACTGGCAGAGATAATTATGGGCAGGACATGTACATATATTGAAGGAGTGGGCTTAGAGTCAATCACTTTTTTCAGCACTTTCCTATCTTTAGTCATGTTGAGACAGAAACACACATAACAGAAAAATATGGATTTTAAAAAATATGCCTATAACTGACAAGTAAGCTTAATTTTATCTGACTTAGTGTTCTGCAAGAGTTACTGAAGTGGCTGAATTTCAGCTTTTAAAATCACTACATGTTGTGCTATCCTCAAGTGGCTAAAAGCTGCTGTTTATATTAATTCTCTGACTTACGAATTTCTTGGTGGCAGAACTTGACTATGGTTTGAGTCTTGTCTCTGAGGTGCTCCATTCCTTGCTTGGCATCATATTTTTATTTTAAATTACTGAAGCTTTACTTGATGACGGATAGCAAAGTGTTCAGTGTTCTTCAACAAACTTGTACTAAATGAATTTAATTACAACCTCTTCCAGAAGTGGCAGAGTTATGTGGTTTCACATATAAGGAGACAAAGACCTTCTGTTGGTGTATTTACAAAAACAGTCTGGAGGGAAGAAGGAAAGTTTAGGTTTTTAAAAGACATTTGCATGATTAAAAATTTCAAATCCTACATCCATCCAGAAAAAAATAGTTCCTTTCGAAGGGAAAAACAACGTGTGTTTTTAAGTTCTACCCTACAGTCCTCTAGGTGTAGGGCTGCCACAGAGGCACAGTTTTTCACTATGCTTTGCTGCTGTGAATCATTTTGTGGCTGACGTGACTAGTGTCCATGATTTCCTGGGAGCTGTGCTTGGGCTGGAGGCAGTGGGATGACTCTCTTTGCCTGAATGCTGGGTCTGCTCTGGCAAAGCCCAAGCCAAAATGGACAACTATATCCCACTGAGAGTGAGATTGCCCTAAAGATTCACAGGGGTTGTGAGGGATGACTGAAAGTCAGAGAAGTTGACTTCAATTAATGCTGGTTTTAGAACCACCACAAAAAAATCCCAGTCTCTAATTTGTGATGCTGATTATTGAGTGAATATTCACATGAGCCACGTCTGTAGATGTTCTTCCTGCTGCTGAGGCTGTGAGAGCCCAGCACCAGGCAGGAAAGTCCCTCAGATGGTGTTCCACATGAATTCATGAACAGAGTTCTGGCACTCTGCTGTCACACATAGACCCGAACACCTCCACAGTGCTGCTGAGTGGAGGTTTGGGATTTAGCAGCCCTGGATTTCATCACAGTGTCACAGCCAAGTCTTGGTAGCACGACTTCTAGCAGGAAAGGACAGAAGGGGTCTGCAAAGCAAGAGAAATGAGATGAAAATGAGATGAACTCTCCTATAGGTCTTCACTTCTGTGAATTAGTTATTCCTGGATAACGTGCAAGAACATAGGATAAATTTTGAATAAAAAAAAAATTCTCCTGTTCTTGCATCTTCTGGCTTAAACTTCTTTTGTGCTTGGGTAGGAAATGAGGTGGTAGAAAGCATGTGTTCTGTCACTGTGGAAAGGGCCAAAAGAACATTTTTTGCATGCCAGGAGAACCTGTTCAGTGACTTAATCAAGGTTTCATTTCAGCCCTTGTAGTGTCTGCAAAGATCTGCCAGCACAGGGTAGGTAATACATCACTAACATGAAATCCTAAAAGTAAAAGAAAGGAACAAAAAACCCACCATCCACCAGCCTCTAAAGTCATGAGGCACAAGTTTTAGTATCTCCAGAAGGTGTTTTGTTCTCCTTCTGCACTGCTGCCCCTGATCCTGTCCCACTCTGCCACAGGTTCTTGCTGTGTCCCAGAAATGTGTGTTCCTTGAAGTTCCTGCATGGCATCCTCATTGCAACCTGGGAGGCAGGGAGGGGCAACATCTTGTACTTGGCATTCCACTTCCCTGGCCAAAGCTTTTGTCCCTCTCCCACAGAATGCTGCAGCAGTGCACAGGAATGGGGCTGGAGATGGATGTGTAATCCTTGGAGGGGCAGTGGGAGGATTTGCGTGAGAGTAAACAGGAAGAGGATGAGGAGAATATCTTTATCTGGGCTGTTTAAAGTGAAGAAGCAGCACCTGTTGATGAGAGATCTTTTGTGGAGCAGGAGATCAGTGAGGGCCAGAGATCCCATTGAAAGTCAAGGAAATTCTGCCTTAAATTTTAGCTTTCATATTTTCAGATTCTGTGCTGCCCAGGGGTTCTGAGCCTCACATTCGGTGTCACTCAGCTCTTCACAGAGTAGGGAGACAAAACAAATCCTTTTCCTGCTGAAGACCAAGGACAACTTTCAGGC
>JBBMKD010000217.1:4214591-4276893 GCA_037834095.1 Argya squamiceps
AGGCCTTTCAATAAATATCTACTTTATTCTCTAGCTCTGTCCAGTCTCTGTTTCAGGTCAGCCTTCCCAAGGCATCAGAAAAAGTTATGACTCTTCCCAAAAGATATTTCCCCTGTGACTCATGGTGATTTCAGCACCCTTTTGTGGCTGGCTGTGAATATCATGAAGACTGTAAGACACATGTCACTGGAGTAGTACGTGCAGATAGAAGAGCTTGATCCCATGCCTGCTGTTCATTTAGTTTCCAAATCAGAACCATGCCTGGTAGCAGCAAAGCTGTGCTGTGACAGGTCCTTTCCCCACCACCTCACTCTTGCCTCACTCACGAAACAAAGCAGGATTTGGGTCAAGTGTTTATTAAGTCAGTCATCCATATGGATTGGATGTCTGGGGAACATGAATGTTTAATCAGACATTTGTTAGCAAGCTAAAGAGGCGACGTTGTGCCAAGCACTGAGCTGTTGGAACATTCCCTGCCTGCTGTCACTATGGCAACAGCCAACAAATGCCTGCTTGGGTTATGTCAGCATTGGAGCTGAAGAAAAACCTCCAAGCCATAAATTCTGATCATCAGTGGCTGGGCTGGAACCAAAGAAGGTACTACCATTTTCCAAACCTATTTGTCAGTCTGTAGGTTTCTTCAGGAGCTCTGTCAGCCATCAAGGAGCAGAAATGGATGGCACGTCCATCAGCCACATGGACTGAATTTTAATTGCAGCTGCTGGGCAGAAATGCTCAGCTTTTCTCGAGTTGGCCTAAATGTGTTCATTAAAAACTTAGTGAAGGATATATATATATTTCAAATAGCAAAATACTCTGAGCCAAGTGCTTCTTGTGAGAAATACATCGCTTGCAATGTTAATTTGGCTGGCTCTGCTGCTAGAGAGAGTTGCAGCCAGGCTGGCCACCATAGAAAGTCTGTTTCTGTTGGACTCCTTGAGAATTCCCTCATTTTCAGAATGGCAGTATTTCATGGCATGGCCTAATAGGCTTAGGGACAGGCTTGTCTCAGGGATTGCTCTGGCAGAGCCCTACTTTCTCTAAGGGAGCATAATTTCCCAATTAACCCAGCTCCCAGTTTAAAATACAGGGGATCTTGCACTAGTGCCTTTCCAGTCAATGCCTTTTTCCTTTCTCCCTCCTCCCCTGAGTGATTCTGTAGAAGCAGCTCAGGCAGAACCTTTCAGAGGAGGTATTAAAGAAGGCAGGTAATTCCCAGTGGCGTCCCTGCCTTCCTTCCTCACCAAAGATCTGTGCTGGGTAAGAAGCTGAAGCTTGATGAATGTTTCCATCTCCCCCCACATCTGCAATCTGCCTTCCCACTTTGTTCTTGGGAAGAATCTAGGAAAACACACAGCCTTTAGGAGCCTTATCTCCCTGAGATGAGGGGGATGTTGAAGGATCAGAGGCAGCTGGGTAAGCCCTGCTGGGTCTGGTGTAAAGTTGGCAGGTGAAGCAGAGTCACCTGGGCCACCAGCAGATGTTGTGCTTTTGGACTCTATGTCTGTCTCTCCTTGTGGCTTGTGAAGCTCTGAATGATTCACATAATCTGCAGCACACACAGTTGCAAAAATTATCAGAGGAATCTTATTTTCAAATTTATATTGCCTATGAATTAATGAGTCTGCGGAATCTGGCAGAGATACCTAAAGACTTTTAACTATTTTATCTTAACTCTGGAGATTTCTTCCTCTTTAGTACACAGAATTCTGTCTCTGGAAGGAAATTCATGGGTAGTACATTATTGCCAGATTATACTGTTTTAGAAAATTCTGTGTCATAACCTGTCCTGGCAGGATTCTGAGACTAAGTGGCTACTTTCTGTCTTATAAAGAGGATACATAGGCACAAGACCTTGGAGCCTCAGAGAATGACTGGTGCACTGGCAGGAGAAGTTGTAAAGGCATTCAAGTGCCATACATATTTTATACCCTCTGTCTTGGACACTTTGGGTTAATTGAATATTAGTTATATTCTTGGACCGTACTGCAACCCTCATTCTTTCAACAAAACCCCTTGGCAGATTTGGACAGTATCAAACTCTTGATAATCTGTTTGGAAAAGGAGAAGAGGAGATTAAATGGAAGTGGGGCTGTGCAGACAATTTATCAAATACTCAAATACTCCCTGCAAGGTGCCTTGCCAAGTCCTGTGCAGCTGAGAGGATCCTGTGTGCCAGACATGGCAACTGCAGGTTACATCCACTGCTGTAATCCTGTGGCTTTTAAATGCTCAAGAGGGAACTGTGGTCCTTGCTTGATATTAGGCTGCTGCAGTAGGATTTGTGGAAGTAAAGAAATGAAGGAGCTGGTAAGTCACTTTGGTACAAGTGAAATGAAAAATACATGCACTTCATCTGTAAAGCTGAGGTAAACTGCCCTTGTAAGTAAATTAAAACTAAAAAGCCCACTGTTGAGTAGTACTGATTGCGTAGTTGACACACTTTAAAATGACTGCATCCTCTTTAAAAGGCCTGTTAAAAAATAAAAACTTCTGGAAAATAAATTTTATAGTGCTTTAAGTACTTTTTTTTTTGCCAGGGGATAACAATGTTCACCCACAGATAGCAATGTTCAATTACAATGTTAAAATGCACGTTGCTAAATAAAGACATGTTCTGTTTCCATGGGAGTAAACTGACTCTTTTTTTTCATTGCCATGACCTGAAATTGCCACATTTTTCAGAAGTAACTTCAAAATGAGCTGTTGGTACATAGCCTTTTGTAAAATAAGGCTGATTACTTGATTGCCTACGTTTTAGCACCCATATTGAGCACCCCTGCTATATTATTCTAACCACAAAAGACAATCATTCCCAGAGGACATGGTTGAGACAGCACAAAGCAATTCAAAGCCGTGTCTCAGGGGAAAACAATTTCTTGTTATTTCCATGAAAACTTGATGATGATAGCCAGTGCTTTGTGAAAAATGGCCATGGAAAACACTTCACAGTGTTCTCACTGAAAATTTGAAAAATTCTGATCTATGGCCAGTGTAGCAAGTTCCAACCTCCTTTTGGTATGGCAGTTTGAGGGCTGAGGTGAGCAGAGAGAAGCTCTTGTATTTGTATCTGCATGTTTGTGTGGCCTTACTGTGCCTCTTTGGGAAAGGGGGGAAATAAAATGGCTATGTTGTTGGTTTTGGAAGACATGACTGAAAATCATTTTGTGCTTTTCAGGTGGATGAGGGTCACACTCTTGTGTTGTGTTTTTAAAATCACTATTTGTCTGTCTGTCTGTCTTGAGAGATTGGGAAACCCTTAGATTAACTTGGTCCATGCTGGTCGGGCCACTGCTATACTGGTTCCTATGTTGGTGGAGTTTCCCAGCTGGGGTGCAGCCACTGTACTGCCCCTCTGAATTTGGGATTAATGGAACAGGGAACCCCCTCAACCATCACAAAGAACCCAGTGTAAAGAACCTGATTTTTAAGAAAGTTTCTTTAGCTGTGGTTTGGCCATCCTGGCACCTAGAGAGTGTATTTTAGGAGGGAAGCAGAGCCCAATCAAATCTGACTGAAGGTGTTCCATAGATCTGGTGGCATTAAACCCCTTGCAGAAGTTCAGGGAAGTTTGTTGTTGTTCTGTGTTGTTCTGTGTTGTTCTGTGTTCTGCCACACAGAAGAGTGGTGATGACCAGGTACAAAACCCCTTGATGCTGCATAACATCCTCATGAGAACTCCTGTGCACAGAGGAAACACAGGGAGAAGAGAATAACTGCAAACATATGATTTGTGGACTTTGTATTTTTGGCAGACATGTGAGTTTTACATGGAAAATACATTTGGCTGTTGGTCTGGGAACATGAGACGTGTCTATTCTACTGCACACAACTCATACATGATGTTCATGTATTTGTGCTCTGATGGCTGTGACAGCATTAAAATTGAAAGGTGAAGAAGGATCAGAAGCATCTGGTTTTTCTCCCCAGTCCAAGCACTGAATAAACCAGAAATTGGTAGATCATTTCACTGCTGTGAAGTTCTGTTGTTTTGCTCTTGGTTGCTCTGCTGGTGCTGTGGTCCAGCCTGGCTTTCTCTCCTGGCCATGTCCCAGGGCTGAATTGGTGTTTTCTGACTGACACTTGGGTACCCTCTGCCTTACCCCTAATCCTAGACCATGGTGGTTACTGTGTCTTGATACTCAGTCTGTTTGAGAGACAAAACATGAGGTGTCAGAGAGAAAAGGGAGAGCAGACAAGAAGCAGAGGCAAGAGATGAAGGAGAGGAAGCAAAGGGTTTTAGCACAATTACCAGGGAGCTGGAAAACTGCTGTCAAGAAATTCACCATCAGGACCACAGATGGAGGCAACAGCTTATTCAACAACTTTCTCCACGAATAAAATTTCCAAGAGCACGTTTCTTGCATCGCTGAGCTTCTGAGAGAAATTGCAGTTGTAAATGGAAAATAAGTTAATCAAGTAACTTTAATTGCTCTTTAGTTACTATGTTTTGGGACCCTTTCCATTTATAATGAAATTTTTCAGGGAATCCCAGTGTGATATGACTACTGTATTAGCTATTAGTTCTACTTAATGCCAAAAGTCACACATCACCAAAGTAGAGGCTTGATGTGGATATTGAACATGTTTCTCACACTCTGTGTTTGTCATAACTTTGTAATTCTGAATTATTCCTTATAATAGCTAGTGCAGAGTTTGTATTTTCATTAAGCTCCCGTTCCTGCCAGGGTGTTACTGCTGCTTTTACATCTTGCTGCACAGCTCGGATTGATGGCTGGGGAACACTTGCAGCCTTTTGTATTTCATCAAATTGTTAATGGATTCTGTTCAGACGGCTGACCACTCCATCACAGGCAAATTATAGCATTCTCCAAAGCCTTTTCAAGTTAAATAGGATTGATTAGTGACAGGGCAAAATGTAAATGCCTGTTAGGATTGTTTTAAGTGTAGTACACTTAAACTTAATGTCTGACTGTAATAAGAGCAAAAATTATGGATGTGACTTGAGCCACCACTAACTATTGCTGTTAGTTATTAAATTAATTATTAAGCAGTACTCTACCATTTAATGCAATAGACACCTCAGCCATCTGTTTTGGTGGATCTCCTGTATTTTATAAAACATTTTTCCTACATTTACATGTAACTCACCAATAAATGGGGTTTTTTCTCTGCAAAACTTGAGAAGGAGGCTGAGACATCATGGCTTGTTATTACACTTTAAGGAGACGGTTCTGCGGGGGTGGATCAGCCTGGTGTAGGGGGAAGGTGTGTGAGGAACTGCTTGAGCTGGGGGTGAGGTGGTTCAGGTCATTGACAGTGTTTGCAGGGGTGATTCTTTCAGGTGGAAAGAGTTAAATGCTTTCCTGCTGTGGCCCTGGCTTGTTTGTAGACACTGAATATTCTACTCATTCACCTCCCTAGTATAATTGCTTTATATCCATGTGAATCTGTTTTTTTTTTTTAAAGTTCTTCTTTTCCTTTTTACACCTGAACATTGTTTAATGTGTTTTGGCATTTCTCATCATTTCAGTTAAGCACTCATTATTCAAGGAGCTTCCTTTACAGTCCTCAAGCCTCCCTCTCCATGTGGATACCTGTTGGTTTGGGGATTTGCTCTGCATTTATATCACATAGAGAAAGGTATCCAGCTGGTGATGTTTGTTTTACTCTCTCTTTTGTATCACTTCCACAGGAAGCTTCTGAAACCTGTTCTTTTGATCTGCTGCTGCTCTTAAATTCTGTCCTCAGATGCACATGTATGGCTTCAGCTGAGAGCCAGAAAATCACACCAGGTGCATCAGACACTGAGAGTGGGGCCTGGGAGGGGTCCTTTTGAAGCTGTTCCACTGACACACTTTTTGTAGTGTTCAACCAGGATGCAACACAGTGCCACTGAACAGACACATGGCCAGTGCTGCACAGACTTCCTGGGTCAGTCCTGCTGGTGCCAGCATCCAGGGAGCTGAGAGCAAAAATGTCTCCTTCATAGGAAGGAGTTAAATGTCATTCTGTTTGCATGTTTTCTAAATACTTAAAGACAGTGGAACAAAATGAAATGGTCAGAAGGTTTGTTTTATTCCTGTAGTATCATGCACAGGCACACTGGGAAATTACCTGTCTCAGAAATCCTAGGAAAGCTGCTTCTTTTGCGAGTTTTCTAATAACAAACATGATTATTAGATTAACAATCCTGCTTGAAGACAAAGTTCCCCTGCTTTTATTCTTCATCTAATGTAAGGTCTGTTGGGACAACCAGGCCAATCTTTCCCCTTCCCCCACTTTCCCAGGGAGTTGTGATGTGACCACACACGTCTTTATGGGTGAAGTATTGCCATACACTCTATGGCATGTAATAAATTTAAAAAGATGCTTTCAGCTATTGATCCACACCAAAGTTTCTCTTAGCAGACTCTGCCTCTTGTCATACAGTGGGAAAACTGACCTGGAGAAGAGTTGCACAGTTGGAGCAGAGAATGGGAAATCTATGTTGTGAGGGGACCCACTGGTGATCCAAGGAACCCTAAACAAACTCAGGGTAAATATGTCTGGGGACAGGCAAGAGCACCTTCTTTGGTGGAGGATGAATGTGGATTTATTCTGCCAGTGCTGACTGCAAACAACAGTGAAGTCTGGTTTTAGGATCAGATTGCTTTATTCCCTAATACATTTTAAAATGCTTGGACAGATTGAGCCCATTCTAAGTATCAGGATACAAGGATGGATCCCTGGGGCACAAGGAGATTAAGGGTTTCTTCTCCTGCCTAAGAGTCAAAATATGAATGCACTACAAGGAAAACCTGTTCAGCTCACAAAAGGATTATAGGGTGTTCCAGAGATTTTAATCCACAGAGAATTCCTAATTACTACAATAATGATTTTTCTTGCAATAAGTCCATAAGTCTTTGCTGAGCAAAAAGGGAAAGTGTTTTGTATGCAAAGAAATTCAAAGGATTTAGTTTTAGGTTACTTCATAATTACCCTATAAGTGATCACACAGTTGATAAAAGGCCAGCTCCATCTTGCAGAAAAGTCAGTATCTGTAGTGAAATAAATTTGTGGAACAAACTATTTGGAAGGTTTGTTTTAGTGCAGACTCAGTGACTGAGGGTAAATTCTGACTTGTGTACAAAGTGGAGCAGTGCAGGGGCTGCATTCTATAGACCAGCCTTTTTTATTGTCCTGTTAATACAAGTTAAAGGTGCAATTTAAATTGTACCTGTTATTGCACTGTTAATACAATTTAAAGTTTATAAGCGACTTTAAGCGATAATGCTGCCAGGTTCTGCAGCAAAAAATTTGATTTTGATTCATGCAAAAAACCCAGATAATAATTTGAATCAGCTTCCAAGGGTGATTTGCTTTTGTCATTCCGTTTGGTTTTTAAAAGAAAACAAAACAAGCAGAACAAAACAAACCTCCTATACCACTGACCATATGGTGTCTCCAAAACACTGATAGAGATGCAGATCCCCGCACTGAGTTAATGTAACATCAGCAGGGGTGAAGACCACCATAAGTTGCCTATTTTGCCACCTTCCCAGGTAGAATCTTTTATTACTCACAGCCACTTCAGCCCCTTGTATATCTTGTGTTATGCTACAGATCTTCCCATATGCTTTTTGGTACTACCTATTAAATGATTAAACCCTTTTGTTCTGAGAAGAAAAAAAAAAAGCAATAGAAATACATGGCATTATCAGTTTTTACCCAGATAAGTGGTGGAATGTAAGATGAGAAGTATTTCTTGTTTCTGAAGATTAGCCAGCCTCTAAATATTTGACTTGGAGAAGAAAGATCTTTAGGAAGTAGGCATTGTTCAAACTGCATGATTTCCTGTGTCTTCAATACTGCCTGCATTTGGAGAGAAGGTATGTGAACTGCATTGAAAATTTCTGTGCAACTTCTTTTTAAACACTTTGTAATTTCAGAATATTATTTCCATTGAAGATTTAATCTGTGCAATTACTTGCATGAAGTATCTATCCTATAATAGGTAGATTATCTTACTATTTAAATTTTTAGATATAAATAGTTTTGATGTGGGTTTAAAATACATGCCAATATTTTTTATTTAAATTTTTCTGAGAAAACTTACAGGTAACAGATTGTTGTAGGTCTGAGAATCAGTGATAAAATTCAGTTTTGCACCTATTTCCAGTAGATTTCCATCTTTTTTGACTGTTCAGGTATAAATAATAATCAGATTCTTTAAGGGAGCCTGAAAGAAAGATGGAGAGAGACTGTTTATAGTAAAGGGATGCAATGCCAAGACAAAGGGGAATGGCTTCCCAGTGCCAGAGGGCAGGGCTGGATGGGATATTGGGCAGGAATTGTTCCCTGGCAGGGTGGGCAGGCCCTGGCACAGGGTGCCCAGAGCAGCTGTGGCTGCCCCTGGATCCCTGGCAGTGCCCAAGGCCAGGCTGGACTTTGGGGCTTGGAGCAGCCTGGGACAGTGGAAGGTGTCCCTGCCATGGCAGGGGTGGGAAGGAAATGGTCCTTAATATCCCTTCCCACACAAACTCTCTGGGACTGCAGTACCATGATTCCATAATTTGATTTCTTAGAAGAATTTATTTATATTTTAAATCTGAGCTATGCTCAGATTTAGGTTCAAATGGAGTAATGGAATATAATTTCAGAGTAATTGATTTTCTTTTTACCTCCATTTTTCGATCTACCCGGCGCTGTCCTGTTGCCTGATTCTGCCCTTTCCCTCTGTTCTAGGGAGAACCTGGCAAATTGGATTCAGCCAGCAGCCCTGACAGACATAAAGTGAATTGTAGCACAATGCTAAAAGTATTTAACAGACACTTCGTAAACTCCTTTGTGAATGTCCACAAATAGTGAGTTTGCTCTCCCTCCCCTCTGTCTCAGGGCAGGGATCTGCACAGAGGGAGATGCTCTCTCCTAAAGGGAAGGGCTGGCAGAGTCAGCAGGACTTCAGGTCAGGCCGCAAGCACGGTACAATCGTGCTGTAAGGAAAATTTTCATGGTGGATTTCTGTATTTTGTCTGCCTTAGTGACTTAGATGTAATTATTTGTTGGCAAAACCTGGCATTTTACAGCAGTAATGAGATGTGTAGATTGACAGACTGACTCCTGCCTTGAATTTGTTTGCTTTCTGATGTGTATCTGGAGATGATGCTGTTGGTGTTCATTTTTAGTTTGTTTGTTCATGCTGGTTATTTCTTGCTAAGCTGGATGCCATTTTTTCTTTCATGTTTTAAGCTGTAGCTTGGGAATCACCTGAAAGTGATGTAAAGGTTTCTCATTTGATTTCCTCCCCAGCCTAGCCCCAGAAAGGACCAAAGGGCTTCTTGGCTCTTCTTGTGGGCAGCCTCAGCATGTGGAACCTCCCAAAATTGCTATTGACACCAAATCTGGGGTCAGATCCAAGGATAGCATGTGTGCATGTATGCTGAACAGCGTGTGTGGTCCTTTCTCTCCAGGCCCAGCCATTTCAGTCTCATTCAATCTCAGGTGATTTTATTTGAGAAGCAGTGTATGTCCTCAATGAGGAGATTTAATGTCACTGTTCTGACTTAAGAAAAAAGACTTGCTTTGCCATGGTTCTTATTTTTTTGATTTGTTTTTGGCAGTTGTTTTTATTTATTGAATGTGATCAGCCTGTGTGCTGAAATCTCCCCACTGTCAGGCAGATGCAGGTCTAGGGAAATCTGTAAGTGATCTGGGATGTTAGAAGTTTTAGTATTAGGTTTATTCGCTTTTTTGTACTGCTTAGTATGGAAGTTATCTTTTTTTTGTGCTGTTTGAATGCCAGTGTGGTGATATTCACTGCTAATTGTGGAAAATGTATTTTCTACTTTTCCTCCTGACTTGAAAGACATCACATTTTTGTTTTATATGAGTGATAAATGCTTGTCTCCTTGTGTTACAGCTCAATTTTCATTTTCAATTTCCTTTTGGTCACCTCCTAGATGTCTTTAATGTATTCCAAGGATTTTGAAGATTATGTTAATTCAGTTTACCCATGGGGTGTCTCTTGTTGGTTTATTCTGGAAAGCCTCTTACTCTGTCTCTTGGTGTGAACAACAGCTTGGTCCTCTGGTGTCCTTGGTAAGGAGGTTTCCATGTCACTATTGTAACCTGCCTTTTTTGAAAACAAGCTAGAAAGACTTTGTCAGTGATAATTTATTGTCACCTTCCTCTATCTGAGTGCACACAATCATTTGGGTGATTTGCATGTGCCTTTCCCCCTTTGTCTGCTGTTAGTATCTCTTGCTTGCACTTCCAAGCCCTCTTACAACTCATTGTCCTGGTGTGGAAAGACGGGTGTCTGCTGAGGAGGGCAGGAGCCTCCCTTGGAATGGAGAATTCCAAGGAGAAATCCCCGCCCTCTGAATTATAATTTTGAATTTAAGGGGTTTTCAAGCAGATATGGAAATAGGAATAACAGTTCATTACTAGGAAAATTAAAATAAAAATGTAGTAGTACAAAAATCTGATCAAACAAAAAGAAAACACTGACAGAGTCAGAACACAACCTGACACCCTGTTGTTGGTCAGGGTGCTGGTGTCAGTCCAATCCAGTCCTCCTGCAGTGACAGATGTGGTTCTGTTGGAGCAGAGATGATCCTGTAGAAGGGTGGAGTTTTCTCTGAAGGTCCAGTGGTGGTGAGATGGGTCTGGTCTCCCTCTGGGAATCCAGTGCAAACAGGCTGTGCTGGTGTTCTGAATCCCAGGTTTGATCCAGGTGGGAATGCTGGGCTCCTCCCCTGGGTGGAGCATCTCCCCATGGGATGATGGAATTGTCTCAGCCCTGCAGTGAGCCTGGATGGCCCATGGACAGCAGAGATCCCCTGGAGGGAGGATGGGTGGTGGAAGAGATAAAGAACACTGCCCCAGCTGGTTTTAAACATCTGGTAACAGAATACACACTGCTGGTTACATCTTGCATTGCAACCCAAGACACCCATCAAGGTAAACTCTTGCAGAAACAAGCTTCAGTGAGGGCAGAAAGGTGGTTTGCTCTGGTACTGGAATTAAGAGAAGAAGTTGGGCCATGAGTTCATATCTGTGCTGTTCAGGGCTATCAAAATGCTTCTCAACTCTTGGCAGCAAGTGGCTATATCATACCTGAAAGTTATGATGGACTAATGAAGGACTGATATATTTTATAAATTATTATGATGTCAGAAGAACCATGGAAATTCTTAGTGCCTGTATGAATGGCTAATCCTCCTTTTAGGTCTGGCAAAGCTGTTGACCTCCCTGATCATTTAAGTCAGTGAGCAGCACGGGCTAATTACAAGTAGTGTTAGAAACTTGCTTCCCTGAAGTTTCAGTTTTCAGTTTTTGTCTGCAATATCATGTATCTCTTTCTGTTTAAGATGCCTAGAAGGAGATAAACTGACCGCAACCACATTTGAACTGAATGAAGACTGAAAAGTCCTTTTATTTTTTTGTTGGACTTACAGGATTTGTAGATTTTTCAGGAAACCCTTAACTGAAAGTGAGAAAGTGAGGGAGAAAGAAAGTTGCCATTGAACTAGTAAGATTACCTCATTTTGTCCTTTAGAATATAATTTGGGATTTTCCTGATAAAGAAATAGTTAAAAAGCATTTTATTTCAGTGTCAGCTTTGTATTTCTGGAAAATCTGGGGCTTGCCAGAATTGCTGCTACATTGGTGGGCATTAAAAGATCTGGGGTTCCATGGAAATTGCTCCAGCACATTCAGCAGCAGCTGAAAATGTGGCAGCCAGTCTGCAGCAACACAAGGATGAGACCTGGTCCAGTCTTGGCTGATTGAGGGCATTGAGTCTAGCTTTCAGTTCATTTGGTAGTTAAAAAGTCCTTTGTATGAGATTTGGATCAGTTGTGTTCTCAGGATCTCTCTTATCCTTCATTAGTGTTAGTGTCTCATATTCTTTTGTGAATTTTTTACTGCCTGTTAGGAGATTGTCATTGATTTCACATAAAAATAATTGGTCATCTTTGCTGACTCATTTGCAAGGAAACAGCAGCAGCAGAATACAGAGTTTTTCTCACTCTTGTCACTGGTTTACTTCATTCAGTGACCTTGTGTATCTTGGCTAATGGGCACATGAACAGGTCTTTATTTCAATTACATTTCTTTCTGCTAGAATGAGACATAGAATTAGAGTAATCCATTGGAATTACATCCCCTCCCAGAGCACAAAACCCATCTAGATGCTGAGAGACAAACTAATTTCCTTACTGTGAGCATAAGAGAGGAGGAGGAAAGAGAGACAGGAGAGAGAAGATGTACAAACCTGATGGTGATTCAGGAAAGATCATTTTGTTTGTCCTGAAAAAATGAGTTTATTCCCTCCAACTCCACTTGCATGCAGCACACAGAAAACACTGGGGGCAGCTCTCCATCAAGTGTCCAAAGCTGATCTCAGTCAGGCCACACCATCTAAGTGATCTCTGAAGATAATGAAGTTCATTCTCTTTCCCAGAGCCCAGCTAATTTCAGATGTAGACTGGCTTGTTCTGGGCTTTGTCCAGACGAGTTTTGAGTATTTCCAGGGTTGGATATTCCTCTATGACCCTGGACCCTTTTCCCTGTACCCCCACTGGAGGTGTTTTTTCCCCCTTATGCTCAAACCACAAATTCCTTTTCTGCAATTAATCCCCTGCCCCACCCTAAGGGAAGTCTTCCTCTGGGGAAGGCTTCCTCTTCAACTGGGGAGCTGAAGACAGCATTTAGAGCTCCCTTAGCTTTCTCCTTGTAGTCCTTGACTTACTCCAGGCAGCTCAAGACTATCAATTTCTTCCTGTCACCCAGCATTTGTTGCTTTGGAAGGCCACTGGTTCCTTGGTGTTTGCCTGCTCCCACAGGGCAGTGTGGACTGCCCCATTGGTGTGCTTGCACAAATGAACGCCAGAAAACATTTATGAGAGAGAGAGAGAGAGGGAGAGACTGAGCAGAGCATCAGGAGCTCAGGAGTGAGCTCCTGTCCAGTCAGAACGTGCAGATTGGAATTGACATGTATTTGTGCCTTGTTGTCTGCCTCCATTTTTTTTTCTCTCAATTCTTCTTTTTCCATATTGCTTTTATCCTTTATTTCTATATCCTTCTCTGCTTTTTAGTTTTTTTGTTATTTTGGGGTTTTTTTGAGATGTTACCCTATCTGGAAGGAGTGGGAGCTCACCAAATGAAAGGGAACACTGACTGGATTTGACTTGGAAAGAGTTAATCACCTTCCCATTCATGGAGTGTGATTTGATTAGGATGATGCAGAAGTTGTCACAGACATGTCTGGGTGGGGTTGAAAGGTAAATTTAGCTGGTATTTGAGGCCTAAGGATGGGCAATAAGATGATTTCTCCCTGCAGAGGCTTTATGCACCTGGGGCCCATTCCCTCTTGACCGGCACAGGGGTGACAGTGATTCCATAAGGTCAAGGAATCTTCACAGTGAAGGTTTGTGTGTTTTTCCTGGGAAGTGTAAATAATCATGGGATCAGGGGTTATCATATTGATGGAAGGGAAAAAAATATATGTTCACGTATGAAGAGGCTGAGCTGCTCTGCCTGAAAAGTCCTTTGTAGCTTTGGGAAATATTCCTCCAGGCTCTTCGAGTCTCAGATGTAATGCCACCTGCAGTGGAGGAAATGGGATGTTACAGGGATATTCTCCATGTAAAGTACCACTGGGAGCCTGTCTGGAGTGCTCTGTGTTTGGGATAGCCCACAACCCCAGACCCACCCTGTAGCTTGCTGCATGCATTTCTAGTGCTGAGATTTATTAGCCTGAGAGAGAACTCCTGTGACTCTTTAGCCATGGAAAAAGCAGAACATTTTTGTAATAGTGAGTTCATGCTTTATGTGGGATCACTACCTGTGCTTCAGCTTGATTTCAGAGATGTAAAAGCAACTCTGACACTTTACTGCATTAAAAATTGGTGTCTGAAGAAGGCTGTTCAAATGTTCCTTTATAAATATACACGTAAAGATAAACATTTCCATAACAATGTTTTTCAAAAATATGTTCTCTTGATATCTTGAGTAATTACACCAATCTGCATGCAGTTTATTTCTGTTTATCTTGCAGTAAATTCACCAGCTCCTTCCATCACAATCCCATGTCAGTGTTTTGGGTCTAATGTTCTGTGGCTTCAGAATTATCACCCGCATGTATACTCCAAAATTGCAATTCTACTATAAAGTTATCCTGCAGGGAGCTCTTGAGGCTTTCATGACCTCATTTACACAGCAATAAATTCCCAAATCTCATTCAGCCAGTGTTTTCTCTGTGACTAAATATTTCAGTCACCCATCATAGAGGATAATTTTCTGAAGTTAAAGTGGTATGGGAATAACTGTTACAATTAAAGGTATAATAAACTATTAAAGTTGAACAAATGAACTGCTTCTTTGGTGAAAAAAGGCATTAAGTTGTAAAACCTATTGTTCCTAATTACAGTAGTGGGTGTTTCTCCTTCTTGGCCCATATGACTGCTCTGTACAATCCTCACTGCTGGGACTAAGCTTGGAATGGGAGCTTCCTTTTAATTTATGGATTCCATTGAAGGCACCAAACCTTCACTTTAAAGGGGAATTCCATTGCAAACTCCCATTTCCATGATAAGAGTCCTTGTATTCTTTTTTTTTTCTATTTTCCCTCAGTTACACTGAAGACATATCACAGCAAGTCCTCTAAAATGTGCATTGTGCACAGGGGCAAGGTAATTTCTGAGAAGTATTGAGGCAGATTTTGGTTCTTTCCTGATCCCAGCTTAGCAGAAAGCTCCCTGTTTGAAGAGGAAAGGGAGTGTGCATGGCCATTGCTAACAGGAGCTCTGCTAACAGACATTTGAAAAGGTAATTGATCAAAATTAAATAAAACACCTGTGGAAAAGTGATGAGGCTTTTTCTCTTGCTAAAACACATTAAGCCAAGTGTAATGGCTGTAGCTTCTAGAATAAACTCATCAAAACTAATGAAAGCGTAGTTGAAAGAGATGTGGTTGCTTTAATTGCAGAATTTGTCTTACTTGTTAGGTAGTCAGTAAATGCTTTTTTATTCAAGGCAGACAATCTATCAGAGACATGTTTGATCCCATCTTCCTTGGGTAACAGTTCGATGTGTCCTTGGGCTCTCTGAAATGTTCATAAAGGAATGAAATACTTGGATTGGAAAACAAAAAGGGTTTACTTTATTTTTAGGATAGGACTTGCCTTTTATCTTCACACAAATCTAAAGAAGCTATGTGAGTTCATGTGACTTTTAAAATTGAAGAGTCTTTTACAAATTAAGGCTTAAATTCTTCCAGAAAATATGCCAAGTATCTCAAATCCTTTACCATATCATATATTGCTTTTTTCTGTTGGTTGTTCTTTTAATTATTTACTTGTCCTCCTCAATACTGTTCTCTTGAGTTGGTTAATACCAAGACTGCTGAGTATCATAGAATTGTTGAGGTTGGAAAAGACCTTTAAGATCTCAGTGAGAGCACTGAAAAAGGAGGAGGAGAGAACAATGATTAGTGCAAGAGATTTTCTTCATGATGTATACATGAAATTTTGTTTAGATAATTAAGCTGAAGACTGAAATATAGCAAGTGTTCCTATTTCCACAGTTGATGCCCTGTGACGACACAAGCTTTGATACAGAATTCACTTATTTTTAGAGACAAGTCAACAGCTCTTGGGCATGCTTAGCTCATCTCAGTATTTTAGCAGTAGCTTTTCATAAAAAATTATTTAAGCACTTAGTAAATTGCATTGTATGAAAATTGTTTAGGCTTTGTTTGGCTTGTTTTGGCAATGTAGGATGCTTGAAACCTGCCATGGTTGTACAAGAGGTGAGGTAGCTGAGGAGGGAAAAGACATCCTCTAGATTTAGCATTTGACCTGGGAAATGACATAGTAGCCCATCAGCTCTTCAGGCATCAAAAATGGTGTGATGATTCCAGCATCTAAGTGCCTCTGAGGAGCTCCATTTAACTGACAAATTTTGTTTCTTTCTCGTGAACAATTAAATATCAACTGAGTATTTTTAAGAAACCCTGGTAACATGCTCTCTTCTGCTTGAAAACAATCTTGGAATAACTATAATATTTATTAATAAATTATGATTGTTTTATAATACATTTTCAATCTTAAATTCTTTAATGTTGCATTTTGTAGACCTGCAGAGTATTGTTAATGCTTTGTGGTTTTGTGCAATCTGAAAAGGTGAGATTCTACAATAAATCCAGGAGGGGAGCAGAGCTGTCAATTTCTGATAAATGTGGTGTGCTTTGCTACAGAAGAGAATGATGTCTGTGTTTTGCTCCTGACTAGTTAGGTTTGGTGTCAGGGTTGTGAGGGGCCTGAAAAAGAGTTTTGCTGGGATTTTTGTTGTAGTGTCTCAAAGTGAATCCTCCCATGGAAGCAGATGTTCTCCAGTAAGAATGTCAAAGCTCTGCAGTGGATTTCCCCTTGGCACTGGATCCCTACACTGGCTGTCATGGCTTCAATTCAAGTTTTGGAAAGGTGTTTTCTGTAGAGTTTACAAAAGCTGTATTTATTATCCGCACCCAGCTTAACATTGTCCCTGGAACTTGTCCCCTATCTTTTAGGAGAGTATTTAGCCAGACTACTCTCTTCCATCTCCAGCATTTTCTCGGGCTGGGAATATGAAAACACTGAACCTCTGGGCCGAGCATGGGGTCAGTACCTGGGGGATGTTTCAGAGCTGCCTTTAACAGGGATTTAAGGCCATGACTGACCCCTGTGGAGCCCTGTGAGGGACCCTTTCCCCTACATTTACCAGTGAATGCTCACAGGGACAGGGCACAGCCCTTCCATTTTCCAAGTGCTGGACCCATCACGGGAATCCAGGATTTGAGAATGCAAAGCTGATGGGGCCTGGGTTTGCTGCTCTTCATTCAAGGAGGGCCTTCAGAATTTGGTTGTCTACGAGCAGATTTTTCTTTCCCACCCATTCTCCTTTCTCTGCCATATAAGTGGAGGAAACCAGTGTGTTCTGGGTCAGAACACTGATAATTTCCTAAGCCTCACGGAACCATCATAAATCAGAATTCCTTTGGTCACCAGTAAAGCATTTTGCTGATCCAAGTGCTCTCACTTCAGCATTCATTAACCCTTCAGATCTCTTCTTCAGTATTTTGTTCAACGATTTTATTCAGGCTGTGTCAGTTTCTGTGGTGTTTGGGATATTTTTTCCTGCCACCTCAAGCTGTAGTTTTATTGTTCACCAGCACTCAGCAGTGAGTTGAATCTCCTGACTGTCACTGAGAAGTTGTCACTTCGGTTTTGACTGGCATAGTACTAAGCCTCTAATAAATTTCCATGCTTGATTCTGTCAAAGCAGCATTGCCTGTGCACAGTGAGGCAGAATTTAAAATGTTATTAATATAACAGCACAAGAAGAAATAATCTAATTTTTCACTACAACACTTCACTTTGTTCCCTATGCCTTAATCAAGACCTTCACACAGCTGTGAAACTTGTTTTGGTTTATAGAGATTATAAGAAAATGATTTGCCTTGCATTCTCTCTGCTTATATTGTCTTGTTGCTGTGTTTGGTTTTTTGGTTTTTTGGTTTTTGTTTTTTTTTTTTTTAGTAAGAGTTTAGGTTTCCATTTTCCTGAGATATATTAGTCTTTACACACATTTAATATTATATTTTACATTGTTGTATGTCTTGGAATGACTTCTTTAATTTTAAAAAATCTTTGAGGCATGAGGTTTCTCTGACATCTTTTCTCTCAAAGATTTGCCCTGAGCAGTTTAGTCACCTACAGGAGAGCACAGAGGACAGGGAAGCACAGTATTCCCTTTATCTTTGTTGCTAACTCCCTGCTCACATTGCTGTCATCCCTACACTCCAGGGTTTTAAATAGTTTTCTGAGAGTTGGATAGGTTAGTCTCTCTGTCTTTCCCGGGAAAAAAAATGTTTAAAAAACCCCAACATCCCAAAACCACCACATTTTTCTTGTTTCCTTTACAAGTTATTTTTAAACACTGTGATTTAAACCTGTTCAATTTAGTGATGCACATGCATCAATGGGAATAATAACTGGTTTAAAAATGTAAAATGTTCTAGTGGGAAGCAGTAATATAATTTATCAAGCATTTATAACAACAGTGTCTTGCTCTGCTATCTCTCTCTGGTATTCCTGAAGTCACCATAATGGAACAATGTAGGAAGGAATCTCATAGATTATTTGTGGATTATTTGTGGATTATTTGTGGGAAGCTTGGCTTTCCCTGTGCTTAGTGATTCTCCAGTATTCTTTAAGAAGATTATATAGGGAAATACTTGGGCAGTTTCATCACAAACCTTTGGCAAAGTTGGGATGCTCTCACACTGCTGCATGGACAGGTTTGTAAGCAAACTCTGCATTTGGGAAAACAAATTTTACTGGCAGAGAACACACTGTTATCAGTGTGAGGTAATCCTAAATTTGGGGTTGTCAAAGGTTTGGCTGTCAGGTTATTTGCAACTTCACTTTCCTGAACAGTTCTCTGTGGTCGATTTCTAGGGGAAAGTGTTTTGAGGAAAAAGGGAAAATTTTTGTTCAAAGCCATCTGTCCACTGGATCAATTCCTGCTGGCTGCCCTGTGATTGGTGTGGCCCAGCTCAGAGCTTCACATTTCTTCACAGCAATGAGGGAATGGCACCTGCCTCCGTGCCTGTGTTCTGTGCTGTCACCTGGATGGATCTGAAATGTCGCCTGAAACAGCCTCGGTATGCAGAACAGTGGAATCCTTCAATTTCACACTGAACTTTAAACAGCAGCTGCTGTGGGTGCTGTCAAAGGCAGAGCAGGAACAGCTCTGCTCTGGGGATGAGATTTTGCAGTGCTGCACATGGCCCAAGAGCTGGAGCTGATGAATAGGCCTGCTCTAACTGGGACTCATCTGTGGTTTTCCTGTGCTTGGGTCAAGTTTAGTTCTCCTGTGAAGCAAATTGTTAAATGTTTTATTTTTAACAGTTTCATCCCTTTCAGTTGCATCACACAGCTGTTGATCAGATATCTTAGTGTTCTCTCATCCTTCCTCTGATACAGTGACACAGAACTTAAAATAATAAAGAATACAATGTTCTCGGTCGTATAAAGTGGCACTGGTATCCCGCCTATAAGTGTCAATGCCTTTCCCCAATTCAAAGAAACAAGAGTTTTCCCCCTCTGTCATTCTCAAAGTTATCTTAAAAATCTTGCATTGATTCATTACATATTTGTGTGCTACTTGCTGTACTATCCCTTCACTGACTTCTTATTTTCAATCTCAGAAGAGCTCTTGTACAGATAATGCTGCACACAGTTTCCCTAACAAGCTATGCAAGCCACTGTGAAAGGATTTTGCAGAATCATGCTATAAATCCCTTGAATAGGAGCTATTGATTTCTGAAGAGGTCCTGCTGAAAAAGGAATGTGCTGCTCAGGTCTCCAGAGGTGTTACTAAAAGGACAATAGCACTGGAGAAGCAACAGCAGGAGAAAATCGATTCCCTGGCTATTTTTTGTTTGTTTGTTCTCAGTGAGATTATACGGGGAGAGGAGATGGATTGGGCTATATTATTTCTGCTGGCCTGAAAGTTGCTCTCTTTTTATGTTGAGTTATTTGATGTGCCTGAAATCTGTGAGAGCTGAGGTCTGTTGCTGGGTTTATGTGGCAAACAGACTCTGCTTGTCAGGCTCTTTACCGGGAGAGTGTGAGCAGTGGTTCTTGCACAGTGAGCACAAATCGCCTTCATCAAAGGAGTTATCCAGCCATGTCCCAGAGTTATCCAGGGAGGAAGGAAGGAGTTTGTCTTATTTTGCCACCACCTCTGGTTTAAGACCAGGCTTGTGTATTCTTCTGCTGTCAGATAGTGATTATTTTTTTTTTTTTTTAATGAAAGCATAGGAGAGGAATTGTGATTGTAGAAAGTACCTGTACTATTCAGAGTTATCCTTTCATCAGACCAGCCAGTGGCTTGTATTCACACTTTTATGCTGACAAATGACAGGAGGAGAGGAAAAAGAAGAAATTTCTGAAAAAGAAATTGGAGGAAGAACCCAGGAAAACTAGGCTAGAAACCCACCATTACTTTGTTTAAAAACATCTCTGATGTGCTGTTGACTGGAGCTGGTTTCCATCGTGTTGTTTTGAGTCTTCATTCCTCCATGCCAGAAACAGCATGGTTTAAAGGTTTTAAAATGATTTTTAAATAAAGCTGAAGCTCATTGCCCTTTTAATTTACCTTTTTTCCCACTTGTTCTCGAGCTCAGCAGTTGTTGCACTTCTTCCTTCATCTTTGAAAAGACAGTGTTATCCTCAAGGAATATGTTTTATCAAAGAGATGTGTTCTAGCTGTTTCCTTTGTATTGAGCTCTTTACATCATGTGTTTGGGCTTGTGTCTATAGGAGCAGATTTTTTAGCGTGTTTTAATTTGTGGTGCTTGGGACTAGCAAGAAAATAGCACCTTTAAAATACTTCTGAAAGATCCACGGGATTTTGGAGCCTATTTTGAAAGAATGGGACATTTAAAGTCTTGAAAAACTCTTCTCTGCACTTAAAGGTGCCTGATCATATTTCTAGGCTGTTCCTTAGGCAGGCTCCACTAGAAGAGCGATGTTCCAATTCACACTGAGAATCCAGTTGAAAAGGTTGTCGTTTCACAGATTATTTTGTCCATCTCTCATCCCTGGTTGTAATAATGTAACAGGAGGAATAATTTTTTTCTTGTACAAAAACTATCCAGAAAGTGTTTCTCTTTTATTAACAGCTGTCCTGTAAGAGCTTTCTTGAAAATATCAATCTGCTCTCAGATTTCTACCAGATTTTCCCCCTAAGATATTCTCTTTCCTTTTCTGTCTTCTGAATTTCAGCAGTCTTCAATGCTAGCAATATGCAGACCTTGTTCTGTCCCCTTTTTTCCCCCATCCTCACATGTGTACATTTTATAAGAGTATTTTGAGTGGAAAATAGATTTTTTTTTCAAATGATGCTCTCTTGATCTTTTGTCTTTTTCTTTTACATATTCTCTGTATTCTTTACTTATAGGTATTTGTAGCTTTGTAGTCTTTTATTGTGACAGCTACAGCTGGACTGTGAGCTTTACAGATGAAATTGGCTATGACAGATCCCAGCTTGACTAGCCTAGTTCATTAAAGAGTAGAAGTAAACGAGTCCCCGGGTAAGACAGTGATAGGTTGGATTCTAACTCAAACAGGGGACCCCACCCAATCCCAGTCAAAACTGAAGGCATCTAATTGGCCAGTGAGCTGAGAGGTGCTAAAATCCCAAACAATCAAATGTCCAAGCACAGGAATTTGGAAGCCCCTATAAAAGAGGATGTCCCTCAGTAAACTTCGGCTGTTGTTGCATGAACTCGGTGTTTTCAGTGGTATTGATGCCTTGGGAAGGCTGACCTGGAACAGAGACTGGACAGAGCTGGAGAATAAAGTAGATATTTATTGAAAGGCCTTTAGGGTACACCTTGGGCAGGACAAGAGCCTGACCAGGGATACACACAAGGTGGACCCAAAATGGTCACAAAATGTATGACTGGTCATAAGGTCTCACAGTTTTATAAGTTTTGGTCCATTTGCATATTGGGTTTAATTGTCCAGTTACAGCTTCAGGTTGTGGGGTCCCATCCTTCTTGTTCCTCCCTTCAGTCCAAATCCACTGTTTGTGCTTTTGGGCCTGAAAGTTGTCCTTGGTCTCCAGCAGGAAAAGGATTTGTTTTGTCTCCCTGCTCTGTGCAGAGCTGAGTGACACTGAATGTGAGCTCAGAACTGCACCCCTGGGCAGCACAGAATCTGAAATACATGAAAGGTAAAACTTAAGGCATCAGTGTGCCTGTCTCTAAAACATTGTATTGTAACCTAGCTTCAGTATTTGTCACTGTAGAGACAGACACAACACATTGTGCAACGTATCAAAAGCCTCTTTTTTATTTGCTGTGTGTTCCCTTTTTATACGTTTCTAAACAAAGTGTGTACAGAACAAGAACATATTTTTAAACAAAGAGTGTATTTATATTACCGGTTAATTAAAACAGTTCATCGTGTTCATTGGTCCAAAGCAATTAATGTTAATACATTTGGCAAGCATTTATAAAAAATTTACAGGCACATATTCATTCCCGTTTCTTTAACTACAAAACTGTAAAACTGCAAATATCTTTTTAATTGTCTCTGTTTTATTGGTTCTCATGCCAATGACCTTGTCTTCTTTTCACAGGTATACATGAATCTTATCAACTTCTTCTTCTGCTAACCCAGTCATTTGGCTCACAGACTCACTGTCACCCCCCCAGGAAGTATTTTCCTAGGCAGAAAGACAAAACATGTACCAGGACCCCTACACTATCTTGGCTCTCCTTGGAAGCCAAGGTTGAAACCAGCTCTTTGAGACATATTTTTTATAAACAGATCTTAGTTCTCATCTGAAGGGGGGAGGATTTAGAAGGTATTAGAGCTGGGAGGGATTTATACTGAAGAGCACGTGGCCAGAGTCTAATAAGCAAGGTGCTAATGTATCAATCTCTGAGGGTCCAGCCTTTGTAGAGAATTGGCTATTATTAATTAGCGAGACTGCTCCTCCGAGGTGTTTTGTAAATCAAAAGGTTTAATAAGTAAAAATATCAAAAGAACAAATGTTACAGAAAACAAATGAAAAAGCCATGCACAGGTGTCCGAGCAAACTTTTTGCACCTTGCTAAGACAACTCCAAAAAGCCTTTGCTTGCTTTTGTGCTCTTTTAAATACTGAATCTTTTTAGGAGGGATAACCTGGCTTGCAGCCAATAGAGGGGGATACAGGGTTTGAAGAAGGGTGACAAGGTCCGATAGGTGCTTATCTCTTGGCCGTGAGCCAATTATTGTCAGGAGGGTATGGAAATTTCTAGGTAAACTTCCTAAAATGTCTAGAGGCAAACTGAAACTCTTTCCCCATTTGGAAACACCTGCTGGGGGTGTGGGGGATGCATCACTGTAGGGATTACTTCACCAGGCATGCTTCTAATTGGGAACTCTAGTCAGACATGCTAATTTGCAAAATCTATGAAAATTGTGAATGTATTATGTGGGGTGTGCATCTTTGGTGTTTTCCACCTGATGAATTGCACACCTAACGATCCTTATATAAAGGATCTTTATATAAAGGTAACCCCTTTTTATCACCCTACTTGTGTCTGGCTCGTGATTCTAGGGCCAGAGAAAAAGACATCACAACTTGACTCAAACCTGTTCTGGAAGGAAGCAGTCCATTTACAATGCCTAGTGTTAGGTGCATCTTGGGAAATGGGAATGAAGGAGTCAATATGTTCTTTTTTGGTAATTTTTTTTTTTTTTTTTTGCTAACTATTAAAATTGTAGGACTGAAGAATAATTGAGATGGGAAGAAACTTCTGGGGGCTCCTTGTCCAACCCCTTGCTTAGAGCAGTCCTAATACATCAGGTTGCCTAAGACCTTGTCCGGGTGACCTCTGAATATCCAAAGATGGAGATTCCTCTGTTGCTCTGGAGCCCTGCTCCAGTGTATGACCACTCTGAGGTGAAAAAAAGTTCCCTTGTTCTACCTTGTACCTCTGAATTCCTGTTCTTTACCTGCACACTGAGAGTTGACTCTGACTCTGCCTTTTTTACCCTGTCCCAAAAGGAAACTGGTTTAAACAGGTAGGCACAAGCTGTGTTAAGTAAACAGCAATTTTGACTAGTTTGACTTCACTAGAACCCTCTGCAGTTTTTTCTGAAATTCTCCCAGTTTTTTTTGTTTGTTTGTTTGTTTGTTTGTTTGTTTTTGTTCTTTTACATTTGTTTCCAACGGTGTTACAAGCAGCAAACACCTGCTTGGTAATGAAAGGTCAGTCTCTTATAGAGGTAATGAAAACACAGTTGTTTACACAGTGCACCTCCAGGCAAGCTGTTAAAGAGGATTTCTCTTGAGGCACACATTTAATATTGCACTGGCATTTAGACAAACATTTAGTAATAGTTTAAGGAAAGCCTTTTTCCTTAGTACTGACCATCGTGACAGCCCCAGACCTGGGGGGTTACCAGACTTAGATGTTGTTTAGACCTGGTTACCTGAGAAAGGTGTTGTTGAGTGATAACCAGATGTGTAAGGTGGACACAGCTGGTGGCTGCCTCATACATTTGAGAAGGGGACTTGTAGGAAAGCGTTTGAATTAATAAATGACATAACAGAACACCCAACTTTGGTGTTCAAAAGGAAATAAACTTGCCAAGGACTTAGGAAGGTTGGCAGTCTATATTTCAGGTTGTCCTGGGGTGACTTTATGATGCTGGTATCCCCATAATCTGTCTTTTTGCTCAGAAAAGGGTCTTATAGCTTTAAGCTAGGCCCAGAGAGAGAGAGGGAAAGAAAAGAGGGAGAGCAGTGGAATTTTTTGGCACTGTATTCAAAATGTGGAGATAAGAGTTCAGCTTTCTCCAAGCTCACTGTAGTGCTCACTGAGTTCTCTGCTGCAGAGAGAGAGAGAAAGAAATAGGGAGTTTTCCTTCCTTTATTTGCTGTTTTTTCCTTATTAGCTATGACAAGAAAGGGTTTTCCAGGACTGCTTTTTTTTCCTGGAACTATTGGGCTTCTCTCTGGTCCAGAACACCAGGACAGTTGCCTGGGGACCCCCCAGCACCCCCAAGCTGCTCTGTGACCTGGACACTGGGTCTGAGCCCCAGAGGGACTGAAAGAGACTGAGCTGAGCCACAACCCATGCAAGGACTCTCTCTCAACCACAGGGGGACTTCCTGAATTTGCCATCTCTAAAACATACAACATACACATATGATAGAGATTTGGGCTGAAGCTGGTTTTAGTTTTATGGGCCACGTAGCTTCAGAGAAAAACTAATGCTGTTGGTAAAGGTCCTTATATCACAACTTTTCTTCAAAGGATGGGCTTTAGTCCAGTCAGAAGTCTGACATAGCAGCAAATTTACAGAGAGTAAAATAATAGATTTAGTTTTTAAAAAATCTAATTTCCATTTGTGGTGTAAAGTTTACATGTAACTCTTGAGAAATATTTATTAAAAGCCACCACGACAACACACACAGAGCCAAACCAAGGCAACACTGCCTTGGTGGACTGGTTTAATGCTTTATGTTAAGTTTTGAAGTTACGCTTTCTTTTCTGGTTATTTCTCTATGTGCAGCTTCCAGCATATGCCACAGCCACACAAAAGCTGCTCCTGATGGGCTCTGATCTGAAAACACTGCAGCAGGAAATCTCCTCTGGATATTTATTTGACAGAACGAGGTGAGGAAGGAAATCTCTTCTTCTGTGTTGGCCCCTGGCAGAAAATTTGTTGCACATGTTATGGCTAAACTATGAACTGGATGGGGTCTGAAAAGTCAGTGTTGATCCCTGATCTGGCAGAGTGAATGTGGAGGAAAGTCATGTGGAATCACTGGAATTGGAGGGAATGGCATCTTGGGGAATAGGATTATTTGGCAGTGACTGCACACTACATCTCCTGATTGCACTGAACATTTTTTTCCAGGCTAGGGATTAATTTAACTGTGCATGGCTTTATGATATCCAACTGTTGCAGTGCTTGTGGCTATGTGCTGTAATCATCCTGACTGGATCTCACTCTGGATGTCTGCCACACTGTTGTCCCATGGGTTAGGAATATGCCTGCTTCCAAAAGCAAAAAACAGTAGCAGAATAAATAGACATAAATAATGTAAATATATAGAAATATATTATTTATATCTATATAGGTGTTGCTTATAGCCTCTACCTTTACAGAGATAGTGGAAAAAAATGAGGTAATGGAATTAATAATAATAGTTGAGCTGTTTTGGTTTGTACATACCCTTGGTTTGATTTGTCCATACCCTTAATTTGATTTGTACATATTCTTCCACATCTCTCCAAACACTTCTTGCTTTCCTCAGCTATTTTTTTAAGGTTTAATGAATCTTTTGAAAACAATCAGGTGAAGTGATCTACAAAAAGAAGGTTGAAATTCCACATCTGTGTGTGTCAGTACACAACTGACTTCTTGTATGCCATAAACTGTTCCAGGGCTGCATTTGAACCAGAACTTTTCTTTAGACACTCCAAATCCTCCATCTGGTACCTTGTATTCAGAAGGGACAGAGGAAAGATTGAGTTTGATCTTCTCTATTTAATGATTTAATTGGGAATGTACATCTCTGTTGCTTCACTCACTGCAGTGAAGAGCCCTTCTCTGTATCTCTCTGATTTCAGGATTGGGATGGAAATTGATAATGGTATCACAAAAAGGAAAATACTATTTGGAACTAGCACTCAAGAAAAATGACACAGCCTGGCTTTGAAAATGGAACTAATTTATTCACCCACTCCCTTGGTGGCACAGCAGAAATAAGTGGGAAGGATGAGAAGTGATAACAGTGATGAAAGCTGTGGCATCCTCCTGTGGGCAGGCACTAAGGCTGCTTTAAAAATGTGCAGTCAGTTTTCTGACACAGAGTCACCACCTTCTGAGAAAGGTCTGCATTTCTAACATTAGGCTTAAGGCTCAAGAAAAAAAAAAAACACATCTCTTCAGCCCACTCCTCACTTGTGTGTTGTATTCTGATGCTTGGCTGTGAGTGTCAGCAACAGAATCACGTTAGATGGGTGGGGATCCCTATAAAATCCCTCATTCCAGCTCTCCAGCTGCAAAACCCCAGTGCTGGAGGGTGCTCTGGGAGCACTTGCACAGGTGGGCTTTGTGCTTGGCATGCAGAGACCGGAGCTCAGACTGGGGTCAGTCCTGTGACTGCTGGAGCTCAGCTTGCGCCTAGAAATCCGAGGAAAATGAACCCCTCTGTCCCTGGCAATGAGTTCATCTGCTGTGCTTGCATGCTCAAATTAACTTGGCAAAGAGATTTACCCTGGAGGGCAGCAGTGGATTTTACCATGGCAGACAGAGCAGCAGTCACTGCCCATTCCTTGGTACACACACAGCACTTACAGTGCACCTTCACCTGCTGAAGCCACTGTCAGACCAGCTGCTCTCCCCCCTGACTCCAGCCTGAAATTGTTCAGCCTTACCTGATTCAAGCTGTTTTTGTGAGGTTTTTGTTTCCTGGCACCTCATTGCTCCCTGACACTCACTGCTCTACCTGACTGTCCCAGCCTGGCCAGCAGCTTTTCTAGTTTTGGCTCTTAGCAAGAGGGCAGGTTACTCTGAGAGCTCACGGCATCTCCTGGCTGATCAGGACCTGGGAAAAACTTCTCCCACCTCACCTGGGAGCAGGCACTCATATAAAACTCCCCCCTCAGGTTTCTGGGTTCTTGGTTTTAACCCTGATGCTGGAAGATATTGGCTGTGATTAGGAGGAGCCTGCACTCAGATATGTATGGCTGATTTGTGGTAAGTTCATACCTTAGCAAGTTCTTTTCTACTATATGATATATTTGTGGTATTGCCTGTAAAAAATACATCTAGTTTAGTAAACTCATGAAAACAAGTGTGGTAGTGTTTGCCAGCTTGTCTTTTCCCTTTATCATTCCTCCTTTTCACTAGATCCCAGCAGACTTCTACTCTTCTTCTTGGCTCCTTTTTCCTCCCACACTCTTCAAAATGAGAAGTGCTGAATGGATTTTGCCTTATGCACACAATAAATATATTTAAATAAGCAAAACTTCAGCAGAATGGGGAGGGACAGAGTAGCACAGATTATGTCAGATATGGAAACCTGAACAATCTGCATCAGGAGGTCCTTGTAAGATTCTGGGCAGAGTGGCAAACACCCCTGGCCATATCCTGTTTGTGCAGAAGCAGCAGCAGCTCCTTTGTTCTTGGTTGTATGTTACCCATAATATGGCAGTCTGGCTCAGAACAGTGCTCTCTAGACCCAGATCTCCTGCTTCAAGAAGGATGTGGGGCTTTTTTTGGGGTGTTCAGTTCAGGGCTCTGTGAGGATTTTTCTATCACTGGATAAAATCCGAGCACTTGGGAATCCAGTGAAGCTGCTACTGCAAACTGCAGCCAGGTCATGGTGACACATGCAAGTTTTAAAATAAACTTTGAGTTATCCTTAGTCTTTACAGTCATATCTCCAGAAAGCTGTGGTTTAGCTTCTCCTAGGAACATTAGGAACAAAAAGCTTCTTTCCTTAGGAGCAAAGCTGGCAGAATGATGGAGCCTGTATATGACGGTTTCATTAAGGGAGATCCACTTCCCTCAGTTTCACTGCTGGCATTGCTCCAGGTTAGTGGTGCAATTCTTTCCCTCCTGTTTCTGTTTCATTTTGATGTCTTGCTGCATCTCTTTCCTGCCCCATTCAGCTTGGGATTTTTTCATCTTGTTCTGTGAATGCAGCATCTGCTGGGATCCTCAGAACCATTGAACTCTTTCAATTCGAGTTGTGGCTTTTTCCATCTCTGCTGATGGTTAACAGGGTCTCACTTTACCATCCCTCTACTTGTGTGCTCAGTGTTTGTGCAGTGGCTGTTGTCATTTTCTGTTTATGCTGCTGTAACATTCAAAAACACCATGAAGATCAAAGCCTGGTCAAGCCAGCACTTACAAAGCCTAAGTAAATGAGAAAATGTGGTGTGTATCCCTAAGAGCTCTAATTCCTATGTGATGGTGAGACTTTTTTTAAGGGCATTATATAAGGCTACCAGAAGGTGGGAAGAAGTTGTCTAGTTTGACTGAAAAGAAGAAAAGATCTTCCTTCCACAGTGTCCCCACCTGTGGTTTGGGTCAGGACTGGTGTGAGCAGCCTCCTGCCTCGCTGCTCCTCTCCCAGTCAGCTTTAGCATTGTGGAGCAAGCAGTGAGAAAGTTTCCTGTGACCTCAGAGCCACTTCTATAAATCCAGGCACTGTTACCTAAGAATAGAGACAGCTCCTGCATATAATTTAGAGGATCAGTGCACTGCAGGATTCCTTGGTAACATAAGCCACAGATGTTTATCACTGCTATTCTTTTTTTTTCTGTAATAGCTGTAGCATCTTGTTGAGTGCATAGCACAGGAGAAGGAACCAGCATGGCTCCAAACTGCCTGGCTTTAGCTCAAAGTGGGCCTTTATTAAAATACTCAAACCCCATTTGCTATATTTGGAGATTATATTACCCTTTGTAGATGTTTGCAGATTGCTAAATTAGGAGACCAAGCAATTATAAAATGGAAGTGCTTTATGAATTTAATTTTCTGATATGAAAAGCACAAGGGAAAAGTACCAATATTAACACTGTAGAGCCTCCGGGATAATTCTCCAGGAGAAAGTTACTGGTAAATATTCTAAGTAAGCTCTGTGGGAGCAGACTGGCTGTGCAGCAGCCCATTTGCCCCATCAGGACCCAGATCACTGAGAACTCTGAGGCTCTCTGTGAGAAATCTCATTTGTAAAAGGATCTCTGAGTCGTTCTTGCCCCTGCTCTTTCCATCATTCCACAACTGCCTCCACAGCAAGGCACCATTTCCCTCTTGGCCTCATCCTTCTCATGCACTACCCACCTAGAACAAGCCAAATAAGGTTTCTACAGACAAACAATGGGGTCATTTGGAGTAGACTTCTTTCAAAGCAGGATCTCCTTTGTACCTTTGTAGACAGGGCCTCAGAAAGATGAAGAAATAAATAATAATTTTTTTAAAATTAAAAGTATTTGCTTAAATACCTTCCCGCTGCTATGGGTCCAGTGCTGGGATTCCAGGGTATTGCTAATGGCAGTTGAAACTGTAACATTTTTCTCACCCATTTTGTTTCCTTCCCTCAAGGTTTACATTTTCATTTTCTTTCATGCAGCAAATAAATTCCACGAAATGGAAATGTTTAATAAACAGCCTCTGGTAAAGAGTGTGGCATAACTGGCATAGCTCCTTCACTTTTAGAAACATGAAGATTGCATCACTGAATATTGTGCCAGTCAGTAAATTAAATAAAAAACCCAAACCAAGTTCAGGAAATTAAATTCATTATGAAGATAATGGAAAATTCTGATTTTCCTTGCTGCTGTAGTCATGCACACTTCAATTGTTTCCTTGAACAGTCAATACCTTGTAGAGAAAAGAAACATCCTCTTCTCTTGAGACACTGCTCAGTTTTATAGGGATGTGGGGTGGTCTGTTTTACTGCTAGCCTGGAGTCACTTAATGCATGAGCTTGTGGGATCCAGGGAATGTCTGCCCTCACAGGTACCATTGGCCTGTTCTGGCTCTGCTGCAGCTGCACATGACCCTTCCGAGGCACATGGGACAGATCCTGTGCCACAACTCCCCTGGGTATTCCAGTATTTCAGCCTGGGCTATCCCACAGCGTTGCATTTTATTCCTCTTTGCTGAGCAGGGGTAAACACAGCTGAAATGTTGGCAGTGGAGGAGGAGGTGGCGGTGCACATCAGTGCTAGGGATGCCAGGCTTTGGTGGAACAGAGCAAGGAGCAGATAACTTCGCCCTACTTAATTTATTAATCAGTTTGATTATTTTACTCTCTCCAGTTTTGCAAATCAGACATAATCAGGTTCCCTTAATAACGTGATAGGTCTGTGTGTTCAATTATAGAGGGCAACATTATTCATAGATCCTTCCAGTTTCCCCATATAGACTAATCTTATTAATATTTATCTTCTAATCTATTTACAAATTCAGAGAGGGTAATCTCTGTCTAAATGAAGCTACTGTACATACAGAGTTCTCTACTTTAAAACAGTCATGGTAGCATTTAATAATATGAAAAGCTTAAAGCAAGAAAAATGTAATTAATTGTGAAGCATAATTAACAATGATGGTATCCAAAATGTTTGTGTGGCTGATTTTTAAGGTCCCTTCCAGCCCAAACCATTCTATGTTGTCAAAACAAAAGGCAGGAGGGATAACAGCATACAGCAGGTGAAACCTCAAGTTGAGAAACACCCAACCACATTAGTTATTGACCTCTGTGTTTGGCTACAGAAACTGCCATGTGAAATGGTCAGGAAGCAAAGTGTTTGGATCACCTGCCCAGGTCCCAAAGGATCCAGTGTCTGCCTCCTTCCACCCATTTGTTTTAGTCAATGGCAGCAGAAGAGTGGGGAAAAAAACAAGCAGGCATTTTGAAAAATGCAGGTTATGACCTAAGAATGACTGCAGTTTCTTCCAGTTCTGGGCACTGTGTTTAGCTCCTGAAACGTGAGGAACTTTGTCTGGAGAGCTAATCTGGAATATATTCACTGTGTACTAATTGGAAATACCTCAGTGGGTATTTAAGGGACTTTGGCACTCTCCAGTCCCTGTCAATGACAACAAGGGTTGTGTGAAGCCTTTAGGCACACACAAGCCTGTCCCTACTCAGTAAAGCACTTGAGGGTGCTTTTAAGCCCCTTGATTTCTGCTCTTGGTTTTATCAGCAGGAGGTTTTTCAGAGGCAAGAGGCTGGCCTTATCTCACAAATGGGCTAAGCTGCCTTATAGCAAAACAGTCCTCAAAAACTCTTCGTTCTTCAGAACGTTAATGTTGTTCTCCCTCCCCTGCTGCAGTGGTCAATGCGTTTAAAACTATTCCTTTCTTACCTGTGCAGTTGGGAAATACTGTTTCTCATGATGTCATTCTACTCCTTATTCCCTCAAAAGGCCACTGAAAATGCTCTGTATTTTCCTCAGGATGATGCATTTGCAGGTTGATGCATCCAAGTCAGTCATTACTCCTCTAAGTGTTCATGTTCCTGCATCAGCTTGTTCAGGGCAGTTCTTCCAGGTGTGCACCAACAGAGCAAAGAAAAGCAAACTCTGTGTGTGTGTCTTCCTGTGTGAAAGCAGGAAGAAATTGCTTCATAAGATTTTGTACAGAAAGACACCTCATTGAGATTGAAAAAATCACTGGGTTTCTGACAGACAGGCAGAAACTTTTCTGCTTCTCTCCTCCGTTTCCTCTGAAGAGCCAGGCAGATTTTTGGGGTGCAGGTGAAGGATGCTATGTGCAGGATTTCCTGCTGACTGCCTTAGACTGAGGATGATGCCACAGATTTTTTGACATTCAGGCATCATTAGAGTCATCTTTTCTGATGTTCTTTATAGCCCTGGCTAAAGGGCTTTTTCTGGTAATGCTGAACTAAATTATCTCCAAAAGTGCCCATTTGTGAGGTGGAAACCAGAAAGCAAGAACATCCCTCCCTCAGTATGCTGGGCAGGTGTCTGCTCTCAGAGTGTAAAATGGGCACTTCCAAGTCATTCCACTTAGTCTTGGAGCTTATCATGGCTTTTTCTGCCAGGTTAAAGCACGGTGAGCAGGGAGGGATAACAAGGAAGATTAGGGATGTGGAAAAACTTTTTTTATGGAAGAGCAAAAGGATTGAGGCTGTTGGCTATGGAGAAGCAGCAAATAAGAAAAAAAATCTGAAAATGTCTCTTACCATTTGTTGCTGTGAAGCCCAGAGGGGCCCATTGCCTTTGCTCCTTCTCCCATGGTAACAGGAGGTAGAGATATTAATATGAGAGACATAACAGCTGTTTAAAAGGAAATTGCTTATTCTTTCCATATTTTGGCCATATTTTAGCTGTTTCAAGACTTCCTGGAGACGAAGAGATTAGTATGATTTTTCTTTTTATAGTGAGTTTTTTTTGAAAGACTGCTTATTTATAGGCAGAATATCCTATTATATATTAAGTGTGACAGCACTACAAATTAATCAAAGCCAAAAAATGTTCAGAGCTGAAAATGCTCACAATATTTGAAAGAATCTTAGTGTTTCAGCGCCATGATTTGTAAGCAACATTTCTGTACAATCAGAGGTTTTCTTCACATAATATAAAACATGATAAGAGGGATCAAATACACTTCATGGAAACACCATCTCTGAAAAATGTTCCTTCGTAAGTATATGAACAGTTTATATGAGCATGAACTGGATATAACATATTACACTATATATAACAGTGTAATAACATATATAATATAACATAACATAATATAATATAATAATATTGTATTGTATGATATTATATTTATAATATATGTGTATTATATATATTTTATATGTATATATATATATATATATGAAATATCTTATAATAAAGCAGTAATGGAAGTTTCATACAAACTTTGGACTACATACCTGAAAACTTATTTTAATCCTAAGAGTTTAAAAAAAGGAGGTGTGGCTTACTTTTGGCTGCCTTGAGGAACCCCTTTGATGCTGGTTAGAAGCTCCTGGTGAAGGCCATTCAGTCCCTGCATCCTATTTATAGGGCACTAATGAACTCTGGTAAAGCAGCAAATGTGTTCTGACGTCCTTTGGCCTGCTCTTCTTAAATGTCATATTTTTTAAAGTTGAATAACTTATCTCTTTGCGTTGTATTATGAATGTGAAAGGCTTTTCTTTGTGAGCTGAGCAGTGAAAGTCACTTAAAACTGGGGATAAATTGTGTCTCCTGGTATGCATGTAAGTCGACATTTAGTTGAGACACCAAGAGTCTTCATGTTTAATTTACACAATGCTTGAAGTTTAGTATATTCTTCTCAGAGAACTAGTGTCTGGTGTTTTTATTTTCTGCTGTCTTTTGATTTTAGCAGCAGAGATGATTTGGTACTGAGGTTCTTGGCGTGCTCTTGTTATTTACAGATGACATGAGCAGCACAGAAACTTGTCCAACAAAAAAAACCCCAACCATGCAGTAAACTGGAAATGAGGAGTGGATCTTGTAATGGCTCCAAAAAACAGCAATCTACTTAAAAAATAAACAAGAGAACAATAAAAACACACAACCAACCACCACCACCACCAACAAACCAACAACAACAACAAACCACCCCCCCCCCCAAAAAAAACCCACCAAAAAACCCCACCCAAACGACAACAACCCCAAAACAAAACAAAAAAAATCCCCAAAAAATCACTAGGAATTTCTTGTAGAGTAGATTTGAAAAGTCTGAACAGATTTGGCAGCAGAAGTGTCAGCAAGTGTTTTATCCTATGCCCTGTTTTGCTCAGAGGGCTACAAGTGCTTTCTGATTCCTAAATTGTCTAGGTGGGCTCTGGGATTTTGGTTACACTGTGAGCACGCTGGTTCCAGGAGGAGAATAGCACTCGTTTGGTGAGATGGAATTTAGGGGATGAAGGGGGAGAGGGAATAGGAGGAGACTGATGGAGAAGCCTGAAAAAAAGAACATGAAATGAGCCTACAAGGAAGGTGGAGACAGACTACTACAAGGCCCTGGAGTGCCAGGACACAGGGAATGGCTTTCCACTGCCAGAGGGCAGGACTGGATGGGATATTGGGAAGGAATTGTTCCCTGGCAGGGTGGACAGGCCCTGGCACAGGGGCCGCTGGAGTGCCCTGGAAGTGTCCAAGGCCAGGCTGGACTTTGGGGCTTGGAGAAAGCTGGGATAGTGGAAGATGTCCCTGCCCATGGCAGGGGTGGAATGGGATGAGTTTGAAGGTGCCTTCAAAGCCAAACCATTCTGGGATTCCATGAAGTTTTGCTTTGTCCTGCACCCTTCTCCCAACCTAATGATGTGTTCACTTGATCTCTGGCCCTGACACATGATGCAGAAGCTGTTCACTGGGAAGCAGCGTGCCTCTAGCCAGGAATTACATTCCAATAAGGAGAACAAGAGGGAGGAATGAGGCAGAACCATGAGCAGCTGACCTGTTTCAACAGACAGCAGCACCTGTGCTCACCGGCATTCCTGTTGTGCTGGCCCAGGCCTGCAGCTTCAGGAACATTTATTGGGTTCCTCTTTATAGAGTTGTGGGTTAAAATTTGTCACTTAAGGCTTTTAATTAGAAAGTGTAATTGGAGTTTTCAAACCCAGAACACAAATCCTGGTGACTTAACACGCACATTTGAAAGTTCCCATAAAATAAACTGTAAAAGTTTAATCAAAATGAAAGTTGCAAAAGCTGCATTTCCTGGCACAAACGAGCATAAGCCAGGGTCTGTTAATGTTATGGCCCCTCCTTCGGTGACAGAATATAAATTTTCTTTGAAAGACCCCCACATGTAAATTATGAAACAACTTAAAACTTCAGCACATTCCAATCACCAAGAATCAATAAGGTTGGAAAAGACCTTTGGGAGCAAATCCTGCATGTGATGAAATTCGAGCAAGGAAGAGGAAGGTCACAATAGAATAAATTGACTAGTAATTGCTTTTTGCCTCAAAGGTGAGGGATTTTCTCTGCAGCACCGACTGCTTTAAGTCAATCAGTGGCTCCATTTAGCCTTTGTTAGGTAGGGAGCAGGTACACCAAGACTCCTGCTTGGTTTCTGGTTGTAGTAAGACTGTGACATTGGGTGAAGGAGGACACAGGACACACACTGAAATGTTCCAAAGAGCTTCCAGCAGCAGGAAATCCACTCACATGTCATGTGCATCTCCTGAGAGAGGTTTATTTTCCCCAGCAAGGCCTGTATGACAGGGCAGAGCACTGGAGCAACATGGCTGTTTCAGGGTACAATGAAGAAGGCAGAGAGAAGGATTGGTTTTTGCTTTCTTGTGTGTAGAAAGATGTTGGGACAACAGGCAACTCTTCAAAATGCTGTTTATTGTATCAAAGAGGTTACAGCAGTCCTGGGTCATGGGTGACAGAGCTAGGCCTAAAGCTGCCAGCTACAGCTTTGGCATGCCTGAAGCCCCTTTAGCTCTGGTTACAATGCATTGTATAGGTTTCTTTACTGAGCCTCTTAATACAAAAAAACCAATCAGCATCATACACAATACCTTTACCATTATCTACAGCCTACCATAACTACTATCACTACCATATTATGTTACAGTTTAAGCTTAAAGCTGCTTTTCTGTTTTCTTGAAGCAGAAAATTCTTAGACTTTTTTTTTTCTACTTGGTAAAAACATGTTTTTGGTTTACCTACAGTATCTTTTGCTTTTCTTGAGACCTCTTTCTGCTTGCTAAAAACGTCTTTGTTTGTGGTCAACATATCCTTTGCTCTAGCCATGAAACCTCTTTCCAACTTGACTTAACCTTTGCCTTCTTGGTTATCCAGTAACAACTGGCTTAGCAATCCTTAATTTAGACATCTTTTATTCTTCTATATCAAAACTTGCTCGTATCTCTATTCTGCTTTCACGTTTCACATTCAGAGAGACTTCTGCTAAACCTACATACCTGTGAAACTTTCCTGTCAAACTTCCATCTTTCCCAACACTTGTGACAGCATCTTGGGAGAAGGAATGCGCAAAATGCCTCAGGCTGTGTTCATGCTCACCCCATCCCTGTTCCCCTCTTTATCTTTCCTCTCCAGGGTTTTGACAGCACATTGTGAACCATTTTCCTGTGAAGGGTGTGTGCTGAATCCTTACAAAGCATGGAGCTCCTCAGGCAGGTAGCTGTGCTGCAATGAAGGTGCCCATGGATCTGGGAGGAAAGAAAGGCTCTTTGTTGTCTGCTCCCCCCAGTTAGGAACTTTGATGTTACCAGTTCAGCTCCGTGGGAGCCCAGGCTGTGGCTTACCTCTGAAAGTGGGATGGATTTAACAGAGCCTGTGTGACATTTCTGCAGCTACTACACAGTTACCCAAAATTCCCCTTCAAAGGCAGTGATGTCACTCTCGTGCCCTCTCTGCACTGGGTTCCTGCCTTGTCCTTTCCTTTTTGCCACATTTTGGGCAATTCCATAGTCCATGTCTAAAATTGTTTGGTTAATAGCTCCTAACACCCATCTAGATTTTGCACACCAGCTCCCTTGGGAGGCAGTCACTGACAGCACATGTGCTAATGTTGCTAAATATGTGATTAACTATAACCAGGAGCAGCCTACCCACTAAACTCTGGTGATACAAGACTTGTCATCCCACACCTTCCCTCACACAGGAGAGCATTTTCTGTGTTATGCATGTCTGGAAGCCTTTGGCAAAATGTTTGTGTTTGGGTTTTCTTTGTTTTTCTAGTGGTAGTGTTTGAGCAACTAAAATGTATGTTAATTTCTCCATACTTGAATAGCAAAGTCTCACTTGGACAGAAGAGTGAAGGGAGGGAAAATACAGGACCTTCTGTGTTTTGGAAAGTGAATGTGTTTGAACCTGTTTAGCTCCATTTCCAGGAGATGGATACTTTGGACCAGATCTTCAGCTGATGAAAGGAAAGCTGAGCAGAAAATATTTGAATAGCACAGTCTAGGAAATGTGACTGACCACTGGGAAAAAAGTGATACCACTTGGAAGGTGATATCAAAGAACCTTCAGTGTAAGGAAGAGGAAAACTTAATTTGGAAGTACTTACTCCTAGGCTTTTCTACAGGTATGTCTGAATCCATGGAGTTAATGTTCTTTTAATTTGTCATTTTGCATCTGCTTGCTTTTTTACAAGCAAACTGAACAGATTCTTGTTCTCTTTCAGCTCATCCTCTGGCTGCTCTGAAGTCTTCCCACAGCTATTGGACTGGCAGATCAGAAGAATAACTGCACCACCATGGGCAAGCATATGAACTGAGTTTTGTGAGGGTTTTATGCCTTTTTCAGGTTGGAAAGGCCACTCAGGTCATGTACTTGGGTAACTGAACCACTCTGTAATTTTTCACACCATGAAAAGGGTGCCCAGAGCAGCTGTGGCTGCCCCTGGATCCGTGGAAGTGTCCAAGGCCAGGTTGGATGGAGATTAGAGCAACCTGGAATAGTGGAAGATGTTCCTGCATATGGCTGAAGGGTAGAACAAGGGGATCTTTAAGATCCCTCCCACCCAAACAGTTTTGTGATTCCATGATTCTATTCAAAAGCAAAAATTTATGACAGAAGGGCTGGAATGAAATTAAGGATGATGGTGGTGATTATTAGAAATGTGTGATTTGTTTGTTGTCTTATGATTACTTTAAGTGATTACGTATTACCATTACTTAGTTACTTGATTGATTTTAATACTTATGTCAACTCTAGGTTTATTGCAATTGAAAATATATTCCAGCAGAGAAGGTCAGTAATAAAAATATAAAAAGTCATCCAGAAGTCAAGAAAACCTGCCATTTTTCTTCTGCATTTTCAGCTGAAGAGGATGAGAGAGCAGGCAGAGTGAGGGACTGTCTGGGGCAGAGTAGGGTCACCTCAGCCTGGAAAGCCAATGATGGTGTCACAGCCTCCAGATTTAGCTGCCATAAAAAGATGAGCCACCTGGTTTGCTTTCTGTTTGTGAGAAAATATTGCCAACCAAGAAAACCTGAGCAGTCTCTTCCACAGCCAGGCCTGAGCTGGGCAACACATCAGGAAAACATTTGATCCGTGGTCAGAGCTGTGCAGCATTGCTTTGCAAAGCTGTGTTTTGTCCCTTGGTTCCCCTAATTGAGCAGGAAGGATTTTCAGATGGGCATTCCCATGCAAATGTCCCAAACAGAAATTGCTAAGGGAAGGACCTTGGGTGGAGAATTCGTGGAAGCAATGACTTAAATTAAAATTATAGTGCTTGCAATCCCACACATCACAGCCCTGCAATCCCACACATCACAACCCTGCAATCCTACATGTCAGTCCTGCAATCCCACACATATCAGCTCAGCCTGGAGAAAAGGAGGCTCGGGGGGACCTTGTGGCTCTGCACAACTCCCTGCCAGGAGGGGACAGCCAGGGGGGGTCGGGCTCTGCTGCCAGGGAACAGGGACAGGACAAGGGGAAAGGGCCTCAAGCTGTGCCAGGGGAGGCTTAGATTGCATTTTAGGGAAAATTTCTTTTCTCAGATTTAATCTAAAACTTCCCTGGTGCAAATTGAGGCCATTTTCTCTAACTGTTATTCTGGCAATATGCAAGTTATAATTGTTAAATTGAGTCTAAGCAACCCATAATGTATTTTAGTTTAAGAGGTTGCATAAAAATATCTACAAAATGAAAAGTATTTGGACAAATACCTTTCGCAAATTATATTTATTAGGCAGAAATGTGCTAGAATTTCAGAGGTTTATTTTCATAGATTTTGGTTTCAGAGGTTTATTTTCATAGATTTTGATTTCATGACTCCTCTAAAGAGGAAGCATTTTATTTTTTATAATTATACTGAGCAAACACCCCAAAATCATAAAGCTGGCCTGTATAAAAAATATCCTCCTCGTTTCCTCATAAAATATCTCTGGGCAGTTTTTTATGTATTTTTAAAAACCATTGACAAGCTACTGGTTTGTCTCTTGGATTAATTTGTATCAAAATTTTATAGACACTGGCACGCTTCAGTTCCAAAAGCAGCTGATATTTTGAAGGATGTTCCACTGGGAATGAGGCTGGTGTTTCAATCTGCCCAGTTGCAGTTATTTTCACTTTTAATAACCTGTTACCTTGGAGCCTTGACAACATTTAAACTGAGAGTTCCACACATTATCTTGATGATTAATTCTTGGTTCAGGCAAGCACTCAATGAAACTAAAACATCACTCCTGGCTTCAGATACACAAGACATAATAAAATAATTAGGTGAGCATTAGCCTCCTTTTCCTGTTTGAAGATATTGGTGAGAATATTGCTCTGGGTTTGATTTTACTTGCCAATTTTTTTACCTGCTTGTGGAATGAATACCAATATGGGACACTCAGTGTTTGTCATTGCTTCAGTAATTTCCTCCTGGGATAACTGCGAGCAATTTCTGCATCCAAAATCTTTTTCAAATGTGGGATTTCTTTTAAAAATTCCAGAGCAGTGGTCATTCAGGAGAAGAAAAAAGAAAACATGAGATAGAAGTCAGTTAAAAGAGAGCAGAGTTGTTCAGGTGGAAGGGACCTGCAATGATTCCCCAGTCCAACTGCACAAAAATGCAGATATCACAGAGAAATGGGGACTACATAACTTAGGCAGGGATGTTTTGTTACACTTCTCCTTTCATATGCTTACTGAGACAGAACATTTTCTACTCTGTATAATGAAAATACGTGCATATACACAGAATGCTGCCATTATCATGAAATTTTAAAGGTTCTATAACCAAAATGTGGCTGAAAAAATTTACAGTTTGGTCCATCATTTGGCTGCTTGATTTATCTATTGAATTCTCATTTTGAACAGTATTTTTATTTCTGTTTTTCTTTCTGCTAATTTTTATTTCTTCTAAAACGTTATGCTAAATGCTTTTATTTCTGGAAAGAAAATTAGCAGTCTTTTTAAATGCTGTAAATGGAGTACATAGTTTTTCTAAATCCTTGTGATGCCCCGTTGCCATGAGGTTTCAAATGGGCCTTAGAGAGTGACCAGGGTACTTGGGAGTTGCTCTGGATCCCTTCTCTAACCCTGTCAGTGCCAGAGAGCCCAAGCAGAGAGTTTAGCACATGTTGTTTTGTACCTGTTTGATGTTACCACTCCACCAAAATCAAGGAGAAAGTTGGTGATTAATGTAGGATTCTAAAAAAAGGATTTAGCATAGGCTCCACTTAACCTGTCTAACCTTAATCGGGTTATTTCCATTTGTAGAAGGGCAACTGAGGAGAGGAATATTGAAGTTTGTCTGCAGTCACACTCTGGACAAAATGCATAAACCTTGCCCACCGGATTGAGTTTTAGATCCTTGGTTGCAGGAGTATGTTTGGGTTTCTTTCATCCTTGAAGGGCTTGGAAGGCTCTGGTGGCAGAATAATGTACCCTTCAATAATACACATCAGTTTTCAAAGGTTTTCTGAGGCTGCTGGTTGAAGAATTTTCTCATAGCCCTGCAAAACCGCAGCTTCTGTCAGGAAAATAGATTTTTCCATGATGGAGTCTTTTATCAGATAAATGTAAGAATGTCTTGGCCTGGGTTTTTGTCCTGGTTTGGAAAGACAGGTCTCTGCTAAGGAAGGCAGGAGCCTCCCTTGAAATGGAGAATGTAAACCTCCTCCCTCCAAATTATTTTAATTTTGAAATTAAGGGGCTCTCAGGCAAATATATGGGAATAGCAATAACAGTTCTTTGCTGGGACACACAACTGGCTCAATTGTTGAGGAAAATTTCTGGTAGATATTGTCCCGTCTGTAAAGTATATCATTAATATGTAAGTAAACGAATTTAATACATCAATTACATTCCTGAGACAAGAAGAAAAAACCCCCACAATTTATTTTGTACCTGCCTAGGTGGGCTTCATGTTCCTGCAGCTAAAACCAGCACTGTTAGCTCTGAATATACTCAAAGGGAACTTTTCTTTGGTGCTGATTCTTTCTTAGTAACTTTCCCAGCCTTTTCTCTTCTTCAAGGCTGAACTGTTTTGGCCCCAAATCCCCTATTTTTGCTGATGTTAAGATAGGTAATTACCTGTTCCACTTTATCACTTACATCAGGCACAGGTGAAGTTTTCAGGCTTTGCCCTTTCTAAATTTTTTCTTTGTCCCCCTTCCTTTTCTTTTGAGACTTAGATTGCATTAACAGCAGGTATTTGGGATCATCCTCTATTGGCAGCCAGTTAAATGTAATTGTTGCATCCTCCTGCTCTGCCACCTCTATGTTCCCATTAAGAAAATCCTGCCTTCACAAATGTGTCAGACTTGTCCTTGGCAAGGGAAAGATTGAGCCATCTGGGAGCAGAGCAGTGCTGCAAGCCAGAACTGAAAGAAAGTAAGATAGCTAATAAAAAAGAAATTCAAGTCAAAATGGTGAAATTACTCTGAAGGTTTTCTTCGAAAGTGTGCTGAGTGACTGATAGAAAAATGGCATTTCTGTAGTGCTCAGCTGAGCCTGGGAGAGAGGGATCACCGAGCCTCTCTGCAATGAGAAATGGTCATTAGAAGGAGAATTAAGGAATGTCTATTATTCACAGACTGGAAGATGTGATGAAGATATCACCTGTGTTTAAATCAATCTTCTCCAGTAATTTGCCTCAATTCTGCCAACTTCAGCAGCAGTTGCCTCAAGAGGCTGCTCAGGAGGACAATGGAGACAAGAGATGGGGGGATGGAGAAAGTGGCAATTAGGTAGGAATAGCAGAGGCTGTCAAGTTACAAAAAGTTGGGAGTGTCTTAAGGTACTTGGAGCTGATGACCTGGAGAAATTGATCATCACTCAGTTGTTACTGGCTGGTGGTGCAAGGTCAGAGGAGATCAGAGGTGACAGGGAGGCACTGGGCTCTTCAAAGCACAGGAACAAGTTTTAGGCTAGAAAAGGGGGCATTGAGGAGCCCTGGAAATGGAACCCACCAACCTCACTGGGTCCTGAGCTCTGTGGGAAGGGAGGTTGAAGGGGCACAGCAAAACCTTGAAAATTTTTCTTTTATTTCCTGCTGGAATTGATTTCATGTGGAATTTTGGGCTGAGTGCAATGATCCATTAAAGCAAAACAGAAAGAAAGGAAATGTAGAAAAATGTAGGGTTTGCTACCTTTTTTTTTTTCTTTCTCTTTTCTTTTCGTGTTAAACTACTTGAAAAAGAGACAAATAATCTGGGACCTTCCAGTTTAGTTCTGTTATCATTATCCTGGCAAAAGTACAGAAAGAATGAGAAATCAGGCAGAGTCTACTTTCTTCTAAGGTGGAACTCTTATCAAATTAGAAGTAGAGCATTTTAGCAACAAAGTAATTGCTTGAATGTGATTAATAAATGGAGTTTCTGTCCTAAGAGGTTACTACAGGAAGGCAGCACCTGGGTGGGTTGCCCAGACACCTGGTGGGATGGAGCAGGGAGCACTGGGGCACTGCCATGCTGTCCTGTGTTGTGCCAGGTCCCTGTCAGGGTTTTATGGGTTTTCCTGCCCATCTCATCCAACCCTGGGCTAATGAGATTCCTTGCAAGAAGAAATCACACAACACTTAAGGCCCTTAAAAATCAATCACTGTACAAAGAGCAGTTAAAAAAAAAAAAAAGTGAAAAATCTTTACCAGTCTCTATTGACGCTGTTGTACACCACAACAACACAGACTCCAGCTTCAGAAGGCTGAAAATGACTCCTCTATTTTTGTGATGTGTCTCCCTTATATACTTTTTTACACAGACCAATTTGATTGGTGAAACAAAGACAAACCTCTTCAATCACATTGGTCAGACCAGAGGGACATCAAGAAGTCCCTCCTGGGAAAAGAAATGAAAGCATAGGTATAAGTTACAAAAACATGTCTCTTGTTTACAGAAAATTCCCTGGGAAAAGAATTTAAGAAAACCAAAACATCTCAGGCATGAAACCAGGGCTACAGTCTCTATGTTTTATAAGGTGACTATCTGTGCAAGTTGCCTGCTCCAATTGATAGTGAGACCATGTCTGTGCAGTAATGTCTGCTTGTGTGTTAATATATGTAAAAAGAAAGGTGCTACTTTGGATATTGAGGCACCGGGCTGTTTCACATGGTGTCTTGGAGGAGCTTATGCTGTGTTTTTCCAGACTTGTTTGTTTGCCTTAACATTTTCTATAAAAAGAATGTTTTACAATGAACAGAGGGAACCCTACCAAGCAGTCCCAAAACAATTCAGGCAACTGACAGAAGGCAGAGCTTTCTGCTATGAAGATGTTATAAGTGCCTATATTTTTTTCTTATCTCTTGGCATCCTTTTTACATTAGCTTTGGAGAGTGATTTTATCTTTAAATATGAATCAGACAATGTTGCCAAGACAACCTCTCTTAATGCTTTTCATTTCACCCACATTGCGTGCTGAGCCATCTCTACTCAGTCTCCCAGAGCAACTGGTCACTTATTTATCAAATGGGGTTTGGTTTGATGGAGCAAAGCATTCCAAGTGCAGGATTTTCTTGGCTGGCTCCTTTGCAAGTCACTCCATCCAGTGTTCCTCACTCTGTCTCTCCAGGGCTGGAGGAGGCCAGTCACACTGGCAACTGGATTCCATCACAGGAAACAAAATGTTTGGATAAGGTGCAGCTCTGTGGTTGATTCCTGCTTTCCCAGGCAAGGCATGGATATCCACATGGGAATGCAGAGCCAGTGGCAGCACCCCTCCTCCCCAGGCTTGCACAGGATTTCTGCTGGGCTATTGATTGTCAGTGCAGCAATGATGTATTTTAGGCTGTCAGAGTTGTGCTCACTTTTGCATTCCCCACAGATACCTTATGGCAAGGTACCTTTTGTTTAAACCAGAATGATTTCTGTGGCTTGGCAGGTGTTCAGGTGGTCTGTAGGTGTTGGCTGTCCTGCTGATGGCAGGGTGGGGAGGAGGATATGGGGTTCAGTCACCTGTTCCCTACCATGAGTTCATTGTTCCCTACCATGAGAACTTCTGATGTATCACAGAATATCCTGAGCTGGAAGGGACCCACTGTGATCATCCCCCCCAATTTCTGGCCCCAACAATCCCACCCTGTGCATCCCTGAGAGCATTGTCCAAACCCTCCTGGAGCTCTGGCAACCTTGGGGCTGTGCCCATTCCCTGAGGAGTCTGTTCAGTGCCCAGAACCCTCTGGGGGAAGAACTTTTCCTGATACCCAACCTAAAACTTCCCAGGAAAGGCAGTGAGCTACTCATCTGTAGATCACTGAGCTTTGCATAACAGAGTGGGAGAAGACACAGGCTGTAAAAAGCTGAAATTAAATATAACTCTCTCTTGACAAAGGGGGAGTGACCAACTCAAATCAGATTTGAATAAATATAGGCTCTGTTTGTCATATGGTAATATTAAATTCCCTTTTCATTTCTTATAACCTCAGTGTATTTTATGCCCCTTTTGCTCCTACTCCTCACGCCTTTGCCAACAGACCCCCTTTTCCCAGGCATGTCTCTGCACTGTCACTCTTTCAGCTTTATTAAATAGTGGTTGCATTGTTCTGTCTCAAAGTTGCAAAGGAAGCTCTGGCAAAGTGATGTTTTAATTAAATACAACAGCAGAGATGGCTCTGCTTCTATTACAAAAAAAAAAAAGCAAGAATTTGCTGGAAAGGTTTCTTAGCTCCTTTACTGCCACAATAAAGTTATTACCTCAAGGAACATGGCTGTGTTGGTGACAAGGGGATGGCCAGGGACAGCCAAGGCTGTGACAAAACAGCAGAGAGTGCCTCAGCTTTGATGGGGACATGCCCTGGGCACAGTCCTTAGGGATGAAGGCTCAGCAGGAACCTAAGTTACCCCTGATTCCTCCTGCCTGGCCCTTCAGGAGCTGGGATCTGAGATTGTTTACCGAGAAGCAGCTGAAAGATGAGTAAGGCAGGAATTCATCATCCTGCCTGAGATGAGAGTTTATCCAGTGACAGGCTTATATGATCACTGGTGTTCTGAACGGTTTGTGTTTTTCGCAGAGACAAAAAACAATTTCCCCTTGAAGGATTTATATATATTTTTTGTCAAATATTTCCAAAGTTTCAATTATTTTTTTTTTAGGTATTGCATCCATTCTTTCCATCAGAGAGACACAGAGGTCAAAGTCTCTGCTGCATCTGTCTCCTAAAAGTCCTTCCCATGTTCTGAAAGGCTGGCTGCAGCTGAGGGATTGCTTTTCCAGTTTGCAAGTTTAATGTGGTTTTCCTGTTCCATTTACAAATGTGGAATCTGTTGGTATTTAATATGATCTGTACTGAATCCACAACAGAAGTATAAATATTTATTGCTAATTTTTTTCTTTCAATTGATGAATATTTTGAGTGTAGGCTCCGTATCTCAGGGATTTTTTTTTTTGTGTGTGTTTGAGGGAGGGTTGTGGAAAACTCATCAAAGTTTACTGAATAAAGAAAATGCAGATGATATTGTGAGCTGCAATGTACTACAGTGAAGGGATTGTTATAAATGCAATACATTAAAAGTTATTTCATCCAGGACATAAATGACATTTCAGATTGTGAAAAGAATAATTATCTGAGCTGCTGCATGAAAGAGCTCTTCTTTATCTGTTAGAGCTTTTTTTGTGTGTGTGTTTTAACCTGTTAAAGATAACCATGGGATTTATTTAGTGTGTGAATAAAATGGAGTGACTGATAACCTTGCTCTGTCACACTCAGCCATTCGGGTTTGTTTTCCCAAGGATGCTCTGTCCATATTTTTCCTGACCTGTTAAGTAAATATAGGTCTTGTATCTGAGGTTTTTTTTTTCTTTGAGGTATCTTTGTGAGTTGCAAAATAGAGCCTAAACAACAGCCTGCTGCTGTTTGAACCCCCTCCCAGGAGGGGAGGAGGGTGCTGTGGCTCCCTGTCACTGTTGTCCCTGCTGTGGCACAGGACAGTGCTTGTGACTCTAACGTGGGTGACACCAGGCAGAGAGTGCCCAGCTGTGGAGCTGGGCTGTGTCTGAGGATGGAAATTGTCCAGTCTGGGTTTGAAATGCAGCCAGAGCAGAACTGCTGGGTTGGGTCAAACCTGAGGTGCTGATTTCTCTGGACACACCCTGGCTGGAAATACAGGCTCCAAGCTTTGTCTGTCTGTACAAACCAGCTTCCATCCTCAAGGTAAGTGAGCTTCCTCCCCTTTCCTTGACAGCTACAGATCTCAGAGACTGACAAACACAAATCAGCTCCCCCTTGGAGGATATGGAGCATAAAACCTGTACTGTGGTGAACTCGATTTTGCAGTGCAGCTGAGCTCTAAAGTCTTTACCTGCTCTCTCACTTTCTCTCCTGCACTTCTGTTTTTTTCTTTTAGTAGAAAAGTGGATTTGGAAACTCTTGGAAATGCAAAGACATGGAAAACAATTGTCTTGATAAGCTATTACAGGAAAGGGTTTAAACAATTCATTCTTTTCACATAGAGACACAGCAATAGAACTATCAAGTTCTTACTGCTACGAAGGAATATTAACCTTTTAGTGAATTGATTTAAAGGAGAAGAGAAAAAAAATCTAACTTGCATTTCTTTTGACAGACAGTAGCAAACTGTTGCACTATGTTAAAAGTAGACATATATTTTTAAAATGTAATGACTATCTAAATTATAGAATCTAAAGGTTTGGGTCTGGGGAGGGTACAGAAAGAACTGAAGCTGTGTCTGAAACAGGTGGAAGGTGTAAGAAAAACATTTATTGCAATGGTCTGTGACTACAAGATATAAGATTTGAAGCTTTATATTTTATGTTCTTTACTAGCAAAACCACAAGGAAAAATTTACCACACCCTCATGCCTTTTCTGATTGCTTTCCAAAACTATGCCAACTGATTGCTCTGATTTTTTCATATTTATAAAATACTCAGAGGATTAGCTTAGAAGCATGATAATAGACAAATATAGTTCAGCCCAGGAATTCTCTCTACAGTGGCTGTTTGGGCAAGTAGAAGATAAAGGGTCATCTGAAATACTATCCTAAATATTCTAAAAAGAAATGGCAACTAAGTTTATAAGAGTGTCTATGAGGTGATGAGATTTAAATATTTTTGTAGTTGGGTTTTACCCAAAAGAATGTTGTTCAATGATAGTAATTGTTGTTTTATTCAGAGTTCCACTGCCTGATTCCTAACATCCCAAAGGTGTCCCAATTACATGGATTGCTCCCTCCCAGCAGAAACCCCTTGAGGAATGGTCCTTGCTCTTGAGGTGAGCCCTGGGAATTCCATGGCTTCCAAATTTGTTCTGATCACACTGTAATCATTTTTTAAATAAGCTTGTGCAGTATGTGAGCTGGTTTTGAAACTTATTGGGCACCTCCGGCCACAGAACTGACGTGTCAGGGTCCTGCCATACCCTTTATGCACATTTGAAAGTTAATTTTTGCATCAGTAGTTCCAGCCAGTGTGGGAAAATTATGTTAGATATCAAAAGAGCCTAAGAGCTCTTCTCCTCTGTGTTATCCAGGCACTGGAAATCCATGCCTTGTATTTCTGTATTTCCAGCTCTCTGTGATCACAGAAGTAGGATCCACTCAAAAGATGACAAAGGATGTTCACAGTGGTGTTTGCAGAGGTGAAAGGGGATCTCATGGCTGAAGACAGCCACGTTACACTCAGTGTTCCCGTTGGAGGGAGAGTAAATCCAGAAAGTTGTTGCTTGTTTTAGAGCTGTGGGGTAGGGTTCTTTTCCTCCCTGGTGGCTGGTGTGGGGCTGTTTGTGTTTGTGCTGAGCTGCAGGGCTGATGGCACAGAGGTGTTTCTGCTCTCCTGAGCTTGTACAGAGCCAAAACCTTTCCTGCCCCTCCTCTGGCCATGCTGGGGAGGGGACATGGCTGGAACAGGTGACCCCAGCTGACCCCAGGGATGTTCCAGACAGTGTGACATCATGCTCAGGATACAAAGTGGGGGGGGACAAGGAGAAAGAGAGAAAGTTTTAAGTGATAACATTTGTCTTCCCAAGTCCCTGGTACATGGGATGAGGCCCTGCTCTCCTGGGAAAAGGGGTGAGTGGCTGTGGGGAGCCTGGTGGCTGGAAAACCATGTAAACCATGACAGTGGCTGAAGTGATGCTTTTCCTTCACTTCACAACTAACCATATAAACTGAGTAAATATTAGTCAATAAAGATATTTAATACCCTTTCAAAGGGAATAAAGAGAATTCTGTAGTATGGGGCCACATGTCTGCCTCGTTTATTGCAGTTGCACTTTGAACCCACACTTGGTTTAACGTTGGGTTTGTTTCCCAGCCTTACAGTTGTCCTTCATCCTGCTAAGATGTTGGGCAGGGCAGGGAGTGAGCACTGTGGGTTTTTTCATCTGTCCTGCAATACAAGGTGCCTCGTGACCCAGCAGCCATGAAGATAAAAAACCAATTTTTTAAGTCTAGGAAAGAAACCTCATATTCTGTTGAGCTTCAATATTTACTGTCCACCGAATAAATGTACTCTTAAAAAAAACCCAAACAAAAAACCTCTCTTGTTATTTTGCTCTATTTTTACATTACTTCATTACTTCAGACTAAGTGTGAGTGAACAGATAAATTCATGTGGTTTGCACAAGAAAGTGCTTTATCCATTTTCACTTGCTAAAGCACGCAGAAGGTTCATCTGTCATTATGAAATCCAAAGGAATATAGAGGATTTGGGTATTATTGCTTGATGTTTTCTGCAAAAAAATCAATAGATTTTCAAGGTATTTTACAGCATTGATATTTTGTTAAGCAAACACATCTGTTTCCACATGTGGGTTGTTCTGTTTGTCCAGGGTGTCTCAGCATTTAATTGAGCCACAAACTCCCACATCCACCCTGTATTTACCTAATTTACCAGACTCTCTTCCTTTAGTGATCCTTTATGCTTTTGTAGTTGCCACCTACTCCTTCACCCCCAAACTAGATCAGTTTATTTTCCTGGACCCAACACCGCAGGCACAGCAAGCCTCTCTGAACTGTCACAGGTCCTATTGTAAAATGGGCTTTTAAAGACGTGTTTATGGTTGTAAATCTCCCTATTCCCTCTCCCACTGCAGGACAGAGTGTTTCAGAACAAGTCCCATTTGGGGAACTCTCTGCAGGATGTTTGCAGCACTCAGGAGTGAGGTAAGGGTAAGGTCCCTCTAATGAAGGCAAACTTGGCAACTCACAGTTTTCTAGAATTCAGTAAAAATTGGATGGGTTTGGAAGCTGATGTGCTGCCTCCTGGCCCAGAAGTTGTGGTGGTGGTTGGTGTCTTGGCTGGATTGTGTAGAAGTTGATGAAGGGAAGTGAGGCACAAGAGAGAAACTGAAGGACAACAGAAAAGTAGGAGAGAGGATCGTAAGGCAGAGGCAAAGAAGCTGAGGAGTTGCTCTGGGTTTACCCTGCTAGAGAAATTGAAAATGATCCAAATTTAAATAATTATTAGGAGCTAAAAATCACATCATTAACCCAGGCAAAATCTTCCTGAATGCTGCTTCTTTTGTCACCAAATACCTGTCACTGCAGGTGTCACTCACCAAACCTTTCCAGTCACTCTTACCTCTATCACAGTCATTCTGTTATTGTCTTTCTTCTCTCTTCCACTTGGAGGAATGGAGCAGTACTGTGGTGCTGCAGTTGTCCTTGTTTCTTTCATCCAAACTCAGCTGGGTTCTCAGCTCCAATTTCCACAGGACTCTTCAGTACTTTCTCTTTCCCACTGTGTGAATTTCATCATCTTGACTCCAACCCCTGCATAGAATCACAGAATGGTTTGTGTTGGGAGGGAACTTAAAGAATATCTAAATCCAACCCTCTGCTATGAGTAGGGACACCTTCACCTTCCACCCTTTTAGGTTGCTCCAGGCCCTGTCCAGCCTGACTTTTGTCTTTAGCTCTTGTTTTCTCTCATTCCCAAGAGATATCTTTGAAGCTTTAAGAGTAATTTCTCCTCACACAGAGTTGTCTGTAAAGCCCACTTTCACTTCAGTTCCCCCCTTGTTCATTTGATGGTTCTCAGCCACTTCACCCATAATCTTTTTTTTTTTTTTTTACTTTTTTCCATATCCATCCTTGTGTACACGGGAAAAATAATTCTAATGGAGCTGTCCACTCATTTCTGTGTTCCTTATGATTCCTTGTACTCTCTGCCTGTGAGTCCCTGTTGTGTCTAAGTGGGGCATATCAAATGCATTGCACTTCCTGGCTTTGCTTCTCCAACTGTTCCATTTCCATTAACTTTCCATATTTCCACTATTTCTGATGGAAATCCATGTAGGTAGCTGAGCACTCAACATGTCCAACAACATTACTTTTTTGCCTTTCATCTCATAAATGGCCAAGAAATTTAGGGCTGGAGCCTGTGATTAATGTGTTGCTGGGGTAGTGGAAAATGTCCATACATCTGTGACTGTGGTCAGTGATTTTCTCTCAATGTGATGAACTCCTAATCCTCTGGGAGGGATGGTGATCCTGGGACACCAGGTTGGTTAACTGGGAATGCTTTGCATTGGTTCTTTTGAAGAATGAAAATGTTCACTGGAGTAGCATGGTACTGGTTTAGTCTTTTATATTTGAGTAGCATAGAAACTAAGTTCTATTACAATATTTGCATAAGTTATTCAGTACACAGAATTTTGTTTCAAATTTTTAAAGACATTACAATTACTGTAAGCTGCAAAGACCAGTAAAGCAGTAATGCATATTAATCCCAATTCCTAAGCAAATATGCACACTTAATTCAACATTTTTCTTCTTCAGGAACATTTACATATTAAAGAGAGCTGTGCAGGCCCTCCCTGTCCAGCTCTGAAAGACTGGAACATGGTCAGGAGGCTGCCTTGAAATTAATTTTTATTCCAAAGGTTTTGCTGCCAAGCCCTTCACCTCTCAGTGCCTGAAACTAAACCTCCCTGTAAAGCAGGGTCTTGGCTGTGCCCATGGCCTGGCCTCTCCTGCCTACAGAAGGATTTCACTTGGATTTTCAGCAGCTGTTCCTGCCTGTGGCCGCCTCTGTCTGGGACATTAATTCTACTTCAGGTCACTGTTTCTTTGGTGGTCAGTCTGAACTATCCACCCACTCCAACATTCCAGTTGCAAGACCACCTCCACCAAATTCTGATTACAACAGAAAGGCCAAAGTCACTATTGCAAAGATTTTTGGGTCTTCTGATGCACTGTTTTAGCTTCTTGTTTATTATCATATTGTTTCATGCCTGCATTTATCAGATGTGTGATTCTACTGTCAATTCAGAGAACTCACAAAAAAACCCCCCAACCATTTAGGTTATCCCTAATTCAGCATCAAAAAGCCTCTGCACTGTTTCACATCTCCCTGATATTTCAGCACTGAACCAGATTTTCAATTATTATTTAAGTGAATGAGAATGAGAGAAAAGTCTCTTACTGACAATTCAGAATTCTGGTATTGGGCACCACATCATGGTATTTGGGACAAGTGGGATCAAGTGCTCTCAAGTCAAGTGAGCTGTTTTTCTGGTGTGTAGAAAAATATAGTTCACAAAAAACCCTCAGTGTGTGAAATGTGCTTCACCAACACCCTTTTCTTTTTCCTACAATTTCATGGTAATTCCTCCAGCCACAGAGCAAAGATAAGGAAAGAACTGGAGAATTTACTCTGAATACCTTTGCAAAACAGCCAGAAGGTTTTTTTCTGTAGTAATTAATCTCCAAGAACCACCAGATTTCTGTATTTCTATGAGTTTTGTGATAAAAACAATCTGCTAATAATGTTTTAAACATTTCCACTGCTTTTGTGTCACTACAATTTTCCCTGTATGGTTAAGCATAAGGCATTCCTTGATCTACATTTTGTAGGAGATGAAAGTTTCAACAAAATTATGGAAGGTTCTTCATTGCAACAGGTTATAAAATCAGGAGGGAAGACACAAAGCTGCAGAGAGTTTTCCAGCTTTCCAGGCAGGATCTGTATCCACTTCATCTCATCAGGGAGCTGAATCTGTCCTTTGGTGGGACATTTGCCTAAGGATCTGCCACCCATGGCAAAATACCCAGGGAGATTCTCCATGGCCCCCAGATTTCTCAAAGGTAGCACCACTGCTTGGCTTTCTGATTAATTTTGTATTTACCTGGTTATTTCCCGCTTGATTGTAAGTCTCTTCTTTGAGGAATATATTAAATAGAAGTGGTTTTCTTTTCTGTAACAATCACTCTGGTGTGTTATGGACTGGAATTTTAAAATTGGATTAAAATGTGTTCTAATTGAGGCACTGAAAAGAAAATTTTCTGCATGTCAGGCATCCTCAGTAGAGACTTTCTTTTTTCTCTACTTTATAAAAGCAGCTAATAAATGTCAGTGTTATTAAAATGGGACACCTGCAACAGCTTGGGAAGGGCAACTGGAGACACAAAGCACAGCAGAGATGTTCCTTTCACTGCTGTCATGTAAACAAGATGCTGTCTGTCTGGAAAAGGACTGCTGAACTCTTGGAAATCCCACAGGAATTTCTCCTGTGGCTCCCCAGGAGCTGTGCCTACTCCTGAAAAAAAAAATTTGTTCTGACAGATTTTGAATTGGGAGCTGAGATTTTTCTTGAATGCAGTAGCCCACCCACCACAGCTACCCACAGACCCTTTGAGGAACCTGGGAAATTCAGTGGCAAACAACTAAGCACCCAAATCCTCATTTTGTGTTTTGAAATCTTAAGGTTGTCCCCTTAATTAGTCTGGGAAGCTCTGGAAGGTGGAGGCTGAGAAGCTGTGTTGCAGGAAAGAAAGCCAGAGAAGGTACTATTTGATCTGGAAATAGACTCCCCAAGGCAAGAGGATTTTGGGCAGGGTGAACCACATGAAGCCAAGCTGGGTATTAGCTGTTCAGATGGGGTGTTGAAAGAACTTTATTTGCCCAGTGGAGGAGGTGGGCACTAACCTGAAAAAAAAAACAAACCAAAAAATGGAAGGAATTTAATTTCTGTCAGTGTGTGCTCTTCTCCTGGTGCTTAATAGTTTTCCAGGGCTTTCCAACCATGCACATGAGATGTGCAGAGAAGCTGTAGCTTCCCCTGAGTCAACATAGTGTAATAACATTGTTTTTAACTGGGGGGAAATCCATGGTTTTCCTTTCTTCCTCAGATATTCCTGGCTGAGAGATGGGTGGGTGGCTTGTGCAGGCTGAAAGGTGTCTTGGTCTAACTCCTGTTGTTCCAAAGTAAATCTGTTTTCCATTCCTGTCTCTGACTCGTGTGGATTGCAGAAATCCATTCACATTTAGCAGTGAAGTTTTCACTCAATAAACTCTTCTGCAGGAGCATTTCCCTGTCTAAGGCTGATGTATGAGGAAGCTCTGCATCTTTCCTGCTTGAGTTTGAACTTCCAGGATGGGATCCTGTACTGCCTGAGGGATTTGCCTGTCCAGGTCACCATCTCCAGGAACCTGGAGCCTCTCAGAAACCTGTTCACTGCTGGGAGCAGTGCTCTGTGTGCCCACATAATTCAGATTAAATAAAAGATTTTATTTAATTGAGCTTTGGTCCCTGGAGTTCTTCAATGTCACAGCAGGACATAAACCTGATCTTACTGAGGGACAGTGTACATGGAACTTTATATTGGGGGTATGCTCTTTCTGTAAGATTCTGTAGACCTGCCTGCTTTTGGTAAAAGTCCCTGATTGATTCACTGTGTTCTCAAAGATGTAATTCAAACCTGGTTACTTCTCTACATTCTTTTCTTTTGTGTTTAGTTCATTTAGGATTCTGTATGTGGGGGTGTGGGTGTGCACAGCCATTGAAAGGTACATAGGTGATTGCACCTCTGGGTTTTTTTGAGGTTTTGGTGACAGCAGGGAAGAAAGAAATAAAATATTTTCTTCCATGTGTAGTTTGTGTGTATCTTTAGGTGACCTGGCTTGGACTGATTGCTCTGTCCTCGAGCACTGCTCTCACCCCATGGCTCTCTTCTTTTTTTGAAACCTTAATTTCTGCACAGTGTAATTGGTCTATAGGGAAAGCTTTTTACATTACCAGCAGGAAATGTGAACCAGCTTGTTTGCCACCTGGGGTTACACATGTGTGTATAAAATACCCCTGAATGGAATGCACAATATGCAAAGCCTCTTTATTTGTCACCTGCCAGAATGTCCTGTGTGCCTGTGTGATCAGTCCATTAGCACTGAAAGGGACATTCCTTTCCCTGGGCACCCTGCTCTGAAATAACTGATTGGAGTCACCACTTGGTGCAATTTCACTGCTGTTGGTTTAGCTTACAAAAATGTGGATGCATTTTCTGTTTAACACGCTTCAAGCAATGCTGTTTTCCTTTAAGCTAAAAATATTTCTGTATAAAGTGTCACGTTTGGAATATCACATTTGTTATTAACCTCCAAGGAAGCCTGAACTTTTGTACTGGAAGTGAACAGGGTCACCAGAACAATTTGTTCTTTGTCTATCCTGTTACACGTCAACTCTAAAGATTTCCAAAGATCCTCTGGACTGCTGTAGGCAGTTTCTAAACACATTTCCAAAAGAACCAAGGCACTTTTACCTCTCAGTGGCTGCAGTCAGCCACTACCCAGATTCCATCCCACTGGTTCTCCCATCAAGGGATTTGATTTTTCTGTGTGGCTCATCTTCTGTAGAGCATGGTTTATTTATTTTTATTTATTTCTTTTTAATGGCCTGCTGTTTAATTGGTATTTCTGCATTAATTTTCACTTCTATCCATCTACGTGAGGCTGACTGCTCTGTGGGGCTTTTTTCTCCTCTAGCTCCTGTGAACAGGTTGGTTTCTTCCTCTTGGTTTTGATAGGAGGAAGTAACAGTGGAAGAACTAAATATTGATTTGGTTTAAAGTAAGGCTGGGATTTCTTTCAAATTGAGCTTGATAGTAGGAGAATACATTCTCTCATTAACATCACCTGGAGACCAAGTAGAGATTTGGTGCTGCAGCATAAACAGCAGAACACTGTGGATTTTATAACTTCACAATCATTAAAAGCAGGAGTTTACTGCAGAAGAACATTTGTAGTCTCTTTAGCTGGTAGCTATTATGCCATATTCGATTTTAGGACACTCTTTAATTACTTCTAAGGTGCCAAATTGAAAACCTTTTCTCATGAGTTTGTGCTTCTGGCTCAGAAACTTGGATGACCTGTTTCATCAGCAGAAAATAATTTGCAGTATCCTGTGGTTTGCATATTGTTAGTTTAGGGTGCAGTTTTAGTTCACACTTTCCAGTTTCAGTTTGGGCTTACTGATTTTCATGGACCGCTAGTCTCTGTAGATCTAATGAACTACAGTTTCTGCAATCATATATTGAAATTGGTTTGTATTTGGTGTGGTAGTGTGATAACTAAATTAAACCATTTTGAGTAGTTTTTGGTGTGTACAGTGCATAAAACTGTGTTGTTTTCAAATGCAGCAACTCAATTAATAGGAAACAAAAGTTCTCTCCTGTCCATGCTCAAAAGGCAGATTGCTTTACTTAATTTTTTTTCTATGTCAACTTTCTCCATGCAAAATTTCTTACAGTACAGGAGAAAGTCTGAATGAATAAGGTCTAAAATACTCCCTGAGACTTCGGGTGTCACAGGGTTGTCCCCTGCAGAATAAAAATGCCTTTGCCTTGGTTGTTATTGCTGTGAATTCAGTGGAGACTGTGGTTGTGCTTGAGCCCAGTTCAGGGTCTCATGGCAAGGTAAGTCAGGGTATTCTGAAGGCCATCCACTCTATTTTGGCTGAAAATTAATAAAGAATTGTTCTGTGTACATTGTCTAGTGACTCAAGAGCCTTATCCCAGCTCTGTTTGGTCATAAGGCAGGAAAACACAATTGGATGGATGAGGCTCATTGGGAAGTTGCAGGGAGAAGTCACAGAGCTGACTTCTTTTTGATGTGAAAGCAAAAATAACTGAAGTGAGAGAATGAGAGATACACAGAAAGTGAAAAACTTGTTTTCTTGTATTTCTTCCTTTCTGCCTTTCTCATGGGTGTTTGTGTTCAGAGCATTGTGTTGTCTGGTTTCTTTTCTCTCTCCTGAGGAAGCCAGCACGGCTCTCCTGGCAATCAGAGGAGGAAGACAGAGACTGAAAACTTCCTGATTGCACCCAGGCCAAGTGGAGGAGCACAGGCAGAAGGCTAATCCAGGCCTTCCACTACTTATGGTACTGATTTGCCTTTTTTTTTTTTTTAATAAATCATCTTTTCACTTGTCATTAAAAAAACAAAAAGCCTGAGTTTAAATTAGGTAGATCTCTTTCACTCTTAAAGCTAATAAAGAGAAAGATTTTATTTAATTCAGATGTATTCAAGTATTTTTGCCAAATTATTCTTTGTCTTTTACAGATGTTCATATACAAAAAGTAAGAGTAGATATTGCTGCTCCTCTCTACTCCTTCTGGGTGTTAAGGAAGAGAAGATTTGTAGTTGTGTATGATTAATGAGTTTCTCCTTGTCCAGTGGTTTGGGGTTTTATTTTTTTTCTATTTTACATCAGGTTTGAGAGGCATGTATTTAAGAAGATAAATTGATATGTGTGGCTTGACTATATATATATATATATACACTATTTCAATAATGAAGGAAGCCAATGATAACTTTGACATGAAAACATATGATGACAGCATTTGAAGTTAAATTTAAAGTAGTTACTGCAAAAAATTATTGCTGATACTTTGTAATGATATCTTAAGGTCCAGCCCTTAACAGGTTTCTTTGAATTGATCAGGGTCATAATAAAAATCTTGCTTTCCATAATTCCCTGCCATACCTGGTAGTGTGTGTATGGACCTGAAGCAGTTGTCTTTTCCTTGGTTAGGAGCCTGATTCTTCAATTAGATATTTAAGCACGGAAACCAAAGAACCAGTCATCCTTGTAATTATCTTTCTTTGGTTTTTAAGAGCCAGCAAAGAGAGGTTTGTCATTATTACAGGCAGATCACCAGTTCAGCTGTGTTAAGGTTCTGAACTGCTCTCTCTTTAAAGGCTGACTGTCTCCTGCATGCTCTAAAGTGCATGTTTTTATAAAGAAGGCCTCACAAATGAATGTGTCTCACAGCTGTGTTGAGAGTCATAAAAAACAGAGGGGTTTTCTCACTCTTATTTTATTCTGGTTGAAAAGAATACTAAGGGAGTTGTTTCTGGAGTTGTTTCTGTTACAGAAATAACATCCTATCACTTTTCTCCCTGAAAGCCTCCAGTGCTTCACCTCATTTGGTCTCTTTTCTGTCTGCACAACTGTGCTGTTGGCATTGGGTGCATGTGTGCTTTCACTGGCAGGGAATACACACAAGAAGGCTTTGCTGCAGAGAAAGTCCCAGAGGTCTTCTGCTGGTCTGGGCTAGGTTGGAAATTGTGCATGTTTTCCCTGGAGAGTGAAACTCTCTTCTCTGCCTGAGTAGAACTGACCTAAGGAGCTTTTCTGGTGGCAATCAGAATCAGGGGCTGCTCAGTGTGGTGGTGATTAAGAAAACAAAAGCAAGGAACACACAGATGTGTGTTTCCCTCATTTGTACAAGGCCCCCACACTCAGATCTGATTTCTCCTAGAAGAGGCAAAAAAGAATGTCCCTTGTGCCTTTGTCTGTAATTGAATTATTATCACCCCCATTGCTCTTGTAGAGAAAGCTGGTGGTAAAATGTTACTCCAGAATGGTTTGGGCAGCACAGAACTTTGTTTAAAGGTTATTAAAGCTCCTACTGAAGTGTTCTAGAGGTGACTTTAGGAGAAATTTTTGGGATATTCTAATAATAATATAAAAATAACAAGAAAAGAATGCTATTATTGCATTTGGATTGAAAATTGATAGGGGGTTAAGTCCATGCAAGCTATTACACAAATGTTCTTTGGTTCAACTTTTCAAGGCAATGTAGGGCAGAGTGGACTGTTCATAGCTCAATTAAGCTGTGACAAAATAAAAAAAATAGACTTATTTGTGGCAGATTTGATAAAAAGTTAATAGTTTTGCTGCTTCTTGTAATTAAAACAAAATATATTGCTATTTTTTAAACTTTTTTAAAAGACCTTTTGCAGGTGCACCAGGGGATAAATGTGTGCTGAATAGAAATTTTAACTCAACTGTTGGTACTTGTTAGAAGGATGTATTCACAATAGAAACAGAGTTCACTGAAGAGCAGTTTGAGAAGTGATTTTCCATTTTTTGCAGCTAATTAAGCACAGAAATGAAGCAGTGGTGCTGGGGTTTTCTACTTGGCTGACAAACACAGAGAAAAATTCAGTTGCTACAATTGGAAATAAAGACAAATTCAATAATTAGCAAAGTGTGTTGGGCATAGGGAGATGTTTGGTTGGGGTTTTTTTAACTGTCAGGTTTTGTATATTTTGATTTCGCTACAGCATTTGCTACAGGTAATTTCCTTTGAGCTGGTGGAAAAGAAAGGGATTTGGTGGACTGAAAAACTGAAGTGACACAAAAAGAATCTTCAGTAGTTGGCAGGGAGCTTCAGGAATGTTTGGGAAGTGTAGAAACAATCTGGAGAGGGAGGAACTCCTCTGATGGGGTAACTTGTTATCAAAGCTCTTGGTAATGACCAAAAAATGGAAGGGGTGAGAAGCAAACCAAAACTCATATTCTCACCCCTCAGTCATAGAGTTTGGATTTAATCTTATTATTGGCTGAGTTTTCCACAAGCTAAGCAATAAAATGTAGTAAGACATTAAATTTTTTTTGCTTGCTTTTCTATCAGAACAGAAAAAAAACCCCCTTATTTCTTACAATTTTATCTCATGTAAATTGGAGCATTGGAACAGAGATGGAATCTTACATAAAATACTCCTAAGGAAACTTGTTTGTCTGGACTTGATGTTGTGTTCCCAAAGTGGGCAGGTAGCACTGCCCATGTTTCAGGATGTTATTTCACAGAATTCCGTGGCTTTTCAAATCGCATTTGAGGAATTTTCTCTGTGATTGGTAGAAGGTGGAGATGGCTGTGGTTTTTCCTCCCTCCTCATTAAGTTAATGAAATAATTCAGTAGAACATACTGACTATATCTTCTATGTGTGTGTGTATATATAAATGAACAAGACTAGTGACTGTATATAACCAAGACTAATTACCTTCTCTATGTAGGCAGGTCCTGGTTAATAAATTTGAAGTAATCATATTAATTAGCTCATTGACAGTTTAATTGTGGTCTGTTTTAAAATGATTCTACAATACTAGACAGAAAAATCTTTTTTAGGAACTAATCCCTTCATTCATGAATTTTATTTCTGCAGAAGTGAGAATTGGAAGAACATTCATCAGCTGTGAGTCACAGCATAATAGAATCATACCAGAGCCTGTGGAATCCTTCAGAAATTATTGAACAAAGTTGCTAAGGTGATTAATCTGCAATTGTGAATTTGAGGTAGCAGTGTCAGCTACTATTGAATCTATTTTCATAAATTAGATACCACTTCTTTGAACTTGTCCTATTAAAATTATTTAAGTAAAACTATGGTTCTATACCTGATAATATTTACCAAATGCGTGCAAATATTCTCTTTGTAATTTACATGAATAAATTGAAAATCCTTATTTTTCTCTGTGCTTTTTATAAAATACATAAGAGAAAGAATTTTCTTGGTAAACAGTATGCTTGGGCAAGTTAGTGAAGGGTACACTTTAAATTCATATAACGTATGAAAAGAAAGGGAAGATATGGGTCTTTTACATGTCAAAACTCTGAAAGACAATGGAATAATCCAGCTTTAATTTGATCTAAATGAAATGGCAGCAAAAAAGGTACAGGGGGGGAGAAAAAAAAGATTGTAGTGCTACTAATGGATTGTGATGTGTGAAATGGAATTGGAGAGGACAGGGGAATATCAGAAATCAAAGAAAGCTCTTAAAGACACCCCAGTTATGGCTGGCAAATGGTCACCTGCCCCAAGATGGGAAGTTCTGGATCCTGGTCTAAACAATCTGTGGCAGGGGGATGTGTTTCCATGGTGTTCTTGAGGTTTCAGAGAATTCCAATAGAAACAGAAATGATATTTGTAATCCAGGTGAAAGAACCAGGGGGAAATAAGGAATTGTAAAAGATTTTTCTTTGGAGAAATGGTCACTCTGGAGTGAGATGTGTTTGTGGAAGGAATTGTTTATAGAGCCAAGGGTGGTACTGGAATTTTTCCCTGAAGGAATTAAGGGATTCAAGGCCTATTTTGATGCCCATGGCCATCGTCAGAAGGATGCTTTCTGGCTGCAGTCTGGAGGAGATCCCCACAACACTTAAGTTGTCCTGCTTGTGTCAGGTTGACCTAATTTTGCTTGAAACAGAGGATGAGGAATGATGGACACTGAGAACAAGCCATCCAACACTCAGCAGGGAACTCAGCCTCTCGAGGTGGCTGTGAAAGCCACTGGCAGGAATGGAAAATGGCATTTATTCTTCTAGCACATGTCAAACGTGTGCCAAAATGAGTGATTCACTGGCTTAGATTTGAAGGGGACAGGAGCTGTGCATTTTGGGAAGCAGCTCTCCCAGCCTGCAGTTTTGTGACTGAGGGTTCTACAGTGTCCTCCAAGCTTTTGCCATCCTGGGATGCCCTGATGATAACACCTGAGAATGATAGAATTTATACAGTAGAGCAGGCTGCCCCATCCAGGCAGGAATAAAATCCCAATTTTTAAAGCCTATTCTTTGCCTAAATGGATGTATTTTCTACAGTGGATCATCTCCTTGTTCTGCTTTTAGAAAGGGAATCAGGAAAAAATCCAGCTCCATCTTTCTGTTTTGAGTGATTGTCACACCAGGAGCTGGATCATTAATGAGAATGTGGCAAACTATTCTTTCAGAGCATCACATGCATATTTTATTTGTAATGTGGGAATGGCCTCATTCCCAATTTGATTGAAAGAAAGTTTGTCCATCCTCCAAGAAAATGGTCAAATACATTCGTTCCTTAAGCAGATGAGCAATTCATCTTCACACCTTGAGTGTTTGCAAAGCCCAGCCTAAAAACTCCAAACACTTTTATTTAATGTACTTTCTCCTCATGCCCACAAGAACGAGGATTTTTGAACTCTTAATATTTGCTTATTTTCATACACTGCTCTTAGCTTTTGAAGGGTGTCTGTAACAGATCACAGCTTTCTTTGCAGAGAGTATTTGGTCCAATGTCTGGCTTTGAAGAATTAATATACCACGTTATTTCAAAGCATAACTGTTGATTGATGTGGAAGGATTGTTGCTCATTGTTGAGCTGTTCTATTTTTCTCTGTGTACACAGCAGGGGAGAAGCCAAAAAAAACCCCATGGCAGGTGTGGCTGGGGGGCTGCTGTGTTTTGGTTTTACATTTGTTCAACTTTCTCAGCAACTTCAAAGACTTTCTGTCTCTTCTGAAGCACTGTTGCACTCTTATCTGTAACCAGTGCTTAATGTTCATCTTTTTTATCATTTCAGTCCACAACCAAGCTTTTAAACAAACAAAGCAGCACTGGCTGCAGTGATAGAGATGATGTATCACTGGCTGTGGTGAGATATGTACATGCATCATATAACAAGTGACACAGAAGGGATTTTGCAAAACAGTCTGTCAAAAAAGTGACGAGTTTTCTAGATGCTTTTTGCTCTGAAAAGAGGTTATAAAAGTGTTTGTTTTCAAGGAAGGGTACTTTAATCTATCCTAGAACTATCAGTAATACCAGCTGCTTTTCTCCTCATTCTTCTCATTCTCTGAGAGCCTGCTGAGCTCCTGTGAAGGTGTACATTACCCTTCCTAATTAAATCTGGGTGATCAGCTTGTTGAATGTACCACTAAAATGTGCTTTCTGTAAACATTGTGTACTTTTATAGCTGCAAGAAAAAAAAGTAAGGAATTAAATTATGCACAGAAATAAAATGTTTTCCTGATTTCTTCCTATCATTCATAATTGACTTTCTTTAATCTTCTGTGGTGGTTTTACAAGCTTCATGACCTCTGTTTTTTTTCTGAGTCCTATCAAAGACCTACAGTCCTAGTTTAGGGGCCAAAGGGTCTCTCACCTGCCTGTGATTTGCATGAATCCTGCAGGAATGTAACTTCATTAAAGGTGTTAGTCTCTCTGGTCAATCTGGTGGAAAATCATCAATGTGTCAAGAAATTAGTGTGGGAAAAACAGGCTAAGAAGCTCCTCCTGGCTCTGTGCTTCCCTTATCCCGAGATCCCAGAACCCCTGTGTCTGCAGGGAGCCAGCTGGGAGCTGAAGGGCACCAGGACACTTGATGCTTTTCCACTGAGGGCTCTGTGCACCTCAGTGACAGCAACATTGATTCAGCTGCCACTGAGGGACATCCCTGTCCAAGTGGGACCGGTGTCTTTCACAGATGTGCACCTCTGGGAGGGGGGATTCTGCCCCTCTGGCCCTGGGCTCAGGTCAGACCCCACCTGCAGAGCTGCCCCAGCCCTGGGGCCCAGCACAGGAGGGACCTGGAGCTGCT
>JBBMKD010000217.1:4299368-4329006 GCA_037834095.1 Argya squamiceps
CAGGGAACAATTCCTGCCCAAGATCCCATCCAGCCCTGCCCTCTGGCACTGGGAAGCCATCCCCCCTTGTCCTGGCACTGCAGTTCCTGATCAAAAGTCCCTCTCTGGCTTCCCTGGAGGTGTCCTCAGATACTGAAATCTCATTGACTGTAATGAGAAATACCTGGTTATTGTAATGCCTCATCTGTGAATCCTGAAATCTCTAAAATTTTGGGTTGGTATGTAAGAAGTCTGTCAAATTTCTTATTCAGTAGTGAAAGTAGCACAACAGGAGCCAGAACGCTGAATTTTACATGAAGATTTGTTTTAAAAATACCAAAGTAAGTAATGGCTTTTAATTCAGGGATTTCAGAACCCAGATAAAGCAGCTATCAGATACAGACTTCAGGGTTTAGGAATGAATCACCTCTCTCCTCATCTTTCTGAATTGGTGTATCTGATATATTATCTGGCATATTAAATTTAATTTTTCACTGGCTTTTTTCAACTAGAATTATTGAATTAAGAGTAGGTTTTTTTTTCCCTGCTGCTTTGTTTTCCTAATCTTCTTCTAATTCTCGGTTGGTCTGAAAGGATATTTACATATCCAAAGCTAAGTTATTCATAAAGCAAATCAATCTTTTAATTAAGTTCTAAAATAAAGTTGTTTTAGAAAGGGGAGTGAAATATTCTGAATTCTTATTTAAATCTTGTCTTTCAGATTTTTTATAAATAGTAAATATTATGCATTTGATCAGTACATACAGATATTAGAAAATGGAAAAAATATTTTTAAATAACCATACATATCTTTAGTATAATTCAATTATTTTCCTTAGAAGTGAAAATCTAATATCTGACAATATAATAAAAAGGACTATACCATCTGTTAGCTGTATATAATTATATGAAAAACATCAGTCTGTACTTGATTCAACAATTTTCAAGAGCTTGTTAACCTTTCAAATTAGATTTGTACTATCAATTATACTTAACCAGGAACTTTTTATCCGTGCTTTTATATTTGCTTAATTAGTTCCATAACTCATTTTAGGCATTTTTCTAATAATGTCACACAGTTACACAGCCACAGCAGGACTTTCAGGGATGTCTGGTTCCATCTTCCCCTTTTTCTTTTTCCCACTACAGCACTGTAGCTGGGTGATGATGGATGTTCCCACCTCCAGTTCCACTCTCACTTGAAATATTCCTACGAAATTCATCAAGGGCCAGACTTTGTCTCTGAGAGCAGTGGTGTGAATGGGCTCTGCAGGTCCCAGCTTCAGGCTGTCATCCTGAGAGAATGGACTGCAGGTATTCCATAATTATCCCTTGGATTATCCCTGCTGCTTTTCAAAGAGGTGTGAGAAAGTCTTTTTTGCCTCTGAAACTTTCAGAGGATTCTCTTCAGCCAGTTTGTTCTGTCCCTGACCCTTCCGAGGCCAGAGTTCAGCCCACGTTGTGTTAAGAACAGCCCCAACATTCCCTGACAATGGGGTGATGCTCCAGCCTGCTCAGCAGCACAGCAGGATTCATTTCCACCCCAAGGAAAGCATTATTCTTAAGGACACATCTCCATAAAATTACTGCTTTAGCAGTGAGGTAAAAGCTCCTCTCAAGACACTCTCATGATTTGGAAAAGGAGAAAGATGGCATAGCATCAGAAAATGTTTTAAAAATCAACATGTCTGTCTAACAGAATAGAGAATGTGATTAAGACATAGTTCATCTGGATCCATATACTTAGGTAACAAAATTATTTTTCATATTGGGAGCATTCTTACCACTTTCCAGCCTCCTGGTTTCTTACACTTTAACTTCTTATCGTGATAGTTTTCATTATTGTTTTCAAAATAGGTGTTAGGACATACACATTCTATGTTAGAGTACTACATTGCCACCAGAAAGGATCACTTTTCACAGACACACCCATCACATTCACATTAACAGCACTGAGGGAGGGATACCATTTATCATAGCTTAACCTTTCTCTGCAGTTCAGAGCCATAGGGTGGGGAAGGACAAAGAAGACAAGTTCCTAAAATAGTCTTGACAGCTGTTTCTCCAGCCTGTCATTAAAGCTTTCCCCATGTACCATATGCTGAAGTCCAGCCTGGACCTAATTTCAGTCCACGACTACTTATTTTGTCAGCTATAAATAGGGAGAACAGATTATTTCTGTCTTCTTTATGGTAACCCCCCAAATATTTGGAAATTGTGTTGCTGCTCTGTGGGCTTAGGCTTCCATTCCTCCCCACATTTTTGATCTGTCATGTTTTCTGTGCTTTGGTTCATCTCTTTCTCCGAGGATGGTGCAGAGGTCTCCATGGTGAGTGGCCCAGGACAGACTGGATGTGTTCACCAGCCCATGCTGCTGTTCCAGGTCTCATCTGCATTTTCTGGGATTTTCCTCTCCAGAGTGGCACTGCTGAGTCTTGCTCATTTTGTGCCCCACAGGAATTCCCCAGAGCCTACACCTTGGCTGGTTATTCCTCAGGTGAAGTCAGGAGTCTGCTGTCTGCCCACAGAGCTTTAGGATTCGGCTTTCTTGCAGCCTCTTTGCTAAAAGCTGTCGTGCAAAGAATCAGCATTCGAGTATGGATTAGTGCTGGCCACAGGCTGGATCCTGCAGAACTCTGCCAGAGTCCTCTCCACTTTGGTATGGATCTGTTGATAATGAACCCCTGTAGGCAGAATTTTGTGCAGGTTTCCATTTTTAAAGAGGTTTTGGTTCTGCGTGTGCTCTTTTCATTCTCCTGGCCTTCCATTCCTCTCCTGGGAGTTCTCTAGGACAAGAGTTACTCCAGCCAGCCTTTTAAGTGTGTAGGGAAAAGCATATCAAACTAGGGATGCTGTAACCCATTTTTTTCCCTCACAGAGCCTCTAAGCTTATCCTCATGTTCCTAGTTTTTATTGTGCCCAGCTATCTCTACTGCTTAACAATTTTAACAAAATAATTTTTTAAAAAAATGTTTTAAACACTCAAAACTATGGAGAGAGGTGATCCTGTGGCAATTCAGTGCAGTGGCCAGAGGTCCCAGTGTCCTACAGAGCAGGATATTTCAGCATGTCATGCTAGCCATGGAGAGTTGTTCCCTCCATTCCTGTTATTTTCCATTCTTCCCTTACCTACCTGTACATGCAGGGAAATATTGGGAAAGCAGCCCCTGCTGCATCCCTCTGCATCACTGCCTGAACAGCTCTTACTTGGTGGCTGCACACTGAAATGAAACTTTGGAGAATATTCTCAAAGGAAGAGACACAGGAAATATTCCCAAGGGCCGTTGAAAGGTCTACAGTGAAGAGAGGGAAAAATCCCCAAGAAATTCCCCTTTTCAATGGATGATGCCCCTCCCTCTACTCAGGTATTTCTCACACTACTGCTTTTTTTTTTTTTTTTGGTCAAAAACAAATTAAGAGCTTGAAGATGAAATTTGTGGATGTGAAAAATCAGCAAAATATCCAAATGCTGTTATCCTGAGGCCAGAGGGAGCTCTGCATGAAAGGCTGCAGGTATGAAAACCATGGATTTTACTGATGCATTGTTTCAGTGCAAACAGATTATATTTTAAATGAAAAATAACACTCTGACTTTTAGCAGCCCTAGAAATTGCACCATATTTTACGATTACAGGAATTCGTTGTTTTCTGCTGAATATTTAATGAAGTATTTGTAGAGCATTTGGTGAACAAAAACAGCCCTTGAAATTTGTCTGTCTCGACTTAGCACTTCATTTTTTTCCTGCATGACTTCTTCCTGTCTTTGATTTTACACCAATGCTACTTCCATAGGTAATTAATGTAACTGTGCTTAAAGTAATTTAAATATGACTTGTACTGAGCATGAAGATATTTAAGCACAATGGGAAAATACTTTTAAAAATCAGTAATTTTTATTAATATTTGTTGCTCTGTAAGAAAGCTGATGTTTCTGATCTAGATCTCTGTTTCTGAAACAAAGAATTAAGGCACAGGTTCTGGAAGCTGATGCATGCACACACGCCAAGTTCAAAAAGGAAGTGAGCATCCAGATTTATTTCCTATACTTAATGTTGTTAGCAAATGAGATGTAGACCTTTTAGAAGTGAAATCCAGGGCTGGATTATTCATAGAGACATTTAAGTGGCATCAAAATACAGATGGATTTTGATTTTTGGCAATTAAGTTATTAGATAACTTTTATTCTATTAAAAACCCCATCAACAATATGAAAAAAACCCATGTGTGGGTGGATGCTGGTTATAAATTACATGGAATTTTTCAGATTGGATGTTTGTAGAGCAGTGTAAGTTCTGCCAGAACTTAAGTAAGAGTGATTCCTTGTGATTCCTGTGATTCCTGCATCTCACCTTCTGGCCAGTGTTCCATCTGAAATACAGAAAAAAAACCCAGAAAAAATTCAGCTGAAATATGTGAAAAAAAATTACAAATAGCTACAGAGTGTTCTGGACTGCTTGTAACCTCATGGCTGGGATTGCCCTCTGGGTCTGATATCCTGGACATGTTTCCTTCTGAAAAGTGCCAGATCTTAACTGGATTTACAGAGTGGAAGTTCTGAGCCCTCAGGAGTCACCAGCTGGAGGGTGGGAAGGAATGATCCCATTCCAGGTCAGATCCCCCTTCTATCAGGGTGTGACCTTCAGGGACACTCCCTGGAGCACCTGGGTTCCTTCCTGGAGGCTCTGGATGATCAGGAGAAGGTTGGAAGCTCCACAAGTTCTTCCCTGATGGTTCCTCTGGAGCTCCTCATCTGCAGAGGAGGATCTGAGCTCGTGTTCACTCCATGCCCTTCAGGAGTAATGGACCAAGCTAATAATAAATAGAAAAAGTGGGGTGTAAAGGACAAGGTAGAATATTATTTAAAGTGGGTATCTCAACCTGTTTCCCTGAGTAACTGCACAAATAAACTGTTATTCATTTTGAAGGTTAAGCTCTAATAATACCTTTAAAACACTCAAGTAAAGTTCAAATGCAATCTACTATTTATGATAAAGTGTTCCCAATGTTGGAGGCAACTCTTTCCCAAATTGATTATATTCCCTTTTGAGCAGAAGTAGGGGTTTCAAGCATCTAATTCAGGAAGAGTCATCCATCTTCCTTTCTGTTAGTCAGACAGCTCGATATTCCAGTTCCTTCACAAAGTCTAACTTGCCAATGGAATGGATATTTCTTTTTCTTCAGCAATACAGGCATTTTTGAGTCGTTCCAAGCCTGCTTAGCATTTATGTTCTTTGTGACAGGCATTCATTTTTGGAACAAACTCATGTGTGCATCAGAAATGAGAAAAGAAAAATGCCAAAAAAGGGGCATTTGAAAGAGTTTTAAGGATTACTAAAGAATTTTTTTTTAAGATTCACAGATATTTTACAGGGAGTCTGCAGCTAAAAAGCAATTACTCTAACTTGGGAACATACAGTGTTAGTTCATGTAATTTTAATTATTGTTTGTGAGTTCTTTTCTTTATCAGTGGTAAACAGATACAAATCCCAGTCATGAATCTTGTTGGGAACACATCCAGCTATTTTTGTCATAATTGCTAAGAAAATGCTTTTATCCGGAGTTTCAAGAAATGTTCTTTTTATGTGACTCTGGGATAATGACACTTCATGCTCCAGAGCAAATCCAAGAGAAAAGTGAACAGGAGTTAACCAAGGAATTTCAAATCACAAAATCATTTGGCTTTCTGACTGGATCTATCCCTGGTGTCAGTCCTAACCCTGGTAGGACTTGGGGTTTGCCATGAAGTTGTCAAGGGTTCATTGCTTTCTCTCCAAACCCAGCAGCCAAACAAGAAATGCTGTTTTCAGATTCCAGAGCAATGCAACTTTATTTTTCACAGCTAAAATTGAAAATTCAAATTCTTTGGCATTTAAATTCTTTGCTGCCACTGAGTATGAACAAAACTCATCCTGGCTGAAAAGAAAAACATGTAGCCTTTCTTTAAATGAACAATCCCCTTTATTGGTACGTTTTCATTGGTAGAATTTGCCAAAAGATAAATGAACTTGTCAACATAAAGCCGCTCCTATTTGTTGCCCTGATTTGTACAGTGATTAGTCTTTTCCCAGAGACACTGAAGAGATGACCTTTTAATTTTTGTTCAAGTGCAGAATGCTAAATGAAAGTCATAGCATTCTGTACTCACCCTAGCCTGCAGCTCCCAAGGCTTGAAATGTGGCTTGGTGACACAGCCCAGCCAAGTGTGGCATCCAAGTAATGATGTTGTAATTAAGGCAGAGGTGGATCTTCCACTTTGGACTTGACAATACCCTTTTACCAAAAACTCCCTTCAGGTTGCAAATATCTCATGTTGTTCTGCCATTTCTAAGCATGAATAAAAAACCAGGCCCATCGGGAATTTGTAATTGTATTTGATTGTGACCTCAATCGTCACCCAAGCCCTGCTGGAGAGGAGACTTAAAAACCTGAGAAAAATTGTTGAAATGGAATGACTGGAATAATTCAAATAGGATGTAATTCAGTAGTACACAATTCAAGGGTGTTAATTTAGGGAATAAAAACAATTTCAGGTGAATCATGAGTGTTGGAGGAGCAGAATTCAAATGAAGGAGTTGTATTGCATGATGACCGTGAATCACCCATGATATCCAAATCTAAAAAATGTAAATGAACCCCAGGAGCTCTGTCAAACAGGACCAAAGATGTGAGGATGTGTGGCCAGACCTCATCAGCTTAATTGGTGATGTGACTGGAGGGTGAGAAAAGAGCCTTTTAACAAAAGATGGTGAAAATACCAAAGTTTTCCAACTGGTGTTGATTCCATTAAGGCTGGATGTCCTAGTAAATCTTGTGACCATTTCTCTGCCTCGGTGCACTGGGATCCCAGAACAACCTCCTGAGGAATATTTTAAAGCAGTCCAACACTTGAGAGTTTCTATTTTGCCAATTTTTTTTCCTAACCTTGGTTTTACAAATATCAGCTTAAAAAAAAGACCTTACGAGTATTGGTCTTTCTTGCTACACTTGCTAATAGCAAATGTGCCTTTTCAATTGTACTTCCATTTACTTGTGCTGAAAAATACCAGCATCCCACAACTAAAAAAAAAATAATTAGAGAAACATGAAGTCCTTATATCTGGCAGTGAAATAATTATTTTCAGCATGTTCCAAAATATCTTTTCTTTTTCCTAGACAAGACTTGTTGCTTGATGATGCAAAGTGCTTCACGGTGCTTGAAGCAGCAAAATTATCCCATCTTGCACCCCTGCAGTCAGAAAGACAAAACAGACCTGAAATTCAGATGTTACCAACAGAATTGTCTCATTTGCTTTAGCAAACAACCTTTCATTTAATAGAGGAATAATGGTACTGAAAACAAAATGAACTCTAAAGCTGCACCTGTTTAAGTGTTGAACTGAACAGAGGGATGGTCTCAGTGATCCCATGGAGGAGTTTTAGATTTTCAGAAGCAAAAACTTAGATATATTGCTTGATACAAGTGAGTACAGAAGGGCTTTGGGTACCCCAGAAAGTCAGGCTGACCTCATTTGCTGATTAAAAGGTAGAGACTAAAGACAAGGTAATTTTAGTGTATTGGAACATTTGGTGTTAATGATGTGGCAGGATAATTTGTGAACATAAGATATCCATGGTGATACAGAATGGAAAGTCATAGTAGCCTGTGAGATTAAGAAATGGCTGCAAACTGAATATGCAAAGGATATGGAACAACTGGTGAAAAGCACATTAAGGAAATTGTTATTTGCAACTTTACTTGTGATAATTTGGGAGATCGTGGCACTCTGGGGGTTTTATGGTGGTTTTGTTGTTGTTGTTGTTGTTGTTAGGGACAAAGAACTCTGCTCTTCAATTTCTTTCTCTGTTTATATAACTTAAAAATGTAATAACTATGGAATGATGGTTTAGAGTAAATTGAATGAAGGAATGGGAAGGGCTATATCTAATTTCACACATACTGGATCATAGGTCATCAAATGAAATTTTTCCTGACTCTTTCTATCAGAGGACTTTGGAGGAAGTGAACTCTATTTAAAGGTGATTAAACCCAAACTTGTTATTCTTTTTTCTGGTGGTTTTTGATCCCAGTGACTTTTTGTATTTATAAAATTCATCTGGAAAAATCTGTTCAGAAAATATCCAAGACCTTCCCAGACCACAAACCCTAATTTTATTTAAGCTGAGTTAACAAAATTTTAAGCTGAATATCAGCTGTCAATATCACTAATACTGTTAGCAGAATTTTCCTAATGAGCCCTGAAATGAGTATTATAATCCTGTTAAATGTGAATTAACTTTTGAAGGGGTTTTGTGAAGTTAACAGGAGAGTTAACATTTCACTTCAAATAAAAGGTGATGTAGGTTCTTGGAGTTTTCATTTCTTTAATTTTAGGAGCAGAGCAGATACGTTTCCATTGATGTCTGTAGAGCAACACTGGTCTATAAAAGCTGTTGCCTGGTTGAATCAGTCTTTTAAAAAGAAATCCCAGAATGAGATTCCACTATTCTTTTCTATAAAACCCTTCATGAAGCTGCAAGATCCATAGGATGGTACTAATAATGTCATCCTGTTCTTTTAAGATGTTATTCTCTCTAGATTTATATTTCACCCCTAAGCAAACACAGAAGACTGTTACATATAGTGCATGGTCATTTAAGCAGAAAATTGTCTTAGAATGGTTAATTATTTAATTATTGCATACACTAGAACCTTGAGGAAACACTGCTGAGGAGAAAAATCAGTGAAGCAAGCAGAAGCTTTTTTTACTTGAACTCCTTTCTTAAATAACATTGCAGACTGTTTTCCTTGAATTGAGAAATGAAAATGCAGATGAAAATTCTGGATGAAAACACATTGAAATGAAGATAAGATTCACATTTTAAAAGCTGGTATTTGGTTAGCTTGGTAACACATGTAAATAAAACTTACACGCATTTAGAATTGTAGAAAGAGGCACCTCAATTAAAGATCTGCTGCTCTGTGCAGCAAGCCAAAATCAAAGAGAGATGTTTGATTCTATTGATCTGTTCCTTCTGTGGAAGGGAACTCCAGAACATCCTTTATAACCTCTTCCAGGAATTTATGGGTGTGATATTACATGATTGATTTCCCTTACAATGGAGCTAATGCCTTGCTCCCAGACAGCAAGCAGAACCAGTTTGACACCCTGGGCTGGGCACTCCCTGCCATCTCCCTGACCCTTTCCTTCCAGTTAAAGCCCTCTGGAAGCTGAGCTGGACAACACCAGCACCCCTCAGCACTGCTCAGCACCAGCTGATGACTCCCCTGTTGTCATGTGCCTTGGTTTGGAGAGACAGGTGTCTGCCAGGGAAAGCTGGAGCTTCTCTTGGAATGGAGAATGTAAAACACCTCCCTCTGAATTATTATAATCTTGAAATTAAGGGGGTTTCAGGCAAAGATTGGGAATAGGAGTAACAGTTCTTTACTAGGAATATTAAAAATAAAAATGTAGTAGTATAAAGAAAGCAAGCAAACAAAAAAAGAAAACTGACAGAGTCAGAACACAACCTGACACCCTGTTGTTCGTCAGGGTGTTGGTGTCAGTCCAGTCAAGTCCTCCTGCAGTGACAGATGTGGCTCTGTTGCAGCAATGATCCTGTAGAAGGGTGGAGTTTTCCTCTGAAGGTCCAGTGGTGGTGAGATGGGTCTGGTCTCACTCGGGGAATCCAGTGCAAACAGGCTGTGCTGGTGTTCTGAACCCCAGGTTTGATCCAGGTGGGAATGCTGGGCTCCTCCCCCTGGGTGGAGCATCTCCCTCTGGGATGATGGAATTGTATCAACCCTGCAGTGAGCCTGGATGGCCCATGGACAGCAGAGATCCCCTGGAGGGAAGGTGGGTGGTGGAAGAAATAAAGAAAACAGTTCCCCAACCATTATCAACAGCTGGTAATAGAACACATACTTTTGGTTACATCTTGCATTGCAACCTAAGACATCACAGAATTCCTCTGAGGAGCTGCAGAGCTTCAGTGGGGAGAGATTGCAGGGGATTTATCTGCTGTGTGCAGGCTGAGCCCTGCCAGAGGAGGCTCTGTGTCTCTATCAGGGTTTGATAACAGAAAAGGAGCTCAGCTGCCTGGTGGCAGAGCACTGTCCTGGCTACTGCCAGTGGAGATGGGCTGGGATAGGAGTGCTCATTCCCCAGCACCTTTTGTTATCCTTCCTTGGGAGGTTTGCCAAGCTCCAGGTGTGTGTAAAACACACCTTGCTCTCTGAGCAAGAGGGAAGCTGATGACTCAGCTACAGTGTTGACTTTGGAGAAAAGCAGGAACAGACATGCAACCCAGTCCTCAGAGAAGGTAGAAAATCTGTTTAGATGGGCCCAGAGTGGCTGAGGGCTCTGTGTTCCAGCACAGAAAGGCTCTTGAGGTTGCTGAAAAGGGGGGACGCCTGGATTAAAGACCTCGTGATGCAAGGATACAATGCATTGAGAGATTTCCCAGCAAACTCCTTTCACTGCTGTTCAGTGTTTCTCTGAGTTGTCTCTGCTTTTGAAGGAACAAAACTGTCTTAGTTTGTAGCCTAATGAAACCTTAACAAAGCTGTGGTGGTATTTTGGGGATCTTACTTGAAGGATGGTGTTTAATTAATTTCAAAGCTTTTGCCAGTTCAGGGTTGAGTTGTAGCAGGTGTACTCTAAGCATGTGTGCCTGGATTATTACCATCACATCATCTTCTGGGGCTCTACTCCTGAAGGTGGAAGGCTGGGTAAAAAATGAGTGCTAAACTGGGTCTTCTGTTCGGTTGGTTATAAATCAGAGTGTCCTGTGTATAGTCTCACTGTAAAGGAACAAGTACACAAAACCACTACTTTAAATAGTGCTTTGGAATATGGACAGCAGCTAACCTTACAAAGGACTGCACACGTGTAATATTTGGGTGAGGGGAAAATACCTTCAAAATGTATGACAGTGTTTTTCCCTGTCCCAGGGTGCTGATTTTCCCTCACCACAATGGGCTCTGCTTGCCCTTGGGATTTTTGTGCATTATCATATGATGGTTTGGGTGGGAAAGGACCTTAAAGACCAGCCAGTTCCACCCCCTGACATGAGTGGCTTCACTGGCACCACCTCACAGAAGTGGTCTTGTTTGCAGGTCATTGAAAGGGGTTATTCAGTTGTCCACTTTCAGACAATCAGCTACTCTGTGAGTCATCCTGCACAACAAATACCTGGAGCTATTCCTGTGAGTAACACTCAAATCACGGCTGGTTGAAAAGGAAAATGGTTTTTAGGGCAAATGCACAGACATCAGCTCTTGTTTACAGGAACCTGTGGGATGACTAATGAGGAAATACATGAAGTGATAAAAGTGATAACAGAAACAAAGTTCTGTTTCGTATTTCTGACGAAAGAGTTCTAGTTAAAGGTAAAAAGGCTCTTAAAATATATCTCTGGGGTGTGGTTACTGCAGTTTCTTCCAATGCAGCCTGGCCTTTCTCCAAGGGCTCCTGTAGTGGCATTTGCTGTGACAGGGGCATCAATGGTACCATAGCTGTCCCCAGGGGGCATGGACAGCCAAGAAATAGTTTTTTATTGATGCACTTTCTGACATAAACAGTGGTGTGTTTTCATTTCTCATCTTGGTCTAGCAAGGAGCAGAGCAGCGTTCACAGACCTGGTGCTGTGCAGGACTCACAGGAGTGGCCAAGTGCTTCAGTATATCAAACCCCTCCTGTTTATATCTCCTCTATATTTTAGATTTGAAATGCTTCCCAGAGCTGTGGGATGAGCACAGAACTTGTAAAAATGTCTTTTAAAATAAAGATGTTGTTTGGGTTTCCTGTGCCTGGGGGCAGTGGGGGACTCAGGACCTCCATCAGAGAATCCCCTGTGGTGTGGGAACATCCCAGCAGGGCAGGGGGAAGGGGAGGAAAGGACTAAAGAGTGGGGCTGTTGTGGGGTGCCCATCACCCCCATTCCCCACCCCTGTACCACTGGGATGGGAGAGAAGTCAGGGAGGGAGGCATGAAGATGGGCAGGGGGCAGGTAAAGTGATTTATCATCATTGATCTCTGTGCCCATTGGAAATAAACCAATTTTTCACCAGTCAAATCAGTTATGCCCATGACAGTGCTTGGTAAGAGATCAGTAAATGTTCTCTGTTCTTTTAACTTTGGCCCACAAGTTAATTCTGTCCCCAAGGTCGACTCAGCAAGAACAACCAACTTACAGAACAGGTGCAGTTTGTACAGGAAAAATCAAAATTACCCACAGCACTCCAGGGAAGCATGGATGTATGTCATGGAGGCATTTTATCAATGCTTTCAAACCCCAGAGTCTGCTGGTGTTCCTGAAGGGAGTGGAAATGGCTCAGTATCTAATTCTGTGAAATGACCATAAATTTCAATGATAACAGCTGAATGAAAATGCTTGAATGTGAATTTTCATCTTGGTTGCGCACACTGAGACTTGAGATGGTCAGGGAGAATCCTGTCACGCAAAGAGCATTAATTTAGAGAGAGAAAATTCATGAAATAAACCTCAACAGTGCCATGTTCCTGTGCTATGGTATCCTAAAGGTTGGGAATCAAAAGATTTGACAGATTATGGGCAGGGCTAATTGAGACGAGATCTCAAGTGTTCTCAGTCTAAAACTGGGGGCTCAGCCAGTGTGGCTAGGGAATTAAATCTGCCAGCAAATATGTATGACAATCAATTAGTGACTAATAAAATTATTTCTTCAATTACAGTGGGTGTGGATGATGGAGACGAGGCAGATGCCACACTTGAGGAAGAGGGAAAAAAACCCAACTAATTTGCCAAATATAGGCAAGACATCCCACAAAATGTGTAGAAATGAGGGTGATTTTCTGTGCTTGATCAAAGATTAAAAGAAATGTTAAAAAGCCCAATGTAATTTAAAAATCTTTTTGATGTGAATTTGAAGCTGTGGTTTGGTAGCTTTTCCTCCACTCACAGGATACAGATGGCTATTCCATAGCAAATGGGGTGCAATTAGTGACTATCCACAGCTGAAGACAGCAGTGAGCAGGAACTCCAAGGCTTTTCTGATCCTAACTGCATCTGGACCCAATATTCTCCTCTGTCTTGCTGATACCCAATTCCTCACAAGGGAGCCAGATCTTGCACTCGCTGTTTTTTTTCTCTCACACCTCTTTGGTGAGGACCATATGGGGTTTTTCCCTTGCCCTGTAGCCTGGGGAATGGTCTGTTTCCTAGGACTATCTGGAAATTTCATCTGAAAAGCTTTTGTAATGTCAGGGACTTGGGACCTGACGACACCTGTTATCTTCTCTGGTCTCCCAAAGGAGACTTGGAGAGCATTTTTTACCCATTGTAGGGATGTTAGAGGCACGTTCTGCAAGTCTTTCTGCACTGAATGTCTGCTACATGGTTTTAATGGATCTTACAACCATTTGCAGTCATAACCATTCAGTTTGTCACAAGCCGTGCTAATACTCACCATGATTTAATCTATATAAATCAACTAAATATAGATTTATTACATTTTCAGGGTTGTTCCTGGTATGGAAAAGCCATTATGCAGTTAATATGTTCTAAGACTGGCAATTTGGCTTTATAAATTGCAGATTGTTTTTTTTTGTCTCAGCTTTATGGTTGGCTCAGAGCAATGTGAGATTCTACTACCCATTCCTGTATTATTTTCTTTGTTCATCTCAATGGCATGATTCATGGTTTGGGGGCCAGAGATGTTCCTGGTTTGTCTAATACCCACAGTTTCTATATTGTGTGGCTGATTCACAGTGTTCCACAATGCAAGATACAGTGGTTTGTGTAGACTGACTCTCAGATAGCTGCCCTAACACATTTAGTTTAGGCTTATCCATCTACCAGTCTGTGCAGGATATGGCATCTGCTTCCTTGAATTTAGTTATTCTTTGTCTGATTTATAACACAGGCCTGTAATAAATTATCTCAGCACAGTTGGAGTGCACTGAACTACAGATTAAGAGCTGGAATGAGTGGGGAAGGCAGGGACTTCATAAACCAGATTTATGGAATCAAAACTCTTTTCTTGGTTTTGATTCTATAACAGAAGCTGACAAAAAGTTATCTTAAGTGCTAACTTTATAACATATTTCAGCAAACTCTTTCCTAACTCTGCTGATCTCATACAATTAATCTAATCTGTGTTTTTTAAGAAACATCCTGCAACTCCAGCAGCTGCTGCAGAAAGCAAAGACTCTTTCATTGTGTTGAAGTCCTCTGTAGTAGTGTGTTTATTAAATCTGTTGGTATTTTCTTCACTGAGACCCTTGTAAAATGCTTTTTTTCATTTTGATGTAAGTCCTCAGAGGCAGATAAAGTCCTGCAGCCTCTTCCTGCTGTCCTCTTCCCTCAGGGAGAGCCACTCTTTAGGCACTGGTCAAGTATTTCTCTGCAATGTCTGTTTAGTTCTTAATCTGCATTCACAAACTAGGTAATGGCTTCATCTTTTCTCTTAACAGGACCAGTAACAGGCTGTTCATGTCCCTGGTGGCACAGCAAAGAGGGGAAAAATATTTGTGGAGCTATATGGGAGTGGGAGAAGGTGTGTACTCATGGCAGCACCTGGAACCCCAAAACTACAAGACAAAGCTTCAAAGGTTGCAAACCCAGGAGAAGCTGATGGTCTGATCAGAAATCACAGCACAGGGGATGACAGAAAACACCTTTCTGAGGGGATGATCTTGGAGAGCTTGTGTTGAGCAGAGTGGTTGTGAACTTGGTGAGAAGCACTGCTGCCCAAAGCTGGGTTTAAGGAGGGTGCTCAGCAGGAGAGTGGAATTCCTGCAGGAGACACAGCCTGGTGGTGATGGGAAGCACAGCCTGACTTCACTCAACAAAGATCAGTCACAGACAAAACCAGATAAATTAAAAAAAAAACAACCCTCTTGTAAGCAAGACACCTTTGGAACAAAAAAGGGCAGACTTCAGAGAAACAAGATTAATGGGACAAGAGATTCTTCACATTCCATTTCGTCTCACAGGTTTCAGTGCAGTAATTTGGCAATTTATTATGGTGATGCATCTCTCTTGCTAATTATTAAAATTACTGTCAGAAATAATTTCGATTCTAGGTTTATAAAGAGGCTGTGGTGAGTTCAGGATGCTCAAGCTCTCAGAGTTGAATTAATTTGTTTTTATTTAAGTCTCAGAGTTGAATTAATTTGTGTCAGAAGTTGGATTTTAGAAAGCACTTATTAAAAGTGAGTCAGAAATAATTTCTGTTTGTTTTTCTCATGTACTTTAAATAAAAGAAATTTAATTTTAGTAAATTTAGTCGTGTCTCTTTGCAGAAGAGCAATGGATTGAGAGTTGATCTGACTTGTTGCAATTGTTTAAAAGGTCAAAAAACTGTAGCACTTAGAGACAAACCAATCTAATGGTCTAGAAATCTTTTATTAATATTCCCACATATATTGTGAATAACCAGGGAAACTAAAATCCTACATCTCCCAAGTTTTGGAAACAGCTCTGTGATTGTGACTGAATGAATTTCCTGTCTGTACTTCCAGGAGTTGCTGGTTAAGGGAAATTGTTGCAATGGCCCTTTGCAGGGTGTTTTTTTCCATGTCATGTTTAACCCAGCCACGTCTAAGAGAGCCAAGAAAATAAAGTCCAGACAGTTCTGTACAGCACCCCAGTGATCTTATTTAATGCAGGTCACAGAACCCATCCTCACGGTCACTGAAGGACCAGAATAAATGCTGTTTCTCTGTCTGAAATTCTCTTTTTCTAGTGACTTGCCATTGTAGCACTTAGAGAAATACACCTGAAGCTCAAAAAACAGAGTAAGAGGGTGAATTTTGATGATTTCTCACCCTGAGGCTGGCCTTGGACAGGTCCCATGAGGTGACAGAGCGTGGCCTTGGATAAATCCCTGTGTTGGTGTTGCCCAGAGTGATGCTGCAGTGTCTCCCACAGAAGCACACGACAACAACCACCCAGGAAATGCTGTTGTGGGGTTTGAAACTGCCCAGGTGTTTTTGCCTTCCTCAAGGAGCTGGTAGATGCTCATTTTCCTGGTATCAAGCCCATTTGTGGTGGTGCTGGACCATGTGAGCTGTTCCAGTCGTGTTCATGGAAACCTGCAGCTCCCAAGAAATGGGTTTGCATCTCCCTTGTTTGTAATCCTGCAGATCTCCAAAATTGTTATGGATTAAGGGGCATTTCTTGTGCCTCCCAGTGTGGGCATGGGAGCTGCCTGCTATGTATTTAAATGTTGCTGCTTCTTTGGCATCTACTTTGACATGAAATGCTATAGATTAATAAGTAATTAGGAAGAAAAACAACTTCTGAAGGTACTTTATTTAATCCACAAAGAGGAAAAAAAAGCTTTAAAATAAAAAATGTCTTGTTTACAGCATGAGGAGTTCATGTTCCAGATGTTTTCATCTGTTGTTCTTTGAAATGTTTACTGAAAAGCTTTCTTGGATAAAGAAAAGGCTGTGGGGATTTCAGTGACAAATGGGGCACTGCAGTCTGTTCCATGGTGGGCTGCACTGAGGGATCGGGAGCCTGCAAAGGAATTGCTGTGGTAACACAAGGGAAAAAATGGAGGTAGTTTCAACAAATTAAAAATACAGAGCAGAGTGGGGCAATAAAAAGGACAACAGCACCCAGAGCAAGTCAGATATTGTGGTTGGGACCTAGAGCCTCAAAGGGAAAAGAGAACACACAAAGGAGACACCCCTGGTTAGCTGTGCACACAGTAGACTAGTGATTTGGGAAAGTGCTACATTTGATTCCAGCTTTCCCTTATTACTGTATTAAATTCCCAGGCTTGGCTTTACCTTGACATTGTAGTCATTATAGTCTTTTTTTCTACAAGTGGCAATACCCAGTTCAAATACTTCAGAGTGTGTATGAGTTGATGTATTGCTCTACGTTCTATTATATTTTAAAACAAAACAAAACCAAAAAACCCTTTACTTAAATGACTAATTTGTCCTGTGACCAGTTGTTTTTTCTAATTAAAATTTTTTCTTAGGGAAAAGAAGCACAACAAAATCTTCCAACCAGCACTATGACTACAATATTAAAGGATTAAATGGAAATTATAAACATAAAGATGAACAGTTCCTACCCAGCAGGGTACCTAAAGTGAGAAATGAAAACATGACTGCCAGGAAGTAATTGGTATTATGAGATGTATAGAATTTCAGTCATACGAAATTATAGAATCACAGAATCATGGAATGGTTTAGTTTGAAAGGACATAAGAGGTTATCTCGTCCTACTCCCTGCCATGGAACACCTTCCACTGTCCCAGGCCGCTCCAAGCCCCGAAGTCCAACCTGGCCTTGGGCACTTCCAGGGATCCAGGGGCAGCCACAGCTGCTCTGGGCACCCTGTGCCAGGGCCTGCCCACCCTCCCAGGGAACAATTCCTTCCCTTATTCCATCCATCCCTGCCCTCAGGCATGGTGACTATCTGGATAAATTCTTTATGCCTTTCTTTGAGTCCAGTTGTGTTGCCATTGCCTGAAGTGCTGCTGGAGATGAACTCCCTCAGAATAGATACCTGGAATAACACAACTGAGCATGTTCAGAGTAACTTTACTGCTGGCAAAACCCCCATAAATCCCCGTGTTGAGTTGGCTCTGTGCTGCCTTTTCCCTGCCTTTCCCTGGGATGGGCCCGTGGGGGCAGAGCACACGCTGGCAATGTGTTGGGGGGATGGCAGTGAGGGGTTGGTTTGTAGAAAAGGCTATGGATGTTTGACTGGATGTGTAACTCATGGTTTTGGCAAAGTGCCCTGGTTTTCCTGCAGAACTGGCTCCATAATCTCTCCAGGAAGTGAGTTTCCCTTCATTTCTGGATGTAGCTTTCTAGGGAGCACTAAAGTGGGGTTTTTTTCAGTGAAAATACTTAAAATGCTACACTATGGTCTGAGTCATGGCATAGTGGTGTAGTTTATTTCATTATTTCCACTTATATAACTTGCTTTCATGCAACTTTATTGCTTATAATGAATGTTCTGTAATTATAAATGGCGTTTAGGCAATGCTTCCAACAATATCCACTTTCCCTGCTTTGTGTCAAACTCACATAGCCCCTTTCAGCCACTGAATTAACAGAATTCTGTGAGAATTCTCAGAAATATTTTGCAGGTTCTCATAGAAAGATTGACATGTTTTGCATGCTTTAATTTAAACAGTTTCTTAAATGCAGTGTCATTTAATTGTTTTCCCTTGGCAGTTCCAATTAAAAAAAGAGAATGGGGATTCCTAAAGCAAAGAAGCTATTTTCATTTTGCCTTTTAACCATTTAGCTATGAGGAATGAAAGAAATACAGATTTGAAGGGTTTTCTGTAAAGAAAAAAATAACAGCGAAATGTAGCAGCATGGCAATGATGCTAATTACAGAGGCAGCAGAGAAAAGAAAATGTGTCAAATTAGTCTCAATTGCATGAATTCGATTTTGTCATTTATGTAAAAGAGTGCAATAGTGGAAAAGTATCCTGCAACAATATTCCCTTAATTCTGCCACTGGGAAACAGGAGTCCTGGGTCAGGACTTCCCTCTCTGAGATACCCCTGGGTGGGTTTTGTGTGTGATTGGCAGAAGGAGAGTTGCAAAGAAATGCCTCCCAATGCCTCTTTTCCCCTCTGCACTTTGCTGCAGGGCTCTGTGCACACCTGGGCAATGTGCAGGCACCACCCTGGGGTTCTGCCAGGGCTCCCAAAAAGTATGGTCACGATGTATGGTGTACAAAAGGCTTGAGCACAGCAATCGTGTGGAATAAAAAATCAGTGCGTGCCATGTGTTTCAATGGGAAACTGGGTGATTCATAGCCCAGTAATGCTGGCAGCAAAATATGATTGCTGAGGGGATGTTATGGATTTAATTCTACACTTATTAAGGTAGCAGCAACATAGCATTAGGTGCCTTATACATCTGTAATTAACTTTTAGGTTGGTTTGGGTTACTCATGCTCTCTACCTTCCTATAATTTGTGTGGGATGTAGCTGGTTCTGTTACTCTGGAGATGTTCTGATCAATGCAGGTAAAGCTGGTGGTGACTGAGGAGGTCAGGTAGTTCAGCCCCCTGCCCCAGCAGGAGCAATTACTCCTCAGCCAAGCCTGACAATTAATTAGCTTGCCTGTTCTTCAAACCCTCCTGTGACAGAGATTCCACTCTCCCTTGGCAATTGATTTCTGTGCTGAGCCACTTTGACAGATAAAAAAGATTTCTCTAACATCTGAACAAAATTTTCCTTGCTGCAGTTTAACCCTTCTTGTCCTGTCTTGTGATGAATAATTTTGTCCTCTTCCTTTGACAGCAGTTTTCCATAATGGAAAATTTTCACGGAGGCTTCACAGCATTTTGAATTTAAAAAAAAACCCACAGAACCTTCAGTCTTTTCTTACGGGTCAAGTTTTTCAGCTCACTGAGTCATTCTGTTGCTTTTCTCTTGGTGTTTTACAAGTGACTGGGGTTACTGGCCTGTTGGGAAGACTTAGTGAAGCCACAGCAGCTCACAGCTAATGGAATCCTGGACTCATGGAGTAGTTTGCTCTGGGAAAAACATTAAATCCCATCCCAAGCCCTCCCCTGCCATGGGCAGGGGCATCTTCCACTGTCCCCAGGCTGCCCCAAGCCTCATCCAACCTGGCCTTGGACACATCCAGGGATCCAGGGGCAGCCACAGCTGCTCTGGGCACCCTGTGCCAGGGCCTGCCCACCCTCACAGGGAGAAGTTTCTCCCTAATATCTCACCTAAACCTGCCCACCTCCAGGCTTTTCCCGCTTGTCTTGTCTCTACCTGCTCTTGTGAAAAGTTCCTCTCCAGCTTTTTCCAGCTTGGTGGGAAGTCCAGAGGCTGGCAGGAGGAGGGACAGGCATCTGTGGTGGGGCAAGGATGGGCACCTGCCAGGTGGGTGCTGGTTCAGGGGGCTGTTTGCTGGCAGGACAAGGCAGGAGGGGCAGCTCCCAGCAGTCTTGTGTCCAGCCATGGGCAGCAGCTTCTCTTTGTGGGAAGGCCCACCTACCCCCTTACCCAAACCACTCTGCAGCCTAAGGATGAAATGTACTCCGAGAGGGGTGATAATTTTGCCTTAGAAAACCATGGGTCTGTAATTTCCATCAGTTAATGTGACAAGTACAAATCAATCCTCATACTCTATATTTTTTAAAAAGTTCCTGGTTTATTATTTTCTAACGTTAGGGCGTATTTTAAAAGCTTTAGTTAGGACAAAATATTGGCAGTTGGAAAATGCCAATCGCAGATTTTTTAATGCACATGAAAATCAGTGATGGGTCAAGATTATTTCAGTAGAACCTTGATACAGTGTCTCAGTTTGGAAAGACAGATGCCTGCTAAGGAAGGCAGGATCCTCCCTTGAAATGAGAATGTAAACTCCCTCTCTCTAAATTATAATTTTGAAATTAAGGGGCTGTCAGGCAAAGACATAGGAATAGGAAGTTCTTTACTAGGAAAATTAAAATTAAAATGTAGTAGCACAAAATACAAACACTGACAGTCAGAACACAACCTGACACCCTGTTGTTGGTCAGGGCGTTGGGAGCAGTCCAGCCAAGTCCTCCTGCAGTGACAGATGTGGTTCTGTTGCAGAAATGATCCTGTAGAAGGGTGGAGTTTTCCTCTGAAGGTCCAGTGGTGGTGAGATGGGTCTGGTCTCACTCGGGGAATCCAGTGCAAACAGGCTGTGCTGGTGTTCTGAACCCCAGGTTTGATCCAGGTGGGAATGCTGGGCTCCTCCCCCTGGGTGGAGCATCTCCCCCTGGGATGATGGAATTGTCTCAGCCCTGCAGTGAGCCTGGATGGCCCATGGACAGCAGAGATCCCCTGGAGGAAGGGTGGGCTGTGGAAGAGATAAAGAGTACTGCCCCAGCTGGTTTTAACAGATGGTGATAGAATACCTACTGCTGGTTACATCTTGCATTGACATACAGAGAGGCCACTTGGTTTTGCAGCACTGGTTGGGTTGGTGTCTGTTCCTCCTGAGCTCCTCTGTTGAGAAGCTAGGACCTTTCTTTCCCTGTTTCCTGAGCTGAGGTTTCCCAGTGTCCTGCTGGAGGCCCTCTGAGGTCAGCGGTGATGAATTCCACTAGTACTTTGTGCCTCATCTGTTGCTCCTTCAGTGAGTCAGCTCTGGGCCATTTGTTCCATTTGGAATTGAACAATCCTTGTACACAGCAGGAGCAGATGAGTAACCTTGACAATCCCTTTCTGATGTCTTTAGTGATTTCTTAAGATTAAAAAGTAGATTAAAACCAATTCAGTGACTGAAGGGAGGACTATCTTCTTTGCAGGGTTTATTTACAAAATGTATTTTTCCAGCTTTGCTTGCTGTTACCCTGAAAGCAGGAGAAATTCAGATTGGGACCATTAGAGCCTAGGTTACTGATCAGTTGTTCTCAGAAGTTTGCTGCAAACACTGCCACAGGCTGCTTGCCTCAGCAAGCAGGCCAGGAAAGGCAGAATTTTGATGAAAGATGTTGGGTTTTATGTTTTCCAGAGCAATGCAGTTTTTCAAAGAGGTCAGTCATCATCTGAAGAGTCAATGTGCAGTAAAGTTCCTCTCAGCTTCCCCAAAACCTGTGCTGGCAGCTGTGTGCTTTGTTATAGATATACTCCTCTTAGGGAAATTAATAAAGGGTGGGCAGGGCAGTGGCAGAGAGGGGAAAATCAGAAGCAAAAAGCCCAAAGATAAGGTTTCTATTTTTCATTTCAAATCAATACCGGATTTTCCTGCTTTATTCATCCATCTGGCAGTTAATGGTAGCAAATACATGACTGATCCATTCTTTAACTTCTGGGCTCCTCAATCCACCCTCACCTATCCACATTTTGCAGCACCTCAGCATAATCCAGAACCCCAAATCTATTTTGCTGGCTAAGTGCAGGAGCCCATGTGGCCCATTTCTGCAGGAACTCAGCTCTCCCCTGCTTTTACTGTTCTGTGTCACAGACTTAATGCTTTTTTAATGGAGTTTTCAGAGGATGAGCACCGTCAGCCTTCATCTGCTGGAATGGGAAGTGTCTGCTCTGTGGAAGCAGGGAAGAAAATTAAAAGGGGATATTAATGTAGGGGAAGATTCTTGTTGATGACACAATGATGGTTTCTGTTCTCAGGCATGGCTGCTGCCAGTTTAGCAGTGATTTAGGCTTTAATTATTTTTTGTGATGTTCACACCCAGTTGGGTGGTTTGCAGGAAGGACTTGGAACAAAGTCATTCCAGAAAAAAAACCCCGTGAAACAGTTTATAAATAACTAAAATCACTGCATAACTCATGAATCATTTGGATGATCCCTTTCATCTCACTGCATGTTTTCCCACTTCGTTTTCATTGATAGGAAAATCAATGCTTCTTCTATGGACTCCTGATCTCGAATATTTCACAGGAAGGCCTTAGAGAACAAATCTGTTTTTAAATGAAATAATGCATCTGTTTTATTTAGCTCTCTGACCAGCAAATCACTTAATGTCTCGACTTCATTTTGGCAACTCAAATATTTAAAGTTCTGTGTGCTGCTGCTGCTCTATCTGGTTGAATAGATCTTTAACACATGATCAATTCCTTTGGTTTGCCTTTTTCCTTGCTTTTCTTTCCTCTCTTGGGCAAAAAGTCTTCCTCCCATTTTAGTTGTCTTGGTTTCCTGGATGCAATACCTTATGTTTGTGACAGGGTCCAAAAAACCACTTTACACTGTTTGTATTTTGCATAGAGACTTGTGGAAGATGAATTTTCAGCAGCAGGTAAGGGTTAGGATTTCAGGGCACAGCTGTCTGACAGAAGCAGAAAGTGATAACCTGTGGTACAAAGTGAGCATGAGGTGAGAAAGCAGAACAGATTGTTTGGAACACTTCCATGTGGCATTTGTGGAGTAGACTTCAGGAAAAGTCACTGCTCAAGCTGACCTTCAAAACTGATATCATGGGTTAATTAATCAAGGCCAACACACAGAGGTACAGATGTATCCATAATTCTGATACAAGCCTTGGCTGGGGTTTGGTAAGTCTGACACTTCACTGATGTGCTTGGACAGTTGTAAGGAGGGACCACTTCCCCCTGAATCCAAAACTGACCATCTCTCAAGTGGCATCAGCTCCACAGTAAATAATTCAGAAAGACTCAAAACACAATTATCTAAAATCTGCATGAAAAAATAAAGCAATTTGAAAAAGCTACACAGGCCTTCATTTATGATAACACAACAATTACATAGACAAAACAGGTCTAATCAATGCTATACCAATTTCTACTGATGTTACTTCCTAAGTGTTAATTAGGTACCCTAGATCTGATATTGTCCTTCTATTAATGAGGAAAAAGAAGTTCTCTCACAAGGCACTTCTTTCTCCCTCCCCAGACGGAATCCTGAGAGAGGGGAGACAGTAAGCAAAACAGCACTGCAGAGGAGAGGGAATAAAATGTTCTGCTTGTTGTTTGCAGATAGGACACAGTGTTTGGATGAATTGCAGCAGGAGGGCCTGGCACTAGGGACACAAAAGAGAATGGGATGTGACCCACAGGAGGGACCTGGTTGTAGAAGGCAGAGAGCAGGGAGAACACCTTCAGGCAGGGGTGTGGACAAGGTCACATCCTAAGAACACCCTTGTGGCTTTCAGTGGCAATTTTGTGACTGAGGTGTTTGGATTGTGGCTGCTGCAGGACCTATGCAGAGAATGAGCAAGTTGTGTCTGCACATGTGTGTGAATGAAAGCACAGGCGGGACAGAGTTGGGGCTTAGAAATGAAATTACACTGATTTTACTCATTGTGTTAACCCCATGGATATGATGGCAATTTTATATTTCTGCTCTTCTCTTGTGTTTGTGGTTACTGCAAAGAGACATGTCCATCCTTCTCCCCCAGGATATTCTGTCATGAATTAAAAGTTCCTGCTATAACTTAATTATAGAATCATAGAAACATGGAATCCAGACTGGTTTGTGTCATAGAGCCCATCCAGTCCCACCCCCTGCCATGGGTAGGGATGCCTTCCACTACCCCAGGCTGCTCCAAGCTCTAAAGTCCAGTCCGGCCTTGGACACTGCCAGGGATCCAGGGGCAGCCACAGCTGCTCTGGGCACCCTGTGCCAGGGCCTCACCTCCCTCCAATGGAACAATTCCTTCCTAACATCTGATCTCAACCTGTCTGTCTTGTGCAGGGAGCCCAGAGCTGGAGGCAGCACTCCAGATCTCACCAGGGCAGAGAAAAAAGGGAGAATCACCTCCTTCAACCTGCTGGACACCTGAAGCTTTAAAAATGCTGATGCATGAATATTTGGTGATGAGTCGCATATGTCCATGACAGAAAAGTTCCATGAACTGCTTGTTAACCAATCTTGAACCCAGTATTATTTGTTTTTCCTTATATCCTTGATGTCTCACTGAATGAAAAAAAAAAAAAAAAAAAGAAGATTGAAAGTGCAGATTGTGAAAAAAGGCAGAGCAATGTGGAGGGCCCTACAAAAGTGTTTCAAAGACACCCTGGAGCAATGGATTGATGCACACACATACCTATGTTTCCTCCCCCTTCACTGTCTCTGTCTGTATCTCTTGAAGAATGAAGCAGGCCAGTCTTTCTGATCTGTGCTTCTGCTTTTCTGCAGACAAAAATAAAATATGGAGGTGATTTCATAGAGAAGAAATGTCCATTTGGGATATTTTTGTCAATACCTCCTACATCTCTGAAAAGCCTCTGGGCCCAGCTCCCTAATTAAACAAATCTGTTTTATTTTCTGTAATTGTTGGTTCAGTTTCCCCTAACCCAATGTGCCCCAGCTGGCCTTGGCAAGTGCTCTGGCCTCATTCAATAATTGAGAGGAAAGAACAGGCACCTCCTGAGGATGGCTCACATCATCCTCAGGTAATCATCTGAAAGTACTGGGCTGAGCCACCTCTGATGGTACTTATCTCTTTGCATCAATTACAGCAAGAGTCTGGATGACTGGTTTAAACTGGTTGATGAGAGATGAATCCTCATCTTGGATAATGCTTCAAATAAAGTTCCACAAGTTGTGGTGGAATTTCACATCATCTCCCAGCTGTTCCTCGGCTGCTTCTGGGCATCTGCCTTGCTTCTGTCTTCCTCCTCCTGGATTCCCCCTCTCTGATGCTCTCATGGATTGTGTTGGCAAGCTACTCGTGCAGCTGCTGGATCGAATTGACTGTCTTCCCTAACTCTGGAGGTGAATTTGTCCCACTTTACTGCAGCCAGGGAACAGTGAGATGCTTGCTCTGACCCAGCAGTCTGCATTCCCAGAAAATCAGCAGCAGGGGTATCACACTGTCTGATCTCTGCTCTGACCTGGGGTTGTCTGCAAGCCTGGAGAAGGGAAGCTTGAGGGTGACCTAACTGAGACCTTCCAGCACCTGAAGGAGGGTAGAGGGAGACTCTCTACAAGGGATGGAGTGACAGGACAAAGGGGAATGGCTTCCCACTGCCAGAGGGTGGGATTAAACGACATGTTAGGAAGAACCATGGTCTAGAGGATGATGTCCCTACACACAGCAGGAATGAGCTGGTCTTTAAGGTCCCTTCCAACCCAAACTATTCTGTCACTCTGTGATTCTCTGCCTGTTACATGGCCAGGGAGCTGAGGGTTGTGCCCTCCCTTGGTGTTCATCCTTGAGGAAGGGACTGCATGGAACCCTTTTCCTCTCCTGGAGAGGAGTGCAGGCCCAGTGCAGACCAGCAGTTAAGAATAATGCCCTTCTCCTCTCCTGTCCTAATCACAGAAACACTTCAAGTTCCTGCCATGAGCCTGAAGCCATCTGGAACAACCACTGATGCTCAGGACCTGGCAGCCTCAGGGGGGCTGCAGAAAAGGAGCATGAAAACTGATTTTATTCCATCTCTCTCACATTTTCTGAGCTCCTCTTTGATGCAGGCCCTCGAATCTTTGTGAAGGGACTTGCTTTCAGCGTTCCTTGCTGGAAAGGCTTCCTTTGTGCCCACAGGAGCTTGTCCAGCAGAGCATTGTTAACTGTTCCCAGTGATCTGCTCTAAATGTGGTGACCCAAGGCAGCACTGCCAAAGGTGACACCAGTTGTGTTTCAGCCAAACCACACTGCAAAGGCCTGTTCAGATAATTTGGTTTCAACTCACATGATGGACAAAACATTCTCAGATGAGTTTTCTCCTCACTCTGGGCTTTAAAAACTGGGCATGCACATAAAAGTCAGCCGAAAGAAGTTACATAGTCCCTGTGGTGGATGTTTATCATCAAATATTGCCAGGTACCACAACAATCAGCTCCTTCTGGTGTGCCTTGATGTATTGAAATCTGCCTGGGCCAAAATCATAAAATCAGATTTCTAAATGCACATTGTTTCTACGTGCATTACCTTATAAATCAGTTTTATTTTGTTCTTTATGTCATCCTGCTGCAAAACACAAAGAAAGCACTCAATAAATGAAATTGCATCTGTCTGATTCCAAAAATCTGAGTAACACTAGAGGTCTTCGTCTTGAATATATCTATCTCTGCTAGGAAGGTTTTTCAAGCCTCCTTTCCCCAATAAATTTTGACTGTTATTTTAGCACAGACAATACGCTCAAAATAGGATTGCTAGAAAAATCCAGTAGATCGGTATAACAAACCCAACATACTTCAAGGAATCATTTTTCACCCAGCAAAAAACAAATATCCAGCACAGGGCATGTCACCCAAAAGGCAAGAGGAAGGAATTGTGTCTCATGAAGGAAAAATCTACCCTCAGCAAGCCCATACATTCCTTAGTGGCATCACTTGCCTTTGTAAATTTGGACTTGGGGGATCATAAAACCCTGATTTGTGTAGAGTGAATTTTCTAACAAGAAGAACAGCATTCAAATTCTGAGTATTTTCACCAATATGTGTAATAATATATCAGCTTGTAATGTTTAAATGACTTGGTAAGAAATAAGAGGAGGAGGATTAGCAACTAAATTTGTCAGAAATGTATTCCCAATAAATACCAGGAGAGAAAGGGGGAAAAAAAAAAAAGATTGCATTTGGTTTTTTTCCACAGCAAATGCACAGTAAGTTCTATCAGATTTACAAGTTAGTCTTCTGTTCTGGGACCAGAACTGTTAATCTTATGGAGGAAGGAGATTAGGTAACACAGAAGCGTTTTCTGAGCAACTTCAGGCCCACATTCAGGGACATTCTGCAGTGTTGTGTTTCTTTTTTTCAGTAAATTGTTGCTCTGAAGTCAGTTTATATTTATTTCATACTTCTCATCGTGTGTGTATATTCAGACCATCGTAATCTGGGAATTCTTCCATCATAAAGGTAATGATTCCCTTTACTAGCATATTGTTCAGTGTCTTAGTTATTTGAATCTCAGAGTGTTTTTTGAAGGGAAAGAAGATCTGTAACTTCTAAAAATTTGCCCAAAATCCAGCTTTTACAGTCTTAATTTTTTTACACAATTTTTTTTTTCTCAGTTTAGGAAGAAAAAGGTCAGTGTCATATAAGTTCTCAGATGTCATCTGGCTAAATCCCTGTGTGAACTGAAGGCTAAATATGAGAGAGGCAAACCAAAGTGCAGAATCCTCATGTGCATGTTTCCCATTTCAAGATAAATACCTTTTCTAGTGAGAATACTCTCATTTCAGCTGGAGTTGGAGGCCTCTGTTGCTTTGTTTTCCACTTATCTGCTCTCAGAACACAATGAGGCTGTGCAAGGATGAGTGGTTTAGCCTCGGTTGGAGATGATAAAGGCGAAAAGGGTTCTTGTTGTTATCCTATTAAATCATTTCTGTAACTGGGCTGTAGAGCTAATGCAGAACAATAAATGATGATAAGCGAAATTCATTACTTGCTGAGTGTGTTTTCTGAGAATCTCTGTGTGGTCAGAGAGGGTAAACTGTGCCTGGAGTCCTCTTGATGAATATAACACACCTTCTGACAGTCATTGTTGACCATAAGAACAGCCTATTTCATAAAATTCTAACCGAGCAATTTTTGAGTCCAAATGTGAAATTCTGGGGAGCACAGACATAACTATCTGTAAAAATATATCAGTATTAGGTAGAAAAAGAAGGGGCAAAAAGAGGAACATGAGATAATGCTCAAGCAATTTTGCTTGAAGTTCACTGATAAAACATGTGATAAACCTAGAAGTAATTCTCTTCTCAAAAACTCCTCTTGCATCTCTTACACAGTTGGACCACGGATATTTGCTCATGGCTGTTCTCCCTGGGCAGTGGATTTTCTGTTTAGCTACAGTTTTGAATACAATCTTGAGATTGGTATGATCTTGCTGAAGAATAATATTTTTCAGAGTGGCCATTTTTCCTGCCAGCAGTTCATTTATACATTCCTTGGACTGACAGCCTCCTGGGGAGTTTATGTGGTTTCAATGGTTTTGGTATTAACATATCCTGCATTTTGAGTGTTTGGGGTTAAGATTTAAATATGCAGAGCAAGTAACCCACAAACAATATTAACGTGTGCAATAAAACTGTAAAGAAAATACTTCAAATGCGTTGACATTTGTGTAGGTACAGAAAAACTACCTCGTGGCTCTGATTCATTCTAGCAAAATTACCCATTGTGCCAGTCTCTGCCAATATAATAATTTTTCTCTCTTGAGATTTTTTTAATTGGCTATTTTGCTGGTTTGAGGGACTGGGAAAGCCACTGGGTAAGTTAGATTTGTACGTGTCCTTTTAAAATCAAATTTTTGCTTTGAGGGGGAAAAAACACCCCAAACTATTACGTGCTCTGTTTCCCTGATTTCTGGCTGTTTCAAGACAAATCATGTGCTTTGAATATATTATTTCTTTATTTTTTATTCTTAAGATTGCAGGCAGACCAGCATCTGGCCTGTAAGTTGCACTTGCTAGCTCTCTTTTACAAACCTTGATTTATACAAACTCCTCATTTCTGAGGAAGTTGCTGAAGCAGCTTTTCCAGAAGTGCTACACTGACAGAAAATAACAGAACTCACATGGACAATGGACACAGAGCTTCTTGAAAAAAATAAATACCTTATTGAAATATTTTAAGAAAGTTGTGTCTGCACAAGCGAAGCAAGAGAAAATGTGGTTTTTGAGCTTTTGAAAACACCCTCAGATTTTACTGCAAGTTCCATTTTTCAATTTAATAGCTATGTGACATGCATTTGACACATCTCTCCTGCAATATAGAATGTCTTCTCATCTTTATTTTCTGTGAAATATGTCTCTCCAGTGGAGTCATATTTAAGACAGATGCAATGGAATCGGGATTTGTATAATTTTGCAAAAATAAGGATTAAAAAACCTGCCTAAAATTCCTTCTGTTAAACATCACTTGGTGTGCATTTTTCTGCTTAAGAATGAAAGAAGTTTCTTTTTCACAGGTGGAATTTAAAGCAGTGTCTCATGCAGAGAGGGAATTGTGTCCTTTTGTCCTGGTTTGGAAAGACAGGTATCTGCTAAGGAAGGCAAGAGCCTCCCTTGGAATGAGAACATAAACCCCCTCCCTCTGAATTATTATAATCTTGAAATTAAGGGACTTTCAGGCAAAGATGTGGGAATAGGAAGAACAATTCTTTACTAGGGAAATTAAAACAAAAATATAGTAGTACAAAAAACTGACCAAACAAAAAGAAAACACTGCCAGAGTCAGAGCACGACCTGACACCCTGTTGTTGGTCAGGGTGTTGGGAGCAGTCCAGTCAAGTCCTCCTGCAGTGACAGATGTGGTTTTGTTGGAGCAATGATCCTGTAGAAGGGTGGAGT
>JBBMKD010000217.1:4329106-4345760 GCA_037834095.1 Argya squamiceps
CCCATGGACAGCAGAGATCCCCTGGAGGGAGGATGGGTGGTGGAAGAGATAAAGAACACTGCCCCAGCTGGTTTTAACAGATGGTAATAGAATACATACTGCTGGTGACATCTTGCATTGCAACCTAAGACACCTTTGGAGGAAGCACTGTCTGGGCACAGTTTGGAGGAGAGGCCTCAGAGGGCTTGAATTCACACCCAGTGGGCTTGAATTTGGCTGTTTGATCCTGTGTCTGTTTCTACATGTCAGTGTTCTATTTGGCAAAGTTGCCTGCCAGTCTGAGGGCTTCCACTGCCTGCGAATTGACTTGTTCACCCTCAAATTCTCTGTCTTCCACTGCAGTGAATTGGCAAAGCACAGAGATAAATCTGTGAATGTGCCTAAAGGAACAGCAAGTGGCTTTTGGCTGCATTATAATTTTTAGTGCTGTAACCTTAATATTGTCTACACTGTGATGGTTTTTTTCACAGCAAAAAATGAGAGGATTACAGAATGGCTTGGGTTAGGAGGGATTTTAAAGGCCATCCCATCTCATCCCTGCCATGGGCAGGGACACCTCCCACTATCCTAGACTGCTCCAAGTCCCATCTAAACTGCATTGGACACTTCCAGGGATCCAGGGGCAGCCTCAGCTTCTCTGGGGAATCTGTGCCACAGCCTCACTACTCCAGAACAATGGATGTACCTATCACTAAATAGTAGAAACAGCTGTTATAGTTGTGGGGAATCCACCCCAGAAGCAGGGCCAGTTATGCAGCAGCAGGACTCATCTGGGATGAGATCACCCTTGTCCTTTGAGGAAAACTCTCTATTTGTGTCTTAAGCTCAGAAAATTGTCATCTCATTAAATATATCATCTTCTTTAGGCTCTGTAATCTCTATTTCAGATATTGCTTTGCAATATCTGCTGGGTTAGACCAGAATCACAGAAATACTGAGGCTGGAAAAGACCTTTAGTGCCATCCAGTCCAAGCATCAACCCAGCACCACCCTGTTCACCACTAAACCACATCCTCAGGTGCCTCATCCATTTGGTTTTTTTTAACAATTCCAGGGATGACTGAACACTGTCACCACTGCCCTGGGCATCCAATTCCATTGCTTTACAACCATTTCCATGAAGAGATTTTTCCTAATATCTAATCTAAACTCCTAGTTTTCTTAAAGCCAAGGTGGCCAATGTAAAATATCTGCTCACACATTACACTGGGTGGGATCAGAGCAGACAGGTTTTGATAGGAGTTCAGATAACACCATCTGTTAGAGAAGCTCCTATATGGGATTGTGCATAGTGTTCATTGGGTATGTGCAGGATCTACTGAGCCTGTTCACTACTTGGTTTTTTTTGTGTATTCGAAGTTCTTGAGATCTTTTATTTTTAGCCAGGAACAAATGTGGTTGCAGGTTTTTTTAATGGCCTTTAAAAGAGTTGAGTAAACAACATATGTAATTACTCTGTAGGGAAATACTGCTTAATTAAATCATGAAGTCATTCTATTAGCATATGCACCTGCTGCTTATGTGGTTAGTTTCTTTCAGAAATAACCAAATTAATGAATAGAGATTGTTCTATAGTTCAGCTACCTGGAACGTGTGCTTAGTGGTTTGTCTTGTCCTCCTGCAGGTGATTCATCGTTGGCCTGCTCACACTGCAGGATGCAGCTCTGTTGGGGCTTGTGAAAGGACACAGTTTGTCTTGGCTCTTTAAAATCCCCCAAAGCCAACACAGTTTTCATAGCCATTATCTGTGGAGGAAACCTGCTCATCAGATGTGATACAAAAGAATATTCATTTTCCTCATGCACTGCGCCATCATCAAAAAGAGCTTGTGGAAGGAGCTTGCAAATGCTTGGAAGAGTTGTGGCTGTTACGTAGGACTAAGTTTTCTTATTATTTAGGGTATGCCATGTATTTTGATTAGCTTAATTACAATGTCCCAGACAAATCACTCCTGGAACATTTGAACGTGATGGAATTACAGAATATTCCGAGTTGGAAGGACCCACAAGGTTCATCAAGTCCAGCTCTTAAGTGAACGGCTCTTCCAGGGATTGAACCCACAACCTTGGTGTAACCATCATCCTGCTCTAAAATATGTCCCAGAATGTGCTCAGATTGACTCAAAAAAGAATTTGTCTCAACCTGTAACATGATGAGATCTAATTCACATCACCTACTCTTGGATATTTTTTCCTTTGTGATTTTAAAGTGAGTGTAAAATACACAGAAGGGAGGAGACAGGAGCTAATGGAGTTTTCCTTTCTTCCAAGCTATGTAGAGCTGGGGGCATTTGCTTTAACTGTAGGTCTGTATCCTCAGAAGAGTCTTAAATAAACAATGTAAGAGGTAGGATCAGTATGAAATGATCTCTCCCCAGTGCTTCCTTCCAATTTCTGGCCAGCAGAACTGTGGAGGTTCTTGGGCCAGTGCTGCATTTAGAGTACTGGATTTAATAGCTGTCAGTATTTCATCCTTCTCCAGTTAGGTGCACAAATTTTCACAGAAGGCCCTGCTCTTCATTTATTGCTTTATCTTCGTTTTTTATACCAAGGTGCTTGGAGTATTGTAGAGAGTTTGACTCAGTTGTTTCCTACAGATTTATACAAGGAAACAGAGACAAAACCCAGAGTGTGTGAGGTCCTGGCTTTGGAAAATACTGTTCATACAGTATTTATTAGGTTTGTGTATTTTCTAGGGATTTTTTATTTTGTATTTTCTAGGTTTGTAAAGCCACCAGTATTCCAAAGTCACCCTCAAAATTTAAATTATCAATTTACATTATTACATTCCTTCTCTCACCACTTCCATTTAGGAAATGGATCTCTATCCTGTTGTGATTGCAGCAGTGACAGCCAGCTACCAAGAATAAATTGCTTACCTTCTGTGTGGGGTAGCAAATGTAAAAGTGACTCATATCCCAGCAGCCACCCCAGAACAAGGTTAATGCTTTAATCCTGGCCCACAGTAAAGGCCACAGAACATATTAGTTCCCTGATCATTTCAGGCTGTCTTTAACACGTCCTTAGTTTGTCAAACCCTACACAACTTTGGTGTGGATTCTTCAAATTTTGGCTCATTCCAAGTGTTCTGTTAAAAAACCTGAAATTTTCTGACACACTGAAGATTTCCTTTTAATACTGGTCATGGGGACTGAGCCATCTCTGTGGATTCATCTCTAGAATTTGGCTTTCAGCACAGCTCAGGCAAAATCACAGACCTGACCTTTTTACAAGAGTGTTCTGAATCCTGACTTTTTTTTTCCCCTTCTTAAGCTGGTGTTCCAAAGTGTGTGGAATAAAAGTGGGAATGCTGGCATGGCTTGTTTCTTCGTGGAGCATGCACTTTGCCTTTGGGTTTTAAGAAAATTCCAGAGTGTCTGGAGATGTTTGTAGCTTGTGCAGGATGGGTGGGAGATATTAAAAAGCCAACCTAAAGGTTTGTGGATTGTGTATGCAAATCAGTCATTTCCAAGATACTGCTTCAGCTTTCTGAAAAGCTATTTCAGGTTAGATTTCCTTCATGAGCAGCACACCAATTCCACTCAAATACATGTTAGCTGATAAAAAATTCAATCTGCAAGGGAGGAGGGAACATTGAAAATGCCCTTCCATTAAAAATGGAGGACTTAGTTTTGGGAAAGTTAAGAAATATATGCACTTCAGAAAATGAAGGTCTTAATTTTCCAGTGCACGTATTTAGCACAACCTCATCTGTTTACCAATCAATTTATTGTTGACTGTTACAAAAGCCAGATTAAATGACTCAAGTCATGCTTTACACGGCTCCATACCACAGAAAGTGTGAGCACAATCTTTCTTTAGAGTTGTGGTTGGACATCATGTGTTTTTCAGACACTTTTCCGCTCCTCATTTCTATATGAGAGGAAGAAGTCTGGAACAGTCCCTGGAATCTTGGTCAGTCCATGTCTGGAATTAGTTCCTGCCTGCAGTGACACCCTCATATTCCAGGCAAACCCTAAAGTCCACAGTGAAGTAGGACCCTATGTCTGATCCCTCCTCCTCTGTCCCTCTTCAGCACCTGAGTTTCGTTGGAAGGCTGAAGCCAAAGCTTTTAGGAGAGGTGCTCTGGAGAGCAGGGGATGGGTCTTCCTTGGGGACTACTGACAAACTGTGCCATATGCTGCCAAAATGGGTTAGAGCCTCTGAAAACACATCTGAAACTTGTGCCAATTCAGGCTGCAGCCTGGACAAGAAGAAAAGGCAATGGGGAGGAATGTGCAAATGAGATGATAGGGGGAAAACATTTCCTTATTCAGAATAGTTGCTGCTAGCACATGATTCAAATGCCACACATTGCCTTTAAATGGACAAATAAACAGAGGAATACCTTACTCCAAAAATGTTGTCCAAACTATACTTTTTCTAATTACTTGGTATCATAATAACTCAGCCTGTAGTTTAGGAAAACATAATTTCTTCCCAGTGCCAGAGGGCAGGGCTGGATGGGATCTTGGGCAGGAATTGTTCCCTGGCAGGGTGGGCAGGCCCTGGCACAGGGTGCCCAGAGCAGCTGTGGCTGCCCCTGGATCCCTGGCAGTGCCCAAGGCCAGGTTGGACTTTGGGGCTTGGAGCAGCCTGGGACGGTGGAAGGTGTCCCTGCCCATGGCAGGGGGTGGAATGAGATGGGCTTTAAGATCTTTTCCAACCCAAACCATCCTGGCATTCTGTGGTATTTAACAGCTGTGTTTGACCCTCTAAGTCCAAGCTTTTAGGTACACAAGTGAATTAAATTTTTCCCTTTTGAGAGGCTGAGGTATGTCATTGTTTCAGTGTTGTGTGGGCTAAATAAGGGCAAGAAAGTTTCTAGAAAAAGGAGTGAAATAAACTTTATTATGCAAATTTGGAGTATTCCAACACCGAAGAAGTATCATGAACAAAAACACATGAGGGAGCAAAGAGGGGCAAGGAGGAATCTGTTCAGTGGGAAGAAAATAACTACTAAACTTTTTAATGGTACACTATAGTACATCAGTAAAGTGCAGCTGAAGATGATGTTTTACTGCTGAAGTGGAATATGTCAGATAAAGCTCTAACTTGTTTTTAAATAACGTCAGATAAAGCCCTAACTTGTTTTTAAATACCTATGCAGGAGCTTTCCTGTGCTTTTTGTTCTTTTGCACTGGCCCAATCTGGTGGGTCTGGTGGGACCTGGCTAATCCAAACCAGGTTTGTGTTGTGCTCTCTGGTTTTCCATGAGCTTCATCCCTACTTCCAGTGCTTCCCGTTGTTGGGCAGCACGGATGAGCAGATGTATGTGGTGTCTCCCTGCCCAGGTGACATCTCACTGCTGGAGTTGTCACAGGTAGGGAATGTCAGCATTCAGCATCCTGGCCCCCTGCCTGCTGCTGACACCCTAGGGAAAGGCTGGTGATGGGCAGGCTGATAATCTGCATGTTTGCTCACTGGGCAAGTCACTCATTTATCCAGATAAAAAAAAGGGGAAATCTTTAAAGCTGCAAGTCATGCTGCAGCTTACAATTTTCTTTCTTGTCTACAATTTTCTTTCTTGTCCACAATTTTTCACCAAGAGGGATTTAATGGAAAATTTAATAAATTGGATTGGGATGGGTCCCCCTTTTTGCTGTACCCTCCACACATCTGAACCCTTTCCTAGAGGAAGAAAAATGAACCTGTCCATCAGACATGGAAAATCTGCTCAGATATCCTGAAACAGGGGGGAATTGCAGTTCTAACTGTGCAGAAATAAGGCATGAAGCCTAAACTTCCATTTAAGTCTTCTGGAATATCCTAAGGGGGAAAGTCTGACTGAGCTTCAGCAGGCAGTGCATCCTGCCTCTGCTAGGAATATTGGGATGTAAGTGACCTCCAGAAGTAATGAAAGATTCCTTTCATTAGCTTTTTCAGATTTAATGAATTGTCTTGGGGTAGATGGCTAAACCTTACCTGGCAGTGTTCAGTGAATTCAATCCACCTTTAAGCTCCCTGTAATTGAGATCTCTACCTGCACATGAAGACTTCACTGCAGAGACTGTTCATTAATTTCTTCTGAGGTTCTCAGGTGTTATGATCATGGCAGCTTATAGAAATATTTTCTTTCAGGTCAGGTAACTTGCCAAATGCCTGGTGAAAGTGTTGCCTGTGATGGATACTCCCGTGAGAAAGCACAGGGACAAGCATGGGTATTGTGTTCTGAAAGAACATGGCAACAGAATGAAGCAAGAGATCATCGCTTGTGATATGTGGTTAGCACAAATTACAAAGCAGATCCATGCAGCACTGCACATGTTAAATTCTGTTAAATGTCTGCATTTTGAGGATGCCTTCTTCTGTTGCTGTTGCTGTGACTGCACTGGAAATGACTGCGTGTCGAAGGAGGAAATGTTCAACAAACAAGCACTCAAAGGGCAAAAAGCAAAGGTAGAGATTATTGCTGTGCCAGAGGGAAGAAGGAGAAATTCACTGTGCAAACCCTGGGCATTCCCACAGGGAAACATCTCCAAGCAGTAACTCTCCTTATACCCTTGGCTTTGGGATGCTCTGAGACAGTGAAAGGTGCCTGTGCCAAGGTGCTGAACCTACTGAGTCAAGAAAGTTATTCTGGTTTGTGTAATCTTATGTCCTCTAAATGCACCTTTTCCTTCACCAGGAGGAGGCTGAATCATGAGTCTGGAGCTGTACCCAAGAATTCATCCTCCAAACACAAGGGATTTTGGTTGTACTTGACATTTACTGCCTTTTGTGGGGTCTCTCTGGGCAGTCTTTGCCTTCAGCCTTTGTGTCCTCAGCAGATTTGCCTTTTTATAAGGTCTTTTGCTGCATTTGATTTTATTCTTTGTCATTATGAAATTGCAGTTTCTACCTGAAATATTTTGGGAGGCACATTTATTCTTGTATGAAAGAGCAGTTTTATTAATGTATTTTCTGCCTCGTTGTATGGCTAGTTCTTATCTGTGACTTTAGACATTTGGGGGCATAGACCAATTCCACACAGCTCTTTTCATCTACAGCATACCTGAACAATGTGAAAGTGTGTTCTTTTTCTCCAGCCTCTACTTCTTGTTTCATTTCACCCTCTGTAAAAAAAACAGGGAAAAAGCAGCTTTTCCCTCTCCTTGCTTAAGAAGCCTGCCAAAGGCAAAGTTTCAGTGCTGAAACAGGCCTGACTGATATTCAGGTTTAATGCTTTATAATTTTTGCAAGAATAAATTGCTATCATGCTCCAAATGGCATTAATTGCAGCTGCACAGTGTTGAAATGTTTCTTTCTTTTTCCTTTTGGTGCTGTGCTCTGGAAATTATGAAGAAAAGTTACCCCTACTACCTGTTTTGTCATGATGGTACTTTCTTTCCAAAGCCAGGATTGGATGGTTTGCCCTGTTATTTTCATCCTCTGGTGGGCATATCTCAGGTTTGGTGAACTAAGAGCTGGGAGCCAGGCAGTTTCTGTCAGTGCTGTGACAGGTTTCATAACACCGGGGACAAACTTGGCTGTGATTTTTTCCTTTCAAACCACACGTCTGTATTAGTCTGCCATGCAGGAAGCAGGGGGTATTTTATAGTCATTTATAGACTGAATTTTCCCATGCTGGAGACTGCAGGGGGACGCTTTGTAGAATTTGCTGTTAAACTGCCTGCAATAGAAGGCCACTGCTGCTATTTGTGAAAGCTTTCAACTCCAGCCCGCAGTGTTACAAAAGGCCACGTTTCCCTGTGGCTCTGGCAGCCTCTCATCCAAAGGGGGAGCCCAGCACATCTTGCCCCAGTGCCACTGGAAGTGAAGAGAAATGTACAAGCAGTAAAAGTGGCAGGATGTTATTCCTGGAGCAGAGATCCAAGCTCACCTGTGGTAATTGGTTTAAGTTCCTTCCAGTTATTTCAGCGGAGCAAGAGGCTGTGGGGAAATGTGTCCTTTGCATGCAGAGAACTTCAAAACCTTCAACAAGGCTGAGCATTACATCTCACTTCAGATAATTCACCCAACCTTCTCACCTTTTTTACTCAAACATAAGTATTTCAAGCCTTCTGTCAATATTAGATGACTCTGTACAGAATATGATGTCAAATTTCACCTTACTGTGGATATTCAAAGATCCCAGACATAGCTGAAATTATTTGAAGTTAACAGATAACTATGATTCACCCATTAAGTCTGCATTTCTCTGAAGTTAATTCATAGAAAAAATATTCTTTCTCTCTGAAAAGGCAAAGCTCTGGTAGTGATTTTTGGCACATTGACTTTGGAGGTGTGTGGAGTCAGTGTTATCCTTTATTGAGGTAAATGTTGGATTAGGGATACATTTCTTCTTGGAGATGGGAATCCCTGATTTGTTTTATGGGCTGTGATGTAGTTGCATACAAAATGCTCTCCAAAGGTGACGTGCTCTGTGTGATAATGCTGTGAAACTGCTTTCCACACCTGATCTTGGCACTCCTTGCCATGCTGGGTGTGTGAGGAAGGTGATTTGTTTCAGGGCTGTGCTGTGAAGCACAAGTGACAGGAGATAAACCCCTGCCCAGCCCATGTGTCACATCCAGCAAAGGAATAATCCATTAGGGAGAGGTTCCTGACGGGAGCTGTGTCTGCACTGCAGCTCCCAGGGCTGAGGGGTGCACCCTCCATTCTCCCCTGCCAGCTCATGAAAGCCCTTTCAGCAGCACACAGACTCCTGAGGGACAGTGAAGGCTGGTCTCACACCAAGTCCACAGCATGGTCAAATTTTGGAGAGGCTGATCAGGTTGTTTCCTCCCTCTCCTGTTATCCAGCATCACTTCAGTGCTGGATGCAGTGTCAGGAATATGTTCCTGCAGGTTCCTGCAGCCCTGAGCAGAGGCTCTGCTGATGATTCATTTCTTTTTCTTTTTTTTTCTTTCTTTTTTTTAAAATTTTAATATTCTGGGGTTTTCTGGCCATAAGAGTTTTCTAGAAGCAATTAATTATTTCCATTTCTCAAAGCATTTGCTGGACAGGTTTTCTTACATACATTTCTGGTATCTCACCTGAATGCTGCTGTGCAAACATGCCTGTTTGGAAGGCAAATACAGAAAATTATTTGGTTCCAATTGGAAAAAATCCTCAGTAATGTCTTGGCTGGAGCACCCCTCTGATTACAATAGGGGGATGTTTAAAGATGGTGCTGATTTTCCTGCTTTCTGCTGGGCTAGGTTCTTTGGGGACTGTAATCTGGAGGGTTCCCTGGAGTCTGTTCCACGGGGGAAAAGAAAACAGCAGGACTGTCTTTCCTTCTTTGCTCCAGAGAGAGAAACACCCACAGGCTCCCCTGCAAAAGGGGCCACCATCACTGGGGGAGAAAACATGCTGTTGTTGAATGATCCCAGATTAATTGGACCCAATGGCTTTAATCACAGAGGATGTCTTCTAGTGGTGAAGCAATCTCAGCTCCATCAGGAAGTGTATTTGAAATGTTAACTAGGCTGAGGGGGAGCCAGTAAATGCTGCTAGTCTAGTGATTGACAAAAAAAGGAGGGAATGGCTGGAAATAGCAGGGAAAAAAATTACTGGCTTAAATAAACTATTTTTGAGCAGCTCCAAGATAATTAACCCCTGACAGGTAAACAAAAAGAGGCAGCATAGTTTTGTCAAAATTAAATTCAGTTTAAATCACAGCAATCAGATTTATCCCAGTGCTAATGCCAAAAGTCTTCTTAGAGTGAAAGCAATGAGATTCCTAGGCTTGGATTCCAGCAGAGAGGAAGCTTCTGGCAGTGTTGCATTTGGTGTTCCCATAAGCAGAGTAGATAAATTAATATAAGCTGGATGCAGCTGTCTGTGGTTCTCTTCTAAAATGCAAGGTCTTTTCATAAGGCTGATCCCTTCAAAGCCTGGTCTTGGGACATTTTCCTGACTGCTGAAATAGCTGACAAGTTACACAGTTGCAGGTAATACCAGTTTAAAGGGGATACAAGATTAAAATCCTTGTTTTCAGAATAAAATACAGGATTAAAAGGATGTTGGTGAGTTTGAAAAGCCCTCTGGCCTTAAATAAGAGCAGGATTCAGTGTGGAGTTAAGCTCTTACCCCTGAGCAGGAGCAATCATCTGCTCACAGTCAGGCCAGGGGAAACCCAGCAAGCCACAAAGGCACAGAAGAGAATTTGGAGGGTGCAATGAATCCTAAAGCAGCAAAGGCAGCCTTTCCCAGGAGAGACAGGCCCCTGCTGCTCTTGGGGTTGGGAGTACAGGAGAAATGGGACAACAGGGAAAAAAAACCAGAGGAGAATGAACAGAAAGTTTAGAAGAGGGGATTGTTTCATCAGGAGTAGGCTGACACAAGCCATTCTAAGCCATCAAGGAGGTATAATTTCACTGTAAATGGTGTCCACAGCACATCAGATTCCTGACCCAGGGTTTAAAACACCAAATGTGATACAAGTTGGACATGGGGAAGGATCTTTGAGTGGCAAGGAGGGATGTAACACAGGAGTGAACTTGCAAGGTAATTGGTGGCGTCTTCATCACTCGCTGAGAAGAAAAGTTTCCAGCAGAATTTCAGCAAAAGGAGAGACGGTATCCCCCAGGAGTCCCTTTGATTGAGGTCAGTCACGTTTCAGAGCAGGGAAATACACCAAGTGGGCTTTTCAAGCCCCTCCAAGGTTCCATCCCTTTCACATGCAGGGACACTAATTTTCAGCAGCATTATGTATACAGGGAAATAGCTTCTTCCAAAGTCCATGTGATTGTGCCCTTTTGCCTCTCTTTTGTAAGAGGACAAATGTGGCTGTTAGAGTGAACATTTTTGTTTCTTTTTTATGATGCTGCCAGATGCATTGTTCTTTTTTCTCTTTTATACTCTTTGTGGTGTATCTTGCCAGTTTTTTGATGGTGTATTAAAATTTCTTAGTGTTTCTAAAAGCGGTGGGGCTTTTTAATCATTTTTCTTAGTTGCTTTATCTGTGCAAGTTTTTGTATTCTATTTTTACCTTTTTTTTCTTCCTGTATCAACTTCTCTGTTCTTTTAGTGGCTGCACAGTGTTTTCACCTCCATGGGATTTCAGAAAAGAGAGGGAGCAGAGGAAAGCCAGTACATGACGTAGTTGAACCAGCTCCTCCATCTCTTTTTGACATGATGATTTCTCTTTCTTCATCTCCCTTTCCCCCATGAACTACTTTTTTAAGATACTTCTTTGATATGTCTTAAAGTGGTTGTTCAAAGAGTGATGATCATCATTAACTAAAGATCTTGGCACGCTTGGCTTGCCCAAAGGTTCTCCTACACTTGAGTTGCAATGGGATGTCTGTCCTAAAGAACAGGAAATTTCTGGTGTGCTGAAGAGGGAATGTGACAGATCCATCACACCAGCAGTATTATTTTTCATACCAGACCAGAATGGAAAGAACCAGGCCTTCGTGGGCACTAACCATGAAAGCAGATGTTCAGACAAACTGCCAAGTGGGCACAAAAAGCTGCTCACACACATGGCCCCTGAAATACTGTAAATATTATCCTAGAGAAAATGATGACAAATTTACATCTGCACAGCCTCACACTGCTACTGTAATGCTTTAATAACAAAAGCCTACAGTGCCCACGGTTTCCTTCCCACTGGAAATTGAGCAGACTGCAGCATATGCTTTCACTGATGAAAATTAAAAGTAGGCTGATGTTCATTATTAACATTTTGTTCACTGTTTAGGTATTCAACACAAGAAAATTCTTATTTTTTCTCAGGGAAAGCCAACTGCTTCCTGGGTCTAATGGCAGGAAAAATCAGCTTTTTGTGCTGCTGTGTCCTCCCATACCCCTGGGCTCTCAGTGGCTTCTGAGCTACCCTGCTCTGTGTTTCAGAGCAACTCAAACATCCTTATTTCACCAAAACCAGGCCAACAGTGGTGACTAGGCCAAGGATACAAATTTTCCTGCTTTTTAGACAAGTTTCAGATGCTCCTGGGGCATATGGCAGCATTTTGTTGCTGGGGTTTCACCCGTGTGTGGGTTCTGTGTTTTACTTCTGTGTATGCTGCTCACCACATGAGGGAGGAGGCTGCAGGATAAGGGACACAGACAGGACTTGAGTTATGTGACTTGGAGTCCAGACCATTAGTTTAGTGTCCATTAGTTTAGTGACCATTAATTTAGACTAAGCACATTAGTGTGCTTAGTTTAAATTGGAGATTTGGGTAGTGAAACAGCAGCATAGTCTGAACCCACATAGTTTCTGTGGAGGTAAATTGAGATACTGTGAAGGCCTCCTGGTTCCCTGCATGGCGCAAAGTTATCCCACCAAAATTTGTCATTTTAGTGCACTGAAATCAGAGAATTCAGACAAGCAGGATTCTACTTATAGCCAGTGGTAGTGGGATAGCTAGTGCATCACCATCCAAAAAATCACCATGGGATTCATTAGGAAAATGCTCATTCACAGTCAGTGAAAAATGAAAAGAAAATACAGCTTGGTTTAGCAATTGCCATAAGGCAATGAATGCACTCTGAGGGTCTGTAACAAGTGGTTTGAGTTTCCAGCACTGCTTGCCTCCTTTGGAGATCAGGGTGAGTTGTAGCAGGGAAATAAAATGTTTGTGTTGGGATTTGCTTTCAGGGCAAGCCTGCAGTGCTCAAATACTTTGTTTAGCACAACAAGTCATCCACTTACTCGTTCATTCATTCATTCATTCATGCATTTCTGAAAGGGCTTTGCTGTTCTCTGTTTACTGTGAGATCTCTTGACTCACTTTCCACTTTTATGAAGGACTCTCCTGAGAGGTTTCAATGACACAAATACCACAAACTGCTCCTGGTGCTGCCCTACCTGCAGATGGAGCCCTTTTGGACAGTTAAGGACAGAAGGGGCTGAAGTTTTATTTACAATGGATAAAACCCAAAAAAAAGTTTTCCACACCCTCAGCAAATGAAAATTGTATTGCCTTTTAGATGCCATTTTGTATTCTAAGCAAAGAAAGAAGGGTATTTCTGGGGTTTTCAGTATCAGCACCTCATTTGACTTTTTTTTCTCTCTACTCAGCTAAAAAATGGTTGAGCATTATTATTCTTAAAGAATATTGGGTCTTGCAGCCCAGACTTACATGGGATATTTATATATGTGGCTTGGATGGCTGCCTATAATCCATATACTTCAAAGTGAATTTCCCAGAACTGGAGATAGTCTATGCCTGCAGCATTATGGAAATTTCCTTTTTTCTTTGCATATGAAGGGAGCTTTTAGAGCCAGATTTACTCCCATGGGGTCTTTGCCTGCGCCTCTACAAAGAGGATGTTTCCTTGGGCAGTTCTGGAGATCTCACCTCTCTTGGATTGTGAAGCCAAGGGAAATGTTATCTCAGGTAGTCTGGGTCAGAGAAGCTCCAGAGATTGTCTGGGCTGGAGCTGGGAGAGATGCAGTCAAGTCAAAGGTGCTCACACAGTTATTTTTCTGCACTTCATGGCTCTGTTGTCTGAAGGTTGCTGTCCAGAACTAACAGGCACCAATGTTCAGAGACACAGGAGAAGTGCAAAACTGCATTTCCGACCCTATGAGAGCCATCTAGGTGTATATCACATTTCTAAGTGTATATATGGTGTGCATTACTGTCACTCTGCAAGCAGCTGCTGCAGCAAGAGACAAAGAGCCTTAAGAAAATCACCATTGATGAGTTCCTGGTGCTTGGTTTTATACTTGATGTGTGGAATAGAGCCCTGAATGAATCAGGGATCGATTCCATTTTCTGTAATTTAGTTAAATATATCAGGTTGAGCTATAAATTCTCCCTGTGAATTCCCCCAGCGCCATTATTTCTTTCTTTGTTTACCAATGGCTGTAACTATCCCGTGAAGGATTAGTCACTGGAATGGGGGCTCTAATCAAGATACCAGGCTCCTAATTGGGTGTGCTGACTGTCATACAGTGCACTCATTACCACTCCTGTATCCCTGTGCTTCATCTTGGAGCACTTTTAACAAGACAAATCGAGAGCCCTTCTCCAGATAAACTCTAGCCAGGGATGTGGGACACTTGTCAGGGGAGCAGAAAGCCAATGTTTAAATCCTTGCTCCACAGCATTAAGAGGACCTTTGAAACAAAGCTTTCTTCATGACCCAGATGTCATTAGTCCTGTGGAGTTTCCATGTTCATCTGGCATTTCCAAATTTTTTACTGCTGTTATTAAAATTCATGGAAGTGAAATAAATCAAAGCTCGGGGAGGATTGGCTAATCTGCTCTTTTTAATTTTTTTTATAATAACCTAGAATTCTTAATTACAGACAAACTTTAAAAATTATTTATTCACATAGCAGTGATTTGAAGGGATTCAAAGAACCTGCTTCCACATCACTTAGGGGGGAATATTCTATCAGCCCAAAATCACTGAAAATTTGCTGGAGGTTCATCTGGAAGGTTCATGAACCTTGGCTGCTTTGCCTTGGTTTTCAATGCCAGCAGAATCTTGAATGCATTTGCAGCAGATAAAAGAAGCTTCACCCCATGCCCTGGTATATTAACAGTATTAATTAACTTACTCTGTAAACAAAAATGCTTGTAGGTGATCTAAACTGTCCAGCAGAGAATATTCATTAGGTGAAAACACAGGAACCTAAAATGTGTGAGTGTTTGGAAAGTTTAAATACTTACAGATCTTTGCATAAAGGCCCTACACAAATCCTGCCCTGAGGAGTGTTATCCTTACACTATTCCATTTACAAATTCAATGTTAGATTTATTTAAGAAACTATCTGCATCATCAGAAGGAGTAGGGGTGACAGGAAATACACAGGTGGAGCAAAGTCTGGCAATGAGGTGTCTTGGGGGGCCAAGGCTGGGGACAGGGCTCAGGGAACATCTTTGCTCTGGCTCACTCAGTGCCATCCCTTCTGTGCCCATCTTCAGACTCCAAACTGGACAGAAATTTGGGCACACTGAGAGTAAAATTCCAGTCAAGCCATGAACAGCAGCCCAGTTTTCCAGTGAGAACTGCAAACAGTATTACCAGAAGCCAGTGGAAAAAACAGGGTCAGAAACCCATAATGTGTGACAGGAAACCATACCCGTGACTGCCTTTTATTCAGGTTTTATGTCTGCCTGCAAACAGTGGATTGCAGGTTTCTTTTTACAGAAAATTACCTTCCTTGTGTGAATAACTTAGGAAAAGATAACGCTCTCTCTGCTGCCCCTCTTCTGTCCTTATATCGTGTAGTTCTCACTTGCTGGAGAAGCTGGATCAGACTGGAACATTTTCTCAAGAAGCTGCCAGGAGGCTAAAACTGGGCTTAATCAGGAAAAGGGAGCACTATAAATTGCATTCTTTGATGAAGGTATTGCACAAAATAATATTCACCCTGATTCTTCACCTAAAACTGTCAAAGCTTCTTGATTTTGGTGTTTTGAATTGCTGAAATGCCTTTTATTCTTCTAACCTAGAAATTGTAACACTGCAGTTTAAAAGAGAATTGCAACTTTCCCATGTATAAAAAAGATGTACCTTTGTGTAGAAGAATGCTTGTATTTCTAGTGTGTATCAAGAGATAAATGCTGAACACTTTCATAAGTGTCAAAATACATTCATTTGAGTCATTATTAAATTCTAGTTTCAGTCTTAAAAGAATTTCTGAAGGAATTATTAGGATTATTTCTTGATCACAGAAAAAATACATTTTTTCGAAGAGGTTTTATCAACGAGCAGTCTTTTAAAATTTTTTCATAAAAGGTTTCTGTGCAGATGCTGAGTGTAGCAAATGTCGGTGGATGAGGGACTGATTCCTGAATCAGGAGCTGTTGGCATGAGCTGGTTTATCTCTGTGCTGTGTAGGGGAAGAAGCCTCTGGGGCAAACTGTCCATGTCCATGCTGCTCTGAATTCCACCCTGGCTCTCCCCTGGTGGTTCCAAGGTAATAATAATTATTATTTTATGGATTTCACTTCAGTGTCTGTAACACTGCAAGGTACATGTTGGAGTTTCCAGAGAGTTCTTACAGCACAGTGCCAAGAGCCCTTATTGCCTACGCTGTGGTTCTGCAGAACTGGAGAACTTTACAGGGCAGAAGGAGTTACACCTCCCTCATTCCTGTCCATACCATCCTTTGGGAGGAACTAGAACCTCAGTTTGCCCAGGAATTGTGGAGAGGTTGCAGAATCACAGAATAGCTGGGGTTGGAAGGGACCTCTGGAGATCATCAAGCTCAACCCCCCTGCCAAGGCAGGGTCACATGGAGCAGGTGGCATGGGAATGTGTCCAAGAGGGTTTGGGTTCTCTCCATAGAGGGGCAGTCCAGGACCTCCCTGGGCAGCTGTTGTGGAGTTAAAAGAAGAAAGAAGTTTTCCCTCATGTTGAGGTGGAACTTTTTGGTTTCAGTTTATGGACATTGCTCCTTGTCCTGTCTCTGGGCACCATTGAACAGAGTCTGGGATCATCCTGCTGGAACGCAAACTACAGGTTGTTAAAACAGCCTGTGGTAGGGACAGGGATAATGAGCTGCTGACTCTGGACAGGAGCCCAGGGGTGCCCAGGGGGGCACCAGGCCAAGGGCCCCTGGGCTGTGCCAGCCATGGGGTGGCCACAGGCCCAGGGCAGGGCCCGTCCCCTGGGCTGGCCCTGCTGAGGGACCTCCAGGGCTGTGCCCAGTGCTGGGCCCTCCCGGCCAGAGAGCCCTGCAGGGGCTGGAGCGTGTCCAGGGCAGGGCAGGGAGCTGGGGAAGGGGCTGGAGCCCCAGCAGAGGCTGAGGGAGCTGG
>JBBMKD010000217.1:4350513-4373100 GCA_037834095.1 Argya squamiceps
CTTCTCCTTCTCCTTCTCCTTCTCCTTCTCCTTCTCCTTCTCCTTCTCCTTCCCCCTTCCCCTTCCCCTTCCCTTTCCCTTGCAGTTCACACTGTATTTTGGGGCAGGTCCTTTTTTTAAACCACACTCTCCTTTCTCTGCCTCCCTCCCTGCACACACACACACCATCTGCCTTTCCCGGGTTTATTTGGTTTCATGGAAATGTCATCTCACTTTTAGAGCAGATGGATCCAGGTGGTTCCTGCTGGAGTTAAATGCCAGGCAGGGGGCTCATGCCATGAGCTCCTGCCATGTGACAATCCATGCCACACACACCAGGGCTACCAAAGGAGACACTTTGCAAAGCCCCCTTGTCTCCTGTTGGCAACGAGCAGTGACAGAGGAAAAGCTCTGAGAATTCAAAGCAACAGTAGCTGGGTTTGTGGTCTAAACTGCAGGCTAAATGCTTGGATGTTTGGCTGTCTTGGAGGTCCTTTGCCTCCAAAATGCTTGTTTGCTGTGCATGTTGCCCTGAGGATTTATATCAGAAATGTTTCTAATATCCATTACATATATTTTAAAATATATATTATTAAAATATGAGTTAATCAGTGTTGTCATGGCACATACTTGCCACACTAAATGAGGAGTGTAGCACATTACTGGGTTTAGCTGTAGTTAGGATATTCCACCGTGGATCTACTGCTATCAAGCTGTTGATGGGTGCCTGCAAATTTCCTAAATCCTTTGAAATGAAAATGAAGCAAGATCTGAGGGGAAATACAGATGGACAGACAGGACTGCATGACTAGATTATTTAGATGGCCAATAACTGTATTAAATCCAGCTGCTCTTGGGTTCTTGCTTCCTTAGCAGATGCTATGCTCAGTATAGGAATTCTCTTTCTGCTTCTTCTTCCTTATGTGTGATTTAAATACACTTTAGTGGCAATTCCACCAAAGCTCAAGGCCGCTGTTTCCAGTAGTTTCAGCCATGATCTACCATCAAAAATTAACATTTTTTAACTGCCCAGTTTTGTACATTTAAAATAAGAAACTTTTCCTATTGCCCCATCCAACCTGGCCTTGGACACTTCCAGGGATTCGGGGCAGTCACAGCTTCACTGGGCACCCTGTGCCAGGGCCTCACACCCTGCTCCCAGGGAACACTTTCTTCTTAATGTCCAATCCAAACTTTCCCCTTTTCAGTTTAAAGCCAAAATACGCTGTACCTCTAATCCAGAAAGGTTAATATATACAAGGCCAAAAAATTCCTTTCATATTCCACATCACGTGCATTAAACACACAGCCTTAAATTAACCTCCAGTCAGGGGAAGGAAGCTTTTCTAAAGGACTTTTCATCCCACATTGAAATTGTTCTCTCTGTGTCAGGTGAGTTGAGCTGCCCTTCCCATTCAGCAGCTAGTAGCTCTGAGTAGTTTTGTCTGAATGTTTTAATCTGTGGATGGCTGAAATAAGGCTCTGCTCATGGAAAGGAATGAAATTCCTATGGATGTGAACCCTCAGGTGCCTCTTCCTGGGGAAAGACTGACCCACAGCAGTGACTGGGGAACAGTTAAAACCAGGGAAGTCCCACTGGCAGCACTGGGGTGTGGAAGGAGACAGGGAGCATGTCATGCAGAGAAGTCGTAGGAGCTCCAGGCTCCTCTGGGGTGAGGAAAGCCAGTGCCAGATGGGGTGAGAATGCAGATGATCAGGCAGCTGTGAGAGATTTCCCACTCATATGCCAGGCAGGGATGGCTGCACTAAAAGTGATTTTCCCCAGCCTCACCTGCTGGACTTGCTGCTGTCTTTTTCCCCCCCATACCCCTCACCCTCTGCTTTTTGTGCACAGAAAGAAAACCAGTTACCTAAATTTTCTTGGTTTTCCCTGAGCTTGTTTGTCTTACCATAATGAGCACTGTTAGCAGAGGAAGATGATAATTTTCCATGGAAACCAGTGGAAAAGGAAGCAGGTTTCAAAATAACCTCTCCACATACTCTTGAGGCATCTTAGTGCCTGTTGTGTTCATTTTAGGGATGGGGACCCAGACACAGCATGACAAATGACATGCTTGGTGTCACCAGGCATTGAGAGCAGGAAGCTGAGGGCTTGAATCTCTGTCTGTTGTCTCAGTCACAGCTCCTTCTTAGTGTTGGTTTGTTTTTTTTGTAGGTTTTGATTGAATTTTTGAAACATTTGCCTTTTTTCCTTCCAGTAGATGCTCCAGCCTGTTTTGTGGCTTTTCTATGGGAGTGATAAGCATTCACCCATGAAAAATATAATTACTCATTGTTTCACAAGTAACTGATTCATGTATTGAAATGGGGGGGATGGAGTAGGATTTAGGGAGATCAGGAATTGTCCTGTTTTATCATAAAGCAGAAAATGAGCTTTGTCAAAACAGAGGCTCTGTCTAGACTGGAAAAAATGTCTGTGAGTGTCCCCAAACTGAATGTGAGTGTGCATGATGGCAATACATCCAGGTATGAACGTTCCACCTGATCAAAGAGCACTGGTAGCAGCTGGACAGGTTTCCTCATGTGGGTGCTGCTGTGTTGGTGTCAAAAGTGGTGTGCTGTTGTTCAGGCAGCGAAGAAATCACCATGGAACCATGGAATGGTTTAGGTTGGAAAAGATTGCCTGGTTCCAACCCCCTGCCATGGGCAGGCACAACTTCCACTGGAGCAGGTGGATCAGTACTCCGTCCAACCTGGCCTTGGATGCTTCTAGGGAAGTCATTCCTCTTAACTCTTGTATTGTGTTGGAAAATGAACCCACCCCATGCAGATCAGGCCTTACTTTTACTCGACACTGTTTTGGAACAGTTTTCCCCAAATCCTACTCACTGTAGTGCTGCAGTCACTCATCAGGATGTTTTCAGCTTTTCTACCAATGATAACCAGGAAATAAATAGCCATTTCTTCCTGCAAACTGAGGCTCAACTTTACATTGTTCTAGGTAATTATTACTAGAACAAATCTTTTTCTTTTTTCTTGAACAGTGATACAGAGGGAAAGAAAATGGGATTTTATTAATGTTGAATCTTTGTTGCTACACTGGAGGATAAAAGCAATGATGCCATACAACCAACAGTGTAAACAATGTTCAAAGCTTGTTAATTGCAGAAAAGAAGCTCGAGAGTTTAATCATTTACAGAGGATGTTGTTTTTATGGCAGATAAAATATTTCCTGCTATGGAACACACTGAAAATGCTCATTCTCACGACAGGCTCATTCAGAAACCAGTCTATCTTTTAATGTTGTTACAATAGTGCTGAACTGTCACTGCTGATACAGCTCTGTGTCCCTAACCCAGTTCCTGATCACTGTCCCTGCCTTTTGTGGGATGGCATTGCCTACCCCTGTCATGGGGATAAGGTCTGAGTGTGCACAAGAACTGCTGGGGGAAGAAGCAGGCTTTGACCAATTTTTTTTTTCTTCTCAAACAGGAAAAGAAATAGAAATTAAATAATTAAATGCCTAGTTTCAGCAATGCAGATTACATAAACCCAAAGTGAGTTGCATTTAAACACTTCAGAATAAGTTCCATGATGCTTTTCCTGGGGCCCTTAACTCTGAGGTCGGAGGTGACAGTTACAGGCACTGGAGAAGAACTCCTATGATGATGTGTGTCATGAAATCCAGACTGACCAGACCCTGAGGTGGCAGGTGCTTTTATTCTTATGGGTAAAAATCCCACTAAGTGCCTGATAAAAAGGAGTAGTTTCATCTGGTAATTAGAAGTGGTCCAAGCTCATCCCACTGAAGTCTTTTTACACTTCTGGGTTTCTAAGTGCTCTTGAACCTGGAAGAGTCTCTCTGAGCTGCTCTCCCTGATTCTGACTGCTCAGTTTTGATGGTGTTGGGGCTAAGTTACTGCTCAGGCCACTTTCTCTTTTTCCTCAAATTGCATTGATTCCTTTATTTTCTTACTCCCTCAGGACTCATTACTTTGTCTCCTGCCGTTGTCACAGAACAGCTTTTCTGGTGTCTGATTGATTCTTGATATTGATCCAACTTGTCTTGGTTTGGAAAGACAGGTGTCTGCTAAGGAAGGCAGGAGCCTGCTTTGGAATGGAGAATGTAAACCCCTCCCTCTGAATTATTATAATTTTGAAATTAAGGGGCTTTCAGGCAAAGATGTAGGAATAGGAAGAACAGTTCTTTACTAGGAAAATTAAAACAAAAATGTAGTAGTACAAAAAAAGCAAAAAAACAAAACCAAAACAATGCCAGAGCACAACCTGACACCCTGTTGTTGGTCAGGGTGTTGGTGTCAGTCCTCCTGCAGTGACAGATGTGGCTCTGTTGGAGCAATGATCCTGTAGAAGGGTAGAGTTTTCCTCTGAAGGTCCAGTGGTGGTGAGATGGGTCTGGTCTCCCTCTGGGAATCCAGTGCAAACAGGCTGTCCTGGTGTCCTAAATATCAGATTTTTATCCAAGTAGGAATGCTGGGCTCCTCCCCCTGGGTGGAGCATCTCCCCATGGGATGATGGAATTGTCTCAGCCCTGCAGTGAGCCTGGATGGCCCATGGACAGCAGAGATCCCCTGGAGGGAAGGTGGGTGGTGGAAGGCATAAAGAACACTGCCCTACCTGGTTTTAACAGATGGTGATAGAATACATACTGCTGGTTACATCTTGCATTGCAACCTAAGACACAGCTCAAAAGAATGTTTTTGATAGTCTCATCTAAATTTTTTGTTTAATCTTGTCTTTATTGAAGTTACTTAGTAGCAGTTCTGGGAGCGATGCAGAGCTGCTTCCTGCAGATCCCCATTTCCCAGCCAAGCTCCTCTATCAGTGATGAGCACTGGTGGCAGCTTCTTCTTCTACTCGACTCTCTCTTTGCAAAAATAATTTATATGAGCCTGACTGCTCTTGAATCTTGACTTCTCTTTCAGTTTGCTTGGAATCAGATTGTAAGATAATCACGTAGGAAATGCCATCTGCCATGATAGCAGCAGGTTTTTAGCTGAGCTAAAAATGACTGCTGAGGGGTAACGAGACATAATTACAAATGTGAGGGAGATCCATGTTATTTCACAGGGAATGTGGTTCCTGCTGATGCATGGCTGTCTGCAGTGTGGATACTATTCCCAAGAAGCTTCCTGGAGCTAACTACAGCTCAACTATGTACTCACTGAGAGTTGTGAGGAGGCATGGTTTTTATTGTTCAATATAATCCACCACCAATGTAATTTGGCTTTTTTCTGCAAGTCATTAGCATAATAAATTGCCTAATGTGTGTCTTGTATTGTGGACTAATTCATCCTTTGAGGGGAAAAAAAAAAGGCAATCGCTGGTGTCAAATCCTAATTTAAAGTAAGCTTGGGAATGTATTTGCCAAGATAATGCTGATGAAAGTGAGAATCTGAACTCCAACTAAACAAAAAATCATTAGCTGAGCTACAGCATTTACAATAAATAAGGACAGTGCTTACAAAGGGCCTGGTTTCACTACCCAAGCAAGGATCAGGTTTGCTTTTCAGGTTCAATACCACGGCCCCTTTGCACTTGTTGGACTGTTTTTCCCTTTATCTTCCCAGTCTGCACAGACCTGATTTGAAAGGAGGTGAGGCTTTGCACCTACACTCTGCTTTGCTGGACACTCCTGTAATCTTTAGCAAATATCCTCATGCCTGTTAAAAGTGAGCAGCAGTGGTAAGGCTGAACCAATATTTGATTGCCCTTACAGTTGGCAGTGCAATGCCTTTAATTGATAAGAAGGCTTTCCTCATCTGTTTATCTTCCACCTCAAAAGCTCAGATGGGCTGCACAGTCTAATGGAATACAAAATTACTCCATCACAGGGAAAGTTACCTCCTCAGCTGTTTTGCAGCATTTTCCCCTACATTTGCTTCCTATTTGAAAATGTAAGGCTACATTAGAAGTGGTTGAGATGTCTCATGAAAGAAATCATTGTGTGTGGAGCCATTAGAACTCGTAAATAGAAGTTTCCTCTAGAGTGCTCTGTGTCCAGCAGGCCCTCTCAAAAAAAGGGAATTAATGTGTCTGAAAAGGCTCTTCAGCTGAATTCTTCCTCCTGGGAGATTGTTCAGGAATCCACAGCTACAAACGCTCTCCTCCAGAATAGAAAAAAAAATTATGTTGGTAATAGAACGGTCTGTGTTGGAAAGGATCAGGAGGCTCATCCCATTCCCCCACCATGGGCAGGGACACCTTCCACTATCCCAGAGTGCTCCAGGCCCCATCCAACCTGGTCTTGGACACTCCCAGGGATGTGGAGTACACCAGAGAAAACTGGGAATTGCTCTTCATCTATTTTTACTTTGAAAGCATTCTGCTCCAAATCCTGCTTTTTTCCTTAACTCCCAAGCAGTAACTCTGGTCAGAACCATCTCATTGCTGCATCACCCATACCAAACTCCCAGGAACCCCCACAAACTTCATGCTCAGCTCACACCACCATTTCAGGTAGAAAATGGCACACACTTCCAGCTATGGCTGCCTTTGGAAAGATATCCAAAGGCCAGTCCTATGCCCAGGAAAATCACCTGTGTCTCACCTGCTGGGCCTCATACTGGGGAAAAAATCTCTGCACACAGCTCTTGCCTCAGGTACTTTTAATGCTGTGTGGCCCCTGTATCCATCCCTCACCGTGTGTTTGTGAGCTCTAAAATAATCAACCTTTTATTACTCTTATCCTCCCAGAGGAAGAAAAGGGTTTTTAATTAATAACTTGTTCTTGAGTGAAATGTCTTGGAAATATGTTCTTGGCATAGACGACAATCTCTTGTTTGAAATACAAAACATAAGGCCTACTTTCATTGTAATATTCCCTCCCAATTTCCCCACAAAAGCAGCAGAAAGGGTTTCCATGAGAATATAAACTTTTTTTTTTTTTGCCATGTTACATCCAACCTCTGGGGATTTGCACGTGTAGAGGGTGCTGTTTGCTTCAATTCCAACCTGACTGTTCAGTGGTTAAACAAATGTAAGCACTTTTTAGGAGCTCCCAGCTGAGGGTTAGTCTGCAACATCACTCCTCACTTCAATGCACCTGATGGCTCCTCCAGCTTTGCATTTTGGAGGAGAAAAGATCACTCTTCTCATCCATTTCCACTTAGTGAGTCACCCAACTGTTACACTGCTCTGCACAGGACGAGGAGACAGGAAAGAAAAGCAAAAGCAAGCTGCACCTGCAAGAGCTGTTTGCAAATGACTCCACTTAGTAAAATGACCTTCACACAGGGAGAAGGAAAACAATGTACAAATGGTCATTAAAAACCTCCATTAACAGAACTCTCCTTGCCTGCAATGCTTTTAGGGAGGTGTTCAGGCAAGTTCCTCTGAATCCCAGCGCCCCACTGCCTTTTGCCCTCACTTACCTATTTCCTGAGGGTAATTTTTCAAGGCATGTGCTCATCCAGCATGTCTGGCTCTGGCTCCTCCAGGTCCTCTCAGATTACTATTCCAGCTGGATGGGCTTTGATTTTTCTGTGTTTTTGTCAATGAAACAGAAGGTTTTCAGGACAGGATTTTGTTTAACAAGACAGTTTAACACTGATGTCTTGTTGTACCTACCTTGGTGGCTTTTTTGGTTTTGTTTCTACATATCTTACAGTCACTTGAGGATTGTTATGCAAACAATTTCTTCAGCTGCTTTTGCAAACTCTTTGCAATTAGGAAATTTAATTTTTTGTTGTATTTTATTTTCTGCCCAGAGTTTCAGACTTTTCCCTGAGAGACTATTCTTCATCTCTTGTCCCATGCAAGATTTGTCACTAGACATATATATAAATGCATAAATCTGTATACATACTGTACTATACCTATACATCTATTAGTCAGCAACCTACCAGACTGTGAGGACTAGAGATAATATAAAAACTTATTATAAGCCATAGAGATAATATAAGTGCTCTGGTCCCTGAATTTTTAAGAAATACAAGCAAATTCAAAAATGAAAATATGATTTAAAAAAGGAAGAAACTCCTGTAGTACTCTAAATTATTTCCTTTACTCCCTTTCCATTCCGTGCAATGAAAGTCATGTTGAGAGATTACCCTGTACATAAAAAATAATGTCAATTAAGTAGCAGTCACTCACCCATGGATTGTGTTTGGTTTTCTCTGCGTGAGAAAATTGGTTATATCAGCTTTTTTCCCACTAGAGAAAGGCAGGTATTGCAGAAATGACATAAGTGCACTCTTATCAAAAATCTTCTCCTTTCTATACAATACATGAGACCTTTTAATTGGTTACAGTCTCCTTAGACTGAATAGCTGCTTCTCCAGTTTCAGTGGGGAGCAGTGGGAATGTGTGCTGGGACTGCCTGTATTACCCAGTTATTCTCCCTCTTTTCTGTGCTGGAACCTGTCAGATCCCAAAAGCAGTGGATTATTGACTACCAAAATGTTCTGTGCCAGGATGGGAAGCTTTGGTTCTGTAGCAGTGTCTGAAATATTCGTGGAATCCCAGAAGAGTTTGGGGCAGGTGGGATTTAAAACTCATCTCATTCCACCCCCTGCCATGGGCAGGGACACTTTCCACTAATCCAGGCTGGTCCAACCTGTCCAGCCTGGCCTTGGGCACTTCCAGGGATCCAGGGGCAGCCACAGCTGCTCTGGGCACCCTGTGCCAGGGCCTGCCCACCCTGCCAGGGAACAATTCCTTCCCAGTATCTCATCTTTCCCTTCCTCTGGCACTGGGAAACCATTTCCCCTGTCCTGGCACTCCATCCCTGGTGAAGAGTTTCTCTCCATCTTTCTTGTCAGCTCCTTCAGTCATTGGAAAGCCACGACTAGGTCACTCTGAAACTTCTTTTCTCCAGGATTTCTCCAGAACAATCTCTTTATTTGTTTGGGACAGAGGCCTTTGTAATAAGCCCATGATTTCAGCAGGTTCCCAGAGAACAGTCAGGGCATTTTGTCATTTACGTCTCAGCAAGGGAATGGGATCTTCCACCTGTGTGGGATGCTGAAGGTGGCTGTGGTACTACTTAGTTGATTTGATTACATCTGCATAATTTCAGAAATGATGCTGAAATTATGTTTTAAATAAGAGCTGAAGCAAACTAAGGTATCAATCCCTGTCCTGTGGAAAACGATGACAGTGAGATCAGATTTAAAAAAGAAACTATTTGTTTGGAAAGATTTTCATTGACAGGACATGGGAAGGAAAAATCCCCATCCAGTATTTTGACTTAATGGAAAGGGAAGGTAATTCAGGGTTAGTTTTACTAACAGCTATCTAAGGCAGCAGATTATCTGCTGTAGCACAGAATGTTCGCCAAACTGTCTGTGTGACAATAACCAGTGACAGATTCTGGTACCTGCAGAACCTTGCCACCTTTGTGGCTGATTTCCAGCATTGATTTCCTGGTGTGAGACCTGCTGGGGGACTGTCTCATTTTCAGGAACACTGGATGCTTCCCTTGGAGTGGGTTTTCAGCCTTTGCCAGACATGTGAGATGAGAAATCTGAGAGAGGGGCACTTGTCACTGTCCATCATCATCTGATGCCTGCCCTGAACCCAAGGCCTGATTGACAATGTCACCAAACCCTCATATTTGAAAATCTGCTCTTTAGACATCACAATTTGAATATTATCATGTTTATGGAGCAACAAGTATTCCTCAAAATCAAGGCCCAGGCTCCCAGTCAGGCACACTACACCAGTGGCTGCTTTCTATCCCTTTTTTTGGTGTGTTTCAGTTTCCACATGTTAAGGATGAGGTGACAATGCTCTGTCAAAACTTGTCTACCTGCTTGCAGAGCAAGCTGGGTGCCTCTCAGCTCACAGCAGGGTTCATGCTCTGCTTTCCTTTTGGCTGAGCATCAACATTTCACAAAACTTGAGCAGGTCTCCAGCAAAACAGCTGTTTTATCATGGCCCCATGCCCTAAATACAGACACTTGTGCCTTCATCCTCCCAGCTGAAGGCTCTGGGCTTGTTCACCTGTCACACTCTCAGCCCTTTACAGAGACACCTGATGGTGTCCTGGCTGGAGCTGGTGGGGTTGTTAAAGGGCTGAGTGCCACCCAGCCAAAACACATCCTGTCACCTCACAGGCACACTGTGCTAACAGCTGTCATTAATCTTTGAGAAGCCCTTGCACGGTGTGTGCTGGAGAAAAGCCTTTGAAAAAAATAATTCTGTCTTCAAAGCAGCACGCAGTAAATAAGTCATAGAGCAGCACGCTGGGGCTCTAGGAGAAGGGGAAAATATGGGATTGCTGCTTATTCAGGGAGCATTGGCTGTTTGGAGAGAGAGAAGAATCATAGAATCATTGGTGTGGGTTGGAAGGGACCTTAAAGCTCACCCAGTTCTACCCTCTGCCATGGACAGGGACACCTCCCACTATCCCAGGTTGCTCCAAGCCCTGTCCAAACCTGGCCTTGGACATTTCCAGGGATCCAGGGGCAGCCACAGCTGCTCTGGGCACCCTGTGCCAGGGCCTCACCACGTTCTGAGTAAAGAATTTCTTCTTAACATGTAACATAAACCACCCCTCCCTCATTTTAAACCTGTTCCCCCTTGTCAGTAGTCACTATCTGTCCATGTAAATGGTCCCTCTCCCTCCTTTTCATAAGCCCTTCTAGGTATGGGAAGGATTCTCTAGGACAAAATAAATATTCCTGTCATGAAGAGACTTCTGGGCAGCAGACTTGCAGATGGCAGTGGGAAAGTCTCATCATGCAAACCAGTCGAATCTTGGGATTTTCTAACTTTTTCAGGGTTTGGATTCACTGCCTTAATAATGCTCTTTTATTACTCTTTGCTTGTGGGCTGTGTGTCTTTGCTCCCCTTTGTACTCTTCTGTTTCCATAATGTCATTTTGGTGGAACCACATGAGAGAGCCTCTCTCTCCCCCGTGAGCCCCACACTTATTATAAATGGATGGATGTGATGCATAAAGTTCCTTTGGTCTGGATTTGAAATGTTTTCTTCATTCTCAGATGAATAGATGCCATGGCATAGCTGAGGAGCAGTTTTGTGGGACAAGGCACCATTCCCATGCAAACTGGAGCTGGGCCTGTCCTGCCAGTCCCACACACACATTGTGGGATGGTATTTTAAGCCTTCATAACTGTGTGGTTGTTTTACATCTTACATTTACATCTAATGGCTCAGATGCCCATAATTCAGGGACAAATGCAGCCCTTGAGCAACCCAGGGTTTCAGAGTGCTGGAAGAGCCAGGGCAGCTGCAGAGCTCTGCTGCTGGCTGCCTCCTCTGGGAATCTTACTCCTGCTGGCAGCAGCCTGGCAGGCTGGTGAGCAAAACTCTGCACTTGCAGTGCCCTCAAACCCCGGGAGAAGGTGAATATGTGTCCTGCAGCTGCAGCTTTGCTCTGTGCCAGGAGCACTCTGGAGATGGAGCTGCTCAGCCAAGTTGCTGAGTGGAAAGTGAATGTGCTCTGTGCTCCCTCCCTGCACAGCAGACGTGCTGCCACTGCTTCACCCTGAGTTCAGGGATGGTTTCATCTTTTCCAGGGCTTCTCTCTATATCCTTGCCCTGCCTATGTGTCTTACATTTTGAGTCCCATCATAAATTGTACTTTACTTCCCAGTGTAACAAATTAATCCTGATCTTCCCTGTCAAAAGCCATTTGTACCTGCTTTGGAACATTTCAGGCTGAAGAGTTTCTGCCCACTGAGACTGGCCCGGGCTAATCACATTCCACACAGAGGAATTTGTATTTGCATCAGAAAGAAGCACTCTTCTACCTGTTTCAAACACTAAGCCCCAAAGAAGAGGTTGAGATGTCTCTTCCAGAGAAGCAGATTCTGAAACATCTCCTTGTAAAGTTTGGCTCCACTGAGCAAGTGCACAGGTAAAAGAGAGGTGAGTGAAATGTCAGGTGTGGTGCAGGTTTGTAAGTACTTTTACTCTGAGTGTACAGACCTGTACTGCACGTGATGGTTCACTAACATCACTCACTTGGAGCTACAGAACTCTCCCAGTGCTTCAGGCATGTTTTAATAATTTAAAAACCATGTGGGCTTACCGTGTTAAGGTAAATTTTAAGATTGATTGTCCTTCACAGTAAGCAGCAGCCTAAAGTTTGCCTCAGTAACTTGTTGGCTCACGTATGTATTGATGTCCTGCAAACTGAGAAATCCGTACATACATATAAATACTCTCACTGTGGGAAGTCAGAAGCATGGAGCTGTTCTGCTACAGGATTTTAGTAGTAAAATGGACGTTACCTAGTCTGAGATCCAGAAGGAAGTTACTCTTTGCCTTCTGAGATGCAATCAATATTTTTCCCTAATATTATCTACAGGAATCATCATGCATTTTTCCTTTTGAGTGACCAGACTAATTACAGCTGTGTGTCCCTCTCTTGCATTGCTAATCTCTTTGGAATTGAAGAGAAGGCTGAATGATATCACTTAATTATCTTTGGCCATCGGTGTGGCAGGACTTGGCTGCAGAAAGGAACTCCTCCCATTTGCTCACAGCTGTATTTACTGGCTTGAGAAGGAAAGCCAGAGCAGCAGGGTCACATCTCCTTCAAGCAAGCCTGGCACACATCTTGCAAAGAGAGAAGGAGTGACAGTGTCATTTGGTTTGTCCCTGAAGTGACTTTATCAATACTCACTGCTGTCTGCAGTCATTTAGACTGGCAGTACTACAAGGGTGATGTAATTTTGAGTATCTGTGAGACACCTCTCTGGTGCCTGAGGATGCTGCAAAAAAGCTGGGCTTTAACACTGTTTCTTCTATTAACTACTTCTTAAATTGTTAGTATCCTGTAAGCAAGACTTGAAAAGAGAGATCAGGAGGAAGCACTATGGGAAGGCTCCTCAGAAGGGGAGTGCAGAATGTGGGAGCACTTGTTGCTGCTCTTATGATTAAAGAACTCATTTAAAGCTGGCAGGGAAAAAGCAGATAGCTTTCCCAGTTAAAAAAAAAAAAATCAAAGAGAGAAAGAACAAAAGAGGATTAGGAAATAAAGCTGAAGTGGTGTAATAAACAGATTTAAAAAGCATAAATTTTAATAAGATTATTTTAAGTGCTCTGTGTAAAAACACAAGGGTGGCCAGCAGAGGAGTGTGTTGGGGAATGAGTGGAGAATGGAGAGAAATCAGAAATGAAGATCATCTTCTCTGTGTAAATCTCATTGCCTTTCATCTTTAACTTCCAGCTTTTCCATAATGTATGAGTAGCCACTGGATACTTTTTAAATATACAGTATTATGTGCCTATTAGAAAAAGGATAAATTTGCAATATAAATCCACTGAAATAAATGTAAAACCCCAAAATCAACAACAACAAAAACATAGAAAAAGAGGGAGCTGCAACCTTCTGTCTCATTGCAGTGATCACCACTGAGCACAGCACAAATGCAGTGATTCTGAATTCTCCTGCTTGCATTGTCCTGGCTTGAAAATAAGACAGATAAATGTTAATGAGGAACATGTTCTGTGCTAGAAAGCTGTAATTTGCCTAAATTAGTAATCTTATAACAAGAAAGGATGAATAGAAACATATCTTTGTCTATCTCAGTAAGATTGGGATGAGGCTTCTGCCTGTAGCAGAGCACTCAGACCTGAGAGCTCTAAATGGGTGTCATTTAATGATCCCTTTCTTCTCAGAGCAGACCCAGAGGAAAGGGAGAGCATCTCAAGGCTCTGCTGATTGCTCACCTCTTAAGGAAGTTCACCAAGCCCTGTGTTCACTTTAATTGAGCTTTAATACGGTGGTGGCTGAATAAAGCTCAGCTTGTGTGCCAGGGCACGGGGGGACAAACATAATGAGATGCACACTTTGCTCCACAGCTCAGGCTTTGGGGTTTTCTACTCTGAGTCCTTTGTTATCCTGTGCCTGTGTTATCCCAACTCACAGTGGGTTGGGATAGCACAGGCACAGGCTTCATTTCTGCCACCAGTGCCACCTGACAGTCTCCTCTGCATACACAATTTCCTTCTGAGCCTTTGTATCTTCTTCAGCAGAGTGAGGAAAAACTAGAGAAGAGATGCTGGTAGATTTCTGTGTAGAAATTTAGTAGTTTGTGTGCTCTTTCATCTGTTCTTTAAACATTAATGACTCCAGTGAATTAAAGCAGGAGTAGTGTGGAAATGTGTGGGGTTTCACAGGCTGCTGCATGCCCCTCTCTTGCCATAAGGTCAGAGTTTGGTGAAATAGTCCTCCTCAGTTTTTTTAGAGCTGGATGGCAGAAAGTAAAATGGTGCAAAACCCAGTTTTTTGCCAAAGCCATATTGCCAAGGTGTCACGAAGTGTCACTTGTTCTTTTTCCTCAGTGTCTTCGCCTTGTTGGTGATGGGGTACTTCAGAGCAGCAAATTCCTGAACTTTTACTGTCAATGGAATTAATTCTCCTTCTAGGAATTTAAGAAGAGATTGTGGCTGCCCCATTCCTGGCAGTGTCCAAGGCCAGACTGGATGGGATCTGGAGCAACTTGGGATAGTGGAAGATGTCCCTGGCCATGGCAGGGGATGGAATTAGATGATCCTTAATGTCCCTTCCTACCCAAACCTGTCTGTGATTCAATGATTCTGTGAACTACAGCAATAATAATAATATCCCAGTTTTTCTTCTCCTCCTTTTCCTTTACACCTTTTTTGTCAAGATATTTCACATTAAAAACCATTTAGCCATGGAAGAGGCTCTTCTGGATTTCCAGCTTGACACCAGCAATGCTTGGGCATCATTTATAGCCCGTGTTCAATGCTGCTGAAGCTACAGCTGGAATTAAGTCTTTCACAAGTTTCTTTGGTAACTGTTATTGAATGTTGGGTGAAAGTGGCAGAGTGAAATTGAACAAGTTTAGAAGAGCTCCTTCAGCCCATATTGTGTCTTTGTCCTTATGAAATAGCTATTAGAGCTGATGTGTTGACAGCTGTTGAGCTGAACTTGCTGGTAATTAGACATCTCTGCTCTAGTGGTGCCCCAAAACACACAAGGAGCTTCATTCCTTTTAGCAAATTATAGGAAAAGCAGCTTTTGGTGATTGCCAATTACTCGGGGCTCTTTGAGGTGTAATTATGTGACATTTCTGACTCATTGTCACGTCTAGTAGTACAGCTCACAGATAAAAAAAGTGGAAGGAGAGAAAGTGCTTACTACAGCCTGGTGGTAGCACAAGATCACCGACAATTTTCACCTCTCAGGCTGCTGTCTGAGGCTGTAATACAGCTTTTTCCCCCTTGAAGTCTGTGACTGCCTTTCTTATCTGCACTACCTTGCTCATTGATTTGGATGATGTCCTGAGTAACACCTGTGTGACCCTACTGACTTTAGCCCTCCCCTACCAGAACCATCTGCATCCACTTTCTAAAAGGATCAAAATGTGCCTTTTATTGCCTTAAGCACTAGGCAAAGAGGTTTTGTTAGGTGTTACAGCATCTTACACAGCCAGCTAGTCCCAGTCCTAAATAACCTCCAGCCATTCTCATATTTGGGGCTGCTCAGGAAAAAGCCAGCAGAATTTTCTGTCTCACCTGTCCACCTCTCCAATGTGAGGGTTGTCCTTTCTCGTGGCTCTACTCTCATGTTTCATACCTGTGAGGTGCTTTGTTTTATTTCTACTCAAATTCGTGTTTCAGGATTTGGCGACTGGCAATTAACTGCAAAGGTTTTTACCAGATTAAACACCCAGATTACAACCAAGATCACCCAGCCAAATAGTCCTCAAACCAGTGTCAATAAAGTGGCAAACCCACTCCAGCCCTCCCTGAGTGAACGCTTTGAAATCAAATGTTGGTCCAGGGCCTGGTAGACTGGTACCCAGATGATAAAGCAGAGAAAGAGGTTTTACTTGGAGACAAATAAAACTTGGGCTCCTGGACAAGCAGTGGATTACCAGGACATCTGAGCAGAGTTTCTCTAAGCCTCTTGCAGCCCTAGACATTAACTGAGGGATGGTGGAGGCATGAGGGATTTTAGGACCACAGCAGGAAATCTCCTGTTTTGTTTCACTGAGATCATGTTGATACCAAATTATTTTCTTTTACTTTGACACGGCACAGTCTAAAGGAAGATTTTTGGAATGCTCTTGCTTGGGCAAACAGGCAGAAAATTTCCGTGGAAACAACCCACAGAGAAAGTCATTTCTGTTCAGGCAGTGTCTATGAAGTCATTGCATAATTAGCTGGATTACTCTCCCAGGTTTATTTCCTTACAGGAAGATAAATTGTCTAGTTATGCCACGAGGAGCCCCCTCATAACTCACATTAGCCTGGAAAGGCTTTAATTTCCCTCCTGGCTCCCTTAATGTTCTCTGTCCTGCTCCTTTCCCACGTTACAGCCCAGTCATCAGTTCCCATAACTCTCCCCAGACTGGTGTCCTCACTCATTTGCTTTGCTCTTGGCTTGTTTTCCATGGCAGCACCTTCTGCAAAGGCTCAGCAATCCTCCCCCAGCAGCCAGGCAGCCACGGGAGCTGGTGGATTCCCACCTTTGCAAGTCCCTGGGCTCATCCATCAGAGGCAGCAAGCAGAGCAGGATTAAGTGTGCTGTGCAAATGCCTGAGCTGGCCTCCCCCCAGCTCTCCCCTGCTCATTAAATACCAGAGTAAACAGATGGTACTCATTTCACCAGGAGCGACAAAGGAGAGAGCTGTAATATTCCCATATTTTCAAACCATTTTTGCCTTCTATTCATTCTTCTTTTAAGCTTTTGTTAGTATTAACGTTTAATTACAACCAATTAGGTAGCTTCTCTCTTATTTTTTTGCCCAGCACTTTCTAAATCCTTGACTCTTTAAAAATTAAATATTTACTCTCTTGGAGAGGTTACAAACTTTGGAACAATGTCAAAAATCAATTACAATTTTTCATCCTTAACATGATTCAGCATTGAAGACCAACCACAGCCTTCAGCTGTTCAGGTTTATCTACCCTCTGCATTCAAGGTGGCACCTGAGACACTGACTTCTACATTCAAATTGGAGGAGTCAGCACTCAAAGTTTACTACTTTGGACAATTTTGAGGCTTAGAACTAGATAATCTTTAAAGTCCCTTCCAACCCAAACAATTCTATGATTCTAAGAGTCTGTGTTAGGGTAAATAACAGAGAGGACCTGCGTTACTTGGTGTCCAGCTAGCATAAAATCTGGATTTAGAAAATGCCAGTTCTGGAATAGGAAGGATAAAGGATATTTACCATTTTCCTAATAGCTGTCTTTTAATGTCTTTTTCCCCACACTCATTCCCAGCTCAGCATGCTCCAGTTAGTGCTGAGGGATGCATAATGACAAACTGGTTGTTATTAGATTCTTCCTTGATGATGCTTCCTTGGTATCAGTACAGCAGCAACAGGGACAAATATGGCTCAGTGGGAGAGAGAGAAAATTGCCTTACCCAGAACGTGTCTGTGGTGATGCAGAATTCAAAGGTCTGGGAAAGTATTTCTCTTCCTCCTTTTGTCAAGGTAAAAAAATTGTTCTCTTTATTTGTGATGCTTCAGTTAAATCATGCCTGTATTAATATTTATCTTCTTCATTTATTTACACAAAACAGGCATCAGCTCATTTTTTGGTACATTCAGGGGTTTTTTGTGTCACAACCTGAGTTCATGCTGGGCTTTTGTCAGGGAGACATTTTACAGCACGTGAGAAAACCACAGATCCCACAGCCAGAGCTTTTTTATCACCTAAATTGCCCAGATTGTTTTGTGTCATTTCTTTGTACAATGTATTTGCCTTTAAGCAGCTGAAGACACAACTCCTGTTCAGTCTTCCCTGCAAAACCAGAGTCCAGGAGCAATCATGCTCACAAACCTGGGACCAAGCCTTCTTAGAAGGCTTTTTTAAAAACTGTTTTGACACCTCACTATTGCATAAGGATACCAGGAAAACCTCTTCTCACTTTTCCAACATATGACTGCTTTTTTTTTAATCCATCAGAGGAAAAGTATGATTGACATCATATGAGAGAAAGCCTTGTGTGTGCATCTCCAATGTGTGACAGCTCATCTATCTGACTTCAATCTGAATTGCTGCTCAGATTGCTCCATGTTTTATCTTCATTGAAAACAATCTTGCTGGTTAGAATAAAGCACGTTTCTTTAAAACACCAGTTTAACTTTATTTTAGCACATGGAATAGCTGAAAATACTTGCACTTTTTTACCACATTCAGAGTTTATTTCATGTTGTTTTTCTCATGTGGGTGGTTAAGGGTGGGTTATATCTTTTTAATGGATATATAATTATATAATTGCATTCTGAAAGGATGCACCAGCAGTCAGTTCTGCTACTTCACGTACAGCAAAGAGAATGGATCTGAGCTAAGCCACAAGAAGTCAAAAAAAAGGGACTTCTTTAGGGTATTTAAATTCTACAGAAAGAGGCAACTGGTGGTGTATTTTACCCAGCACACAGCTGCTGCAGAAAGGTTTCCCTCCTCTTGAAGGGAAATGCTTGTTAGTGGTGTGAACTCTGCTGAGAGCAGAGTGGAGGAAAAAATTGGTTACTGAGGGGAGGGAAAAAACAGAAAACTGGAATGAGAGGGGGAAAAATGAGGTAATAAGGGAAGCCACAGTCACAAAGAGCAAGGGTTGAGCAGGATCAGAGGCTGGGCCAGGCTGTAGGGATTGCCTGTTCAGGGGAGCAGCCCAGTGCCCCTGCTGCCCTCACCTGTGCTGAGAGAAGGATTTCACACAGACACCTCCAGGGAACATCAGCACAGGCTACAGAACCAGACCAAGGGGAGCAGGGCAGGGAATGAATTTCACCTTTCAAGCAGACAATGCAGTGCAGGTTTGGTTTACCCTGGTCCTGAGGGCTTTGCCTCTCAGCCCTAGCACTGCCTGCCCTGTTCCAGCAATCCTGGGTAGCTCTGGGTGTGGCAGGTCCACACCCCATCCCCACAGGCTGGGCAAGGTGGGCATAGAAGGAGTCACAGCTGCCTCAGGTGAGGGGTGTCAGAAGTAACAATTCTGCAGCACCTAAGCCCATGCACCCCAGTGCTTTGAGCAGCTATCAAATGCAAAAACTTACCCTCTTGGTCATTATCTGTAAGCAGCAGGATGTTTTTGCGAAGGAAATGGAAAAGACCTCTCTGCGAGCAAACTTTTTTTTTTTTAATGTTGTGACATCATTGTTAAAAAAAATTTGTGTTCTCACGGTTTGTTTTCCACAAAAACAAAAAATAGCAAGTCACAGCACTTGGCAGCTCCTGGCTGTCAGGGTTTGGTGACGCCAGCGGGAGCTGCAGCAGATGGAGAGCTGCAAACATTCTGGGAGCTTGGACGGATGGATTTGCTGGAGCCAGAGAAGGCAGTGCTGTGAAAACGCTTCTACGTCCTCAAGTGTGAGCTTTCTTAACAAACAACAGTTCAGGGGAAAAGGAGTTGGGATGTGACAGTGCTTTTGGGAGCAAGCCAGCTCTCTATCCAGCAAGCTGCTCTGTGGCACGTGGCTCTCCGTGAAGCAGATGCAAAGGCAGCAGAAGAAGTCAATTTGCTTACAGTGGAGGCAAGGAGGGTGTTTGCTTGTTCTCTTGCTTTGGGAATCATAGTCATCACAGAAATGTGGAGTCTGGAGCTGGATAAGCATCAGGAATGACAAACCTGAGGATGTGCAAGCAGAGTAGTTGGGTGAGAGGCACCAGCATAGTCAAGAAATGTGCATTTTTTTGCCCCTTTAGTACCACTGCCATTTGCTGGTGAATTCAGGGGTATGACAGAGACCTCATTGTACCAACACTTGTTAAGGTGTAACCACAGACCCCTGGTGGATGGCACTGAAGGGTGACATGAATACTGATGAATTATCATATAAAAGCCTGAGAAGACTTTGGAAACCACTCCTGTTTAAGGTGTTCCTCTAGTGCCATCCTGACTTCCCAGAAAGGTGACTGTCACCTCTGTGAGATCAGAAGTACAATGAATGTGTCACAGAGAGCAGAATGAGGATGTTGCTGTTACTTTACAAAAAGCACCCAAAATATGCAGGATTTACAGACAGTTCTCTCTGGAAATCCTTTTCTGAGCATGTAACATGAGTTACATGTAGACCCACCAAGAGCAAACCCCCAAAAAACTGGGTGATTTTTGGAGTTGCTCAGGGTGGCTTGTTGTCTGGAATGGGACGTGATGCAGGACTAAGGGAGCTGGACAGGTCAGACCACAGATCTGCAGCATTCCAGGGAGAGTCCTGTACCCCAAGGAAGCACAAAGGTCCCCCAATCCTGGAGTTTGGTGGTAGCAACAACGAGCAAAAAGTGCTGAGATTCAGCCAAGCCGGGAATCCATGAGATCCTCACTGGAGTCATTGTCAGTGGCTGATGGCACCAGTACAAGAGAATTTCTGTAATACGTACATGGGGTACTAGGCTGGTTGTCTCCTGTGTGCTGTGCAGTCTCCTGGTTCATCTCTTTAGGAACATAAGTCAGTGAAAAGACAGAGTAAAAAAAAATAGAGGAAGGTAAATCAGAGCTGAGAAATACCTAATTTTTCAGTAATGCCCTGATGGATGTGATGGAAACCTTTTAAACTCCATCATTAATGAAGCTTTTCTCCTACATCCAGGCTCTTTGTTGCTCTGTGTCTGGAACAGGTGGTTTTCAAATGCAGCAAAATTTGTCTCTCCCTTTTCTCCACATCCTACTTTCCTCACTCAGCAGGGTTCTGACTCCACGAGGAAAATGGAATTCCTTGTGCTGCTTACCCTGCCAGCAGCCACAGAGGCTGTGTGAGGATACACAGACTTAGCCAGACAGTGCTTTCTCTTCTAGGGTCCAGTCATATATGTAATTTATTTCTTTTTATGTGTAATTTTGGTGTTGTTGCCTTGGTTTGGAGTTGAAATTCAACTGAATAAGAGAAATATGTGCATTATCATTATTAAAAGCAATTATTGCTGCTTATGCAAAGTTGCTGGGTTTTTTTCTGTTAGTGAATTTCTCCATGGTGTTGTCATAAAATAAGCCACAATCCCACATGTGTTTAAGTTCCAACAGGCACCAGTGACAACGGATAAAGCTCTGCTGGTTGGGCTCCTGCTCCTGGAGCCACTCTGGAAAAGAGAATTTGCAGAGAACCAAGGAGCCAGACCCAGGACACGGGGAAAGCCAGGAATAATCCTGTTTTTGTAAGGTTAGTTTTATTATGGGGCAGGGAAGGCCAGCACTGCTGTGGGAAGAATGTCTGAGCCCATCCGGGGGGAATATGGACATTTTAGTGAGCACAGTACTCATTTATTTTATTCCTCTCTTGATGTATTGATGGGAGGCTTGTTACTGAACTGTCACATCAATCTGTATTGCAGAGAAGAAGAAATAATTATGTGCTTTAAAGAAACCTGCATATAGAACCAATATCTATGTATGTATAAAATGCCCACACGCTGCCTTTTCATCCACTTGGAAAGATTAGCCCCTTTTTACTGAAGGGAATAAAGGGTTAGGCATGATCTGTCACGAGCTGCTGTAGGTGAATAGGATTGTGGTCCTCCTGTGGAGGAGCAGTGAAAGGATTGACAGCTCATTATTACAGATTTGTGCTGAGTGCTGGCCAGGGTGGGCAGGGCTGGGTTGGATCCTGAGGCAGAAACGCTGTAGGTGAGCTGGCTTGATGTGCCAGGCAGAGCCACAGTGCTGGGGCACTGACAGGGAATGATGCTGCCACCACTTCTGGCTCCCTTTAACCTTTCTCTGCTCTTCTAAACTCTTTAATGGGTGCCAGTGAAAGGCAGAGTGCTGAGGGAGGGCTGTGCTGACCCACATTGTTTTGATCAGTAACCTGGGGGAGGTAAGGAAGTGAATGGAGTAAATGACAATAAACAGAAGGGCTGGAGGGGTTTTGCATCCTCGGAGGTTCTCAGGAGCCGAGTGGATAAAACCCTGAGCAGCCTTGTCTTGCCTCAGAGGTGGCCTTGCCTCCAGCAGCAGCTTGGACTGGGTCCTCCCCAGGTCCCACCCAGCTTCAATCCTCCTGTGAGCCTGTGTCTCCAGGTGTAGAGCTCCTGCCTTTTTCAAAAACCACTTCAAATTTCAGCTGTTTTCCCAGAGGCTGGTGCTCTTGTGAGGAAGAGCAGCAGAGTGGCCTTTGGTGCTGAAATTGGGAGTGAGTTGTAAAGAAGGAGCACTGAAGGCTTTGTCTGACATGGAAAGCCAAGGCACAGCATTTAGAAAAGGAGGCACCCCAGGAGACAGGCTGAACCCAAAATATGCCTGGGTCCTTGACAGGCACCTTTCACACTCTCACCCAAAGCTGACATGGCTAAGATGGCATTTGTTATTTTGGCCAGATTTATGTTCCCACAGTCAGAAGCTTTTCTTAGAGAAGTTTCAGCCTCCTGCCCTCTGGGGTCTGTAGCTGCATTTCTGATGCATAGAGTGTCCCCAAACCCCATTGTGGTGCAAGATTGTGAAGAGCTTTAGAGAAAATTATTGCAGCCTTGCTCTTGAGGGTTTCAAAGGCAGAGTGTGAGAAGCAGCAGGAGGAATGAGATCAGATTCAGCACACCAACATTTGATAGAGAAAAATGTATTCGTTGTTCAGGAATGGAGCTGGGGAAGGGGCTGGAGCCCCAGCAGAGGCTGAGGGAGCTGGGAAAGGGGCTGAGCCTGGAGAAAAGGAGGCTCGGGGGGACCTTGTGGCTCTGCACAACTCCCTGACAGGAGGGCACAGCCAGGGGGGGTCGGGCTCTGCTGCCAGGGAA
>JBBMKD010000217.1:4389184-4411814 GCA_037834095.1 Argya squamiceps
CCCTGCAGTGAGCCTGGATGGCCCATGGACAGCAGAGATCCCCTGGAGGGAGGATGGGTGGTGGAAGAGATAAAGAAAACACTTCCCCAACCATTTTCAACAGCTGGTAATACAACACGTACTTTTGGTTACATCTTGCATTGCAACCCAAGACATCACTGACGCCCAGCCCAAAAAGTGAGGAAAAAAACCCTGATACTGAAAATGTTAAGGTTCATAAACTGAAAGTTCACACAGAGTTATTTCCACGTTTTAAATAATATCCATTCTCAGCACCTGCACATTCAGCAGAATATTGTCTCTAACAGAGAGAACTTTTCACACAGGCAAAAAAAGTCTTTGAGAAGGCAAAAAGATAGGGGTTGTTCTGGGTAAGGATAAGGAGAAAAGGATGTTTCAGCATATTGGGAATCACTTTAAAAAAATGTCCTCTGGAGCAGAACTACTCCTCCTTATATGAGGGAGAGGACGATTTCCTTTGGAGCATTGCCTTGTTGTTGCAGATTCATTGATTCCTGTCTGATGGATACTGGGTTAGTTAAGTTTTGTTTGGTTTCCTTAATTTCTCCACGGCATAGTTTTTCAGCTTAGATTTTCTTTAAACCTGGCAAATGTGGCCAGTGTTTTCAAGTGATTCTGCATCTCAGAGTTCACTTTGCAAAACTCTGAGAAGAAAATTTTGTGCTTTGCATTTTGTGCTTGTCAGAGCAGCTGTGCCCTCTCTGCTCCTCATGGGGACTGAGACCAGAGCTTGAAACTCTTGCTAATATAATTCTCTGTAGATGATGGCCATCTATCATTATTCCATCTAGCAGGCTCTCTTCTCTGATAAAAGGGAATGTAGTAACATTTGTATTTATGGTCTTGTTCAAAGGAGTGATGTGAGGTTAATTGGAAGGTTAATTAGGAGTAGTTTAATCTGAAGGCAACAAGTCTAATTTCCACTCTCAGATTCATGAGAGCGCTCTTTTCACTCAGCTTTTTCAATAAAAAAAGATCCTTAGAGATAAACATCTCTGACACAGCAGGCAACTCCATTTATTTCAAGGTGGTTCACAGGAATACTCACCTGGAAACAGAGCAAGGGGTTGTAGCTGCTCTGGCTGTGCCGTGCCAGCCACACAAATCCTTTTTCCATGTCATCATGGAAAATCAAAAACTTGGAAGCATGGCAGTCAAGTGAGGTTTCCTGACAGGACAGCTGTAGGGAGTGGGGCTTATCTTGCCTTTTTGGCAACCACAAAACAATTTCCAAGGTCAGCAACAACGTCACTGTCAGGGACTCTACGTTTTGTTAATCAATAAGCATGAGAAAGATGAATTGCTTTGAGGATTAACAGCCAATCAGTGCTGTAAGTGGAACAGCCAATGCCTGAAAGAATTGCATGCCCTTCTCCTTAGCTAAGCTTCACAGAGCCCAGCTCTGCCCTCAGCACCTGTGGCTATTCCTGCAGTCAGGGATTAGGTAATGGAATGGTTGGGTCCTTTTAGGCCAGAGTCATAAATATCATTTAAATAGACAAGGAAAATAGAGAACCTCCTGTAGCTGAATAGCTGCTCCCTTCTGCAGGGCTCAGTCTTGAAGCAGTGTGGTAGGGATGAGTCCAGGGAGCTCTTTCCTAAACTTGCTTCTGGCCCTGTCACTTCATCTAGGTAAAATTAATCTGGTGCTTTTCTCCCACTCATCAGCTTGGCTCTTGTCCCTGCCTTATCACCCCATCTCAATATTTCCCTTCTCTGTTCTTTGTGAGCACAACAGAGGGGAGGGAAAGATGGGGAGAGAAAAGTAAGCTCCAGAAGTGGCTGGAAGGAGTGAGAAGATATTGGTTGATTTGTTTGTGTAGAATTGAAAAGAAAAAAAACTCTCTCACACTTAAGGTCATAAATCCCAGCAGTCCGAGTGCTGTGCCATGGGAGGAGTCACCTGAGTGCTGAGGAGGAGGAGGAGGAGCAGGGAGAGATGACATTTTAATTCAAACATGTGACTGCTGCAGATGCCTAAAGCAGGCAGCAGGGTAAGCAGATGAAAAGGTGCTACTAAGGGCTCTTAAGCCTTCAACAGGATTCTCTAAGAGTCCACTTAAAGACAAATGGAGCACTCCAGGAAGTCAGCTGATGGAGGCAAGAAGAAGAGGTTGTTTTTGAAGTGTATCTTCTATCTTCCACAATAGAGTATTAATTATCTTTTAGTCTTTTAGTTTCAGGGAAAAAAAATCTAAAAGTATCTCACTGTGGACACATTGTTCTACAGGCAAGAGCTTCAACTGCAACCTGGAAAAGTTCCATTATCTTTATATTAAGATTGTTTGAAAAAATCCTTATCATGTTTTATGCTTCAGGATTCAACAATCGCCCTTTCCACCCTTCTCTGTTTTTAAATATTTCCTTCCTGTCATCCTGATCTTCATTTTTGCCTTAACTTCCATCAGCATTAAGGTTTTTCACACTTTCCCTTTTTGTGTTTGTACTTAGCAGCGTATTTATAGCTTTAATTTCTATCTCCTCTTAAAATCCAACAAGATACGATGTTTCAGAAGCTTGTTTCTCATAGAGGTCAGGAGGGAGAACACTGTATCTGGTGCTGGTGCCTGACAGCTTTGGGAGGTGTTAATCTGTATTGATGTTTGCTCTGCAGAAGTGGAGTGAGCCTGTGGCCTGTCAGGTTAAGTGCCATGGGAGGTGTCAAGTGTGTGAGGAAAGTGCTGGAAGATGCCTCTCCCCATTACAGCAGCACTTGTCTCCCCTAATTAATCAGCAGCTCACTGGTGAGGATGTACCCTTCCTCCTCTTCCTCCAGGTGAGACTGGAACCCCTCCAAAATCCACGTCAGGCAGGTCCTGTTTGGTGTTTCAGCCCCAGTGCGCTCCTGGCTGCCAGAGGCTGTGACTCCTCACACCTCCTCCCCTGCTCCCACTGTCAGAGTCTGTCCGAGGATGTGATATGCCTCACGACTGTCTCCAAGGATTGAGGACTGAGACCCCACACTCTGAAAGGAGCCCCTGGCCTGGCTGAGGTGGAACGTTTGCCAAGTCTCGGAGGACTGGTGTGCATCTCCATGAGAACAGAGTGCAGGAACAATGGGACTGGTCACAGTGGACTGAGCCAAGGCTGCTTGTCCAAACTGGTCTGTCTGTACCAGAGGTACTATTTGCAGCTTGTTCCTGAGCACCCAACCTCAACACAGGTGGCTACTACTTTGGCTCCATGCCCCTTGCTTCGGTCCCCACCTTGACCAATCTATAAAAACTCTGGAGACCTCTCTGCTCACTTTTGTGATCACCCCACTGGAGAACTTCATGTCTATAGGCATCTCTGAGCCTTGAGGACTCGTCCCTCCATGTTGGTAGCTATAATCCCCTTCTCCTCTTTCTCTGTCTCTCTTACTATTCTTAATGTTCTCTCCCCACTATATCGCATTTGTTGGCACTAAATAAAGGTGCATTTGTGATTGAGTAAACTGAGTTGTCCCCTGCTGTATCTTTTGTGCTCTGAGATCCTTAAAACGAACCATCACGAACCCCACTTGCATTGGCGGATTGTCACACCCACCCAGCTGCCCACGGCAGGATTGGCTGCAGTTTCTCCCTGTCCCCAGCCCTCTGCCTGTCCTGCAGCCCTTGTGGGTGTGTGGTTGGGATTGTGCACACCTTTCCACGCTCAGGGCAGGAGCACGGTTTGCTTTCTGTCAAGAGGTAAAACCTCAGTGCCTTCCTCTTTCTTCACACTCTGCCCTGAGGGACATCAGCAGCCCGCACCAGGTGCTGGAAGGTGAGTGCCACACTCCTGCAACATCATAAATTCCATCTGGATGCTGTGGCAGAAATAAAAGAGCACTTCAGAGCAGTAGCAACACCTCCAGGGGTTCTGGAGTAGCAGCTGCCTTTTTTTGCATCAGCTGAGTGCAGTCCTGTGGCCTTTCTCAGACATCTCTGAAACCAGGAGCCCAGACAACTTGGAAAAGCAGCCTGTAATCTCATGATGAATGTTTAGGTAGAAGAGTGTGGTCCTTCCCAGCTCCCAGTAAGACTGTGCTGGTCTTAGCATGCCCACTGTTTCCCCTTCCCCTGGAGAGCAGATCCTGACCAGCCTGGTAGCCCAGCACCAGCACTACCAGCAGTGTCAAATCCAGCCCTTTTTATCCATGAAAAATCCTCTGTTCTGGCTCAAGCTGGTCATCTACTTACTTGTTGTATCCCCATCCCTGGTTAGAGGAGTTGTCTCCACAGTAAGTTAATGAATGGTATTTTGATGATGGCCTGAGACACTTTTCTGGACTAAGGAGAAAAGGAGATATCTCCCCTCCACATCCTTCATTCCCAGCTTCACAGACATCCAGACAAAAAGACAGCTGCTTTGTCAGCCCCAGGTTAAATGCAGGTAGTGATCCACACAGGCATCCCTGGCCCTTTAGTTGGAACTGGTTTTGTCTTTTTGTGGTGGCTCCTTTCCCTTATTATTGCAGAGCAGGGCCTTCCCTCTTTTCATCTTGACCTGTCACATCCATACCCAGGGCAGAGAGCTGCACAGCAGCCTCACAGGGAATATTCAGCCCACTCCAGCTGTTCATGATGGGCCAAAATGCTTGAGGGGGGAGTTTGCTGGGTCAGCTCCAGGCACTGGGGTGCCCATGGCCCTGGTGACATGTGGCAATGGGAATTCCCATGTGGGACTTCTCCTTGGGCTGGGGCACAAAGCTCACTCACCTCCAGCATTAAAACAAAAGGTCTGAGTGTGAGGGGAGCTGTTTCCAGCAGCGAGGTGGCCACAGCAAAGAGGATTTGGGAATGTCCAGGCACTGCCACCACCAGTGAAAGGCTGCAGCAAGGCTTGGAATGTGCTGATGTGCAGCTGGGAGCATCACTCCTGAAATGATGGGGAGCAGAGCTCTGGAGAGTGGCAGAGTGAACTGGGCAGCCAGAGCAGGTGGAAGCCCTGTCCCACAGGTTGGAGGTGTAAACAAGCTGCTTGTTATCACTTTGTGATGAGGCACAGCACTCCATATTTTTGCTTTTAATTTAGCTCCAACACTTGAAGTCTTAGAGCAATGCTTTGAGATTGGTTTGGTTTTGGAGGTGAGAGTTTTGAGAAGCTCTTGATTCTGAACAGCCACATCTCTCAGACATCATGGCATACTCAGGTTCCTAACTGCCTTTTTTTTCTTGTACATTTAACTTCAGGCATGAGTTTTGTTTATGAGTAATAGTGAAAAAACCCCACACGCAGAAATCTTTGTGGTAACTCCTACAACAATGAAAGAACGAATTGCAAGGATCAACAGCCTCTCCAAATTCTCCTTTTGTAACAGACATAACAGCAAAGTAATCATCATTAGAACAGTAATTTTGTTCCAGCAACCCTTAAACTCCTGCTGTGCCACTGCATTGTCAGTCTCTGTTCTTGGCTGATGGAAGGAGAGGGTGATTCTATTAACTAAGTTTCAGAATAATTGAAGGTCTTTTAAAATACAAACTTTGCTTTGATATAGGAATTTCAAAGGTGAATGGAAGCTTCAAAGGAGTCACTGGGAATGCAAAGATAGTGGGATTGAGTTCTTAGTGGTGGGTAGCTCTTGACTTTAGATTGTTTCCTGTGAAGATACTGGTTCCTTCTTTTCACACCAAAAATATGTCAAAACAAGGAATTTAATTTGTTCAGTTCTCTTGGATGCCATATGTAGCTGTCGTTTTCATGATTTAATGTATAAACATGAGAAGGCATCTTTGCCATGAAATTATATTAACAAACACTGCCTTTCTTCTAGGTACTCCTCTGAAAACTGGCTGTATCTTTGGAAACCAGGATGACAGAGGCTGTGTTACAAACACACAGACCCTCATGAAATGCCTTTGGTCTTGTATAATTTCTAGACTGAGCTGTGAGACACTGTCCTGTAAAGGTGGAAAACTCCAGGGAATGAAAGGGAAACTGCAGAACTGAAAAACTTCTGCGTTGCTATGGATTCTAGAAGCTCAGATCCCTGGCAGCCTTCTTGTCCTGCAAGCACTGTTCCTTCACTCCCCTTTTGATGTAGACATCTGTGCAGTTGTGGAAGAGCAGTACCCACAAAGAGGTTTTCTAAGTGATCTCCATGCCAGGTCTGTCCAGCAGATTTTATTCCTGAGAGGAAGATAGAAATCCCATAGTCTCCCCAGCATATCTGGTTTAGGGCTTTCTGTCTTTGTGGTTAAAAATAAAATCCCAGGGTCTTTCCCTTCTGTCTTTGATGTTCGCCCATTCCTGTTCTGTGCTCCTGTGAAGAATGTCACTGGAGATGTTTTTCTTCATTTTGATCTGCTGAATCTAACCCAACCCAAACACACCTACACTGAAGACAAGCCTTTAGAATGACTTGTGTGTGCCTGACTATTTGCATAAACCATGAGATAAATCTTAAAAACAGAGGCTATAACAAGGACTCCGACAAAGATCCCACTGTCAGCTATAAAGTATTTAACATCTGCATTTTAATGATGTAGAAATCTTTTACTTTATTGAAAATCAGCTGCCTGGTCACACGTGAATATGGGGCACAGCCAACTATTTTGGCTCTAATTTGTACAGGTTGATCAAGAAATATTGGCATACCTTGATATTTTTAGTATTCTACACAAAGCTTTTCACCATTGGTATTGATTTCAGATTTTTTGCTTGTCAAGGGAATGGGAAGATTAATGAATAAACTCTGTTCTTTCATATTACAGTTGAGTCTAATTAGATGATAGGATTAACTAATGTCAAGCAGCCACTGGAATTGTGTTGCTGTGTCTTTGACAAGGGTATTAAAAAAAATCAACAAAAAAAGCAAATTTTCCTTCACATCCATGGAGAGCAGGGAGTGTGCAGCAATGTATTTTGCTGAGGACAAGAGGAAAATGATGGTGGGTGGGAAGAATAGGAGAGATGTGGGGAATGAGAGGGGATGTGACTGAAGGAAGAGGCGTTTGGACGTGAGCCATTGTAAACCAACTGACTTTTCCTTCAAGAATCCACGGGTGAGAGACTGGAAGATTTTAGAAGCTCAGTAACAATGATAAAGGTTGTTCAGTCAAGAGAATAATTATGCTTTTAGAGATCAAGGGTTCAAGATGTTTCTCCATATATTTAAATACTGCAAAACTCTAAAATTCATAAACATAGGAAAATGCATTTCCTAAAAGCCAAAGCAGACAGACAATGGCATCAGAAATAACACAGACTAAGTATTTTCCCATGGAGAGACAGACTGTTCTTCACTTTCAGAATGTTTTCTTTCCTGAAATGTCAGTCTTTATGCAATACTCTCCTACTAGCCCACAAATGATCTTCTTTCTCTTATGCTCTTCTAGTTTTGATAGACACCACAATGGAGTACTCATGCATTCAACCCAAATCTTTACTTTTTATTACTCTTCATTTTTCCTCAGAGTTTATTTTGGTGTATTTAACAAGCAGCAGAATAAGAGAAAACAGCCTCAGGTTGTGCCAGGGGAAATTTAGATTGGATATTAGGAAAATTCCTTCATGGAAGGGGTTGTAAAGCACTGGAGAAGACTGCCCAAGTCAGTGGTGGAGTCACACCTGGAAGTGTTCAAAAGCTGTCTTGATATGGGGACATGGTTTGATGGTGAACAGGATGGTGGTGCTGAACTGATGGGACTTGATGATTTTAAAGGTCTTTTCCAACAATTCTGTGAGTCTATGGTTTGATGCCTGATCCAAATCCCCCTGTGGGCAGCCTCAGAGGCCTTTGTTCTCCAGTGTGAGGGGACAGTTTGCTGGTGAATGTGTTGGGATGTGTGCTGCGATCCTGGGGCTTGGCCATCCAGTGCTGTGGCTGCTCCAGCAGCTGCTCCTGCACCAGTCCTGACCACAGAGGAGCTGCTGCTCCTGGCCATGTCTTTCCTGCCCTGTTTCTTCACCCTTTCTCCACAGCAAATCCACCCCAGCTTTGCGTCAAGCTAGACTAGTTTAAACAATTGCTCTTCTCTTCTTCCAGTTAAAAATCAATTATATCAATGTTGGAGAACTTGAACTGTTTTCAAAACACCTTCAGATTGTCTTGATCCAACAACCCTGATGTCATCAGGTCTGCTCCAGGCCAGTGTCAGACAGATGAAAGCCAAACCAGGGCCCTGCAGCATTCCCAAGTGTCTGCCACAGGTGTGTCAGAAAGGAAATGGCCTTGTGAGAATTAAAGGCAAAATGTTGAGCTGGAGAGATGCTACAGCAGAAATGTCTGTCAGAGACCTCTGCTCTCAACTCACTGCATGGGGGAACAAAACCAGCCATGGCAACTCACTGCATGGGGAAACAAAACCAGCACATTCCTTTGGGTCTGCCTGCAGGGGTGTTGGTGTGGCAGGGAGTTTAACTCTGTCTTTTGTCAAATAGGTATTTTTAAAATAATTTATGCATTGATAGGGAAAGCTGCATGAGTGACTCTACAGCCTGTATTTTAGATAAGGCGTCATTAAGATGGCTCTGCCCCTGCTGTTAAACCTCCTGGATATTCCTGTTTCCACACAGGGAGCTCTGGTTTGGCATGCAGAACTTCACTGCCATAGCAGGGCTTCAGCTCACTGCTGGGAAACTGGCTGGGACAGACACCCAGGGTGGGAAGTACCAGGGCTTTAATGCTGAAATTCTCCTTTGAAACAGCAAGAGAGATGATTCATGCAAATCAAAAGCTTTGTGGGAAAAAAACACACTGTCTCAGAATTGGGGGTAAGTTTTCAGGTGATTACAAGCATAGTTGATGAAAGTACTGGCACTGCCACTGTGTGTTTAGACTGTTCCAACATGTGTGACTGAACCATGCATGACATCCCTTTGGAAGGTCTGTTCCCAGGGCTGTACCCTGTCTGCATTAATCCTTTTGAATAAAGCATGATGGCATTGCTAGTAAATATGCAGATGGCAAAAGCTGAGTGCCTTTCAGAGCAGTTTATCTAGCCAGCTGCAGCTCCTGTTGTTTGATCCAAGTGATATTAAAATCTGGATCTCTTTGAGGAGAGCACACCCAGTTTTTGTACCTGAGGCTGCACCTCCTAGCTGAACAGGACAAAAATTGCAAGACTGAACTCTGTCATGCAGTGAAAAAGAAGGAATTATGCTTTGCAGTTAATCTGAAAATAACAAGTCACAAGTTTTGGTAAGACACTGGCCGTATGAAAGAAACTTCATGGTAGCTTGTTCTCTATTTCAGATGGGAAAGAACCCACAAAGCAGCAAACCTTTCAGTCTAGAAATGGAAGTCCCGAGACAAGTGCAGTAGTTTGGTGGCGAGAAAAATTAAATACCCCATTATTTTTAATTTTTGTCTAGGGGTAGATTCTCCAGAATTGCTGCTGTTCCTTCAGACCATCAGTCAGAAAAGATCCCCACTTATCCTAGGTGGGAAAATGAGTTAGATGGTGTAGCAAGGTCTCTCCCAACCCCATGGTTCTGGGATGCCACAGATCCTCCAACACCAAAGTGCTACTGCTGGCACTTTTTTAACAGCAAACACCTAATTTGATAAGCTAAAAGCAGAACAGAACACTTAAAAAGTGATGTTCAATAAGCCAAACCTTCAAGGCAGCATTTCAAACACATTTACAATATACAGAAAATGCCTGAAACTCTTGCAGATTTTTTATTGATTGGCTTTCTCTGGACTTCCTGTGCTATCGACAGGATTTTCAGATGACAAACCCGAGTATTTGTCCCCGAGCTGTGTGTCAGCAGTGGGAAAATCACAACAGTTTGAGGAGCTTTGAGACAAACTACCAGAAGAAATGAAAAATGGATACTTTCTGGCTGTGAATTCTCATTACCTGCAGATCTGACTTCTCCATATTTCTTGTAATTAAAAATTTAAAGCCTAATATTAAATTCGAAAAAAATCATTAATAAAGCCTATTAAGCTGAACTATGTTTTCCCATGAGGTGTTGAGGTGGCCTTTAGTTGATTTTTCCAATTTCATCGTTTTGTGTCCTTTCCAGATTTACTGCTTTTAAACTAAAGGGTTTTGTTTTGTTTTGTTTGTTTGTTTGTGTCTCTCCGTGTAGGAGGGGGGTTAATACCACAGCTGAACTTGGGATTTCCAAACATGCCCTGGGAATCAGCATGGAAAATAGCCCAGTGTGAGCAGAGAGTTTCTTGGTATGGACCTTCCAACACCTCAAAAAACAGATTTTGATTTTTTCCAACTCTGTGCAAAAACAATGTGGTGGAAAGCAACCACTGAAACCACCCCAGATTTCATTTAGTCCTTGATTCCATTTCATCTCCTGGGATTAGACATTCTCTGGGTGTTTGTACACACCCAGTGCAGCCACATTCCAGCTCAATTCAAGTCTCTGGATGCTAAAACAGAGTGGCCAACAGAATCACCAAGCAGAAATAAGTTGAATTGTTGATTTTGATGCAGATTGTGGCACCTCTGGCTTGTGACAGCCATGTTTTGTTTGCCTTTGGTGTGACAAAATGATGCCTCTGAAGTTTTTATCTGTAGCAGAGCTGGAGAGGGTAAGAAAAAGAAAGGTTTTTCCCCTGCAACATTCTGTCTCCAACTTGCTGCACATAACCTGGATTTCAATACTTAGCTTTTTTTTTTCTCTTATTTTTCTGTAATTAAGTGTAGGCAGCAATTTGAGGGGGGGTGGATTCTGCCCCTCTGCCCCTGGGCTCAGATGAGACCCCACCTGCAGAGCTGCCCCAGCCCTGGGGCCCAGCACAGGAGGGACCTGGAGCTGCTGGAGAGAGGCCAGGGGAGCCTCCAGGATGAGCAGAGGGATGGAGCAGCTCTGCTGGGAGGAAAGGCTGGGAGAGCTTGGATTGTTCGGCCTGGAGAGGAGATGCTGTGGGGTGACCCAGCTGTGGCCTTCCAGGACCTGAAAGAGCTGACAATAAGCACGGAGAGAGACTCTTTACAAGAGCCCGGAGGGCAAGAACAAGGGGGAATGGTGATAAAGAGTGTGTTTGGATTGGGTATTGGGAAGGAATTGTTCCCTGTGAGGGTGACAGGCCCTGGCACAGGGTGCCCAGAGCAGCTGTGGCTGCCCCTGGATCCCTGGAAGTGTCCCAGGCCAGGCTGGATGGGACTTGGAGCAGCCTAGGGTAGTGGAAGATGTCTCTGCCCATGGCAGGGTGTGATGATCCTTAAAAGGTTCCTTCTAACTCTGTGATTCTATGAATGTACCTTTATTATATTATTTGGGTTTCTACTAAGATTCGATCCAGTCTGACACCTTCCTCTACCAGGTCCTCTAGGGCAGACCTGCTGCTCAAAATGCCACCTTGCTTTTACATCATCCTTGGCTACTTCCAGCCCAGGGACAACAATCCCCAAGGAATGATCTGAGGGGAGCTGGAGGAGGCTCCTGTGCAAACCTGTTGTGTTTGCTCTTTCAGGTGCAGTGGCTGTGAGTAAGGAAGCAGCTTCCTTGTCTGCACACAGAGTGCATCTTTTGCTCCTCTTTTGCTGGCAAAGCTGGGACTGATGCTCTGAGTACCTCATCATTTTTCCTACAGAATATATTCCTGGTGCTATGAACAAGTGCCAGTTCATAAATATATGAGAAATAAACTTATTACTTAGGTTGTATCTTATGCACCAGTAGTTGTGTTTCGCTCGTGAAAAATAAATCATCATTTTCTTCCTCTTTTCTGTCTGTAGATGATCCAGACATGAAGTACTTGCTTAGAGGAATGAAAAGGCTGTCAGCATCCCTGAAGTTTGAATCTCAGCTGTATCAAAACACCCTCTTGGTTATGAAGGCATCCAGAATGCAAAAGATTCCTTGGCAGTTTTGCTCTTTCACTCTCTGGGGAGCCACAAGTGAAGGTGGAGCCTGGCAGGAGAGCCAGAAGGAACATCCTGGTCCAGTCCTGGTGAATCCTGTTTGTGAAGAGCAGGAGCCCTTAGGAAGGAAGGGGAGATGAGTGTGGAAGAAGATAAATAAAGTGATTTCAGAAGGAAGGAGAGGAGGAAAGGAATTTTGCAAGAAAGGAGGAATAGTGTGGAGCATCTTCTAAGGGAAGAACTGCCTTGGAGAACAAGGAACTGTCCCATGGGGAGCAGGAAGTACAATAACCCAGTAACAAAAGTGGGTTATGTATGAAAACAATAGGGGATGAGAAGAAACTAATGGTTCTGTTCATTTAGGAAATGGGACACAGAGAAATCAGAAAGCATGGCAAAGACCAAACCAAAGGAACAACCAGAGGGAGATCTCAAGTCACCCTCAGCTCCTGTGTGATGAATTCAAGCACAAGGGGAGTGATTGCTGTGTGTTCTTCAGCAGATGTGTGCTGGGGAGGGAGAAGAGCCATTCTCAGCAGTTCTGTCCCATTAGTGCTGTTGTCTGCTCGTCAGAGACGTTTTATGAGGGTGCATCAGCTGCTCCTCCAGGCTGAAGAGCCAATTCTGAAGGCTCTTTTCTACATCCTTGGCCTGTATTTTGGTCCCCATATGCTCCCCTTCTTACTGATGAGCTAAGGGAATGAACAGCAGATAGTATTCTCTATCTGAGGACATTATTAATTGAATGGAGAGAGTTTATGGCACTAAAACTCTGCAAATACATAAATAAATCTATAAATTCATACCATTTATACAAAGGATAAATTTAGTGAATAGTGCAGATGAAAAAGAGGTGACAGGACCAGGTTTAAGGTGGGGATTCTTTTAAAAGGTCATTTGCATTTTGAGATCAACCTAATATTAAAAAAAAAAAAAAACAAACAGAAAAACCTGAAAAATACAAAGATAAATTATTTGTGTTTAAACTAGTATTGTGAGTCCAGCTTTTGTTTGTTTTTTGGACCACTTATCTAAAAATAAATACTCAAATCCTGTGCCCTTGCTACACTCTTCTCAGGGTGTTATCAAAGCTTCTCCAGATAGAATCCTCCATTCTGGGTGTCAGCCATCCCTTTTGATCTTTCTTTGACTTCATATTTGCCTGTATCATTCTGTTGCTGTTTCCTGTCCTCAGCTCACTCCTAGCTGCTGCTATTTGCTGTGCCACCCCTGCGTGTGCCATCCTCAAACTTTGTTTATTTGGTTTTCTGTCCCCAAGTCCCTGATCACAGCACAGACACAAGCACCCCAGCTCTGTGGAGTCTGGTGGGGATTCCTCCTGATGAGAATGGCCTGATGGTCATCCAGACCATCTGCTTGATGGCCATGGGGATAATTTGTTTCCTAATGAGTCCCAGTGACTCACTGAAAGAAGTTGCCTGCACGTCCTTGTCTGTTTGGAGAGGGACTCAGCTTTGTGTTGCACTGGATGGAGATCTTTGCAATGCTCTGTGAATATTCTTTATATTCTTCAGGGCTCACTTCAGAGAAAAATGAACCCTGTGTGTCTAAAAATCAGAGAGAGCCTATTTCTCATTTCCCCTCCCCATGCCAATCCAAAAAGCTTCCAAAACTAACTGCTTGTTGAATACCCCTAACCATTTTCTTTCCTCAGCACTTGCATAGTAGCGTAAAATATCAAATGTGAAGCTTTTTTCTCCCTTTTCTCTTTGTCTTTTTTTCCTCTCCCATTTTGTACATGCTGTGTTCCTTCCACATGGATCATTCGTGTGTTGCTGCAGTGGAGAACATGGGAACAACATGAAAGGTGTTTATAGGCTTTGCCCCCATTTCCTGACAGGTTGTTCTGAATCAGGATGATGATCAATGATACTCTGAATTACTGATGCAGGGGGAAGCTTTGCCACTCCTGAAGCCAAGGGACATAGTTCCATTGACCTTTCAGTGCTGGAATTTCACTCTAAGGATTGAATTGAAACTGAATCTGGGTGTAGAGACTTGGGAAATGGCTTTTAGGATTATATCTGAGTGCCTAGGTGTCCTTGGTGCCAGCAGCATTTTCCAGTGCACCGTCTCCAGTTTCCAGTGATTTGTCCTCTAGAATCCGTGTGGGTGTGTGTCCTATCACTCGTTAAATAATTATATATATTTATGTCTCCCACAGAAGTCTTCTTCACGTGTATTCACATCCACCTTAGCAAATGCTGAAGCTTTTCAGCTCTCAAAGGTATTTTTCTGCCTGGTGAGTTGAGTTGTTGGAAGTAGGAGTTGCTGATGCACCACTTAAAATATATTTAAACTTGCACAAAGAAGATTATATAAAAGATACTGCTGGAGAAGAGAAGAAATTCTTTCTGAAGTGATTTTGAGCTAGTAATTGATGGAGAGCTTCAATAGCTCGCTTTTCGTGTTTTAGGGTTCAAAAGGAGATTGTGTCATCTCTTTAGCAGGTGTTGCAAGCAACTAAATACTTTGTTTAAATATTTTGTGTAGTTAAGCAAATAAATTTTGAACAGATAGCTTCCATTAACCAACTGATTAGAATATCAAACATGCACCCTGTTTCCAAGAGTCCCAGAATATCCATAACCTAAATTTTGAGGATGTGACTTATTTTTTATGTAACTAAAATGAACCTGGAAGATTTGGGGCTGAGCTGGTGATCTGACCATGAAAAAGGCTCTTTTTCATGGTCAGATCACAGCTTTTCTGTGCTAATGCTAAAATTTAAATTAGAAGATTCCTTTCTCTTTTGCTTTGTTACATTTGGTCATTTCTGCTTTATTGCATCTGTGCACATTGCAGTTGTGGCACTCCAAGGCATCCCCAGGCATATTTAATTTGGAAAGATAAAAATTAAGCTCTTGGCCATTGCCTGAGACTGAGTTGAGGTGTCTCAGTCCTGGCATTGGCAGGCTGGAGAAATTTGGAAAGAAAAGAGTGGGGGAGGATGCTCAACACACAAATATAAAGTATAAGGAAAATGTATTGACAACATTAGGAAATAAATCAAGCACAGATGTAGGAGTTTCTAAATGTACTCATTAAATATTTACATTTTACACTCTCAAAAATGGAAAATATGTTGACATCTCAATTTATCTCTTTTGAACAAACTGTCGTACCTGGCGTGGTATAAAATTGATAACAAAGAATAAACTGGTCTGGAAAAGTCAATTACGTTTCTTGAAGGAGTGAAAATGACAGTGGAAAAAAAATGTGTCTTTGGAGTCTGGTTTGGCTGAGTTTTATACCTTGACTGTTATGTTTATATAGGATGGGGACAGTTTGTGTTAGAGCACAGAAAGCTTCCTGAACCTGTCTTCTGGAAAGTTCTTCATTGGCATTTTCTGCTGAAACTCCAGTGGGCCAAAGGATGGATGTGATGAGCATCAGCCAGGAAAGCATGAAGGTTGTTCTTCTCTGTGTATGGAAGTGAACTGCAGAAGGTCTTGGTCTGGAATTAGAATATTTATATATTTTTTTTTTTTCCAACAGAAAAAGGTAACTGTTCAGATGGTTAAATGCATATAAAGTCACCTTAATAAATTATTCTATATTTGAGAAAGAAAAAAAGAGAATTATTTAGACTGTCTGTTTTCAGCTTTTTAAAATCATTCCTCTTCGATGCTCACAGTAACCAGACCTCTTCTTCAGCCAGGATCTCTGTGTCTGCCATGAGATTTCTTTTCCAAATGTGCTGGAAAAGAAAAAAAACAGTCAATGTGGAAAAAAATTTAGTCAGTATCCCTGGAATTTTTGGTCTTGAGTAAAAGTTGAGGGAATGATGTCTTTGAAGGCAGCTCTTGTGTCTTGTTACTCCTCCCTTACCTGAGGTTGGAAGAGGGCTTTGGTTTTATTGCAGGGATTTTGGCTCATGGTAAATGCATCAGTTCCAGCAGGATGATGTTTCTAATCAGATTGGTTCTGTATTAACAGTTTCTAAATGGCATTTCTTTTATTTCACAGGCTGGAGCCACAAAGTGCACGTGAGCTGACATGAGACGTGAGGAGGCAGCAGAGCAGCTTGCCCTCTGCCAGTGTGGGATGTTACATCCCTTACAGGCTTTCAAACCCCTGGATTCAGGAAGGAGACCAATCTGATATTCACTCCATTTCCACGTGCCACTTGGCTCTTCCTGCCACAGTTTCACATTCATATTTATTCCAGTATTGACTGACTGAAAACCAGGACAATCCACGTTGCATGAGGCTCATGCAGGAGAACACAGAAACATCTTCCCAAAGAAACAAAATGCTCACAGGGAAAATGTGTGCTGTGCATTAGAGAATATTTTTGGACGCTTACTTGTGTGTGTATTAATGATGCAGTGATGGTCATTAGGCTCTGCAAATCAATGAGAGAAAGCAGATAATTAAAATTACTGCCTCTGCAGGGCAAAGCCACAGGCACAGCTGTAAAGGACTTCATCCATAGACAGGGGCTCAGCTGGGTATTTTGAAGTGAGAGGGCTGGAAGAGGCATGCAAAGAAGGAGGAGAGACGGGAAAGCAACTGGAACTCTCACAAAGCAGGAAGAGGGATGAGGATCCTGTGGTGAGGGCTGTGTGGTTGCTTTTTTCCCCTTTCCAGTCTGATTTGCTGTAGTTAGGATGGCCTTTCATTAGGACACTCAGCTCTTGCTGTTGCAAAGGAGACGATGTGGACAGACTGAAGCACCTGAGATTTTTGAAAATGAGAGTCTTGTTTGTCGAGCTTCAAAGAAAAGTGAGATGGACAGTACAGGAAGGTTGGAAAAACAATAAGGGCTGCAATGGAGGCTTTTTAAACCTTCTGGAACAGAAAATTGGCTGCAAACAAGATGTAAATACACAGTAACATTGTGAACAAAAAGGGAAAATAGGGAAAATGCTTCTGGACAAGATTTTGAAGGGGAGGGTGAGAATTCACTGGAAATGTGTAAATTAAGAACTGAGAACCGTTCTCAAGTAAAAGGAGTTGTATTTTTGCGTCATCTGGTCAATTTAAGATGGAGATGGTCTAGCTGGACATGCTACCCCAGCTATACACCTAAGCCTAGGTTTAAAGTATTAAAAATATTCTCTCATAAAGCTGTATAACAGAATATAGCTCCTTTCAGGGCAATGTGGTGGGTGCGATTCACTGGGATGGGCTGAATCCTTTGGCCCTTATGCTGAGTTAAACCAGCCTGAACTACAGCATTAAGGACAGAGATTTCAGAAGGTGCCTGAATGATCTGAATCACTGATTTTCCCCATGCCAGGCCTGGGTGTGTAAGAGAAGGAGCAGAGTGGGCACATCCAGAAGGTGTTAGTGAGGGGTCAGCTCATATTCTGAGTAGGCCCAAGAGGAAGGAGCCTAGCAGAAATGTCTCTTGATGTCAGAATCCTGGCTTGTCCCAGAGAGAGGAGAAGGATGGAGGGCACTGTGGATTAACAGAGTGAAGAATACTCCCCCCAAGCCCTTGATGTCCCTCAGTTCATTACCCTGGAGCACAGAGCAGTGAGGAGAGAAGGCAGACAGGGTGGGTGGCAGTGAGCATGGATGTGTTTTGTGGAGATGGGATGAACAAGGGGATAAACACTGCCTGTTGCTGAGTGGTTATGAGGAAACTATGGCTTCTCACACAGGGGTTAGCACAGGCAGGAGCTGGTGAGTCAGATTCAAAAGCGTGGCTTCAGCAAATGCAGAGTCTAAAGATTCATTATCTGTCCTGCTGATTCTGGCACGTTATTTGGCTGAGTCGTTCAGCCCCACTACTACAGACTTCACCTGTCCTCCCACACACCTGGGCAGGATGTTTTGCTCCCTGAGTGCTGTCACTTGCTGGCCCAAAGCCCTGCTCTGGGGAGACAGGCTGTGTGTCACCTCAGAGAGGAACATCTTCAGTCAATGACAGCTCTGGGTCACACAGTTCTAAAGCAGTAATAACCACACCACTTCAACTTGTGCAGGTCTGACATGTCAGCCTGGGATCTGGCTGCTTTGGATCTGCACAGAAATTACTCCTTGGAAGGAAAATACTAATTTATCAAGCACTGAAGAGTGTAAAAAAGAATGAAATAAGCTCACCTTTTCTTGTTTTCAGGCTTAGACTTAATAATGACACTGAGATTCTTGACCTTCTAACTGTGACCAGTTATAATAGGTATAGCAAATGAAAAATTGTAATGTTTAGATGAGTAAAAATGGGTATTTTCTTCATTAATTTGGGAACTGCTCTCAGGAAAGCTGTACCTTATTGGCACATTATTGTTTGGGCACACTTCCATTTGTGAAAAAATATTGCTATCATGATTTTAAAAGGGATTTTGCCAGGTCTTTAAAAAGAAAATGGGATCTCAAGCCAGGACTACATGTTGCATCCTTACAGGAGCTGATCACCCCTACAGCACCATCCCTCTTTAATCCCAGGAAACAGAAAAATCAGTGTAAAGAGGTGATTTGGAAATGCAAGATTCTTACACCTTTTGCAGAGATGAATTCCCATTTCACCACGGGGCAAAATGTGTTGACTCTGCTGATGATGAGTACGGTTGGAATGGGGACCCCTGACATCTGAAACTGTGCCAAGGCAAACAGGAGAACCTAAAATTCACAGATATTCATAAAACAGTGAGAAAATTGTACTCCAGGGAGTGGGGCCCTGCCAGGGAAGGGAGAAGCTGCCTTGATTAGGTCCCCAAACTCGTCGTCCTAAGGAATATTTTGTTCTATGTTGGTCAGGAGGGGTATGGCAGAGGGAGAAGTGTGTTTGTTGAGGATTCTTTGTCATGCTTTGTTTTTCTTGAGCATTAACTTAAAATCCTTGAAATTCATCATAAGCCTGATGATTTACAAGTAGTTTTTTCCAAAGGCTGTAAATTCTGGTGGTTTCATTGGAGCATCCAAGGCAGGCCTATGGGAGTTACAAGCAGAGGAGTCTAACTAGACACATTTTTTTTTCCTTATTGCCTTTCTCAGGAGAATGAATTAGTTTAGTGACATTTTCCAGTCTTCCTTCATCTTTGTCACAGAAATGGATTGAATAATCCTTCTTCAGTAGATTTTCCTGGGATGCATTTCCAGCCGTCACTGTCCATTCCCTAGCCTCACCTGTGGCTGGTGGGTTTTAATGGGGGAGCTGAAAGGGTGAATGCAGAATATTGAAAAGGTCAGAAGGACCCTTCAGAGCCCTGTGGTTCAGGCACAAGGTGGGGATTAACATTCAGATCCCTTCCACTGCAGCAAACACTGAAACACGGGATGAAAACAACTCCTCCACATGACAAGGATTGCAAGTGGGCAAGGGGAATAAACTCTTGGCCTGTTCCTGTAGCTGTTTTCACATTTTAATAACTTTGTGCTTCTCTTATATGAAAAGGTCCTATTTTCTGGTAGTTAGTAACTTTTATTTTGCTCTTTAATATCTAAATTCTACTCTCAGAGCCTGTGATCAAAAATCAAACTGTAAATTGAGATAATTGATTTGGGGGTTTTGTTGGCTTTTTTTTCCAAATTGCTGACTGTACCAGAAACTCTGAACTTTATATTCCTAGCAACTACCCAGCCTTTCTTTTTCTTCTCTTCCTCTTCACCTACAGAAAGACCTGAAGAATTATTTTCATAGGGTTGTTTTTGATGTGCCAGGCCTTCAAAAATTAAATAAAATTCCATTTCAAAATTTCTGACTGAAACTAATTTTGGGTACATGCCTGAAGTTGGAAAGCTAAAATATTTTGCTTATTTCAGATTTCTTTTTAGGTTGGGTTTTTTGTTTGTTTTTATTTTTGTTTGTTTGGTTGGTTTTTGTTTTGGTTTTTTTCCCAAAATATAAAATATTCCCAGTTATTTTTGGTCCACCTGAAGCTGCTTTTTGGGGGTCTGAGAGGCTTTTTCTGGGCTATGTCTTTGTTTGAGTCTGGGCTTTGTGATGTTTACAAAACTTAGGCAGGTGCTGTGCTAGTGGAGCAGGTGCATCAGGTGTTTATTGTGTCCGGGTAGCCTTGGGAACATGAAGTCCCAGGATGGGAGAAACCCCTCAGTGAAATTAGAATAATTCCTCATGTTCCAACTCATCCAAGTCAATTATCTCATTGAGTCTGTAACAGTCACTGCTGTGGTTGATCCCATATTTTATTTTAAAAACCCAAATTGTTTTACCATGTCTGACTTTGTCAGGGCAAGTTTAATTAAAGCCTTCCACCAGGTGGGAATCTTGTTCAGCCACGTGACCCTTGTCCATCCATTGGAATTTCTCAATTCAGCCCCACCAAGTGGGATGGAGTTCCCCAGGGTTTTGGTCTGTGGTGAGGCAGTGGATGTGGCAGAAGCACAAGTGGCAGGGTTTTCCACCAAGCTTTCTCAGTCAGTGAAGTGTTAATTTTCACTGGAGAGCCCTGCAGAGCCTTGGGAGGTGCATCATGGCTCATCTGCAGCTCTCTTGGATCCTTATTTTAAACCTCTCTGAGGCTGGGCTTTGTGTTAGTGTTTGCAAGTGACAGCTTGCAAAGCTGGGGAGCAGAATGAGCTGTGGTTTAGGATAAATAGGAAACATTATTTATATAGAGGAAGGAATAAAATTGACAACTTGAACAGCATGAAGAAACCCGAGAAAGGCTGTTTTAATAAACGAGCATTGGATTAACCTGTTCCAACTGAATGAAGTAAAGCAGGCAACACCTTGGCCGGAGGTGCTGCTTTTTCTGTGGGAGCAAAGATTCTGCCCCTCCTCCTGTACCTGAACCCTTAAAACACAACCAGGTTAGGTCACAAATCCCTGGATTCAGGCGTTCTACACTGAGCAAATATGACAGCCTGAGGCTTTCTGTGCATGCCAGGTCAGTGCAGCAGGACTTTGCAGAGTGCAGAGGGTCCTGGTGTTCTCTGCTTGTGCCTTGAGAATCAGCAGAATCCCAGAATAGTTTGGGTTGGATGGGATCTTAAAGCCCATTCCACTACAACCCCCTGCCATGGGCAAGAACACCTTCCACTACTCCACGTTGCTCCAAGCCCCATCCAACCTGGCCTTGGATAGTTCCAGGGATCCAGGGGCAGCCACAGCTGCTCTGGGCACCCTGTGCCCAAGGCCTGCCCACCCTCACAGGGAACAATTCCTTCAAAATATTCCAAACTAAATTTCCCCCATTTCAGTGGAAGCTATTTCCTGTGTCCTGGCACTCCATCCCCTGTAAATAGTCTCTCTCCATCTTCCCTGTCAACTCTTTCAGGTCCTGGAAGGCCACAATTAAATCACCCCAAAGCTTCTCCTCTCCAGGATGAACAATCCCAGCTGTCCAAGCCTTTCCTCCCAGCAGAGCTGCTCCATCCCTCTGCTCATCCTGGAGCCTCCTCTGGCCTCTCTCCAGCAGCTCCAGGTCCCTCCTGTGCTGGGCCCCAGGGCTGGGGCAGCTCTGCAGGCGGGGTCTGACCTGAGCCCAGGGCCAGAGGGGCAGAATCCCCCCTCCCTCCCCTGCTGCCCAGGCTGGGGCTCAGCCCAGGGCATGGGGGATTCTGGGGGCCAAGGCATGGCCAGCTCTCACCCACCAGTGCCTTGGTGGCTTGGGAGGATGTGGAAGTCCAGTGTGTGCCTCCAGGGCATTTGATTTTGGGTGTGAATAGCCACGGAATTAATCTGTGTGAGGTTAATAACTATATAACACTTCTGTGGTGGCTACACGTGCATCACCTCTGAGCACCTGACAGCATCCATGTTATCCAAGGCATTCTGGGAATGTGAACCAGGCTTCCCTCTGGTCATTGCTCCAGTGAAAAATGAATTTAATAAACCTGAACAAGCACAGCTGTACCAGAACCAGCATTGATTTCCATGTGCAACGTGCAAGAGCCCAACACCTTACACCATCTTTCCTGCCTAAAATACTGTTTGGGTTGGAAGGGATCCGTTATAAAATACTGTTATCAGGGATGGAGACCAAGGTCATGGGCTGAAGGATTCCTACAGACATTTTTGTGGGCACTTAATAGACTTTTCACAGAGGGCTGTGTTTCGGATTCAGTACAGAGTTATGTTGATAACATGCTCACGTTTTGGTTGTTGATAAGTTGTGTTTATCCTAAGTCAACAACTTTTTGTGTCTCCTGTGCTCTACCTGTGAGGAGGTACACAAAAAAAAGCTTGGAGGGAGCACAGCTGGGAGAGGTGAACTGGCCAAAGGGATATTCCTCACCATAAAATGTCCTGCCCAGTATAAGAACTGGGGAGTTACCTGAATCAGGTTTCAGGGATAGGGTCTGGCATTCGCCAGTGGATGGCGAGCAATTGTGTTGTGTATATATTTTTTTAATATTATTATTGTTATTATAATAGTAATAGTTAAAATTTGTTTCAATTTTTAAACTGTTCTTATCTCAGCCTGCAAGCTTTACTTTTGGTTTTCCTCCCCATTTCTCAGGAGGATGCAGGGGTTCAGCAAGTGGCTCTGTGGAGCTTTGTTGCCACCTGGGGTTAAACCACAACAATGCCCAAGGGTTCTCCCCAGAGCTGCTCTGTCTGCTCATCTCCAGCCTGGATTGATCCTGGGCGTTGTCCCAAGCCAGGTGCAGCCCCAGCACTTGGTGTTGTTAAACCTCCTGAGATTCCCACTTGTCCAGGTCCCTCTGGATGGCCTCCTCCCTCAGGGGTGTCACTACACCCTCAGCTCAGTGTCCCCTCAAACCTGCTGAGGGTGCACTGGATTCCTTCATCTGTTAATGAAGTTATTAATCACCACTGGCCCCAGGACAGACCCCTGGGGGCCTCCACTGATCCCTGATGTCCATCAGGACTCTGAGCCATTGATCACCACCCTCTGGCTGTGACTGTGCCACCACTTCCTTCTCCATCCCACAGTCCATCCATCAAACCCAGCTGTCTCCAGCCC
>JBBMKD010000217.1:4425552-4439170 GCA_037834095.1 Argya squamiceps
GTGTCCAAGGAAGGGCTGGAGGTGGCACTCAGTGCTCTGGGCTGGGGACAAGGTGGGCACTGGGCACAGCTGGGACTGCATGGGCTGGGAGGGATTTTCCAGCCTCAGGAATTCTGTGGAGAGAAGACAGATGGAGAGGGACCTTGGACAGGGCATGGAGTGACAGCACAGGCGGGAGTGGGTTCAAACTGAGAGTAGGTTTAGATTGCATATTAGGAATAATTTATTCCCTGTGAGGGAGGGTGGGGAGGCCCTGGCACATGGTGCCCAAAGATCCCTGGAAGTGTCCAAGGCCAGGTTGGACAGGGTTTGGAGCAGTCTGGGATAGTGGAAGGTGCCCCTGCCCATGGCAGGGGGTGGAACAGGATGAACTTTAAGGTCCTTTCAAACCCAAACCACTCTGTGATTCTATGACTGTTCATTAACCAGTGTGAAATGAGATCTGCAAGCGTTGATCTAAAACTTGCACACTTTGATGTAATCATTAAATTACTGCCTGAACAATGTAGAGACTTGAACTTGATTTTTTTTTAGCCACCTTTTGCTATTTCACTGCTTTACCAGGAAGAGATGGAAGTTACACTCCAGGACTGGGGATGGTGCTTGTGTTGTTTAAGAAAACTGTGCTGTTTTCAGTCTATAGCTGTCTCTCCAGGTATCCAGCTGCAGAGCAGAGATGTGACTGCACAGCTCAGCATGGACCCCAATTCTCTTTTAAATTAAGCTATTGGCATTTAGTATTTCTAGGCCATAGAGTTCCCCACACTACCTTTCCCTGCCTAGGTAAGTACAGCTGGCAGCATGTCTGAATGTCCAAATAAATGTTCTGCATTAATTTCTTTAATGCCGTTGCTCAATATTGGGTTGATTATTGTACTGGCTAATTAGAAAATACAGACTTCATTCAGAGCATGTTATAGCTTCATTTATTAAGGGAAAAAGGAAAATTTACCCATATTTTCCCCTTAATGGAAGCTTCCACACTAAAGGTGTACTGCCAAACCCCAAAATTGCTGGAAGACTTTGAAACTGGAAGAAAAAAGCGATCACAGGATGCACTGGATTAATGAAAACAGAAGAGCTGTTGGAATCCTGTCTGGATTAAGCCAAAGCAGTGTAAAATGAAGTCAGAGCTGGTATGTGCTGATGCTGTGATGATGGCAGCATTCTCCAAAATCAGGATAATTTGCCTCTTAAGGCAGCTATGAGAGCATCAGAATTCAGGAGTCATTTTTATTTTTTAACAGGATTTTCTGTTTCTCTCTGCACAGCCCTGAAATCAGGGACTGCTCCTTCCTCCCTCCTGTGCTGAGTATAATCTACTGCTGACAGATCATAAAGAACCCAGGGTGTGAAGACACACATGGAAGAATTTGATCACTGAAATGCTCAGCATGAGCAAGAAAATTCCATCCTCAGGGGTTCCTCGTGTCTCTGGATCAGCCCTGGCCATGCCCTGAGCTGTGCTGACCCCCAGCAGCTGAGCCAAGGCCTCCAGTGTAATTTTTGGATGGGCTGCTGTGGAGCTCGGGAGGTGTGCGCGTTAATTCCAGCTTCTCATGGCCTGATGGCAGCCTGGAGAAGGGCAAGGAGTGTTTGGGATTATGAAGGCTAAATTAACCTCTCCCCCTGCAGAACAAGGGCATAGCTTGCTCCCCTACCAGTCAGAAAAGTGGGCACAATTTAGAGAACAGTGGCAAGGAATAAAAAAGCCAGCTCCAGCAGAAGAAATTTCTGTTCAGGTGATTCAAAAAGAGAAATTATTGTTAAGTAGCTGAATTTCTTACAGATTGGGTTCAGCAGGTAAATTCTTTTGCTACTTTTCAACCCTGCTTTACCCACTGGGCTTCAGAGGTAATTGATAAAGGTGTTTGGCTCCAGATACTCACTCAGTCCAGGGAGCTGCACTTTATGTATTTGCATCTCATCACTCAGTTGCCATTCTTCATTAGACAAGCAAAATTTTATTTTGCCCTACACAGAGAAGCCTCAGCAAAAAAAAAAAACAACAAAACCTTGAGGTGTGTTAGCTTTCAGTCTGAGAAGAATGTAAATGGGTATAAGAAGCTTTATTTGGTCAAATGGGGAGAATTAATCAGAGCAGTGGAAGGTGTCCTGGGAAGTACTGACTCCTGCCCAGTATTTATTTAATAAGATATTCCAAAAGGGTCATACTCAAGTGTACCTATGCCAGGCAGCAGCTCAGGTGTGCCAGAAATCGTTGGATCCATTGATACTTGATCAACATCAACTTCTCTGAGGATGAGAGCAAGATTTTAGTGTTCACTGGGCCAAACTGGGATGGACAATTTTCAAATGGGATAAAAAGGACCTGACAATTGGAACATACATCCTGCCCAAGTCTGTTTCTTTTCTATCTCCGTGGGCTTTGGGACACTGCTGATTATTTTACTCCTTCTTATATGTTATTTTTTTTATTAAGATTTTTCTATATATGCTTTTAGTGGATAATAAATGCTTCTATTGATTTACCCCACTCAATAAACTAGATTTTGATAAATATATACACACTATACTTTGTAAAACATAATACTACCTTCATTTTCTGTGGGGGATTATTAATAATTATTTAATGCTTACCCATAGCTATGGGAAAATTACATCTCATAAGCTTCCTTACAATATTTATATGCCTAATTCCACTGAAATCTATGAGTATGTTGCTAAAAGTTGACGGGGTTTGCTCCTCCTAATAAAACATCCCATTTCTGAATAGAAAAGGACTTCACATTACTACACAGAGTGAAACATAGTGACTTCTATAAAGTATTTGATGTTCTAGAGACAGAGCTGCCAAGCTGGGACAAGAGCAGGAAATAAAGCAATGTTAAATTACTGCAACGTGAGTTAAATGCTCCAAACAGAGAAGCTGTAGCTGTGATCTCTGCAGCCCCAGCAGGTTACAGGGATGTTGTACAGATATTTCCAGTGTGCAGAGTATGACTACAGTTCTTAGTGATTAAAATAACTGAAATAATAAACCCAAAAATAGCTGATGACTGGAAGCAATAAGCACAATTTCAAGCATCACAGGCTGAAAAGAATCTGTTCTGGGATGGAATTTCTGACTCTTAAAACAAAATGGAATTTTAGCTGTACAACTACATTTATTGGCTACAACACCAGCCTTTAATGAACCTTAAAGCAGTCAATTAACAAAGAGCTTACCAGTGTAGTAGAGCACTTTTGATGATAATGTGTTTCTCTAAATTTTGAATCTCTATTGTGTTTTGGGTTTTTTTTAATTGACTTTTCACTTTGTTTGTCTGATTTTGAGTGATTCTTCCCAATTACCCAACTTCTAGGCCTCATCACACACCCCGCTTAATTTTGGGCTGGTGCTGTGCTCATCATTTAGCATTGCAGTGGGGGATATTCCACTGGCACAGTGTAAATGTTCTGCTGAATTTCAAAAATAAATAGAGTAGCATGCTTTACCCATGAAGTATAACAGCATGGGGGCAGGGGGGAGTTTCCAGGTGAATATGTCTGTTTTTATATCACATTTCAGGTACTTCTCATTTTGGGCTTAAATGATCAAAAGTTTGGGGACTGTGATTACATCAAGCTGACACTTGCCCAGCACCCTGTTTCATGCAGTTTGCTGGCTCAGATGCCTTCAAAAGTGATGCAGGAAGCCCTGACCTGGGTAGTTTGTCCATTTTCCACCTGCTGCTTGGTGGTATGTGGGTTATTTCATGCTGGAGCCTGCAGAAGTGTGTCCTCATGTTTGCAGTTTTGTAATGAGCTAATGTGACTCCATTCCTGTGGAAATGAAACCTGAGAAAAAGAAGCAACTTTTTTTCAGGAATGTCCTTCAGCTGTGAGATAGATCTTTGAGCTAATTTTGTTGTATAAAACGTTGTTCTCTGATACCACTTTCACATGAATTGCTTCCAGCCATCCCCTGCTACTATTTTGTAATGACTCATTCTGTTTTCATGCCATTCATTAGCTTTTATATCTTTGTTTTCCCTGTATTTGCCTCTTCTTTTAGCTAAATATTTCCAGCCTGCCAATCTTCCTTCATTATATCTGTGAAAAGTTTCACTGCTGTATCATTGCCTGCTCTTTCTTTAATGGAGAGTGACCAGAAATTATGACAATAATTACACCACTTTGCTGAGTTTAATCAGACATGTAATGTCTTACTAAGGCTAAAATTTGACGTGTTCAGTCTAATTTCATTGCAAAGACATGAAAAAGAGTCCCCCCCATCCCCACCAACACTTACATGTCTAGATGTAGATGATGCATATTGGTAGATGAAGAGAGGAAAACTTGCACTGCATTTTTAGGCTCCTAAGCCCTTAAGGCACAGAAGGCCCCATGGTCTGTGTAAATATTTTTCCCTCTGTGATGAACAGAGGCAGATTTTCCAGCTAATTTGTCCGTAAAAGAAATGCACGGAAACAGCTGTTCCCTAACAATACCTGCCAGTCCAAACTTACCTGAGATGGGATGAGCTGATAATAAAAAAATGAGTTTGTCCAAACACCTCACTGCATTGGCAAGGCACTAACACTTGAGTTAGTCAGGATTTGCTCAATTCTTTTGGTCAATCCAGCTTTGTAACCCATCAATACCTCATATAAATCTTCAAAGGTCAATCTCATAGCATTGAAAATCCATCTTCTGCTGCAAATACCCAAGTGACACAAATACACCTGCCAACCCTGTAGGCCTCAGGGACAATGACAATGAGTTAGTTTAAGAAGATTATTGAATAAAGGTCCTTCAGGGACACAGTCAGTTTTCAGTGGTGGTGATAAAAGAGTCTTCAGGCAGTAAAAACTAGTTTCAAAAATTAATTCATTGTTTAAATTGTTGTATCCACCTAAAATCCCACCTGTGTTTCTCCCGATTAAGAAAAATAAATGGCCTTTTTGGATTTTTGGCTTGGGTTCTTATCTCTGTGGCACCGACATAAATCAAGTGTAACTTCAGTGAGGACTATTTATTGTTCAATACTGATGCAAACACAGATTAGCACCAAACTGACCAACAGTCTCTAATGGGAAAATGCCATGGGTTGTGTTTCCAGTGCCTGTGTCAAGGGTGGTCAGCATTCAATAACTGAGTTGTAATCATGGAAGACACTCAGGGAGTGCAGTTAAAGAATGCCTGGAATGGACTGGAGTAGCTGGCATATTTGGGAGGGATGTGATAAGTGCCAGTGGCTGCTCTTTTCCCTCAGGCTATGGGAAGAAAGTCCCCAGAGGAGGAACACTCACCATTTGGACCATTAAATGCTACACTTTGCTCAGAGTAAAGGTTATTAACTGTACGGGGCTGGCAGGAATCCATTTGCAATAATTGTATTCTGTCTGGTTCCTCTGTTGCTTCTGCCAGTGGCTGAGGCAGTGTCCCCTTCCTGTCCTCAACAGCTACCTAGAAGTTGTGTGACATTTACAGCTACTGGCAAAGTGGCTTTGATGAGGTCTTTAGTGGGATATTTTTGGAAAACATTTCAACTTTAATGGGGTGCCCATTCGTCTACCTCAAAGACTTGTCCTGTATCTGTTAGACTTTTATAGCTCTGTGTTTCACATCTGGAAAAGTCACTTCCCTGACTTACACTCCTCAGTTAGACCAGAAATTCCAGTAGGGTTAAAGCTTGACTTTATTCCCAGTTGTGCCCTCTGAGGTGTTGGGGGTGAGGACTCTGTGCTGAATACTGCCAGATGTGCACTCCACAAAACCCACTCAGGGGCTCTGGGATTTCTTCTCCCAGCTCAGAGATTCCTCAACTTCAATCCTGACACATAGAGGATCTGATATTGTTTCAGGTTCCCCCAGCAGCAGGCACTGCACCCCATGCCTAGGGAATAAGGGAATGCAGATTGCTGCCATCCTGACACTGCAGTAGGATTTTAAGAACAATTCCTTAACTTGGGACTGAACACAGATGGCTTCATGTGGAACTGGGCAAGAGTGGGTCGACCCCTTCTTGTCCTACTTCAACACAGAAATACAAAGATTGCAAGCCAATGTGATTTTCCTTTGTAGCTTCATATTGACACATCAAAATAGAAAGAAATTGAGAACAGGCGGCCCAGAGAAGCTGTAGCTGCCCCTGGAAGTCCCCAAGGCCAGGCTGAACTTTGGGGCTTGGAGCAACCTGGGATAGGGGAAAGTGGCCCTGCCCGTGGCAGGGGTGTTGGGACTCCTCCAGCCCAAACCTTTCTATGATTCTATAATTATAATGACCTAAGTTCTCTCTCTTTCCAGTTTATATAGGACTCTTCTGATTATGAGAAGCAATGATATTTTGGTTTCACTGAAGTAAATTCTCATTGGGTGAGGGAAAAACACATTTTAAATTTGCATTCATTATTGTTCACGTGTCACAACTCAGAGAACTTGTATTGCATTTAAAGGGGGGGAGACATGAGTGTAGATTCCTTCCCCAACCTCAACCTACCTCCCTTTGGGGTTGCTAACAGAGAAATCAAAAGAAATACGAAATCACAGAAATACAGAATGGTTTTGGTTAAAAGGGACCTAAAAAATCATCTAATTTCAACCCCCTGCTGTGTGCAGGGAAATTGTTACCTCAGTAGTGGAACATGAGAGTTTCTAGATATTGTTCTAAGACACTAAATGCAAATTTCAAAATATTAAATAAACAAGGGTTAATATTTTCCCAAGTTCTTTGTTTTATTTGCAAGCAGGTAATTTAAAAAGCTGTTCAAAGGTGTTTATAAACCACAGATACAGAAGAGTTCCTAACTGAATGAAATGATGCAAGGACAAAACTTTTATTGACTTTGGAGAATACAGAGGCTTTTGAATTGTTGTTATTGCGTTCACCCTTAATTTGTGTTTTAGCTTTGTAATTTAGTTACTGGTGAGGTGTAATCACTCTTGATGGATGTGCTCACAACTAAGTTGTAACAAAAGCTGCTGAGTGTGTTCAGGGAGCTGCTAATTATCCTTAGCTGTTGTTAGCTGTAGTACCAGTCAGAGATGTTCAGCTCTTCAGGATTTTCTGTGCATACCAACAGAAGCCTTATTAGTGTCAACTCTCCAAAAAGTCTACCTGATTCTGACAGCTGTTTCCTGTAGGAGAAGGGAATACAGGTGACCTCAGCCCTGATGAGTAACAGCTGTGTTAATTATGCAACACAGCCTTGCCCCTGATGAGTAACAGCTGTATCCAATAAGCATGAGTGGGATAAAAGAGGGGGTGAGCTGGTGAGGGGAGGTTCATCATGGAGGAGGAACATTGAGGGGCATGAACGAGAGAATCATGAGGAAGAAGGCTCCTGAGGAGAGGGAATCACTGCTGTAAGGTCAGTCTGGGTGTGCAGTTAGAGCCTGTTGTTGGAACCTGCAGTCACAGTCTGCACACTGATCCCTGCAGTCAGAGTTCAGCAGGAAATAACCAGCAGTCAGAGGCTGCAAGGGAAACCTGCAGCAGGAGCTTGCTGCAGCCAGAGTCAGGGAATGGTTGGAGTCAGGATGGCTGAGCTGTGAAGAGAAATAAACCAGGACCCTTTTCATACTTTGTTGGACAAGAAGTCTGTGTCTCTGCTGATTTCTATCCTCTAACAAGAGAGCTGCTGCAACAGTTTCCAGACTCTACAGAGACGTAATGGTCAGTGCTGTAAATCAGCCCTTTTACTGGGAGAGGGATCAGAACCTCCAAGTGAAGTACATCCCATGTTAGATGAGCTTTCCAAACCCTTCATCTCTGCCATATGCCAGTTTGGATAAGTTGAACTGTGTGCTGTGCTTATTAAGAATTATAAATATGTTTTTCCTGCTACAGAAGGCTTTATGTTTGCTGTTATCTAGTCTCATTTTCTGGTTCAAGCCATGATTTTTTTCTGAGCAGAGTGTGTTTATTTCAGATTATTAGGGTTTACCCTGGTGAGAAACTCTCACCATGTTTTTTTAGAGGCTGAAGCATTTGCATTGTTTTTCCATAAGTCTTTGGAACTTAGCAGGGAAAAACACCTCCAGAATCAGAGAAAAGCACTTCTTGCTCTATGAAATTCTGTTCAGCTTTGGCTGAGATGTCAACTTGCTCATTTCCCTTTTTAGTGTTTGATTTCTTAGCAAAATGCTGGTAGTTTGTTAAAACCTAAATGATGCAGCCTGGCACACTGCTGGCTATGGCAGCTGGCACTGGCAGGGACATGGGCTCCTCAGGGATCACTGAGAAAGGATTTGGGCTGGACTTGTAATACAGTGTTGTCTCACTGATTCTACTAAGTGAACAAAAAAATACCCTCGATACTCCACTTCCCAGTAAAGATAAAGACCTCCTCTCTTTGGCAGAAGATGCGGTTTCTAGTGTGAACACAGCTGGTGGAAGGTGACTGGGAACTGTTGGGATTTCTCTTTATGCTTGTTCTCACATGAAGAAAAGACTGGAATACAGTAGTCCTCTCCTCTTTACAGTGGTTTGCTTGTATTACGAGTTGTTTCAGCTGCAGTGTTAGGCACTTAGCAGTTGTGAAAATCCAGCCATGGTGTCAGCTTTTAATTCAGCATCTCTGGGCACTGGGGAGAGATCTCAAATCCTGTGTCAGTTCAGCCAGAGAGCCCTGGAGGGGCTGGAGCATGTCCAGGGAAGGGAGCTGGGGAAGGGGCTGGAGCCCCAGCAGAGGCTGAGGGAGCTGGGAAAGGGGCTCAGCCTGGAGAAAAGGAGGCTCAGGGGGGACCTTGTGGCTCTGCACAACTCCCTGACAGGAGGGGACAGCCAGGGGGGGTCGGGCTCTGCTGCCAGGGAACAGGGATAGGACAAGGGGAAAGGGCCTCAAGCTGTGCCAGGGGAGGCTCAGGTTGGATACCAGGGAAAATTCCTTCACCAAAAGGATGGTCCCTGGAAAGGCTGCCAGGGAAAGTGGTGGAGTCACCACACCTGAAGGGTTCAAAAGATAAGTAGAAGTCAACTTGGGTTGGTGATCTTGGAGAGCCTTTCCAGCCTCACTGGTTCTGAGACTGGGGTGTCACCTTTGACTGCAGCACTGAACTCTCTGCGAGCTTTCTCATGTACCTGAGGTAAGTGCACCTGAGGGTGTGCCAGGAAGATTCCCAGTTCATGTGTGGAATTCCCAAGGTGCCTGGAGAGGAGAATAGCACAGAGGATTGCTGAAACAGAAAGGCTGACCTGTGCTGGGGGCAGGTGGAGGAGAAGAATTCCCCTTTATCTCTGTTTGTGCGTGTTGCTGAGCAAGCCCCTTCAGCCAAAACTGGTTTTGTGGCCATTCACTCTCCCGTCTCCTGCACCCTCAGGCTTAATGTGGAGAAGTGCTGAGCACTCAGAGCTGCAAATGAAATCGATGGGCAGTGTGGTCACTCAGCATTTCCCAAATTAACGAGGAGTAGGATGGATATCTGGACATGGGGACAACATCAGGTTCTGGGTGCCAACCTTTCGTCTGCACATGATTTGCAGCATGGCTGGTTTGGATTGTTTGTGTCTGTTGTGGACACCACTTGCAGTAAATGTAAATTAATTAAAGCGTGTGAGACGCTCCTGGCTATAATTTCCAACACTAACACATGGAATTAATAACTTTTTCCATGTGCAGCAGATTGTGGGTGGTATTGAGGTAGAGATCTATAGTGCACACAGTGTACACATCACACTCATATAGATACAGATGGCTTGAGATGGACCAGTACATGAAGGAGCTACACCTGCTTCCACTGAAATCAATAAAATTTCCATCCATTTCAATACTCACAGGAGATGATGGATTAGGAGAACTTAATTTGGGGCTTTGGGGAATGATATTCACAACTTTAATTGTATTCATATAAAATGCGCATTGATCCTTGAACAAATGCTCAGTACAGCTGGCCATTGAAAAAGATACACCAGAACCCTGCAAATGCCTCTGCACGTTCTTCCTGTGATTAACTGTTCTTTAAAAGAGAAGAAAGGTAGGGATGTAATAGAAATTATGGCCCTGTTTGCAATTATTCTGAGTAGTAAAACAGATTAAGTAGAGGCTTAAGGCATGAGCTTAGTGAATGTAGCCATACCTAAACAAACAGTGGCAATTCTGCTCTTTCAGTCTGAATTTTAAGATTAAGTAAATGGCACAGTCATTTAAATTATATGTAAATATTTGATCAATGGAGTCTTGACACTTCTGCTTGTAATTCCTACACTCTTATTAAAACCATCCACTAAATTTTGAAATAGAAATTTTTTCTCTAATTAAAAACATCACTTTCCAAATATGATTGTGCACTGTAACAAAAGCCACTGAATTCTGCATTAGCATAGAAGCTCCTGAGCTCTCAGGTCTGTCAAGTCTCCTGTATAAGCAAACAAAATTCTCTGCTAGAATCTTTGTGACTCATCTAATGGTGGTGGGGAGAAATACCTGGCCAGGGCAACACCTCGGATGCTGAGAAGCATTGCCCTCATACTTAACCTCCTTCTGCTTCCTTTCCTACCTCTAGGAGTTAATCTGAAGAATTTGGATGTCTAAGAAGCATGAGGGAAGGAAAGTAAGAGAAGAGAGGTTTTCATCCACTTGTGTGCTTACAAATGATGCTGAGGCATGAGCTGTGAGCTGATTTGCAGAGTGCACATTGCCATTCAAATATTTACAGTGTACCTGTAAAGCACCTGGCTACCACAGGAGTTAAAATCCCTGCTCTCATCACTTTTGTATGGGAGAGAAACACAAGAAGGCTCCATATGAATCAAAATGACTTTTGCTTTTGCCTTCGGAGAGAGTGAGGGAAGAAACTTCAGCCTCAGGTTCAGCTGGGGGATTTAATCTGGATTTACACGGGTGGAATTGAGAAGAAGGGGTCACCAGGTGGCTGAGCAAGTGTAAGAACAACTGGCAGCTGAAGGCGATGGTGCTGCACCACCTGCAAGGTCTGCTCATCCCAGACCTGCTCATCAATGGCTTTGCTGCTTCTCTGACTCCTCAGTGATCCCCTTGGCTTGTTAAAGATGAAGGAAATGCTGTCTGCTGCTGCCAGGTGAGTCTCCTGCTGATTTAGTGAGTTGAACTGGGTCAAGTGAAGTTGCTGCGAGGCTAAGAGGAACTTGGGGAACTTTTCTTTTGGTGGCAGGGCAACCAACTGGGCAGAACTCATTTTCTGAGCCCTACTTGGGTCTTCATGTGAGCAGCTGTGGTGGGAGCAGCAGCGGGGTCAGGATTTGGGATCCCCAGACAACCTCAGTCTTCTTTGGGGTTTTATTATTAAATAATTGTTCTTTGCATCCTGTTCTGGGTGGAGGAGTCTGGCCTGAGCTACTGCATTGGTCTGGGCTTAAGCTTATAAACTTTGGGGGCAGAAGTTGGGGAAGTTTCAGTGTATGTGCAGTGTTGTTCATAAATATTGAAGTAAAAAATGAATAATGGCTAAGTCCCTGATTCCACAGGCTGCTGATCCCGCCTGTTTGAGATTTTTATTCAGTTAGTTCACCAAAAATCTCCCATTAAGCTGAAAAGCTCACATATTCAGGAAATGCTTGTATTTAAAGCAAATTAACAAGGAAACTTGTGGGCCTCTATTGAAGTGCACGAGGATCTTTACAAGTATCTCGTTTGTAAAGACAAATGTGCAAGGACAACTGCTGCAAGCCTAAACACCACTTCTGCTAATGAGCTGACTCTACGCCAGCACCAGGACACACGATTTTTTCCCCTTTAGCCGCTGTAATTAATATTCATTTTCACTTCACGGAAATCACCCCACACCAGCATCCCCGAGCTGATCCCGCTCTCAGAGTCCTCACAGAGTCCGGCGCGCCGCAGTTCCTCTCTGCTTCAGTGAAGTTTGTGGGTTTCTTTTTTTCCTCCCTAAAAAGTCAAACCTCCGCGGGTGCGGGGAGCGCAGAGGTGAGGAAGAGGAGGCGATGTCGGACGGGCCGGGGAGGGCAGGAGCGAGGTGAGGCAGGCAGGAGGGAGAGAAGGAAGGCAGGAGGGAGAGAAGGAAGGCAAGCAGCCGGTGCCTGCGGCTGCAGTTCGCCGTCCCTCCGAGCCGCGGCGGGGGCACACTCCGCCCGCGTTTGGCGAGCGCGGCTCCGCTTCGCTCCCGAGTGGGACGAGGCGGAGGCAGCCGGGGCCTGAGGAGGAGGTGAGGAAGGGGAACACCGGGGGATGGGATGGGGGACCCTCATGGGAGCAGTGAGGCCGCCCGAGCTGCGGGAGCCGCATCCCCGCACTGAGCGGGTGCGGGAGGGAGCCAAGCCATTCGCCCCAAGCCACTCGCCCAAGCGGCTCCTGGCCGCAGCTTGGACCTCGGTGAGGGTCTCTGAGCCGTGGGTGCTGCTCTGTGGCGCCGCCCGAGGGAGATGCACTCGAATCTGGGCTGCTTGGCAGCATCCCGCCCCTCTCGGGTCAAACTCCGTGCTCCTCATCTGATATCCCGAGCGTTAGAGCTCCTCGGGACTCTGGAAATCCAATGTGAGTCCTTCTGAAGGCTGGGATTGGCTGTTAGGATTCCAAAGGGATTAGCGGGGTCCTCTGAAAATATCTGAGGAAGAACAGATTTTACTCGGCTCCCGTGCAGAAGATTCGTGGTTCCTAAGTCTGCGTTGACGTTTGGATCTGAGAGGGTATTGAGGCACTCGAGATTTACATGGTCATCTTCACGTGAAAGGTCAGGAGCGATTATTTTCCTTTTTAAAAGGTTTTACAGACAGGTGCTGGTGGTTTTGCTGACGGAGTTGCTCGAAGAACTGTGAGGGAAGAGCACAGGTAAACCCACTTAAAGGGTTTGAAGGCAAAAACGGAGGGGAATTTGGTGTAATTAAATGGGCAGATTCTCGTTTTGTATTCATTTAGCTAAGGAAAAATGCTGTTCCAGGAGAGAGCGAGCTTGTCCTGCCCCGGGCTGGTAGGATGAAGAGGTGAATATTTGCTTTTGAAATTAGCATCGCTTTAGCTGCCGCTCACTTTCGAGGGGTCCTTCCCTTGCATCGGCCATAAATGGCTGGATCAATGCGGAGTTTGTTTATTAGGAAATGAAGGTTTGTGCTGCTTTAGGGTAACCCCCGGAGGTTTTCCGCCTCGGGGGTCTCTCGTGGTCCGGCAGTGAGTGCGACTGGCGCGGGTTTGTGCGGGATATTCTGGGGGAGCAGCGGGACCCGCCGCGCACATCGGGCCAACAGGTCCCCGCGGTGTTGATTCGCCACCCGAAACTTCGCACGCCGGATTCAGACGGGAGGCAGCCCTGAGACACGCTCAGCCTCCGAGGAAACAGGCCTACAGGTGGCATTTGGGGATCAGGCATCAGCAGCGAGCGCAGCCTCGGCAGTGTGCGCGCTCCGGTCCGGAGTTGGGCTCAGTAAGTGCCGGGAGCGTCTTTGCCGGCGGTTCCTTCCCCGGCGCCGCGGAGCATCTCCCGCTCGGGCAGGGCGGGGGGCGCGGGGTGGGAGCGCAGCGCAGCCGCGGCGGGAGGGAAGGAGCTCACGCCGAGCCCCTGGCCCTCTCTGCCGTGCGCTGCCCGCCCTGCCTGTGCCCGTGGCCGGCGGACAAGACGGGCGGTGTGGGGCTGCCGGGGAGTTGGGTGCGCTATCCCGGAGGAGCACCGGCTGCCGAGGCAGGGATGCCCGGAGCCCTCACGAAACGCTTGCTGCCTTTTTTCTCCCCCACATCATCATCCT
>JBBMKD010000217.1:4439412-4472598 GCA_037834095.1 Argya squamiceps
CCTCGCAGAGGGCGGCGGCCCCTTGCCCGTCCCGCTACCCGTCGCGGCCGAAAGTTTCCCGGAAAAGGGGGTAAGTCGGGGGAGAGGAGGGATACGCAGGTGTGTTGGGGGGAATGATGCAGGACCTGCCCTGCCGCGGCTGATCGGGATGCCTCAGCCCGGAGGCTGCCACCCTGCTGGGGAGAGGGCAGGGCTGCGCGGCCGGAGCCGGGAGAGCCTCCTGTAGCTAGGGCAAACACCCATCTCTTCCTCCCCTTCCCCATCGGTCCGTGTCGCCAAGCAGAGGAGAGACAGTGACCTCAACTACTGTGGTGTCGCTTTGAGATGTGGGGTTAATTTGCGAGGGCCGGTAGTGGCAGAAATGCAGCGCTCGGTCTTTAATATCTGCATATGGTAATGGGTAAAATAAAGGAACCCGTTAGTATTCCGCTCCTGTGATACTTGGCGCGGGAGAGGCTGCTGCTCCATCTCATTTCCGAGCTCCTTTGGGGGGAGCGGAGTGGTGCTGGGCGCCTTCCCTGCTGCCTTTTCCCGAGTGCCTCAGCCCTTCAGGCACCGGGGGAGTCCTGCGGAGGGGAGACGGGGAGCTCCTCGCCTTGCAACCGCAAAGCTGCGGAGAGACACCTTGTCGGGCTCGGAAAGCCCCGGGAAGGCTTTGGGAGTGGGATCATGGCAGGAATCAGCAGGGTAACCCCCGTGCCCGGCTCCTGGTAGGTGGTGAGACTCTGCTGCCTACCTTTTACACACCCCGGTGATTTTTATCCATCCCTGTGGCCGATGCCAGCCCTGTGTTTGAAATGTTGTGAGAACTCGAGGGATGCGCGGTGAGGTCAGCCGTGGGGGCTGGAGCCTGAGCACGGATATTACCTCGGGAAGAGCAGGACAGAGGTGTGTAGGTGGTGTCATCTGGGGGCACACGCCGAGAGAGGCAGGTGCCGGCTTTCCAGCCCCTCTCTGCGCGTTTTGGCAGAGGCCATTAATTATGATTGGATGTTAATTCGGAGGGAGGGGTGTGGTAGTCGAAGGGTTTTTTGGATGCAAGTCAATTGACTCATTCGGGCCCCGCCGAGGTGTGGGGGGAAGCCCCTGTGTTTGCAAGGCGGGTAGCTCCCACTCCCATCATCAAAAGTTAAGGTGGAAACATTTCCGTGTCTGTTCCCACCCACCCCCCGACGGGAGGAGGTTCGTGACATATAAATTTCTCAGACTGCTCTTTGGGCTGTCTGCGTGTTAAGCAAATACGTTTCTCGCTTCGACTGAGAACAGTTTTGCTCTCTGATGAGTGGAAGCTGGGGGGAAAAAAAGAGACGTTTAAAAATAAAATCCGACTGTGTAGCTGGAGTGGCAAAGCAAATGTTCTCGAGATCCCACGTAACAAGCTGGGGATGAATGCAAACTGTTCCTGCCGGGTAACTTTTCCAAATTCTGTTCTCGCTGAGAGACGCGATCTCCTCCTGCCTCCCAGCAGAGTCTGCATGGATCACGGAACGGGGGAGAGGGTGCTTTTCCCAGCGCCCTGGAGAGGCCGCGGGAGTGACAGCCTTGTCACACGCGTCACCCGGCACCTGCAGCAGCGGCATGCGAGCCCACCCTGCTTTCAACTTCCTGGTGTGTCAAAGCTTTAATTAACTTGAGGCAGGTCGCTCCCAAATCGGGGAATAGTGGCTCTCCCCTCTTGCTTCAGCTGCTGTGGATGTGGCAGGCCCCCTCTGGAAGGCACAGTAGGTGACACGTGCTTCATTTTTAAGGGAATGACCATGGACAGGTAAAGGGACACTTAAATCAGGCTTGCTTGTGTTTTTATTCAAAATTTCACATGCCCTTCACATCCTGCTTTTTCTGTAACTTCCCAATGACAACATGTGCACCAATTTGGAAAAGTGTAAGAGTACCTAATTCCTCTGGCAAAATGGGAATGGTTGGTAGAGCAACCTGCTAAACACCTTCAAAAGTGAGTGCTGGTTTGGTGTGCACTTTGCAGGTGAAAAGGTACAGCAGCTTTGTGAGACTGTGGCTATCACTCATTCCTCCCCTAGTGAAGCAGTCATCATATCAGCTGTGTGAATGGACTTCTCAGAGCTGGGCTCTGGTTTTCTGTACAGAAATGGAAGCCTGAAGCACAGAGTGTTGGTTGCTGCAGTGTATCCACGGAATGGATGTGTGAGGTAGCTTGGGGTTGGTGGCTGTTTGGGACAGCTCCACGGCAGTGCTGGATGGGCATCTGAAGCCTTGTCCTTCAGAAGCTGCTACAGGACTGAGTCAGGGATATAGAGCTTTGCCAGGGCTGACAGAAGGATATGGATATCACACAGGAGTTAGAACTTGGCTTGAGTTCTTTTCCCTGAATTTACAAACTAAACTTCCTTAAGTTCCTTATGTATTGCTATTGGCCCCTGGACACTTCATTTTTACTTTCTGGAACATATCCTTAAAAAGTGGTCTCCCTTGATTTCTCTTCCTTTCCTTCTTCCCATGCCTTAGCAGCCTGAAATCCATGGAGATTTACCCCTTAACTCTGGGATTTAAGTACTTTGTTAACAACTTCAAACGAGGGACATAAGTTGTTAAAACTGATCGTGGTTAGCAACTAGGTAAAGGAAATGAAACCAGTAGCTTTGCACTTTTCCTTTCATGGCTTTAGTAAACTTCTGGTAGCAATTAGGCCTTAGTCAAAATGCTCTTAAACAGGAAAATAACATGAACAGTAGCTTTCCTTGTTTTGTTTTGGTTTTTTTCATTTGTGTCTGTATATGGGCCTCTGTCCAGCCAAGCAGCAAAATCTGAAAATAGGAAAGGAAAATCTGGTCTTACTTCAGTTTTAAGAGTAAGTCTGATATAAAACCATTGGTTTGGCAAAGAGAACCTTTTTTGCCCTAAAGGTTATTTTTGGATCCTCTTCATCCAATCTTGAAGTAAACTTAACAGACTTCTGGCAAAATGAAGAATTGGGGTTTTTTTGTGTGTGAACCAGCTGTTTTTCTCTTAAACTCAGAGTGCACAGACAAAAACTGATCTGTTAGCCAATTATTATTTACTTCTTGATACTTGAAACATGCAGAGGCACAACAGAATAGGGGAAACTTGAAATCTGGATCAAGCCAAAATGCTGCTTGAGAATTAAACCTGAATCTGCTTGTTCTGTCCTATTAATGGTTTATGAATTCAGTGTCTGAACCACAGAAAACAGTAGTTAAAGTGGCAAGGATTATTGCTTAAAATCCTGCAATCAGAGCTTGCTGTTTTAATTAAAAATAACTAATCAACTGATTGATGAAGGGAAAAAATGTGCCTTGCAGGTATATATTAATTTTGCTGCTACCAGAGGATTCTATGTGAGGCATTTGTTGATGTGAAGTCTTTTGGGGGAAGAGACGTTGAGTGCCTAAAAAGCTTGTGCAAGCACAGCAGAGCAGGCTTCTGGGAGAGGAGATGCTCCTGCAGCTTTGCATGCTTAGGTGATTTATTACAAGAGACATGGCAATCAGCACTAACTCAGCAGTAGAGGGAAGTTGTTTGTTTTTGGCAGTTCAGGCAGTGGGTGTGACCCCCTTGGCAGTGGCTTGGGGTGTTCCTGAGCTGTTAGCGTTAGGATGGCAGGCTGTTCTTGCACCTCTGCATATCTGGCTGGACTTTTATCAAGCTGTAGCTCCAAAGAATGTAGAACAAGTAATTCTGGTGGCAAACCTCTGGAGAAAGGGCTAAACTCATTTAAAAGAGTATTTGTTTTGTACATATAAATCTACTGATCTAACCTCCTTGTGGCCCCTCTGTGTGCCCAAAACTCACAGATTTGTGTGTGCGAGGGACAAGGGTGCTCTCCTTGGATTCACTTGGGAATGGATAGCCAGTAGGGAGAAGGGTGATCTGCAGCTGGAGTGGGGCTGAAGCTGCCTTGCATCCCTGTGGATTCCCCTGTTGGCAGAAATTCGACCTTTTCAGTGTGACTGCCCTCAATCCTTTGTTAATCCCAGAAATCCCAAAATGGTCTGGGTTGGAAGGGACCTTAAAGCCCATCCAGTCCCACCCTGTGCTGTGGGCAGGGACATCGTCCACTATCCCAGTTTGTTCCAGGCCCAGTCCAACCTGGCCTTGGATGCTTCCAGGGATCCGGGGGCAGACACAAATTGTTAAGGAGCTACCTTAGAGGTTCCAGGGTGCAGCAAACCCCAGCACTGCTGAATTGGGATGGGCAAGGAAGCCCCTCTGCTCTCTGCCTGTGTAGGAAAGCCAGGGAAAGGTGTTAATGTTTTTTTTTGTTGTTCTGTTTGTTGTTTGGGCTGCACTGGAGGAACTTTGTCTCTGCTGGGAACCTCTTGCAGGGACTTTGGAGAGCAATTAGAGGCCCAAACAGATGAGTGGTGGGCCACAATTAGGAAGCTGCAGAGACAGCAGGGCTGGGATGAGCCAGGTGTCAGTCATACTCTCCCAGCCTGTGGGTGAACCCCTTGCTTGAGCTGTGCTGGCTCATACTGGGAATAACCACTGGGAAATGAAGCTCCAGCAGGAATTTGCATCAGTGGCATCAAGATTGCAATCTTAGCCTAAAGGTGAACAGAGGAATCCTGGGCTTTCTCCCAGTTTTCCTTGGAACTTCAAACAAACCAAGCTTGCCTGTCCTGGGTGTTTGCCTGAGGAAGGGCCATGGACTGCTGTCCTTCTCCATCCTGCTTTGTCTGTCATCAAACAGTGCCCTGCAACACAGGAAAAAAACAGTTCTGGTTCAAATAAATTCCCTGGAATAGTGCAGTCTGAAGGGCAAGGAAAAAAGAGCAACAGAGGGAAGTTCAAAGGGAAGAGCCACAAAGGCTGCAGCTGTTTTCTGTCACTGAAATGCACCTTTTTTTTTTTTTTTTAAATTTAGTTCATACACTTCATTTTCTAACCTGAGCAAACCATTTGAGGTATTGAGAGAAGTGAGGTAAAAAAGCCAAAGCTGACTGATTAAAGCTGGTGGAAGGATTTCTGGGAGCTGTTTGGGAAAGATACAAGGAGAAAAATACTTCTGGTAAAGCATTTTGAGAAGCCATCTTAGTAAGAGTAGTGAGTCCTTTTTTAAAGTAAAGATTATGCTTAAGAACTGAAATGCTGCTCTGGTTGAAATGATTTAATTAGTGGGAGGCAAGCATACAACCACTGCTTTTACCAGTGCTTGTTATTAATTTGGTGGTTGGGCAGTCAGATTTGGATAAGAGTTTTTGCCTAAAATAGCTTTGTTTTTCCAAAAGTACACATTAGCACACATTTCTGCTTAAAACAAACCCAAATAATTCTGTATTTAATGGCTTAGGACCCAGGTTGTAAGAAGGAAGATGTCAACAGCAGTGCCTGAGGATCTGGGAGGGCTGTATGATAAGGGTTGGTGCTATGATATGTCCATTTTTCAGACTTCTTATTGTAACTGGGGAACCTCCCTGCACAGACAGGTTGTTGAAGTCACTGTGTTCATGTGCTGATGTGTTTACTTCATTCACATGGTTCCTTCTTATGTATTTTAAACAGATAAAAATACTCCTTTGTTCCTCATTCAAATTCTGGTTCAGTGTCCAGCCCTTGGAGGGTTTTGGTGTTTTTTTTTTATTTTTATTTTTGGTGAGATATACAACTGCAATTTGTTACATTTCATGTTTGTGGTGCTTTTGCCAAAAGCATGAATACTAATCCCAGTGTGAAGAGTAATTTGAATGGCTGATTGCAACATTTTCAGTTTTCCCCTCTGTACCTGGAGAAGCAGTGCTCCTGCCTCGATGGGTGTTGTTTTCCACTGGGCACTTCCAAGGCTGATTTTGGCCACAGGGAGAGAACTGCTGTGGTCTGATGGTCTGGGTGTGCTGGGAGCTATCCCATGGGAATGCTCCACATGGATATTGTGGCCTCTGTGCCATCTCCCAGCACCGTGTGAGTGTAGAACTCCAGATTTCTCTGGGGTATCCATGTTATAGGAAACAGCATCATTCAAAGCCAAGAGTTCCACTGAGATAATCAGGATATTCCTTGGACTGGCAGCTCCAAACACTGCTGGGATGACACTGGGCAGCTTTGTGCTCCCTCCTCAGATCTGGGTGTGAACTTGGCCTGTTTGCAGGGCTGTTTCCCCAGTCAAGCAAACAGCCCTTCCCTGCTCCCATCACAGAAGTTGTTCACATTTCAGGGGTGGATTTTACAGCACTGGGCAGGTGGCACTTGGATTATGGGTTGGAAGTGGGCTTGGCAGGGCTGGCTTTGCAGCTGGATTTTGATCTTGGAGGTCTTTTCCAACCAGGATTCTATGATGATGATTGCTATCATGATTGTGGAGAAAAGAAATATTTTTCTAAAAAGAGAACTGCATTATGGCCTTTTGGGAGTAGGAGAAAAGGCAGACATGGCTGATGTGGTTTTGATTGAGCTTTCATTAAACTGTTTTTTGAGTTTTTCCTCTAAACAAAAAAATATTTGAGTGTGGCTGCACTCCATGGTTATGTTCTTGAGCACTGTGGTAGATCCTTATTCCCAAGATTCTCCCCTGAACAGAACTGTGCTTCACCAAGAAAACTGAAATCATGGTTTATGAACTTTTTTGGGTTTTTTCTTCCAGTTTTTACACTCGGGTAATAACCAAGTATGAAATAACTTGGGAACCTCTGATTTCTGCTAGTGTGTTCAACACCACAAAATAGCTTGTAGCTTTCTTCTCTGCTTTTGTCTGCAAACAGAGATTGCAAGTTTGAGGAAACTGTGAGGCAGCACAGTGGAAATAATTAGAATATGGTGTATTTAATTTAATTTGTTGCATCTAGAATGAGTGCAAACTAGAAATGAAACCCACACTGTAATGGAATTAGGTTGTGACACTTTAGTGCCACATGTATGACAAGGAAAAATGAACAACTTGATGCAGAAATAGATTGCCATTGAATTTTGATTTTTTTTTTCATTTCCTGTCAAAGAAAGGGGAGGGAGATAGATGTGTGAGCACAAGATAAATTCAAAGAAGCACTGACTGGTTTCTGAATCCATTTAGCTTATGGAGCTTCACGTTATTTAACATTCACAAATGGGATCTTTAAATCTCTCAAGAGCAGTCTGAACTCTGTTACTCAGATGTCCACCAGAATGAATTTGTTCATAATAATGAAATTGCTGCAGTTTTGATAGTCAAGGAGCTCTCCAGGACTCTCATTTTACTAAAGTTGCTGAACTTTTTCCTCTTTAGATGCCCAAATCAATCCTAGAGCAGATGATAATCTTATTCAGCAGCCTTCCTTTACTACTTTTTCACAATTTTTTTTTTTTTACTTTCTGAGAGCAATGTCTTTCATTGGAATAAAACTTGGAGTTCAGAAAAAAACCCTGACTCTTTTAACATTTAATGTGAAACAAGGTTATTTGCATAAGTCCTTATACCTGAGGAAGATCTGGATAAGTGCACCTGGTGGGCTTCAGACGGTTTTGTTTTTAAGGCTGTACAGCCTTGAACAAAATAGAATTCATGACTGGTGAACTATGGGGCTCATAAAATTCACTTTGCGTTTTGAAAAACTCCAGGGCATGAGACACTGTGAAAACACAGTTGGAGTAGAAGTGCACAGCCCCCAGGAATTCCCCAGCAGCCTCTGTGGTGTCCTTGTGCCTGGCAGCCCCCTCGGGAAGCAGAGGAGAGAGAGAGAGGGGAAAGGCTCCTGGTGGATGGTGTTTCCCCTTTCTGCAGTTGCTCTGGGTTTATCCAGAGGTTTCTGTGGATGAGGGAAATTTGGCCATGTGGCAGCTAGAGCAGGATAGGAAAGCTGGTCACCATTGTGGCCTTTTCTCATCTGGGAAGGAAGCTGGGGGGACTGAAGCCACCAAATAGAGGAATCAGACTGCTCATGAAATTCATAATAGATGGAGGCTTTGTCCTCCACTGACACTGCAACTCACTTCCCTTTGGGATTTATTTCTTCCTGATCATAACTTCAAACAGCAGTGAGGCAGTGCAAGACAGTGCCTGCATTGCCTCATTGAAGGGAAAGGACAGAGGATTATTGAAATCCCTTAAAAACTCTCATTTTTGGGGGGTTTACAATGACCTTAGAGTTTTTGACAATGTTCTTATTCTAATATCTTTGAAGGCAGATTACAAAAAAAAAATCTTCCAACTACTAGGGGAGTCTCAAACTAAAGGGATTCATCCATCAGAAATATGGATGTTATGTCCTCTTGCCCTCCCACAATTTTCAGGATGGTGACAAGTTTATGACTTGGGCTGCCAGCCACAGAGGATGTCATTGAGGGCGTGAAATTCCAAGTTCTTTCCAAGGATATCCTTGTATAACTCCTGTGGAAGAAATGAGCAGGTTTTGTGTTTTGGGGGCACAACAGGTAACTGTGATGCCAAGGCTACTGCAAAATGAACTCAGCCTTTTGGGCCACGCACATGTGATAAAAGTTGGGACTTTTTGGATAGAAAGGGATCAGTTCAGGGCAGTCGTTGGACTGGTTAGAAGATAATTCTGAACTGAAATGAGGCTGGCATTGGTGGTCCCAGAGTTTAGTCCCTGTGTGCTGAGAAGAGGTGGTGGTTTGGTGGGGATGTGTACAGCTGAAGAGAAAGTGTCATGCAGCTGGAAAAATTTTCTAATCCTAAATTTGCATTGAGTAACCTGAATGTTGCTGCAGAATTCTTCTATCTGTTTTAGAGTGAAGCAAGTCTTTAACTTGGTGTTAAAACCAACAGTTACATTTCATGGCATCCCAGCATGGTTTGGGTTGGAAGAGACCTTAAAACCCATCCTGTGCCATGGACAGGGACACCTTCCACTGTCCCAGGCTGCTCCAAGTCACTAAGTCCAGCCTGGCCTTGGACACTGCCAGGGATCCAGGGGCAGCCACAGCTGCTCTGGGCACCCTGTGCCAGGGCCTGCCCATCAACAATTCCTTCCTAAAATCCCATCTAATCTAATGCCTTGCTCCTGTCTCTGCACTCAGACACCTCTTTCCCCGTGTCAGTAACATCTTCACTTGCTGTTGGAATGCTCGAAGTGCTCGGGGAGATGTCCAGGGTCCTGAAACGACAGAGCTTTAGTCACTCAGCAGGGAGAGAGGCCCTGAGACAGGAATATCTCCTACTTGAGTTTCACCAAGGAATGTGACCAGTGGGACTGTGCAGTCTCAGAAAAAAAACCAGCTTCTTTCCAAGACAAAAACTTTGGAGGTTGGTTCATTGCAATTATCTGTGTCCCAATAATATCTGCTGCAATTCTGCTTTTTGGGATTTAGTGGGAAGCCACCTTCTGTCTCCTGATACAGGTGAATGCATGCACATGCTCCAGGTCTGTCTAAGTAGAGGGGCATTTATTTGTAGTGCAAAAGAGATGAATATTTTTTTTGATTAAGTGCAGTTGTAGGAAAGGTACACACAGGTTTTAATTTTAAGACCAATGTAGATCAATCTTGTCAACCAACATTTGTTTGCAGTTCTTGTGCTGCTATATATGATCTTTTAGCAAAGTCACTTGCAGCTTAGTGTTACATGGGAAATTAAGAGTAATGAAATCCATCACTGTGGTCCTGTTGTGAGCAGACAGGCTGAAACTCTTGTTAATGTGCTGGTTTACTCACAGAAACGCTCTTTCCCTTTCACTCAGTCTCCTGATCAAATTTTAACAGGAGGTTTGACATTTACATGACATTCACATCTGTAGGAACACTGTTTCTTTTTCCCCACTGCTCCGTTTTCTCGGAGTTAACATTCTGCTGGAAGCAGTGAGAGGGATTGGAGAAGGGAGCCAGCAAGAAAAGATCACTGTAATAAATTGGTTGTGCTCTCCAGGCTGGCTACAACTATTTCAGCCTTCTGGAGGGGTGGGGAAAAGGCTTTAACCCACGAATTGGTGGCAGTTTTTGGGGTATTATCCAACAGATTGCCTGGTTGTGGACCCCTTGTTGTTTTAGTGGAAGAAATTTTGCAGCATTAGGAATAACGTGCTGCTTGCTGGTGGTATGGATTTGGGTGAGGCTCAAGAATTTGAAAAGGAGCTTGGAAACCTGGGATGAGGCTTGGGGAAGGATGAGGGTGAATGATGCTCAGCCAGAGGGTGCCTTGCTGAGCTGGCTGGAGACCTTGGAAAGGGGCAGGGAGGAGCCAGGGGCAGTGTGTTACTCACAGTGTTGAGGAACAATGAGAGCTCCAACAGCGCTCCCCATTTTACCTGGTTCTACAGCTATATCCACTTGTGAGTGCCTAAATGCTCTCCAGAGCCTCCTAAAAGCCATGGAGACATTTTTGGCTTTGGTTCTGCTCAGTTCAGAGCAGACAGAGGGGTGTGTGATCCATGGACATGCAGGAGTGGATTGGTTTTCATGGAAAATGGGGGCATTCCTGTGCTGAAGATGTCTTGTTGCATGCAAAGGAGGAAGGACATGGAAACATGCAAGTTTGGATGTGAAATCTGAAGCAGGCACTTGAAGGAGTGCAGCTGCCCTGAGCATGACCAATACCAGGCACAGAAGCATTAATTTACATTGCCATAAGAAATAAAGCTTTATTTTCAGATGTTTCTGTTTCCCCAGTCTGATGGGCACAGCCTTTCTGGGGAGTTATATGCCAGCCTTGCCCTGCTGAATGCTTTTTAATAACAGTGTATATGACTCAGTCTTGTTTTTAATTCCATCACAACAATATCATGTCTGTCAGGTGGATTTAGAGGTTGAATTAGCAGCACCTATACTTTAAAAAAAATGCATCCAAATGAAGCTTGGATGAAGCTTCATGAATATATGAAAATTCATATATTTCCCAGATCACAGGTCTAGAGTTGTTTGCAGTGGCTTGTTCTCCTGTGGTTAGCATGGAACCATTTAGATATTTTAGCTGACCCATCCTCATATAATTTCAGGCAGGCCATGAACTTGAAATTTTGTTAGTAACAGGAAGTGAGTTGTGCTGGTAGGTCTCAAGATAGACAATCAGTTCTTCCTTTCTTCCTCCTTTTTCAATCCCATTGCAACATATAGCAAGTGTGTTGTTCCATTGCTGTTATATTTCCTTCCACAGAAAGTAAAAAAACTCCACTTTTTTATACTTAGAAGTGTCAGAGCTGCAAGGAATTGGCTGTATTGTACAATGGTGTCAGTTGGGAGGTGGTGAAGCACAACTAATGAATTTTGGACTCTGAAATCAGTTATAATGAGGGACTCAGAACCTGGAAAATTATTTTTGAGAACTGTTAGAAACAAACCCAGCTCTTCTCACCTGCGAGGCTGGATGTTGACTCCAAGGTAGGCAGGCATGTCTAATGGCAAAAGATTGTTCATTAGATTTTAATCTGCCGGGGTTGATGCACATCCTGGCTCCTTTGGAAACGGATGGAATTAGGCAGCAGGAGGTAAAAACTGGAACTTCTCTCTTCAAATGCGTTCTTAGGTAGTGGTCCAAAGTCTTGTTCCCCGTGTTCTGTGCCATCCCTGCTTTCCAGTGTTGTTTTATCAGCTTTTTCAAAGAGTTATATTGCTCTTTCAAATAATGCAGGCTTTAGCTTCTTGTTTTACTTTTGTATAAAAATCTGAATTTTTTCTTGGGCTTAAAAAAGGAAAAAAATTAAACAAAGAAAACCAAGACCTTCTGCTGTTTTTGCAACAAGATTGTCAAAAAGAAAATGTGGAGCACTGGCCCAAGACAGCAGAACTCTCGGCAGGGTCTTTCCAAGAGATCACTTAACAGCCAGCCTCCTCCAAAGGCATTTTGTATGGCTCTGCTCTGATCACCTGTGCCCTGCTCCTTGGTGAGCTCTGCTTTCTGCCTCTCCAGTGGTCATTTAGAAAATCCTTTCCTTCAAGTGCTCAAATAAATAAGTGGTTTTGTTAAAATTCTCATGGGAATTCAGTGCTTGAGGGGGACCATTTGAGCCTGCCTGGCTGAACATTCCCTCTCACAAAACAAAGCATGTCATGGGTAATATTCTCTCTTCTCAGCCAAAGGCTGATTGCTCAAATTACTCTGCCTATCTCTTACAATTTATGCTTATTTAAGACCCATATTTTAGTATTTGTTATTGTGCCATCGTTGTCCTTTCGCTGAAGTAGTTTCCTGCCCTCTTTGGTGTCCCCTGCTCCCACAATATGTTCTGGAGAGAGGGATTATGTTACTTATTTTTTTGCCTGTGGTTTCCCAGAGTGAGCAACCACCCTCTTGTGAGACTTACTTTGCTCCCGGCATCATCAAAAGGTGTGAGCTGAGGTTTCGTCTGGGGTTTGAGGATTTTCTGCGTTTAAGGACTTGTTAAATCAAGAAAAAAAATCTTCAGTGTTTTGGAGCTGTGTGGGCAGTATGCAAAAGTGTTATTCCCAAGGATTAAACCGAACAATTTCCCTTAACATTTGTAGTGAGAAAAGTGTGGCTTCTGAGGGTCGGGGGAGCATTGTCAGAGGGGAGTTCAGCAGGAACTGCAGAGATAGGGCAGGAGAGAATGGATTCAGACTGGAAGAGAGTAGGTCTAGGTCAGATATTGGTAGGAAGTTCTTCCAGTTCCTCACCACCTGCACAGGGTGCTCAGAGAAGCTGTGGCTGCCCCTGGATCCCTGGAAGTGTCCCAGGCCAGGTTGGACATGGTTTGGAGCAGCCTGGGACAGTGGAAGGTGTCCCTGACCATGGCAGGGGGTGGCACTGGATGGGCTTTAATGTCCCTTCCCACCCAAACCATTCCATGATTCCAAAGTGCTGCTTAGGGAGATGCTGAGAAGAGCTGATATCTTCCCTTCCCTCTCTCTCCAAACAGCCTGTGCAGTGTAGGCATTTCATGGAACATCTGGGCATCTCTCCTGTCCCCAGCCACCCCAATGTCTGTGTCCCTCCTTGGAAAAAAGAGGCAGGACCAGTTACACTGCAGCCTTGCCTGGTTCAGGGCAGTTTAAATGCTTTTATGTGGAGCAGAACCTGAGCTGGCAGCATGACCTGTGCCCTCAGTCCAGCTGTGCCAGTGTCTCATCATCATTCTGTGGGATTTTGTGGGCACAGCTCCATCCCTGCTGGGCTCAGAGGAGAGTCCTCAGGGCATGTCTGGTTCTGAGCAGGCTTGGTTGTGTTGGCTGGGGGGTGTCTGACCTGGCAGGAAACCTTCACCCTGATTTGTGGTCATGTGCAGCTTTGTTCAGAAATATTCTGCTGAGCTCTCAGCAAGGCAGGCTGGCTCCCTTGTGGTCAGGGCTGGGGCTGGAGCTGGAGCTGAAGCCTGCTCACGTCTGAATCAGCCTTTCTGGAGGCAGCACTTGGCATTGTGCCTTTGTTCCTGGTGCTCTCCTGCAGGATCCTGCTGGCCTCTCTTGAGCACACTGAGCCAGCTGGGGGTGGTGTGTGGGTAATGAGCTTTTCTACAACCTCCAACACCCGGGGGCAGGCTCAGCTTGGCAGCTCTAGAGGAGCAAGCTCAGGTATGAATTTTTATTTGGGTGGACACACACCCACTGCTCTGCTTCACTCTGCCCAGGGTGTTTCTGCAGGCTGGGAGACTTGTGCTGGAGCCCTCCCCCAGCCTAATTCCTTTGCATTTCCATTCCCTTTCCCCTCACACCAGTCCTCCAAGTTCTGTTTTCTCTGGAATATGTTCCCCTCAGGATGTTGTAGCGAATACATCACTACAGTTCCAATGAGGGGAGAGACATCACATCAGCTTTATTTATTGCTGCCTCAGTGGGAATATTTTGAGAAGCTGTTGTGTTTGCTGGATGCCTGTGGGTCTTGGGCACTGAACTCTTCTCATGCTTGCCAGTTCTTCACTGACCTGTGCATCTTTTAGCATGGTCTTTGCTTCCAAAACTCTGTGTGAATAGAAATCAGGCATACAAACATAGCTACTCAGAATGTTTGTCAGCCTTTTTCCCCAACGAAAAAACCTGTATTTCCTATGCTGTGACCAATTTTATCATTCATGTCTTGAAACACTTGAATGTCCTGCAGCAGCAGGAGATGGAATGGGAATGGTGGAGCCTTCTGAAGCCACGGCCAGTCCAGCTCTGCCACTTTCAACACCTTGAATTTGTTCAGTTTTTTCTTCCCTTGAGTGATTGCCTGTTGCCAGACAGACACGAGAAGGACACTCACACAGTGTCAGGCAAAAAAAGAAGGAAGTTTATTTGGGATTTTGACTTATATAGTTTTTGGAGTTTGATCGGGGATTGGGGGATGAGGTTGACACCTCTCTGACTCCACTGGTCAAACATGAACTCCATCACAGAGAGGAATGCGAAAACAATCCACTTTGTTTATGTTACAGTGTGTGAGAACTCCAGTACAAGAATGCAAACATCAGAAGGCTGAAAAAAATCAGGGCGACAGTTGCCCTCATTATCACATGTGTACCCTCAATTTCTGGATCGTGAAGTGTACATACTTCATAAGGTTTCCCCCCAGTTTTTGGGGAATTCTCTGTTTTTAAGACCCTGCTTTTCCCTCTTCTTGGGAAATGGCTCCATTCCTCCTCTTGTTGGAATACATGGCAGGGTAAGGAAAAGAGAGCTCAGCTCTGTGTCTGCTGCTCTTCAGATTTAACAGCTCATTTTGCTCCAACTTCAGCCTTCTGCTGCAGACCATGGTGACACTCTTCCCTTCATACCAAGGAGGAGGGGAGGGAAGCAAATGTCTCCTGGTGGTAACACCACAGAAATGAATGTAGGAGTGTTTTGGTACACGTTCCTCCCCCTAGACTATTATATGGCTATCACCACTAATTTTAATTTTGCTCCAGAGGATTGTGTCCAATGAGAGAAGGAGGAATTGAAATTTTAAAAGCAAGTGTACATGAAAATAGCTTTCGCTTCCCCCATTGAACTGAGAGCTATCTATCTATGGAGAACAATGCTGGCAGCTTAACAATTTTGGGGAAAATCTGAATTTAAAAGGCTCTTCCCTGACCAGATGTGTCCAAATGCAGGCTTTCCTCCCTGCTCCAGGATGGCAATTCCAGCCTGGCAAACGGACCGATTGAGGAATACAGCAGCCACAGGTCCCTTCTCTTTAAATAACATTACCAGTTAGCAGCAGGGTTACCTGGACACTTCTCAGCTTTTCTCAGTTATTGCTTCCAAGAGCTGAGCCTTTTTACAGCCTTTTAATTTTCTCCCTATTTTTAAAACCCCTGAAGGAGCAGCGACGTGAAGGACCATTAACACCTCGGCTCTGGCCTAATGAGGAGCACAACTCGTGTGCTGGAGGTATCGATTTCCTTGGCTCTGGTTGTGTTTCTCCCTGGAATCCTTTGTGCTCTCCCCTCGGCTGTGCCGGCTGTTTACTCACACAACACCCGAGTGAGGAGAAGATGAACTGCCGGGATTCTGCTGCCCGGGCATTGATGCATTGCCTCTCCCTTTGTGTTCTTTAAATGCCAGAAATCCCTCTGCTTTTCTCTGGAACATCTTTTTTTTTTTTTAATCTCTTCTTTCACCCATGAAGAAAATGAAGAGCTGAGTTCAATAGTTCTCCTTTTTTCCCCCTTCCTGAAGGTGTTTCTTTCCCTTCGGTGGCACCTTTCTGGTATGTTCCATCTCTGAGAAGAACAAACAGGCAGAATTTATCCCACATTTGTGCATGAGGATAAATTCCCTTATTTTTTTTTCATCAAGCAGCTTCATGTGGGTACTTTGTCAGGATTTCTGGATTTTAAAACAGTCATGAATTTGTCCTGACCTTCATTTTATCTGTGTGACATTAGGAAAACAAAATGATCTAAATTAACAGTAGCAGTGAATAATGCTGTCTAAATTGAAGAATAAAGTGGAAGAGGATAAACCATCAGTAAAGGCACTGGTAAAATGCCCTGAAATAGGCTGCTTGCCTTCTTGTTTTGATGTATTGCCTTTTCTGAGCTCAGAAGAATACTTATTCCTTAAAAGCAATTTCAGATTCATTTATCCTTGCAGGATATAACTTTACCGTTAACGTCTCTTGTGACTAAAATATTGTTTTGGAGGAAAAAATATATATAAAAAAATAACCTTAAATTTAAACTTTTTGCTGCTGCATTGTGAGTTTGTTTTTTTGAGGTAGGACTTGGAGCAGAATGGTTTTATGATGTCTGTGCTAAAGCAGAATCAGCTGCTCTCTCTGTCTCTGCTCCCAGTTCCAGCACTGGGTGGTTCTGATGCCTTTCTTACATTATATGTGAAATCCAAATGATGGCAAAGCCTCTCTTTCCATATTAGCCTGTTCCCAAAGCACATTCTTGTCTTAATACTGCGTTAGAGGACAGATTCTAGAGAAACTCTGCCGAAAATAGTGTAAATCCTGCAAGGCCCACTTTGGTTTGACTTGTCAATCATGTTTTCTACATCATTTCTTCAAAGGCATGGTTTAAATGCCTTAATGTTTTTTAAATAAACTAGTTCTTAGGATTGCATTTACTTTTTTCCCAAGTTGTGTTGGTGTAGTTTATATAAAACTGTGGGTACTGGCAGAGTGCAGTGTTTCGAACTTAAAAAAAAAAATTCCTGGTCTTTGACAATGAAATAATTAGAAATTATCCAAAATTCCTGAGGTTGGAGCAGTCTGGTCCATGGAAGGTGTCCCTGGCCATGGGAGGGATGGGACTGGATAGCTGTAAGGCCACTTCCCACCCAAACCATTTGAGTGCTCTGTAAAAAATAATCTTTTTAAAGAAGTGGCTCATTATTGGTGAGTTCTCTCCTTACTGATATCTCTATTTCAGGATGTTCCTTTGCAAAATAATTGGGAAGAGCCATGTTTCTCCATGCTAGATGTGGGACACTTCCACCTTCTTAGGTGGTTCAGAGAAAGAAGGAAAAATGATGCTGCCAAGTGTTGGGAGGGACCACAGCTCAGGGAAACGTAATGTAGCGACAAAGAAATTAAGTACAGCTTCAGAAAGTCAAATATCTTGTTAAGTCTGGGCAGAAATCAATAAGAGCTTTTGAGAATGGTGGTATTGAGCATTCTATTTTGAGAAATACTTGTGTCTCTGGACAACCAGAGCAAACAGCTACAGCAGGGCTGCAGATGAATTTTGCAGTGACTTTTTCTAGCTGTGCACATTGGGAAGTCAGGGATGGCTGTCCTGCTGTGCTTCTTGAGCTGTGCTGGGTTTTCCAGGCACCTCTTGGCACCTTGGCTGGGCAGTTCTAGGGGATGTGATCCTGGTGCTCTCTGCAACTGCCTGGAAGGAGGTTGTGGTGAGGTGAGGTCAGGCTCTTCTGCTGTGTTTTGTGAAAGGATGAGAGGAAATGGCTTTAGGGGGATCCATCAGAGGATGTTCAGATCAAATACTAGGGGAAAAAAATCCACTAGGAGAGTGGTCAGGCAGTGGAATGAATTGCCCAGGATGTTGGTGGAGCAGGAAAATAAATTAGGCAGGAAAATAAATGGTGATTCAAGAGATGTGGCCCCTGGGGGTGTGATTTGGGGGCAATGGTGGTGGTGCTGGGGTGAGGGTTTGTGACCTTACAGGTCTCCTCCCCCCTTGGTGACTCTGCCAAGAGCCCTGTCTGTGAGCTGTGCTCATCCTGAGCCTCGTGGGGACTTGTCCCCAGGTCCCCAGGCAGGTCACTGCAGCTCCTAGGACCATCAGCCTGCAGGGTCTGGCTGCCCTCCCCCTCCCCATTAGTTGTGCTCTCCTGTTACAGAGCAGTAAATGATCCTGGCTTTTCCATTTTCATTAAGGCTCAGCTGTGACGTCAGGTTTGACGTGGCCCTGGCTGAGGAATATTTGGTTTGACCCACTGGAAGTGCTGATTCTGAGCTGCTCTCCATCTCTCTCCTCTCCTCTCCTGTCCCTGCTCTGTCTGGGGGTTTGGCCAGTGCTGCTCTAAGTGGAGAACAGGAGGAAATCCTGGAAAGCAGCTGCATTTTCCCAGTGTTGTGGTTACCCACAGCTGCTGGTTTTGCTGTTTGATGCAGTGGCAGCTCCTCTCTGTGTGGAGGCCCCATCCTCTGGGAAAGAATTTCTCCAGGCTGCAGGAGGGCAAGTAGATGATTTAAATTTTTTGGGTCTCAGTGATGCTCTGTGCCCTTTTGTGGGAGGAATATCTACATGTCTGAAACAATGAGATTTGTACTGGGAAATAAGAGCAAATTGTGCTGAAGTCAACTGAAATAGGAGTTGGACTTTGTGCCAACTTACAAACTGTGTGCCTCTCAATCATTCCTCTGCAGAGAGCAGCCTATAACAAAGATTACTTCGCTGCTAGACCCACAGAAAAATATCTGTTCTCTTGCACTTATATCAGTTAATGATACAAATCTGCTGATGGCTGGGAGTATTTATTTGCTGTGAAAAGAACCTGCTTATGTTGCACTGAGCGTCACGGCTGACTAGCAGGTCCCAGGGTTGTGTGTTAGGGATGTAAATGATCCTGGGACATGCATTATTGACATGTCCCAGTTCCAGGAGCATGGCAACATTTCCTGTGGGCTTCCAGGTGAGCTGGGAGGAGTTTGACCCTGAACTCGTGTGTTTACATTGCCAGACTACGTAAGACACTGGAGGGCTGTGGCAGAGGGAACCAGCTTTACCCCAGGGCAGAAACCTCTGAGCTGAGGGGTGTTTGAAGATGTGGTTTCACTCAGCTTTTCCAGCTGTGGCAGCAGGCCCTGTACCTGGCTGCCTTTTCAGTGTGGAGGGCAGAACTGTTGCATTAGTTGTGCTTTTCTTGTTTCCTCCCACTGGGGGGAAAGACATGTTTTCAAATGAGCAGGTGTATATTTTCATAAGCCCCAAGCATTCCTTTGTGGATGAAAGAGTTGTAAAACATCTGAAAGCTATTTTCTTTGACATGAGCTTTTCTGTTTAAAGGATGTGGGGAATAATTTCTTATTCAGGTTGAAGCAGATGAAATTGTTACGATGTTCTGATGAAATGGACTGTATGAAATGGATATTTGGGCCTTTCTAAATAAAATGCTTTTGGAACACGTTTGGAGCTGTGAGCTGACTCAGACTGAACTATAGGGAAACAAGTACACAGAAATACCTATGAGAAAGAAAGGAGAATTTCCTACAGTATGCTGGCAAATGCGTGCTAGTGCTGAGCAGAGTGTGTTTAAAGGGAGTTGGCCCTTTGATTTTGGGCTGAGGAGTATCTTGTTTGGTGGTGGGATGTGAAAAGTGGCATTGTGGAGTCCTCATCCCTGGAAGTGTTCAAAAAACACTTGAGAACAGGGTGGGGGTGCTGGTTGATCTTAAAGGTTGGACTTGATCATCCTAAAGGTCCTTTCAAACCTTAATGATTCGATGGTTGTGCAGTGCCACTATTATGAATTATTTAAATTAACAATGCTGGTAAGTGGTTGAGCTGTTTACTGGGGGGATAGCACCTCCCTTCACAGGGAAATGTTCTTAAAATTGGATGGATTGGAATCTGTGTGGTGTTTTGGTGGAGTGAGGCAGAACAGATAATACCTGATATATTCTAGGCTGATTCTGTTTTACAGATAAATCCTAGCTAGATAAATTGTTGTTAAATGGTTAATCCACCAGGTGTAATGGTTTCCATGCCAGAAGTTGTTGCCATATTTTATTTATTTCTCCTTGCTGTTGCTCCCTGCTGCCCCTGAAGTTTTCATCCCTGAGGGGGTGTTGCTGCTAGGGTACGAATGTGACAGAACTCAGGCGTTCCACAAAAAATTTGGGAAGCCTGATAGCCTTAATTTGCATAGAGACCATATGCTTCCAGTCTGGGGGTCCTGTCCAGAGAATGGGAAATGCCTGATCTTGAGCAGAAGAGGGGGATCAGTCTGAGGAGCTGGCAGAGGGGTTGAAATTAACAGTTTGCAGAGCATCTTGGCCCAGCCTGCTGTGTGCTGTGCAGCTTCTTGGCTGCTCAGCATGGAGCATCAACCTTGGAGTCTGGATCAGCAGGGGCAGCCACCCACCTGTGCTCATCCACCCACATGGGATGGGGCCATGTGATACTGTTTTGTCTCTTGCCTCCACGAGGCCCCCAGAGAATGTGCATTTGTGAACACCCAGGGTGTCACACTCTCCTTTCCCCCATGTAAGGGGCATTTTATTGGTGTTTTGTGACTGTGGTATTGGTACTTGTTGTCTGCCACAAAGCAGAGAGACCAAAGGTGTGTTCAAGCAGTTCTTTGAGTTCCCCAAGGTCCAGCCCTGGCGTCTGGGGTCAGGCCAAATCACAGCTCTGTCACTTGAGGGATCAGAGGCCATTGCATGATTGCTGGGCTGCATCAAAAGAAGTGTGAGCAGCAGATCAAGGGAGTAGATTCTGCCCCTCTACTCTGCTCTCGAGACCACACATGGAGCTCTGCATCCAGCTCTGGGGCTCCCAGCACAGAAAGGACATGGAACTACTGCAACATGTACAGAGGAGGCCACAGAGATGCCCCAGGGCTGGAGACCCTCTGCTCTGGAGCCAGGCTGGGAGAGCTGGGGTTGATCACCTGGAGAGAAGAGAAGGCTCCAGGGAGAGCTCAGAGCCCCTGCCAGGGCCTGAAGGGGCTCCAGGAGAGCTGGAGAGGGACTGGGGACAAGGGATGGAGGGACAGGACACAGGGATGGATGGGATATTGGGAAGGAATTGTTCCCTGGCAGGGTGGGCAGGCCCTGGAATGGAATTCTCAGAGCAGCTGTGGCTGCCCCTGGATTCCTGGCAGTGTCCAAGGACAGGTTGGATGGGGCTTGGAGCAGCCTGGGATAGTGGAAGGTGTCCCTGCTCATGGCAGGGGGTAGCACTGGATGGGCTTTAAGGTCCCTTCCATCCCAAACTATCCTGGGACTCTCTTCCTTTCCCCTGGTGCAGAGTATTTCTCACAGTGCTGGTGGCCTGACACTTGTGAGACACAGTATCATGGTCTCTGTGTGCTGTGGGGGATGTGGTGTGTACAGGCATGTTTGTCCAGCTGCCCTGGCAGGGGCTGTTATCCAGGGACAAGGAAGGAATGAGTGCAGCCCTCTGTGCAGGGCTGGCCCTTCAGCACTTGGGGGGGAAGAACTGCTTGAGGCCTTGCTGTGCCTGTGTTCCTGAGTTATGGTGGCTGCAGAACCTGGGAAGTGCTTCACTGAGAGCAACTTTTCCTTTTTGTAAAGAAAAAAAAAGTCTGTATGAAGAGCAGTTCTGGTCATGCTTCGAAACACCACACTTCTGTTGTTTCACTTTGTGCCCAAACTTACATATTCTGCATTAATTAGGGCAGGGAAGGAGTGCAGCACAGCTGTAGGTGAAGTCACTGTGCAGCACCAGGTGTTCTTCCTACCTTGTTCCTCCTTGACATGGGAGGGAGGAGGCCCTGTTCAAATTAAGAGCCCCAACAGCATCACTGCAGTTCAATCACTCACTAAATTCAGGCTGAAGGCAGGACAGCAGTGGTTAAATTTACCAAAGAAAGGTTTCCCAGGCAATGTGTACCACAGCACACCTGGGCAGTCATACCTGTGCTCTGGGGCCTTGTCTGAGGAACAGGATGGCCCTGGAGGTGAAGCTTTGCTCTTGTAGTCCAAAGTGCAGCACTCTCACATTTTACACCTTTTCCCTTTGGAACAGTGCTGAAACACAAGGTGGGATGAGTAAAGAAGTAAATTAAGGTGTGTGTAACTGAGCTGGGTGCTGGGGAATTCATGAATGTCCTGGGAAGGATGGAGGGCTGTCCTAAAGGAGGAAAGGTTTGTCTGAAGTGTTCAATCACTGTTGGAACAGCAAAATGTAGTTTAAATTTAAGAAGGGAGCTGTGATGGTCCCTCCCTCACTCAGAGATGAGGTACAGGAACCAGAGGGGCTGGCTTGGCTCCCACCAGCAGCTTCAAACTGGGTGCAAAGAGTTTATCCAAATTCTTTCCTGACTCTTGATCCACATGTGATGTAGTCTTATTTATGGCACAGATCCCTCCCGTGCAAGCTGGGAGCTGCAGGGTTGCACTTCTTTCTGTGAAGGCTCAGAACCTTTTTTCCTCATATGTTCATGTGTTGTGTCAGGAGCACTGATTTCATTGAATCGTGGACTGATATGGGTTGTAAGAGACCTTAAAGGTCTTCTCATTGCAACCTCTCTGCCATGGGCAAGGACCAGCTTGCTCAGAGCCTTATCCAACCAGGAAAAAGTGATCCTGAAGGTCTGAAGGGTTGCAGATTCTTCCTAGCACAGAGCTGAGTGTTTAAAACCCGGATGGTTTGGTTGCCTACAAGTGCTGATGTGCAGAAGGCAAGAGGAGGTGCTGCACCTGCTGGTGTGTGGTGCAATATCCAGGGTGTTTTGTGGAAGGCCAGCTGGTTGCAGCAATAGCTGTCATTGGTTTCTATCTACACCATTTTAGTTGGGAAGTTCCAAGACAGCAGTGCTTAGAATCCTCTCCAGAGGAGGCACAACATGAACCAAACCAATAAAACCCCACCACAAACCAGCCCTTTTCTGTCCATGTGTGTTGGATCACTGGAGTGTCCTGAGAGGAGAGCCCTGCACTGCTCAGGAGTTTGCCTGGCTGAGAGCTCTGCTGCTGTGCACGTGTGTGTGGGGAGATGAATTGGCAGAGACAATGAAATAAATAAACTCTGCCAGGCTGGCGGGTCTAGGGACATCCCATTCCGTAATTCTGTCCAGCAGTTTGATTGCTCTTTCCCCCACCTGCTTTCCTCCAAGGAGAAGCATCTCTTCTCTTCTCGCTTGGTTTTATTCCCTTTGTCTCAAGTTTTATTCCTCAGAAAGCTCTTTTCAAAAGCTCTCTCAGCCCTGCAATGATTATGTAAATATCTGTATTTTATATCTCTGTATAGATACATGCACTGTCATGCTGCATTTGGATGATACATGACCTTCAACTTGAAAACTTGTTCACTTTCTTGTGGAGATTATTTCAATTATGCAGTAATCTTAATTGTCTTAATTTGAAAGGAGATGTTTCTCCATCAGCATAATATTTCACATACATGTTCACATTCATGAGGTAAATATTTCTTATACTTGTGCAGGCAATCTACTTTCTGTCTACGAATAATAGTGAGAACTACACTTTAAACCCCGTTTTCTTTGTGTTTCTTATTGTTCTTGCCACTGCTTCTTTGTTACAGGGTCTTTATGAATAAAGGTAACATTAATGTCAAAATGTTGTTGGGGAAACTCTCTGTTGTGTCTTCTGTGATTCAAGGTTTGTGCAAGACAATCCCTTCTTTGCTATGGGGAACAGTTTTATGAGATTATGCAGTGTGGGGAATTTGATTTATCTGCTTTAGAGTGTGCAGATAGAAGTAAAACCTGGGCCTGGAGCTCTCAGGAGTAAGAAAGCTGAGATGTGTGTGCTGAGCTCAGCTCATGGTTTGCTGGTTTGAGCATTTTGGGGGGTGATCCCTCTCTCCATCTCTGTTCTCTCCTTGATAAATGATGGCTGCAGCAGTATCTTTGTGACACAGGTGCTAGTTTTAAATTATGGCTTGACAGACACAGAAATTAACAGCATAAAGGTCTTAAGTCTGTTCCCTTTATTGCTTTCTGGTGTTGATTTGATAATTGCAAACTGCAGTTAAAATAACTGACCGACTTGACATGGAGGAAATTGATTCAGAACTTCAATCTCGGGCCTCCATGCACTGTTAACTTTGCTCTTCAGCTCCTGGGTGAGACAATCTCATCTCCAGGCTCCCAGGCAGAGCTGCTGAGAAGGGGAAAAGCACTGCACAGGGGATCCTCAGTGCAGCCAGAGCAGAAATGATCCTGCCAACAGACCTCTCCACGGGTGTGCTTTGGCACCAAAATCACCCCTTCAGCCACAGGCATCTGTGTCTCTTCCTAGGAGAATTCTCATCTGTATGACCACTTGCATTTTTGGGAATCACAGCATGACTGGCAAGTGACAGATTTTAGACCTCATGAGCTTTCTGGGGCTGGGGATGAACCAGTGGTTGTGGTTCATATTTGTGTTGGTAGTTTAAGACCTGGGGTCTCAACAGGGTGGGATTGGAGCCTCAGTAGTAGTGCCCACTGGAACACTCTCTGTGCCGTGCACAGGACCAGGAAAGAGAAGAGCAGCGGTTGAAAAATCATATAGGGAGATGAGGAATGGGGAATACGTCTGAAACAGAGGGCAGCTGCACAGCAGGTTTAGATGATTTTGTCAAAAGAGCAGTGGAACTGCTTACAGAAGAGATGACAGTGAAGGGTAAAAGAGGAAATGGTGGGAAGTGTCTGAAACTGTGTAACCCAAAGTTACAGAAACAGCAGGTTCGGAAAAAAACCTTCAAGATTATCACCCCAGCACCACCAGCATCACCCCTAAACCATGTTCCCAAAAGCGACATCCAGACACCTCTCACACCCGCCTAGATACAGTGGCAAGAATGAGGTGGTTTAAAGCTTCATCCAGCAGAAGAAAATCTGGCAGGCATTGTGAAACTCAGAGGAAACACTGAAATTTGAACAGAACACTTGTCTGAGGTTGAAGAGGGTGTGATGGAATGTGCACAGGGACAGGTGAGGCTTCAGTCTAAGAAAGGAGTGAGGAACCTTAAATGCTCCAGCTGCTATCAGGAGTGGCCCCCAGGAGCCACAGCTCTGAGAAGGGCAGGGGCTGTGATTCCTGTAGTTGCTGCCAGAGCCCTGTTTGCATTGACCATCCTGTACTTGTTCACAGGAGTTAGAGCCAAGAATCCGTGGCAGCTGGGCTTGACATCCAAAAGGGGAGCAGGAACATAAGGAAGAGGCAATTGAGGCATGAGAAATGGCTCTTGGAGTAGTTCAGGACTGTTGGATGAAAGCACAGAGCCACGGGCATCATGTCAATAGTGGGGCAGCTGGGTGAAGCTAATAAGGCCTAGAGGTAGCTGATGCATGGAAACAACAAAATAGGGAAGAATCAGTGTGACTTTTCCAGTGGGAAGCTGATGGTAATGCAATTATTGGAGCCTTTGAAAGGACCAGCTTAGAAAGCATTAAGGAACTCAGGGGAATAGGAACAAAGGTGGTTGTAGTGACAAAAGGTGAGTGTGAAAAGTAGGAAATGAGAGTCAGCTCTCACAGTGCTGGGAGCAGACCTGGGTTGTTCTGCTACTCCTTGTGCATTGGGAAAAAAAGGAGTATTGGTATGATGATGATCACCAGTCAAGAAAGAGAGATGAGAGGAGCTGCAAAAGGGCCTTGGAGTATTGAGTGGTTGGATAATAAAAAGGCAGATGAGATTCACTCCAGATAAATGTGCAGTGATGTACGTAGGGATCCTAATTTTCATATGAAGCCTGAGCTCTGAGCTGACTGTTATGAATCAGGAGTGAGATCTTTGTGTTAAAATTTTAGGGAATTCTATGAAATGTCAGCTGGGTGCTTGGCAGCTGCCAAGAAGCTGGCTGAAGGGGTAGGAATTATTAGGAAAGGAATAGAAAACAGAAGGGAGCATTCTATGACCACATAAATCCATGTGTTGCCTGGATCTTTGCACAGCCATCATCCTCCCAGCCTGGAGAGCAGCAATGGAAGTGGTTCAGGGGCTGCTGAAAGGCAGCAGCTGGACACAGAATGGAGTCAGTGCAGCACAGCTCAATGGAAATATGTGCTTGTCAGTCTGGAAGGGACCAGGGACAGAGGAGGTGAAGAGCATATGTTCTGAGTGATGTGGAGAAGGGGAGCAGAGAATTGGGTTCTTTTCAGTGAGTGCCTGGGGGACTGCAGAGGTTCCTCACTTGGTTGTGCACACCCTGTGAGGGCTAGGAGAGAGAGTAAAGGAGTGAAAACTTCTCCTGTGCATGTGGAAAGTGATCAAGTGCAGACATTCCCTGTGGTCAAAGCACTTGAGCTGCAGGGTCTGAAGACTTAGGAGCCCTGGGAAGTCAGTAACCTGGGCTCAGTCTGACTGAGGAACTCATCCACCTGCTCTTGGGCACTGCTGCAGTCTGGAAGAAAAGGCTACAGAGATCTCTGGTATGACCTGATATCATTGCAAATATCCAGATTTAAATCAGTTTTAGTCAAGTGTTCAACCCAATGGAGTACCTGGGGTTTAGTGTCAGACATAACTTGTGAAAGTAAGAGTAACTCATGAGAGTTATTTAACTCATCTCTGGTGCAACTGTGTCCAAGCTGGCTCATTTTTAGGCTGGAGCTTAAATCACCTAGAAATAGTGACAAAGGGCATCCATTCTTGCTGAGAACAAGGAATCTCAGATTGGAAGTTATTTGGAATCTTCAAAAGAAGAAAATACATTTTAAAACACTGTGACCCCTTCCCTTCTCCCAGCTGCGCAGCATGTTTTCATTTTGGACATAGTTTTCATTTTGAAACAAACAAACAAAAAATAATGATGGTGAAAACTTTCTCTACTTTCCCCACTTGCTTTTCACAGCTTTCTTGACTTGCTTTTTTCTCCTGACACTCGCTCTTAAACATTCCCCTTATCTTACTTTAAAATTTATCTATTGGCAAGAAGAACCTACAGCAGAAGGAAAGGACCCAAACTGTGAGTCTTTACTCTGGCATTGTGCTGGAGACAAAGAATTCTTGATGTCTGCACAGAACAAAAATCTATTCACGATTTGTGAAGAATAGAAAGAAAAAAAAAAAAAAGGTACTTTTTGAGCATGGTAGAATACTGTGCTAAAGCTATGTAAGTTAATAAAATAATCATGGGGATGAATTATGTATTTCCACTTGGAAGATGTCTTACAGGCTTTAGCAAGACAGGACACAGCAGAGGTGAATGAGAACCTCTCCTGGGGAGTGGGAAGTTGCTCATATTCCTTCAGGTCAGGCAGGGGGAGATGACTTTTCACTGGGATGTGCTCCAGCACCAAAAGCAGCACTTCCACTCTGAGTCTGCTGTGATGGGTCTCAGCAGGACACTGCAGGGAGCCTCTTCTTGCACTACAATTTATAGAATGACCCCACTTGATTAGGAAAAAAACCCCAAAAATCACCACCAAAAGACACACACACACAAAAAAAATAGAAATGTGTATTAACAGTGAGAAGAATTGACCATGAAACACCATCTCCTAATTTTTTCTTATATGTTGTAGCTTTAATGTGAGGACAGTAGAATTGTATTGAGTTTCTCAGCTTGGTTGCGGGTTAAGAGTGGCTTTGCATTGATGGAAATAAAAGCTTGGCAGTACCTAAGGTTTCTACCGGAGATTATGAATTTAGATTCTGGTATTGTTTAAGGATTTTTATGGGTTCAGCTATTTTATATTATATTTAATATTTTATACTTATTTTATAGGTTTCATTTTTATGGCTCACACTGACCATGGCTTTTGTTTGACTCAGGAGTGCCTTGGTATGGAAATGTGATTTGGCAGGTCTAAAATGTCAGAGATTTATTAAAAAACAAGTTTTGCCTGGTTAGTTGTTAAATACACATTGCTTGAGTGCAAATGACAATAAAGTCTGAAAACCTGAGAAGACTTGAGAATGTAACTCAAATAACTAGCAGTAATATTTAGAGTATTCTCCTAAGCAATGCCTTCCCTTTTGGGAGTTTTCCTGGGGTTCCTGTTTGGAATAGTTAATCTCCATGAACTGCTGCAAGGGAGGATGGCTGGAACAGGTAGCAAAGAGTGGGTTTTTTTCTTCCCAAAGTCCCTTGGAATGTTGTAGTGCTGCTGGCTTGGCTAATTAAGGAACTGAAGTGGGATGTCCTCCAGGGATCCTTCACTCCACAGTAACAGTATCAAATTTTGTAGTTTTTTGTTTCAGCCGCTCCTAATAAAAACATCAGGCATCTCCTGAGAAACTCCTTTAAATTTTGTTCTTGTAAATAACCTTCTATATTTGGAATATCCTTAAAAAAAAAAAAGAAAAAGGAAAAAGAGCAAGATGCTTAAATGAATATTTTATTTCTGCTGGAAAGGAAGAACACGATTCTGCCATGGCTTCTGTGCCCAAATCATTGTCAGCTCTCCCTTCCCCTGCAGCAAGGCACATTGCTGCAGGATTAAAAAGTTTAATATAAAAACTCTGGGGTGCTGCTGGTGGAACATCACCTGCATGATAACCTCTGGCATCAGAGGAGAGCAAAGGCCATCTCCAGCCAAACCAGGGCAGGGCTGCCCAGCTGAGTGGGAAGAGCTCAGCTGCTCTCAGCAAGGTGAAGTTTCTGCTATGAATCTTTCACTGATACAATACATGGGGGAAATAAAAACTTGGATATGGCCATCACGAGGGTCAAGATGTGGCCAGGAATCATAGGGGACTCTGACAGAAAAAAAAGGTGGAGCAGTTCAGAGGTGCACTCACCTGGGCAAAGGAGCTTCAAAGGGTTTGGAAATAAAAGATGAGATGGGAGACAGGGCAGATTACTGCGTGAATAATATTCTCCATTCTCTTTACTGCTGACAGTGAAATCCCAGTATGAGCTTCAGAACAGAAGGAAAGGATTTTCTAACGTTTTTCCCTGCCCTTGTTTATTTTACTGTGCCCATCCTGGAAAATGAAAGGGAAAGCTGGACTGCAGGCTGCTGAATGGTGTCCCTGAAAAGTGGAAGGATTTAATTCTTGAGATGTCAAGTAAAATCTCCTGCATTCTTCAATTAAATCTGTTTATCTTACATGATGTGGCTTTTCAAGAGAAAAGTTTCAGTTGCCTATAGCCTGGGTGAATAAAATAAATAAACTGTTAAAAACAAACAAAGAAAACCCCTCTCCTGTTACAACTTTTTCATTCAGTAGTTACAGGCTCAATCAACAAGCTGTAATAAAAATCTCTGACCAATTTCCCAGTGTGTGCTGGGCATAGAACACATCTTATCTTTGTAGAATCACTGCACAAAGGCCTCTTCTAGAAGCAAGTAACAATTAACTTGTCAGGAAAGAAGATAGATGAAGCTGATTAGGAAGGCTGCATTTATTGTGACACCATATAATTATGGAGTTCCTCCAGCCCCTTCAAATTGAGATATAGATACATATCTGTGTGTTCGGAGTTTGCTTGGTCCTTAAAAATTTGGGTGGCACTGACCATAATAGGGTTTAGGGTTCCTGTTCTCTCTGGACTCCTGATGTGTCTTTAACTGGGAGTTATCTGCCTTTTTATCCCAAAGTGGGACATTGTCCTAAACATTTCTCTTGTGTAGAACAGTGCTTGAGCCACTAGAGAGACATTTAAGTGACATTAGGTGGCAGATACCTGGAATGGGAAACTCCTCTGTGGACTACAGCTGTATGGAGAACAAGCAAATCAACAGCTCCTAACAAAACCCCTCCAGAATGGAACAATCAAGGGATTTGTCCTATTTTCAGGTGATGAGTTTAATTTCTTTCTTTTGTGTATGCGGAACAGAGAGCAGTGAAAAACGGTGTGTGGGTAGAAAGTTTTAATAATTTAGAGCAACATGGTAACAATCTCGGGCTCTGGGCTGCTTTCTGACTAGGTGAGTTGATCAAAATTTAGTCCCAGCCTTGCAGCAGGTGTGGAAGATCAGCACAGCATCAAATTCATTTTACGTGGGGTAAAGGATGGGGAAATGGCTGCTGTTGCCAGAGATGCAGATTTTGGCAGACAATAACAAAACTTGTGGTTCCAGTCTCAACGCACTGAATTTGAGTTGTCAGTTTGGACTTGAGGCTTTGGTTTTTACTCCTTAAGTAGGTGGGCTTGGGTAGACAAGGCAAAACCAAGTTTTTATCCTTGACACAATTTTTTGGGTGTTTTTTTCTTGTTTTATTTTTTTGTTTGATTGTTTTTGTTTGGTTGGTTTGTTTTATTGTTATTTTGTGTTTTGTTTTATTTTGTTTTTTTCCTTCAGGCATTAATACCTCTTTGCTGAAGGTAGCAGTGCTCCTGCAGTCCTGTTCCTTTCTGGTTTAGATAGGAACTGCTGCTCATTAAACCTTTGGTGGGAATACAGTTATGGCTTTGCAGCCCTGATATATGTTAGTAAGAAATCTACATAATTTTATAAATGTATGTATGAAGTGAAGAATTAATTTTATGCCCTCCCTCAGCTGCTTTGCAGGTCTTGGCAGAGCAGCACTTGCACATATTTAAGCTCCTTCAGGCTCACTGGAAATGAGTTTCTTCTCAAGTCTATGCTCCAGAAAATGCTTGCCTTCACCAAACTCATGTGAATATTTAAATTTCTGAAAAAGAAACAAAAAGTGCTGTTTGCAGGAATTAATTCAGATACTAATGGATATTTTCCATTCACACTGTCTATAGGTGAAAGCAAAGGCCAGTGATCTGGGGTCCTGTGACATCAGAGGTAGTTCTTAAATAATTTTTTTTTATTGAACTTAGATGTCTGTTGAGGAGGCCCAAATAATTTTCCATAGATTTAAAATCTTGTATTTTCTATCATCTCTCTATTCTCTTGGAAAACTGCTGTGCATGGGAACCAAACTGGATAAAGGCAGGTAAAATAATGGAGAACAGGACAGATAAATGACCTTGAGCTTTGCTTCTTGCTGGCTGTGAAGGGACAGAATGAATCAACCTTCCTCCTTTGTGCTTTCTCACATGTGCACTTTTTGGGTGCTTTGGGGAGCGTTGTTTGGGTTGGTTTTTCCCTGGTTTTTCTGGACAATCCTTTATTTCCTTAAGGGGAGATTTCTGAGTGCTCTTTGCTCAGGCAGTGCCTGTGCTCTGCCTTGCTGCTGCTGGTGTAGGGGCAGTGCTGGGGGCATCGTGCCTCTGGAGAATCTGAACACTCCAAAATCACACAATCACATTTTCTTGAGGTGTTACCTCCTCTAAAAAATGGTTGCTGAGGTTTGGCTGGATGAAGTTGCCCCAAATCAGTGAAATCTGTTGGGAAAATGCTCTCATGGTGTTTATCAGTATTGTCCCCTTCCTGGTAAAGGCACGTTCTGCTGAGGTGGAGAAGGAATTTAGACATTTGCTGGCTCAATATAATGGATTTTTTTATGCTCTTTGCATGGAGGTGCAATGGGACATTTCCTTTTTTATCCTCAGGAGAAAAAAATCTAGTTTGCATTTAAGTGGTCTGCTGTGTCCCACAAATCTCTTGGACTAATCTGGATTAAAACAGCTGGCAATTCTGCTACAGGGACCTATAAAGAACTGACAGTTTGTAGAGAAAGGCATTTGCTCACTCCCCTGAGATGTTTTCACTGGGGCTGGATATTGTGCCTTGGTCAGAAGGGAGCACTCAGGAGAGATTGGTGTGGGGAGGGCAGGCTCTCAGAGAATAAATCCATGTGGTCTTTTTTTTTGGGTCTGTCTGAGCAGCTTGGGGTGGGGATTTGGGCACAACAAACCTCTGCTGTGATCCAGAGCTTTCTGTAGTCATCTGGTATACCCTGCTTTCCCCTTGGTGCCCTACAAAATGATATAAAGCCCTAAAAACATCAACCCAGAAGTAAAAATTGATCTATTGGAGCGATGGAAACCTGTAGCTGGGTACTACATGACCCATTTCTGTGGTATCAGTTCCTCTCATGGACCTCATTTCTTTTGTAGATGTAAATTTCAAGCCATGAGTTTATTTATTTTATTCTCTCTAATCCCTTGAACAGAATTTCTAAAGCTGAGTGGGTACATGTCTCTGTATCCCCATCCTGCTGCATCCCAGGGAGCCTGGAAAGGGCAGATCTGCAGGGAGGTTTGCTGTGACCACTCAGACAAATGCAGACATTTCAAAGGTCACCTGTTTGAGCAGAACCACGGGGGCAGTGGTGGTGTCTGAGCAGCTTCACTCGAGGTGCTGCAGCATTGCTACATCTTTATAAAACCATGAAATAACTAGAAAAATACTGGCTTTGATACCTGTTTTGTTGATTCTTTTCTAAATGCCTGTGAGGAAATTTTAATTGCATCAACTGCCAGTGTTCCCTTCTTACCTACAGGGAGGTATCTGGATTATACTGATGGTGGATAAATCTTTACTTTCTTTTTCATGCCTGCTCTAAAGTCTTCAATTGTGAAAAACTTTAATTCTCCCTGTGGTGGCTTGATACCTGCTGAAGAATCTGGTTGAAGTTGCTGATTTGAATGTTGCTTTTGCTCAAAGAATATCTTAAAAGAAGTATCTGTTTCCTTGAGTGAAATGACACACGTTGCCTCCATAATGTGATTCATCTAAAATGAACCAAAAACTGAATAAGACTCCAGTGCTTGAAGTGACTGGGGTGATGTTATAATCAAATGCTGAAAGAACTCAAAACAGGAAAATGAAGTGTTGCTATTCTTCAGCTCTCTGTGCAGAAGAGATTCACTTTCTGGTGTTAATCTTCCTTAGACTTTGGAGCTAGAGTTCACACATACAATAGAAATGGAGATTGGGACATTTGAATGGTTAGGATGAAAAGTGGTACAAATTGAGGATTAGTGGTTTTTTAAATGACTTTTAAAATACTTGTGTTGATATTTGGGGTGTATTTCTCAGCGCTGAAGGGCTTAGATTTCAAATGCTGAAATTACTTGGAAAAGAATTAAAATCTCCAATGAAAATGAATGTAAGTATTTTCAGTTTGAAGTCCAAGCAAATCTGTAATTTTCACAGCCAAGAGCCAGACCAAAGCTGTGTATATGAAAAGAGAAACATAATTAAGAGATGTAAGCTCAATAGTAATCTTCTTGTCCAAAATGCATTTATAATCATACTGTAGCTGGAATAAGGATGAAGTTATGGAAAGTTAAGCAATGAAACCAGAGTTGTTTGCTTTTGTCCTCATATCAGAATTGTCTGCCTTAGCAGACAGGATCATGCTTGGGGTCTTTTTATGCACATTTAAGAGAAAAATCCAAATTGATCAGCATTTGTAAAAGAGGATCTGTGGTTGAGAAGCAGCTCCATGGAAGTGGTGGTTGAGTTGAAGCCAGGCACTACCAGGGCTGGGGCACAGCCATGAAATGATGCCCAGAGAAAGAAGTGATGCAGTGACCAGAACACTGCTCAGAGGGTGGGATGCAGGAGTGCTCAGTTCTTCCTTGCTTTGATGAGGCTCTGAAGGGAAAATCCTCATGTGAGAAGTGAACAGGGCTGGTAAAACAGGTTAGTGTAAGACTTTCTTTGAGCCAAAATGGAATTGAAGGGCAGTACACTGGAGATAGAAAGGAAACAGGGACCTGCTGGAAAAACAGCTTTGGTGTGTGTGAATTATTCTGGAATCAGTCCAGGCTGCATCACTTGAGCTGCTTGTGCATCACCTGCCTTGAGGTGACTGTTCTGATGTGTGACCTGGCTTGAGAGCATCCAGCAGTGAGTGTGACTTCAGTTTGTCTCTCAGCTTTAGAAAATGAAGAGGTGTAGGAATCACAGGATCCCAGGCTGGCTGAGGCTGAAGGGAGCTGAGTGGGCAGCTGGTGGCACCTCCCTGCTCCAGCAGGGCCATCCCAG